>JAWWEW010000088.1:17465396-17476844 GCA_035583185.1 Anabacerthia variegaticeps | reverse complement strand
GTGACGAACCACATAATCCCATACAATCCAAAGAATCCAGTTCACTTTGGGACACAGGCATCATGATTGTATGTTATTAATTTTGAATGGTGGAAGAGGGAAAGTAGCCAAGCGCTTATTGAATCCTCATTTCTAGTTTAAGCAGTTGCTTCTTCATCCTTGCTTGCCAGTTCTGAGTGTATTTCAAGGAACATTACTGAGAACAAAATCGAACACCATCAATATTAATGATCTGAACTGGAAAGATAGCTTTTAGTGTGCAAATTAATTACCCTAATCACAGGGTTTTTTGTATCCTTTTTAATGAAATAACTATTTATTTCACTGAGTCCTGAGCTTTTCTTTTGCAAATAAGGCACATTTACATGATAAATACATGAAATTTAAATGGATGACTAAATTAAATTGAGGAGGGAAAAAAGACCTTTTTAAATACAATTTTCATAGGAAAAACAACTAGATTAATGGGTTGGTTAGCTGACTGGCATCTGTGATTAAATCTTTTTAATGTATGTCAAATAGAATTTAATGGACCTCAAGAAATGTCTACATAGTAATATTCAGGGTATAGTGAGGATGCATTTTATCTCCTATTATTGAACTCTAGACAGCTGAAGGCATATTGCTTATTTTTGCCCTGTACAGTATAGAGACATTGTGGTTGGAAGTAATTATATAAATTTGCATTTCTACATTCCTGTGTTGTAGGAATCCTTTTCCCTGAAAATATTTTCTTTCTATCCACAGGAATTTAAAACAAGAATTTCCACTTTAAAATGGTGGTTTCTTATTGTTTGCATAGTCTTCAGATTTAATCAACCCATGCACATTAGTTTCATGCTGTTGTTTCCTAAAACCAATGAGAAAGGGAAAAATTCTTAGTTCAGAGGGACTTTAAAAATATCTTTTAGATCCTATGTGTTTTGAAAACTTTATTTATTGTGGCAAAGCTTTGAATGGCTCCATATTCAATGTGAGCAAGATTTGAAGCACATTCCAGCTCATTTTTTGATAAAAGTCCTGCAGAACAGAGTATCTTTCTCTGCTTGCTTTTTTCCCAGTCGAGCCACCAGAGACATCTCCAGCTTCCTTTGATTTGAAATGATCAATGGCAGCTGCAGCAGGCAGGCAGGGTGCCCCAGGCACAATGCAAACAAGTCTCTCTCCCAGCTCACTAGGATTTACATTTCAATTGCTGCCACATTTTTAAAGATAATTATAACCTTTTTATATTAACATTTTTCTGTGGTGTCTCTGATATTTTAACAACATAAATATTAATTTAGCATATCAAGGAGAACAGCTTTCTTCACTGCAATCACTTGAACAAAAAATATTTCCCAAAAACACAGGGCATCAAGCATGGCATCACAATCTCTGAGCATTAGCCACACTTGGGAAAGGGGTTTTTGCTGGATCTGATTTTGTGTAGCTGTTCACTGTTTTAAAGATTAGCAGGGAATAACCTTTCCTTTTGACTTGAGACCAAACTGCCCTGCTACAAGATCAGAATGTGTTCACCATCTAAGCTGACATCTGTGACTTATGCAGCTCCAAACAGTGTCTTTACCATGGTGAAAAATATCAACTAGATAGAGCTGCCTTGATAAAATTGATTTTCTTGGAAAGAAAAAGGGAGATTGCTGCCGGTAGTATTGAAAATTTCTAGAGCTTTGTGTTTCATACTACAGTCTTTTGTTATTCATTTTACCACTTGAGCCCCTTATATTCTTCCCATTTTGCATCAGGAAAAGCCATCATAGTGTACAGATGTTGGTTTACCTACCCAGATCATATGCTGGATCACAATAAATTTTTTTTGCAGCCTGGCCTATAAAAGTTTAGCATGTACCATATTTGACTTATTTAAGTCCTCCTTGCCCTTTTCTTTTGTTCCACAGTTTCTAATGCAACTACAACATTGCTAACTGCCCTTCAGTACTGAGTAACATTCACAATTTTCACACTCAGGCAGCTTTGGAAATTATGCTTTTTCCATAGCAACTGACAAATAACAGGAATTAATGTGTATCACAAAAAAATTTGATACCAATACCCATCAGATTCTCCAAGGAGGTCATTCTGCTGCTCCTCTTGATAAAGTGCAGAGTTACAATCATTGCCTCGGAATCTTTTTATGGGAAAGACCTTAATTTCCTACACACCAAAGCCAGAAGCTTGAGCATTGCTTGAAGCTGACTGGGGGAATAAAACTACTCATGAAATATGCATGACTAACACATATGCTGCCAGGGGAACTTAGTATATTATGTATGACCCTCCTGTAATTGTGAGGAAATGATATTCATTTAAATGGATGTTTATCACAGTTAAAGGTACACATAATGAGACAAAGGTCATATGCCTGAAAACACAGAGTTAGCCCACTATTTCTGGCCATGTTTGGAAAGACTATGCCTTTTCATAGTTGTTTCTTCTGCACATGTCAACTGTATTTACATTGAAAGAGTCTCTGTCTTCTGCATTTATATGCCAAATACTGTATTAAACTAAATGCAGTTCTAATACTGTATGCATACATCTGGTTAAGATCTAGACAGCATATTAAAATTCACTTAAACCCTCTCTTTTCTCAAGTGCTGGTGTTTGGAGCAGCCATTGATTTTTTTTATCATTATTATTTGCCTTTATGAAATGCATTTTCTTACCTTTTTAAAAAATCAACCCTACCTCTTCTAAAGGGAAGAGTCTTTTTCAGCTTGCAAAATAGTTGCAACATAGTTTATATGTCTGCTTGTATCAGTCCTGCTCCACCCAAAGAAAGTTTTGAGCAACAGGTTTTAATTTGTTTCTTCTTAAACTGTAACATATTTGTAGTATAGATTTGGCTTTATCTTTCCATGAACACATTCTCAGAGTTCAGGGAGAGATGTTACACAGAACATTACACTCCCTTACACTCATTGAGAGCCATATTCAGTGCAACAAATGAACCATTTGATTAGTGTCCTTCACCAGAAGCTTCCTCTCTCAGTTAAGGGTCTCCACAGAGATGCCTGAAACTTTCTTGCAGCGCTCACAAGAATGAACCTATGGCCCTGCAAAGCCTCTAAGTCAAAGAAGAAAAAACCAATTTATCACAATTAAAATTGCTGATGGGATAAGTTTCAGGACACATAACTGCTCCAGAAGTGATGCTAAGTCTGGGTGTTGTTATGCTCAAGGAAGTGGGCCAAGCTCATGTTGCTCTAAAGTCATTGATATAAACCCATACTATCAATAGTACTGAAAGTAGCTAGAGAAATCTAAAAAAAAAAAAAAAAAAAAAACCAAAACAAAGAAAAGGAAAAAAACCCCAAAAATAAAAAACAAACCAACACACAAAAAACCACCAACAAACAACAAAGAAAAAAAACTCAACAGAGTGGGTACTTGATCTTCATTCAGGCCAAGACAATATTGACCAGCACAGTGCTGTTGCTGTGTTATAACAGGTTTGAAGTCAACTGTATAGAGGAAAGAACTGTAGATATTTCAGAAGACATTTTTTATGCTATCTACAGGAGAAGATGGTTTGAAATAGACAGACTGAATAAAAAAAATCAACACTTTACCCTCCCTGTGCCATGGGTTTCTGAGGAAGCACAGATTTGGAGCTTTCTGCTTGCCCTCTCCTCTGCAGGATGGACATGTGTCTTGTTCAGACTTGGACTCCACCTTGCTCTTCTTAATACGTCATTCTGGTTAGGAGTCACATAGAGTGCTTGCCCATATTTTTTCAAGTTCCTAAAAAACTTGGCTTTTTTCTCTTAGGTTACCGTATAACATCTGTGAAACCCTGAAGTGAAAATAATTCTCCTTCTTTCTCTTATGGCAGCAGTAAAAGAGTGGCCTTGGGACTGCATCCAGAGTAGGTCCAGTTTTTCTACACATAAGTGAGATATCACTTAGTCTTCTGGTGTAAGTTCAGGCAGAAAAAAAAAAAATAATAGAAGGAAAAAATAAATCATTACAACAGTCCCACTACCTACTATCAATAATTTCAAGATGTTGATTATTAAGTGGGTGATTTGTCCTATCTGGTATGAGAAATTCCCTGAATGAGAATATTTGTACTGATACACCAGAGAATGTCTCCTTTTCTCAGTACCTTTTTTTTCAGACCTGAGATCACAGCATGGGTTTCTGAATCCATCCACTCCATGAAATAGCATGATGAAAATCATAAAAATTGTAATATAACTTAAAGAAAATCCAAAGCTGTACAAAGCATGAGCCACTCATCTTTTCAACATCTTATCTATTTTCTTGTAGCATGGGTACTCTGCACCTTACTCCTGATAGTAGATCCAACCTATTTTCCTGCTGTCAGAGGCTACTATTTTCTCTTTAAAAATACACCTCAGATAAAGTGAACAGGAAAAAATGAAAGAAAACTGGAAAAATATTCTGGGCACAGTGACAGAGGGGTGTTACTACACTACTCGTGCCTCTGATTTAGCAATCATTTGAGAAGTCTTTATAAGTCTTCTGTAGCAAAACCTTATACAAGAGTTTTGGTAACAACCAGCTCAAGACAACTAGGTACAATACCAAATGTAATACTGATAATGACAGCAGCACAAGGATCTCCAATAGGCATTGGTAATTTAGTTATGCTGCCTGAATACATGTGTACACCTGTAAGTTGCCTCTTAGCCTGTTCAATCCAAAGAAAAGGGAAAGAAAAGTTTGGTGGAGGTTTTGGAAATCTGGAGATGGTTAAAAACAGTGGATAATCCTTTCCACTGAAATCTGAAAGAAGGAGAGGATTCAAGAGCTCACAAAATGTGCTTAAGTGACTGACTCTCTCTTCAAAAGTAGATATATAAATTGAGAATTATGTTGGGGGTTTTATGATGACTTAGACTGCACACACCTCTTCTGAGCCTAGATTTTATGTAAATTAATTACATTAATTAGTAGGCAGCAAGGTTTCCTAGTTCAGTCAGAAAATAGGATTGTTTGTTTTATATTTTTTTTTTTTTTTTTTTTTTTAATCATAACATAGAAAATATTTTTTTCCAGAAGACCTAATGTCTAGTTAGGAACAGATTAACAGATTACTTGTAGGGGATGTAAGCATTCACAACCAATTTAGTTCCCATTTTCACAATGTTAGCAATCAGAAGAATTTTCCTTCGAGCCCCACTGGTTCAGACTAAGAATCCTTTAATCTGAAAATAATTGTCTCTGGTCATATAGGCATTCACGGGATACAGTCACAATGGGCTGGCTACTATGGGAATTCCGCATGATAATAAATAGAAATGGGGACCCTAAACTGGTCATGTGATTTTGGCTGATCATGCAGCATTTGAAATACTTCGTATGCATCTAGCAAACAGCTATTCACCCTGCAGATCCATTTTAAAAGTATATCTGATTCTCTCCTGTTAGGTAATGAAGACAAACCTCTGCCTGTTTCCACATCCCTAGGTTTAAGCAGCTCCAAGACTGATCTTACATTACTAAACCATTTAAAGATCAAAAGAAAATTCTATTTGTTCTTCTCCTCCATAATTTTAGGGGAAACAAATTTTTGTGTCCAAACACCAACTAGTTCACTTCAAAAATACACAGCAAAAAGAATAAATTCTCTGTTATTATTAATACTTTCTAAAATAGGTACATGTTACTAACACCTGTTTATAATTTGAGGTGTACCAAATATGACTTGACAAGCAGAACTCTTGTGTATGAAAACATGTTTATGGTGGAATTTCTACTTTCAGGCTACACAGCTAAATGGCTTATCTTGGAATTCTAATGGCTTTTACTTGTATTTCCATTAGCGAAATTGTTGCAATTCATGAGTTAAAGAGAGTCCTCTTTTCAGTTTATGCAATTTTTTAAGATGACATTTTCATTTCCTTGTAGAAAATGTTGAGTTTTAGCTATTTTAACAGATGCAATAATTTCAGAGAGCTGTTGTCACCATAATACCAGTGGTTTTACTTTTTTATTCTTATTACACAGAAGCTGATCAAGATGAGTCATCTAATTAATAATAGTGCCCTGATGGTCAAGCATGTGAATGAAAATCTAATTCTACATAACACCAGAGTGTCACAGCTAGAAGATAATCACTTAGTTGTGACTTCCAAGTGAAAGAAAATAGTAATATTGGAGCCTAACTCCTTCCTGTACCTGTGCACAAAGTACAGCACAGCATTGAGTGGCTCTGGGTTACTGTACACTGGACAGTTACAGTATATTAATGAAAGTATCTAACTCACCCTATCCAAAGAAGAAATCATTAGAGCAGAAATAATTTATACCAGACACAATCAGTCTCCTGCAACCATTAATAAAGAGACATAAAGGCACCTCACTTCTAGGTTACAGTCACTAAGGCAGCAGCTTTCTCTTGGTTGACCTGCATAAGTAGTTGAGTAATGCTACCTGTCTCATTTAGCATGTACTAGAGCCATGATGAACCAAAGAAGTCATAGAAGAAGACTAGAAGAAGCACAACAAAAAATAAATAAATCTGTCACATGTTCAGTTTAATAGCAAAACTGTCATTTTCTGTCACTTTTAATATTTTTGCTTACTGTTTTAAAATACCTTTATTGTTTTTTAAGCATTAAAATTTTGAGATTTATCCACTGAGATCCCCATATATTTTCCATTATTTTCATATAGTCTTTCACCTTTCACTATGAATTCTTAAGTTTTCAAATTACCTATTTTGGTACTTTGTTTTAGGATTTCTTTTTCGATTAGTTTATTTGTTTGTTTTGGTTTGGTCTGTTTTTTTGTTGTTGTTTGTGTGTGTGTGTTTTGGTAGGTCGGTTGATTTATTTATTTACTTTTTTAACCTACTCTGCTGTTTTGAATGTCAATGTAAGTTATTTTGGGCAGGGATACAATTCAAGATACATCTCTATTTTAATTATATGTCAAACATATAACCACTTGCAAAAGAGGAAATTGACACATGGTCCTCATGCTTCTTAAGATTTGTATTCAGAACAAGTAGAGAAATCAGTTTAATAGCATATGCTCAATTTAAACAGTGGTCTATTATTTCATGTTTTCTCACCTAATTTTTTTAACACCTTCCTACACACGAGGGGCTGGGACTTCGGGTTGCTTGCCTAAGTTCTAATTACTATGAGCTATTTCAGGAGAGATACATAAATTTTCAGTTGTAGCTCCTCTGTTAATTAAGGTTTCCAGGCTTTTCTGGTTTCATGAGTTTTAAATAATATAGACTAATAAACATGAATAATGAAATATTAGTCAGAATAATGAAAGAAAGGACATAACTGAAAAGCTTACACTTAGACAACAGTGATAAAAAATGCAACTACATCTCTGTAACAACACCTAAGTGCACAGGTTTTAAGTGGATGATACAATCCAGAGAGTATACCGCACTAATCAACTGAAGAACAATATATAGAACACTGCACACTTTATCAGGATTATTTGGTCTTGTGTGCTTAATTGTGGTATTATCAATCAGTCTTCAAGTTGATATTCAGGTGCTTATTTAACTTTACTAGGAGAACTTAAATATTTAGAACATATAGCTATCTGAAAAGAAAGGATAGTAACAATGTTGTGGATCTGTCTACAGGTTTTTAAAAACCTGCTGTTTATGCTTCTTGGTAGAAAAGAAACATAAACCCCAAAACAACAACAAAACATCAAACCAAATAAAACCCAGGCTGCTTTCCTGTGAGGTAAAAAAAATAAAAAATATGATATTAACTAGTTCATTCTTATACAGCCTTTTACATGAGTTCACTATTATGAAAAGATCTGTTACCAAGACGCATAAAACTGTTGTTTGTTACCCAGGCAACCATCATAAGGGAAGATTAGGTCAGCCTTCAATTTCTCATTAAATTGTCTAAAAAGATTAGAAGTGATTTGTCAAATACGAAATGTTTTCTAAAGGAGATTTTAAAATACGACAACTGCCTTTAATAACTCGAATAACACACAGAAATGTCTCTATTTTTATTTAATTTTCATACTAACAATGATAGCAAAATATCCTACTGCAGCTGTAACATGTTTTACTAGATACTTTTTTAATCTCTTGCTCCCCCACAGAGGACCCATGCTAAAAACATGCCAGGCAAACTTATGGATTTCATATGAAAAGACAATTATTTTTAACTAATTTGTAGGCAAATACAACTCCAAATTTGATGTTCAAGTTAATTTGGCAAATCCTCTAGATTTTAAGAGTGTCAGACAGTCTATCCCTCCAAAAACCAACAACTCCCGAAAGCCCCAGTCATTCTAGGGAGATTTCATGAAGAGTTTCTTCTTTTTTACTTCCTTCTAATGTTTCCTTCAATGTGTTTGCACAATAAACCTGACAAAGATATTTCAGAAAATCCGTATGTGCAAGAACACAAGTGCAGAATAAAAGACTAGAAAGAGGAGGTTTAGAAATTAAGCAGGCCCAATTGAATTCTTTCTTTCCTAATTTGTGAATTCTTGACTGGAAACCTGGTAGTTTATGAAAATTACTTGATGGTACTAGAGAATTCCTTTGGCAGCCCAGCTTGTATAGCTCTTGGTTTCACCGTATTTACTGCTTCTGGTTATAAAAGGAAGGTTGCGGAAAGATGGCAAGAGGATTTAAAAAATTTTCATGAGGTCTGAACTTTACACCTTGAAGTTTGTTTTTTTTTGTTTGTTTGGTTTTTTTGTTGTTGTTGTTTTTGTTCTTTTGCAACCAGGTTTAAGACAGGGGTGAAAATTACATTTAGTAGGTTCTGTCTCACACAAACTCCTCCTACCTTTGTTTTAGACACCCCTGACTAGACAATCAGTGACTGTTCTATACATGCCAATCAAAACTTGGAGCTAAAACATTATTCTTTTTTTTTTTTTTTTAAATTTTGTTTCAATTCTCACACAGCAGAGATAACTATGCCCATGAAACTGTTTGAGACCCTCATTGCTGGCCTACCATTCTGTTTAAAATGAAAATGTTACCTTCTATTTTTCTATTTCAATAATAAGAGATAAAAACTTGGAAGAACCACACTTATAGCTTAACCAGTTGCAATGAAACTAAAATTTTCTAGAAATTTGTGAATATTTCTTTACTATCAATATAGCTATATCTGCTATAGTAAGTAGTGATAAGAAAAGAGTTTTCAATAATCTGAGGATACCATAGAAAAGAGGTGTCACGCTGTTTTCTGTAGAAAGGAAAAATAAGCATGTTTACACAGTCCTACACAGTACTTCACTGAGAAAAAGACCCTACTTTTTCTACATCCAAATACAAGCTCAAAACCCATAAGTAATTCAATAATACCAATACAGAAATCTGCCTAAAGTAATACTTCCAACTTCTTAGCAGAACCAATCCTTCTGCTGACCTGGTTTAATCTGTTTTCACTTACAGAGTTCACTGTTCACAAAGCCCATTGCACCATGCAGACATCTCTGAAGTTCATATTTTCTGTGGGTAAAAATCAAATGCTTTAGTAGATCTATAAATAGGACTCCTTGTCCATGACCCCTTCCTTCCTCTGTCAAAGTGAAATATGCACAGGTGATAGTGCAGCAGCTAGGATATTTCCCTATGTCTTTTGAGCTGCCTTCAGTGGAAGAAGAGAGCATACCAAAAGCATTCACCTAGCATGATAGTGCACAACCTGTATGAAAAAGAACATGAAAGTAGTGGAGCATTATGAAGAGAATGCTTTAGAGACATTAACTAAACAATCTTTGTATTTGGTCTGCAGTGACTGAGAAGCAGATAGGAGGACTATTGACTTTTTGTGACCTAACTCACACGTTACAAATCTCTATGCAGGCTGTATAACAGAATTCTTTTAGAGTTTTAAGCATCTGAAATGAAATTTAATTTCACTTAGACTAAAACTAAAATGCTAATAGTTCTAGTGATTTCATCAAAGCAAAATAAGTAATATTTATATTTTTCATCTTCGAGCTGTGAACTGTATCTGCACATATATGTTCACAGTGTCTTTTCTACTAAAAGCCTTGTAGACTGTGTAAGAAGTTCAAACACTATAGGGTATATAGAATAAGTGGTCTATTATGGTTATTAGTTTTCAGATTAAGTGGCCTCTCATCGTGGCAAGTGCAGGATAATTATTTAGCAACAACTTGGTTTGTTTTTTTTTTTTGATTGATATTTTTAGAAAACTTCTTAGAAACTCTAACTTTCTTCAGGCTTGCTTGCATTGAGTCCTCCTCATCTGAAGTAAATAGCCCTTTAGCCTGACATCACAAAATGGATTTTCTGCTGATGGCAAATACAACCCATGAAAAGAGCAGCATAGGAGGGCTTATGGATCTGTTTCTAGCTAGATTCAGCACACGACAACTAGAATAACAGACTGTCCAAATGTAGGCCCAACATTCTCATTTGAGAATGCTTTTTTTTACAAAGAGTCTGAAAAAATAGCACTACTGTGAATGTTATGAGTGCAGGAATAAAGCAGCAAAGTCTGGCTTTATCCTCCCCTGCTCCTCATGGTAGCCTTCCTCCCTTCCTTTCTTCTTTCCTCCCTTCCTCCCTTCCTTCCTTCCTTCTTCCTCTTTTGTCCTGCAGTCAGAGCAAGGATTACAGCCTCTCAGTTTGTTTGGTGCTGCTTTCATTACTAATCTAGCAGACTCTCAAATTCTTGGGTGTGAAAGGTGGAAAGATGGCAGAGCTGTGTAGATTTGTAATGGGAGTTGTTTTTTTCCACCTGGGATGTTTGTAGTTTCTTCCATGTTTCTGCACTGCAAAACAATGTTAGGTTGATTATGAACAAAAAGTCTAAGACACTCTTTATATTTATATTCAGTATATATTTACATTTATAATTACATTTCATGTTATTTATGTCTATGTTATTTACACTTTGTGGTATTTTTCATCTATGAGGCCAATTCAGAATTCAGCATTATCAGGTCATGTATCAACATTTTCTGCATGATCCTCATGATCACAGTCTCATTTTCTTTGACTGGTAAGTACATGAATGAGATAGTACATGGATGAGATAGTTATGGTAGATGTGGATGAGTTCAGTGTTTAGTTATTATCTCAGAAGACTACCATGAGTGAAAGTAAGACTTCAGAGACAGCTGAACTGTCTATTCTAGTTGCAAGAAACAAAATTAATCATAGAATTCTTGAGGTTGGAATGCATCTCTAAGATCAAATGCACCACTACCATGTTCAGCATTAAACCATGCCCCCAAGTGCCATTTTCAGAAGTTTCTTGAACACTTCCCAGAAGGGTGACTCTACCACCTCCATGGACAGCTTGTACAAACGTTTCACAACCCTTTCTGTGAAGAACTTTTTCCAAATGTCTTATCTAAATCTCCCTGGTGCATCTTGTAGCCATTTCCTCTTGTGCTGTCACTTGCTGCCTGGGAGAAGAGGTCAAGTCCTGCCTCACTACAACCTCCTTTCAGGTAGTTGTAGAGAGCAACAAGGGTCTC
>JAWWEW010000088.1:17431118-17453664 GCA_035583185.1 Anabacerthia variegaticeps | reverse complement strand
CTGCAAAGGGGACAGCTTGCTTCACCACAGTCATCACCACGGTCACAGGGGAATCATAACTCTGAGTCCTTCCCCTGAGTTCCATGGAGTCCTCACCATGAGAGAGATCCTCTGCTCTCTCATAGGTCATTCCATGGGGTGCAGCCTCTCATGAAAAGCTGGCTGTACCTGCTAAGTGTGGGCTTCTCCCTCCGTGGGTCTCGGCCACAAATCTTTGCAAGACTCCGCTCCATCTTGGGGGTATCCCATGATGTAACAGCTTCTTTCATGCATCCCCCTGCTCTGACAGGGGGGTCTTACACCCCAATGGATCCCATGGGCGTCAAGGGGACAACTTGTGATCACCGTGGTCATCACCATGTAGTCAGGGAGTAATAGTTTTAAATCCTCTCCCTCATCCATGGGGTTCCTCCCCCTGGTTCTCTCTTCCACACTGACCTTAATGTCTGCATTGTGATGTTGTTAATCCATGGCTGACCATTTCTAGCTGTGCAACAACTTCTTAGATATGTTTTCATGCAGGGTGGGTAACTTACTGGTTCACAAGCAGGAAGTTTTCCTTGGAGCTGACCCTCATTGGCTCTGCTCTACAGGATGGAGGGAAATTTCCAGAGGCTTCCAACAGAAGCCAATCTTCCTCTTATAAAAAAACCTGATCAGAGAAACCCACAACAGTCATCAACTCCAAACCTACTTGTATTTTTATATTTATTTGTTGTTACCCTACCTTTTTAAATGAAATGGTCTATAAGATCATGCAGTATTAAATGGTAATATTCACTATTGCAGGAATGTCTTGTTTTCCTAAAACAGAAGTCAGTGGGCTACAACCTGCTGTAACTGCTGGTCTCTTACAATATTCATAGTAGATACAGAAGTTAACAAGCTGTACTTTTTTCTTTTAGATATCTGTATTTCTTAAAACCTATAGCATTCATTTATAAGGAAAGTGATTTTCCATTTAATTTTCTTTATATATGGATATTAAAATTGCAGATAATCCAATAGAGTAATATTTTTTATATTGACTGACCACTTATGATATTTGATGCCACAGGCCATTTCTTTTTAAAAGTAGCTTTACATGACTGCTTGGTATTATAAAGTTGTTTGAGAGACAGTATCCCTTTAAGTAGAATTCATAAAGTGCAGAGGAAACAAACAGGTGGATTTAGGAACATAATTCATGCCTAACTAAGGGAATTAGAAATTAAATCTTAATGTTAAATAAACAATGAACATATTTTTCATTAGATTATAAAACATTTGAATATATTTTGATTAATGAAAAAGGGAAGAAATAGGCTGATAAACAGAGCTACATAAAATCATACAAATACATGAATTGCAATTGTTCTAACAAATTTTGTAACTCATGATTTAGAAAAAAAACTTTAGCACTTTTACCTCATTATGATATTGGAATGTCTGCATCAAAACCTACACATGGGTTGTTCTATGTTTCTAGGTTTATGCAAAATTAAAACAGAGTACAGCAGCTAGACTGTTATATAACTACAGCACATGCTTAAAAGTTGTTATACACCTAAGATAGCAAACCAAATAATTTTTTTTATGGTTTTATTTTACTACATATATGTATTGGATACTGTTCAGCACTTTGCCTGCAGGTATGCTCAATGAGAATAGCTCCTGCTTGTTGGAGGATATGGGTATAGAAAGGAAATTGGTTGTAAATTTTCAACTATTTTGTTTAGAGGAAACTGCTAAGGTGTAATGATCTAAGACTTATGCAAACAACTCCCAGATTCCAGAAGATACTGCTTATGGAAGAATACAGTGAAATGAGATTAAGAATTGCCCCATTGCCAAATACAATCTATAAAACAATATAGTAATGGGCAAGACTTTAAACTGCAACTGAAAATTCAAAATAAAACTTTTTTTCTCTGTCCTGGTAGAGGTCCTTAATGGGCTTGGCAAATTTAGCAGGCCAAGAACCAATCTCTGCTCATCTGTGCACATTCCTCTTTCTGTCATTGTCAGAAAAAAGCTAGTTTGGCAAAAGGAAATTTTCAGTGTGATGAAATGTATATGCAGAGGAGTACAGAAACTTACAAGTACTCATTTCTTGGCTTTTGCTAGGGATCCCACAAGTCCACACCTGTGCACAGCACACCATCAAGGCACCATCCAGAAAGGATTCTTTTCTAATACCTTGAGTCTCTGTAACAGAGGTTAGATGTACCTCCTGCTTTAAACTGAAAAGGGCAAGAGTTTATGACTTTGGAAACAGTAAAGAGAAAAATTAAACTGTAATACAAAATTTTGAATTTTTCATTAGAAGCAAGTTGCCCGGACATTTTCCATGTCATGCCAGAAAGAAAAATAAAGTTTTATCACCGTCTTTTCTAGTTTACCAAACCATCTTTCTAAGGCACCTATTTAGTTGAAGAAGACAAAAAAGACCAGTAACAGTGAATGTAGATGTTATGCATCCCTCTGAGGTTTCAGAAGCTGAACCATCTATTTAATTCTTGTAAAAGCTGGATTCTCTATATGATGATTGCACATTCATTCTTTAATCTTTATATGTTTAAAGTTGAAAAAGCCCCATGACCTGAAATTTCTTCTGTAAATTGTTCAACATTTGCAACAGACAAAGAAATCTCAGTTGGAATTCTAGTAACACTCTGAAAAAGTAAATTGAAGGCACGGCAGGAAATGAACATTATATGTAAGGACGTAAGATCTCACCAGAATGCAAGAACTTATTTTGTACTAAAAGATGTCATACTGCCTGTAAAGTGTCATTTAGAATAGGACCTCAGGTTGACTAAAGGATCTGCAATAATTAATATAAAAATCTCTCATTTATTAACAAGAACTGCATATTTTCAACTGGATTTCCTGGGGAATAGTGCCTGTGAACACCAGAATTGTTGATTAGGTTGAAAGAGAACCTTTTTTTTTTTTTTTCATTTTTTTGCACAAAGGACTCTCATGGTACAAGATCCCATTTTTTGTTTCTGCCTGCTAAATGGAGTCTTGAAGAAAAATGAAAGCACACACAGTTCCATTTAATTAGGTATACATTTCTGATGGAAGAGAGTGAACTCCCTCCCTACAGCTGCTGTGTTTCTTTCAGCTGCATGTCGTCAGGACTAACAAGGCAATAGCTTCAATAGTGATCTCAGACTGTACGTATATAAGGGCTTATATGAATATCTCAGAAAATGCTTATTTGCATACAAAGCTCCAAACTGCGTTTTTCTTATTCCTGATTACCAGGATTGGTAGTTCATTTTTAATACTAGAAGTCCAGGTTTGCTGCAAGATATTTGCAGATGTGTAAGTCAAAGCACTGCAGTAAAAACTGCATCTGTTGTAAAATGAAAAACAACAGGTGAAGCCATGCAAGCGAAGTTCTCCCTGCCTTGCATGTTGTTTACATTGTAAGGATGTATTCCCATGATATTATTGCAATCTTTATTACCACAGAACGTGAGTGCTTCATTGTCCCTGTTATAGCTATTCCTATCACCTGCATGAGCAAGAAGGAAATTCTATTTTCCATATTTCACACCTGAACACATTGCTCAAATAGTAGCTTGCTTTGGTTCACCTAGTAAAACTGCTGCAGTTCAGGGCTTTGTGCATATGTAACCTGTGTTGCAACAGCTTTTCATCTAAGTAGTTGTGGTGGTTTGACCTTGACTGCATGCCAGGTGCCCACCAGAGGCACTCTATTATTCTCCCCCTCAGCTGGACAGAGGAGAAAAAACACAATGAAAGGCTCATGGATCAAGATAAGGGTAGGAAGTGATCATTCACCAAATACCTCCATGGGTAAAAACAAACCTGACTTGGAGAAATTAGTTGAATTTATTAGCAATCAGTTCAAGTGTAAAATAATGAAAAGTAAAACCAAATCTTTAAAAAAAGAAACTTCCACTCATCCTTCCTTCTTTCACAGGTTTAGCTTTGTTCCTGATAATCTGCCTGCTCCCCAGGCAGCACAAGGGGACAGGGAATGGGGATTATGGTCAATTCATCACATGTTGTCTCTGCTGCTCCTTTCTCTGAAGGGGTAAGATTTCTCACACTCTTCTGCTACTCCAGTGAGAGGTCCCTCCCATGGGGAGACAGACTATGACCATCTCCAACATAGGTCCTTCCCATCAGCTGCATGAATTGCTCCAGCATTCCATGGGGTGCCATCCTTCAGATAAAGGCTACTACACTGTGGAACATCCATGAGTTCACAAGTCCTGGCAGGCAACTTGCTGTAGCATGGACTCCTCTCTCCAAGGATCCACAGGTCCTGAGAGGACTCTGCCTGAAAACGGGCATTCCACAAAGTCAAAGCCTCCTTTGGGCATTGAGCAGATCCAGCACGGGGTCCTCCATGGGCTGCAGGGGGCTCTCTTCTCCCTGTGGACATCCGTGGGCTGCAGAGGGACAGCCTACCTCACCTTGGTCTCCACCATGGCCTGCAGGGACATCTCTCTTCTGGCACCTGAAGCACCTCCTCCCCTCCTTTTTCACTGGTCTTGGTGTCTGTGGAACTTATTCTCTCACATAATCCCATCACTCTCTTCCCTGGCTGCAATTTGCTTGTTTGCAACAACTTTACTTCAGTCTTAAATCTGATATCCCACAGGTGCTGTCACCAATACTGACAGGCCCTTGCAGTTTTATCTTGGAGCTCACTGACACTGGCTTTATTGGACATGGGGGAAGCTTCCAGTAGCTTCTTACACAATCCACCAGTGTAGCCCTTGTGCTCCCAAACCTTGCCATACAAATCACAGAAAGAAATAGGTTGGAGGAGACCTCTTAGATCCTTGAGTCCAACCTATGAGCAAACACCAGCATGTCAACTAGACCATGACACTAAGTGGCACAACCAGTCTTTTCTTAAACACCTCCAGGCATGGTGACTCCACCACCTCTCGGGACAGACCATTTGTGGCTTAACCACCCTTTCTGTGAAGAAATTCCTCCTAATGTCCACCTTAAACCTCCCCTGGCACAGTCTGAGGCTATGTCTTCTCATCCTGTTGTTGGTTGCCTAGGAGAAGAGACTGACCCCCACCTGGTTACAATCTCCTTTCAGGTAGTTGTAGAGAGTGATAAGGGCTCTCTCCCCTGAGCCTCCTCTTCTTCAGACTAAACAATCTCAGATCCCTCAGCCACTCCTCAAAGGACATGCGCTCCACACCCTTCACTGCTTTGTTGTCCTTCTCTGAACATGCACCTTCTCAATGTCCTCCTTGCAGTGAGGGGCCCAGAACTGGACACAGAAGTCGAGATTGGTGGCTTCACCAATGTTGAGTGCAGGGGGATGATCACGTCCTTGTTTTGGTTGGCCACACTATTCTAGATACAGACCAGAATGCCAACAGACCATTGGTCTTCTTGGCCATCTGGGCACACTGCTGGCTCATGTTTAGCTGGCTGTCAACCAACACCCCCCAGATCCTTTTCCAATGGACATCTTTCCATCTACTCTGTCCCCAGCCTGTAGCACTGCATGTGATTGTTGTGGCCAAAGTGCTGTACCAGGCACTTGGCCTTGTTGAACCTCATGCTGCTGGTCTTAGCCCATCTATCCAGCCTGTCCAGGTCCCTCTACAGAACCTTCCTACCTTCCAGCAGATTAACACCCCCACAACTTTGTGTCACTCATCAATTTGTTAAGGGTAGGCTTGATTCCCTCATCCAAATCATCAGTAAAGATCCTGAACAGGACTGGGCCTAATACTGATCACTGCAGGACATGCCTAGTGACCAAATGCCAACTGAATGATCCAATACAGTGGCAAAGATAGAATTTCTTTATAGGAGAGTCTGACTTCACCAGTTGTCTAGGGAAGGTCCTTTGCTTTGTCCTGACCTCATAGATTATAGAAGCTTTGGCCTATCAGTGGCCCAATTTCCACAGACCACTCAGTGAATGCCTCTAGCCATGCTACTCTGTTCCACATTAACAACAAAATCTCCTGGCCAGAGGACATTACTGAATTGAGAATAGGATGATGTTTTAATGAATTAGGTACCCCATTACCATATGGGTGTTGTGCTATAGTGAGTGCTACTGGGAGTAGCACTCTGAGTAGCATGCTGAGCTTTTCCAGCATGCTTTTTTCCATCTCTCCATTTTACCTCCAGATCATGATAAGAATAGTGGAAACTGAATGTGTACTTTTGCATATTGGGGTAATTTTCTATATAGTCAGTTATTGACACTGTACATCTAACAACATTTTTGGGGAAGTGGGAAAATGGGTAGTGGATTAATATATAAAAATATGAATTTTCTTATTTACTTCTTTGGATAAAGATAATTTTTTGTTTGCAAGAATGTGTTGAAGGTGTCAAAACAGGTACACTAGAGTGGAAGAAAAAGAGGTCTAAAAAGCTGGCTCTGCTTTCTCTGATCAATCTTCTATCTGTTTATATTAAGAGAATGACAGAAAATAAAATTCTTCCATGTTCTCCATCAAAGGGAACTTGGCAGCTATTGCTGAAAGGTATTTTGAAGTCAATTAGACCAACATTTTCTTTTAGAAAGAGCAATGTATGTGCCTGATAGTGACACAAAATATCTATCTTTTGACCCTGTGTTTAGAACTTTGTGCCAAGTTCTAAATATGATATACCTAATAGATTTTGGTACTAAACTAAGAATGACTCCCAAGCAAGGTCTGTTTCTGACCTTGCCACAGTACTGTGTCTCTGCTGACTTCAGTGAAATTATTCCTGGTTTACACCGACAAGAGAGGTCAGAATCAAGACAACATTTCAAGTGAAAAATGTTCTTCAAGAAATACTTTAAAAACCAGCTGCCTCAGTAACATCTTTGAAGGTTCTTCCAGGTATTGCAGGTAGGATATCTGTGATTGATTTGGAAATCATCAAATCAAATGCTCATAATTCTGCTCCAAATGTGTTGACTAAGACAATGCCCATATAAAATTGCAAGCTGCATTGAGCTTTGGCTTAGGAGACTTGAACCAGGAGTGTAATACCTGTTCTTTAACAGAAAGTGGTTCGAAAATGCTCTAGTTTCATCAAACAAACTGAGAACAAACAGTTATGAGGGGAAAAGCAGAATTATTCAAAGATTTTGGCTCAGACAGGAGTGCAAGAATCCTAAATTACCTCTGCACCATATCTACTGTTAGGTCTCTTGGGATTGTTAGCTTGGATATACCACCATGCTGATTGCACTCTGATACTGCCAATCCGTGAGCACACAGAAAACTAGTAGGGAAGCTAAAATACAGTCATTCTGAGAAGAGCAGATATTCCCTTTTTGAAGAAGAGCAAACTAGACCAGAAAAACATTTAGTGATAGCCTGAGATTTCACAGTGGCAGATCAGAACAGTAGTGGTTCCCACTATCGGGTCTTCATTATTCCCATTAGGTCTTATTAAAATATTTATAATGAGAACCGATGTCATAAAACTGGCATTGTCAAAAAGAACTTAGTTACATCACAAGACTGCATGTGACACTGTACCTAACAAGTGATTTTTACATGAATCTTCAGGTTACTGTGCTGAACAAAAGTGTATTTTATAGATGATCATTATTTCTGTATTGAGAAACAAAAGAATCAGAGACTTGGTAAAATGGAAATACTCTGAGCAGATGAAAAAATTTATATAAAAAGATGAACAGCAAAAACACTGCAGCAGCTGCAGTACTGTTTTGTAAGATGACTATGAAAAAAAAATAAGAAGAACATGGAAAATCCTCATTCAAGAGCAATAAATGCTTGATGTGTATTCAACAGAGCATTGTTTTTCAGAGTTTAAAAGGAAAAATCTGACAGTAATTATTCCATGGATAGTCTGTCATCTAACTATTAAAATCTTAGAATATAATTAAAGATTAAGAAATATTACTTTATGCTACATGGTTAAAATTACACAATTTCTGGCGAAGGGTATAATCACAAAATTCTCTATTTAATTACCATCTGCATTTATACAATAATTTAAAATTAGAATCCAGCACTACATATTGATCTTCCATTAATAGATAACATCTCTGCTCTAATAAACTGACAGTCTTTCAAAAATCTACCAACAGAGACCTTTATAATATATGACATGGTTTAAACATTTTTTATTGAATGCCAGAGATAATTTGCATTTCATATCTTGGCATTTTATGAAACTGCTGAAAATGATTTAGCTTAGCTTTTAGATTTCAGATTAATTTCATTTCAATTTGAGCTCACTCTTCTATAATTCCTAGGTTTTGTTCAAAAAAATGACACTTACCATGTGGAATAACATGTCAAAAATGTTGGATGTTTAAATTCATGGTTTGTGCATTTAGTAAAGATGTGAAGTAAAGTATTTGATACATGATAAAATCACAGCAGAATGTAAGTGACACCTAATAGCAAAATGTAAATTAAACTCAATTGTTTACCATGTACTTGTAGTTGGCATCCTGCTGGGTGATGCATGGCAGAAGCTTTTCAGAATATGTCAGAACACCAAAACAAATTTCAAGATACTTTCAAATAACTTGTGCATGAGCGAAATATGAGGGTCGTTTACAGATGAAGCAATGAGTCTTCTCTACTACAAGTCTGAAAAATACTAGAAAACAAAGAAAACACTAGTTAAGCAAAAAAAAAAAATCAAACCCAAACAAACAAAAAAAACCACACAAAAAACAAACCCTCACCAAGTATTAAAATACCCTTTAATTTGTTGCCCAGAAAAGAATTGAATAGCAAAATTTTGTTGCATAATTGTAATGACTGCAACTGGTGTTTTATTTCGGTTTCAAGGAGAAAACCAGCTTCCTGTAAAAGTCATTAGTTGGGTAAGTTTTTATTAAAATACAGTTCTCTTCACTGAAATACTTGTTTCAAATTCCTATCAATATGCTCTGAGCAATTGAAATTTCAAAACAGTAAACCATTTAAGACACCAATGATTTTTGTAACATAGGGACAAACTGACTTCAAAACTATGTCAGCCCATGTTAAAGCTGGGGATATTATAATTACTCTAGGCTAAATGTTGAGATAAAGAGGAACTTTTTTTTCTTCCTCAGTCATTAGCATTCAGTATATGTTAGGTGTTCTCTTCTGAGCATGTTATATTTTTTGATATAACATGTTCTAACTTCAAACAAAGATGTTTAATTTTCCGCTAGCTAAATATTTGCATGTGCTGAATCCTTGATTCTATTCTTAAATTTGCATAAACTACATTTACACAAAACAAATGTTTAAGTAATAGGCAGCACTCCAGTAATAAATTGACAACTTCAAATTTTGCTCTCAGTTGCAACTAGATCTAATTTCAGAGTCTATGCATTTGACAGGCAACATGGTCCTGGTTCTGACTGTTACCATGAGCTGTTTTTTGCAGTACTGCAACTCATTTCCCAGTGCAGCTGCTGCTTGCTTTTATCAGTGTGGGAAAAGTCTATGTTGAATGCATTGTCTTTTTCCTGAC
This sequence comes from Anabacerthia variegaticeps, assembly GCA_035583185.1. Lineage (NCBI taxonomy): Eukaryota > Metazoa > Chordata > Aves > Passeriformes > Furnariidae > Anabacerthia > Anabacerthia variegaticeps. The sequence goes on along the minus strand of JAWWEW010000088.1, from coordinate 17,444,208 downwards.
ACCTCATCTGAATGTAAAAAAGTTAGATGGTGTGTTTTATTAAACATATATCAATTATGCAGACCTAAGACTGCAAGATTCTACAGTTTTCTTTCCATTAACAAGTGTTTCTTGGTATAATTTTTTAACCGGCCCCAGCATGGGTTTGTCTTGACTGTTTCAGTTCCAGAAAGTTAAACAACAACAACAACCAGACTAAAAGAAGCAGAAATATTGTTACCACTGCAATCTGCTGTCACTTTCAGTGAAATATTAACATTGTGATTGTTAAGACACCAAACACTTCGTGTCTTCACACCTCTGTTTTAAGCAAGCTTTTCCAAATACCTGAGTCTTCATGGACTGTCTGGTACAGTTCATGTAGCAGATGAGATAGCAGGACTGGTTCTGGGCCTAAGGCAACCTAGTATTAACAGCCATGCACAATTTTGCGGCATGAAGAGGTAAACAACAACGTATTCCATGGAAGTCTGTCAGGAGAGATGTTATTGAATTTTTGAGTGTATGGCTTAAACATCTACTTTCTTACTTATGCTTGATCACATTGTGGTTTTGCATAATTGTATAATTTTTCTCTGTGTCCTAGAATTCTGATAGAGAATGGAGAGTATGTCTCTCCTAACATATTTTCATTGGAAAGTCAGAAGGTTTTTTAGTCTAAATTTCAGCTGCAGACCTCAAAGACCTCCTCCCCCTCTCTTATTTCACATCTGCCTTGATTGTTTGACACGCAGATTAAAATTGATCCTCCCCATTGAATCAGGCGCTGTACTTCATTACACATTGTGACATAATGAGGTTTCACATGTGTAGGCTTGAGGGACTCATCATTGTAGCACAACAGAAGTACTAAAGTAAACTTGTATTGTAGAAATAGTTAATTCAATATAAAAATGCTAAATTTGTGTTACCATATTGATATGTAGCAAAGTGTACATTTAAAAAACATAATTGGAAAACTTGACTAGACTGTGTTTTACAGCCCCTTTCCTTTTATTAGGAGAACAAGATATCACAACATTCTTAAGCGAACCAGAGCTTCATTCTACACAGTTGGATATAGTGCTTTTCAATTCCTTGCACAGGCCCTAAGCCCTCACTGAAAAGCCTGTACTCCCCACTCTCTGCTCTCACTGAGCACTATAGGAAGGCCAGTGTGAGGATTTTGTCATCACATATTTCCCCCTTCTCTCTTGGGAAAAGTATTTTCAGCCTGGAGAATTTTTACTTAATTTAGTCTAATGTTCATTACACCAAATTTCTAATAACTGATTCAAACATTGAGAAAAAGAAAATCTGAACAAGAAAATCAACACTTAACTGAACTATCGGGAAGGGGGAAGAAAAGTGCTAAGCCAATACCCTCTCCACACACCCATCCTGGTTCCACTAGCTGGGCAAGAGACAGACATACAGGTTGGGGTCCAAGTGTGTAATGGTTCCGGTGTGCACTCCTCTGCGTACTGGTCTCTTGTGGCTCCCACCTTCCTTTTTTACTGGTTTTTGCCTGCTCCAGCATGGACCACCACTGACTGCACATGCTGGGTTAAGACTTGCCTCAGTGACATTTCTCTGAATTTAAGCCAGACCGCAAAAGGTCACCCTTTGCAGTGGTGTGTGCAAGGGCTGGTTTGGTCACCAAACCAGCACAGGATCACCACAGCACCGTAGCACAGGGTGGGCTGTTTCCCTAGGAACTGGAGACATGTCACCAAACTCCTTCAGACGAAGGTCTGCAACAAACTTCCAGTGAACCTGGAAGATCTATGTCCTCTTGGTCACAGATGTCTCATCTCAGGGCTTTTTTCCTATGTTATTCTTTTCTACCGGAAGGATTTATTTTACCTCCTCAGGCTCCTTGTCCTGTAATTATCTGAATAAAAACCATGAAGTGCTCACAGTTCAACTGCACTCATGCACAGAAGCCAGTTTCACTCCTGCTGCTGCTTATAAATGCCCTCCTCATAATACGCATTACTCAAAACCTGTTACAATTGTACTGTATTTTTTAAAAAAGTTAATTGTATTATTTTTATAGTAACTTTTTTTTTATTTCCCTAAGCCTTGTCACTGGGTATGAAACAGAGTGCTGGATATCATCTAGGCTATTCTCATTACAACTATTTTTTCTTAATTACTTATTTAGTTATAACTGTAATGGTACCTTCTGACAGAGGTCAGTGAAATCCTGTCAATAACAATAACAATAGCTTAAGCACCTATGCTTTTTCTTCCATGCTATACCTGCACCATAAAAGGCTCAATAACCAGTGTCAACAGAAAAACTAGTTTTCTCATTTTATTGGTGTGACACTTCTAGTATTTTGCACTGATTTGATAATGGATATACAGAACTAATTCCAGAGGGCTGAATATGTAAAAAAATACTGTTTTAAGGATTTAACACAAGCAGTTTCTTTAAATTGTACTAATTATCAAGAGATTTTTTTTCCTCTTAACACCTGTTTTCATATTAAACCAAGTCATTCATGTGTTAAAAAGTGTGCTCAGTTGAACTGTGTGCTGATTACTGTTTCTGACTCTGTCTTTTCCTGTTCTCAGAAGTTTCAGGCATCCAATCAGAATGCAGACAACAATAGTTAAACACTCAGGTAATTAGTGTCACAGATTGCAAATAAACTGAAGTTGGACAGTGCCTAAATAATCTATTGATTTAAAATAGTCCATCCAGACTATTCATCTGATCATTATAAATAAGGCAAGCATAAAAAGTCAGGCCTGTGTCACAACAAATTTGAGTAAGATAAAGGGCTATGATTTTCAGATCATTTATTTTACAAGAATTACTAACTCAGATATATATATGAAAGCTTCATCAAAAAGGATTAGTTTCTTCAATTCTCTGACTTCTGAAAAATGCATAAAATAGAGATTATCTGGAGACCAACCCTCCAGAAAGAGATCTGGGAGTTTGGGTGGATGACAATGAATGCAAGTCAGCAGTGTGACCTGGCAGGCAGAAAGGCCAACCGTGTCCTGGGGGGCATCAGGCAAAGCATCCCCAGTTGGTCAAGGGAGGGGATTGTCCTGCTCTGCTCTGCACTGGGGTGGCCTTAGCTTGAGTCCTGTGTTCAGTTTTGGGCACCACAATATAAGGACATCAAACTATTAGAGTGTATTCAGAGAAGCATAAAAAACCTCAGGGGTGAGACTTAGGAGGAGCAGCTGAGATCAGTTGGCTAGTTCAGCTTGAGGAAGAGAAGGCTGAAGGGCCCCATCACAGTCTATACCTTCTTCAAGGGGAATGATGGAGGTGGAGACACTGATCTCTCTCTGCTACCAGAAATAAGACAAGAGGATGTAGAGTAAAATTGCGCCAAGAGAAGTCCAGGCTGGCCACTGAGGTATTGGTCAGCCACTGGAACAGGCTCCTATGGAAGTGGTTTTTACAACAAACCTGCCAAATTTCAAACAGTGACTGGCTGATGCCCTTAGTCATACAATTAAGTTTTAGGTAGTCCTGAGAGGATCAGGAGTTGTACTAAATGATCCTTGTGGGCCGCCTCCAATATGAGATATTCCATGATTCTGTGATTCTAACAATTAGAGTGAAAAGTACTATTCTTTTATAAACTGTGCAGCTCTCAATAATTTAATGGCATATTCATATAACCAAACACACATACACGTACATGCTCCCAAAGCAGAAAAGCCAATTTTGCTTATGCTTAATTATAAACATTTGAGTGATCCCTTGATTTGAATAGGACTACTCACATAGTTAAATTTAAGCATCTGTTTAAGTGCTGTACTTGGGACTGAGTGCATAGAAATGAGAATAAAACTCACAGAGTTTCATTTAGTCCCTACTGAAGCCAGTAAGATTCTTGCCACTGCCTATGGTGAGAGCTGGATCAGATCCAATCCTGAATCAAGTGCTCAGCATGAGAGAACGACTGAAATGTGCAAGGCATTTGTAACTAAAAACATATCTGAAGGAAAGCAACATTTACTGATACATAAGCATGAGATTCTGCTAAATCTGTGACACTGAAAATCTATTATCTGTATTCATGTATTATTTAAGGAGAAAAAAAAGTAGCAAGCATCATGGGAATGAGGCCTCAGAGGTTATGCGGAAGAGAGAAAAATCTTAAAAAAATAGTCTATGCTTTGCATTTAGGAGGCAACAGTAACAAAAGAAAGACCCTTTTCCTGAAATCACACTGCATAAAATGCATGTCAGAGGTGTTTTGTTTAGTTTTCGTTTTCTTCTATCTGAGCAATTTTTTTTAGCCATTCCTGAATACTTAACAATAAGACACTCAAATACTGAATGTGAAGTCATATTTTTCAAGCATATAACACTCAGGTAGCTGTCAGCAGTCTCAGGAAGAAAAAATTATTTTGCAGCCTACTCCTCAAGAGCTATCTATGAACGAATTGGATATTTCAGTGGGTTTGTTTGCTGCATCCTGGCTGCCAGGAAGGACCATATTCTTAACATTTTTCATACAATGACACAATCTTGAAAAGAAAATAAGTTTTTGTATGGAATACATAAACAAGGGGTTTTCTTTGTCTGTCTTTAAAAGCCATCTTTCCTTACTCTTATCTTCATACTTCATCCTTCCTTGTCTCATTTGATCAATTTTTCCTCAAAATAAGTTTCATCATCTGGCATTTGAAGTCCTTCAGGGTAAGTGTAATCAATGAGGTGCGTTATTTTCCTTTAGCTATATCATCAGCTAGAAGCAAACAGAGTAAATCTTGATTCAGGACTAGTTCTAAACAACAGCAAACTTGCCTCAAGCTAATGAACATCATTTGAGCTTTGATATACAAGTATATTAATGGATAACATACAGCAAATTAACAGTAAAATATGAATTACCAAGTCACTAAATTTTTTTTTATGATGTAGCTAATTTTTAATATTTGAAATATTTTTCCTCATAAAAGAATGTTCATCTCAATCAAGGCAGTGCACTAGTTTTACATATTAGTTTTGCACCAGTGACTTACTTCTAAACTACAGTCACAATACACAAATGCTTTAGGCATCAAAATGACCTCAGAAAGGGCCTGCTTTGTGAAAGCAAATTTAGCATGGCAAATTCAAGAAAAGTTGATAAACCGTCTTGTCAATGACTAAAGACTGGGAGTCAGAGGAAGGAAAATTGTTTTCATATAGTTGAAGGTATAAACATTATTGTTCCCATTTTTCCTAAATAATAGTGCTTTACAATATCAGTCATTATTACTCCAAATTTCTGGTAAGATTTTATGTGCTCGGATTACTATTTACATAATTACCATGTACATAATTATCATTTGAACTACAGTATCACCTGTGGACCAAACTTCAGCCTAAAGATTCATTGTAGAAAGTGTTACCCTTAGGTTAAATATCATGTCTTGATGAATAACTCAATGGTAAATTCCCTTGTATCTCATTTTTTTTTTTTCAATTTGCAGATGTTTAAATTATGTGCCTTATTAAAAAACAAACAAACAAACAAAAATGAACAAACAAAAAACCACCAACACCACCACCACCAAAAAAAAAAAGAAAAACCACAAAAAAAGACTCCGCCAAAATCCAAAACCAACCAACCAACCAAAACCCCACCAAAGATAACCCAAAATTAACATCTTTTTTTTAGTGTTGATCTCTTCTGTGGTAGATCTATCAACACTTTTTCCTAAGAAAAAATACTTTAAAACTAGAGATCCTAAAAGAGGACAGAGTTTTAAATTCTTTTACTGAGAAGTATCTCCTGGGAGAATTTTGCTTAAGCTAATCCATGTACCAGCAAATCAGTGAATTCTAAGGCTGGACACGTGTTTGTGAGAAACTACAGATTGCAGATTTAGAATATATTCCAGGTTGTGGGACCTAAACAGAGGCACAGGGTAATGCAAAATCTTAATCTAAGGAGTGGAAGTGCACAGACTTCTGTACTGTGACTTGTAGCTGTTGTCCAAGTCTCTACTGGCTTTTATAATTGAAAGTCCAATACCACAGAAAACACCTCTCTCTTATTAGGTAATCAAAGTAGTTGTATTTTCCACTGGCTACATAATAAGAGGAGATATTCCTCAGTGGTTTGTAACTGCATGATAGTACATGCTGTATGCCTTCAATAAAGTGAAATTTCAAATCTGAGTTTATATCAAATATTTGTGTTAGAAAATTCTTCTATTTCTAGTACCGCTTTCAAAACTTTACTAATGAGCCGTGCAATATTTTACAGCCCACACTAGGCCATGCTAAGGGTCTGCATTACTGAGTGGTGGTTTTCCTGGTTTCTGGAGGACAGGAGTGTGTTATTTCCTTCCCTATTTCTACCTTTTCTGTTTTCATGTGCAGGTCCTCAAACAGAGACTGTGTGGCAGAGTCCAGCTGAGAGACTTCAACGGGAAATGGGCCAGCAGTGGTGCCTGGGTTTGTGAGATCTACACAGCTTGCCCTACAGCTATGAAGTTTGTCCTGAAAGCTATTTTGTGAGGAAGCAAATCCTGCCTCTCACCTTGCAGCTGACATGGAGTGAAGCAGGAGAAATTACATGAAGAAAGCCTTATGGGTGTTATTATGGGTGTTATTCTGCTCTAAAGCTCCCTTGAGATGAGGGGAAGCTTGTGCTTTGGGGCAATATGATTAAGCAGGTGTAATCCACATGAATGAAATGTAAATCTCACAGGGAGTTTATTCAGGATTGTGTTGCCAGTTTTACAGTGATTTTGTGCCAGCTGGACGTTTTAAGTTTCTCTACAAATACATGAGTTCTAGTGTTAAATCCACACAATGAAATTTAGTGACTCACAAAGATTTTGGGAGGTTTGCCAAGAAACTTCTATGAGGTTATTCTTAAACTTTTACAGCTCTATGTCTTACAAAAAAGAGGACATTTAATTCAAAGTGCATTTTCCTGATATTAAACAGATCTCACCGTGCTGCAATACAGGATAGTTTTAAGGATTCTAGCCTACTTTCTGATGCCAATATTTTACAAGCATTCAGATATTTAGTTAAGGGCAAAGAAAACATTGCAATTCAGACAGGCTGAGAGAGTAGAAAACAGAAGTGGGATGCACCATACGTTCAAAGAACACAGTCCTAGTCCACTTGGTTTGCAGTCAAGGTTAGCTTTAACCTCTACAGCAGTCAAATGCAAAATACATAAGCAATTTTGTCTTACAAAGTCTTCCTCTTCTCAAAAAAGTCTAATTCAGCATTTTGATTTTGAACTATTATCATCTCCTCGTATTACTTAGAGTTTTTCAGGGTTTTGGGTTTTTTTACAGAGTTTTTCTAGGAAAATCATATCTGACAAATATAACTACTGTTATGTTTTGCATCTAAAAGATCATAAACACTGTTTCCATTTTGGCCATGATTTTTCTCATGAGCTGCCTATGCCTTAGAAAACAACTTTTTTTATAATTAATAAAAGAAACAGGTGACTTATTTTTAAAGATGTCTTCCCCTTACTTGTAATCTGGCTTTTACGAACTGCAGCTGCTCCAGCTTTAGAGTCATTGATCAATCATGTGTATGGAGACACAATTCTTTTCACAAAAAGTGCAATAAAAAAGTAAAGTAATAAGACAATTTCCTTTTGGAAATGCGATCTATGCTTCCGGAATTGCTCATGAATATCTTAGGTGATACTGTAGCAGAAAACTCACAAATAAATTGGCTTTTACTCTGTTTAGCACAGGCAATAATTCCTTTTTTAGGATACTTCATTTTCATTTACTCTCGTTCAATTATGTGCTGACAGTTTGCATTAATACAGCAATGTGTTAATTGAACATAAACCACAATACAAATGCAACATCTCTGCCCTAAAGTTAATAGCCACCATTTGTAAACCACATCATGTATTTTATTGTAGGAATAATTTAATGATAGGGCATTTTATGCTTAGTAGTGATTAAGAAACTGTGCAATTTACAACAGAAACAAACAGAGCCATATAAAATGTGCAATAAAATGTGTGTTGATGTATATAAATTTGTTTCTATGAAAAACAAATTAAAAATTTAAATATAAGGCAAAGTAGAAGGGGCTTTTTATACTATTATCCCTCAAATTGATATGCAACCAAGTAAAAGATCAAAATTTACAGGAGGATTTGCTTTATACAAAAAACAAACCGTTTCACTAGATAGAAGCATCTGTTTCAGCCATTAATAGCATGTGTAATGTATACAGTGCTTTGAACTAAACATTTCCATTATAACAGAAAGCCCATTTACAGTGACAGAAGCAGTGGCTGAGTATGATCAGTCATAGTGTCACCCTAGCATACGATAACTGCTGCAGAGCTAGGAACTTGGGCATATGCTTCACTGAAAGTCTCTAATGTCACTTTCAAGCAGCAGGGGGGAAACACTCAGTGCACCTTGACACCATTAGTGTGGAAAGTAGCATAAGTTCCTATGATTTGCTTGGCAAGTGCACTTAGTGCTGGTACATGTTTATAAAAGTTATGTTGCTGCACAGAAATGTATTCTTGGTTTATGGTTTATTAGCACCTCTCTCATTCCCTCCTGACAACAGCAAAATGGTATCCTTTCCACATTCTTCCACAATTGTTTCTTCTTTTATAGGTTTGAGCAAAGGCCACTTTTAAACAGAATTTTAGGAAGAAGTCTTCAAGTTTTTAAAATGCAATTTGAATGAGAGAAAGTCCACACCTGCATTATTGACCTTAAACACTGTTAGCTAATGTAGCACAAAGACATTCAGCAGATTTTTCACACCAAAGTTTTCTAGGCAGCATTCCAAAACATAACAGCAGTTTAAAATGACCCCAACTTTGTGAATGTGAAAGGATCCATTATAGGGTAATTGTCTTTCCCAAGCTTTAAATTACATTTAGCAGCTTAGACTGAACTAAGGATTTCTTTTTCCTAAATGACAAGCTGTAACTCCCTATAAAGTCAATTCTTTTGTAAATTTTTTTTTCCAGTAATGCACAATGAAACCATTCCTGCTTTGTCTATGTAGGAAAAGTCTGCAGTGGCTTGACTAATGCAAATATTATAGTGGCCTCTTTCATGAAAAATAAGAGATCATTTTATTTCTCAGGCTTTCAATATCACATTTACACTCCTTAAATATAAATTCTGTGCATGGCTTTACTAGTGCCCTGCAATACATTATTAAGAAATGTGTTCAGCACAGGGAACTAACAGCCCCCTACATAGGGCTGGAGGGATGAAATTTAATTGCAAAGCTCTCTACAGTAAATAATTTGAACTATTTTCTGGAACCTGTACGGAGTGAAAAACAACTGGGTTGATGCTGTGTGTTTAAATCCCCCTTGATAAGGATGCAAGATAAGGACCCTCTAAACCCAGGGGTTCCCTGTTCAGCATGATTCAGATGGCATATCTACCTCCACAGTTTTGTATTTTGGACAGCACTGAATTCTAGTTCTGCAGGTCGTAAGCTCCCAGGACTCCACAGAATCACACTGAAAGGCTGCCTTTATTTTTCTGTGAAATGTATTAGGATGGTAAGCTCAGTAACCATGAGAATGCAGTACCTCAGAATAGATGCTCCACAGCCACACAGTATTTCTTATATTGTTTAAGCAAAGAATTTATTTTTTTTTTTAAATCTGTTTTCTTAGAGTGAAGACAAATTTTTTACATTATTAGAATTTTTCCATGTGAAGAAAGAGGGTATCCCATTGTGGGCAGGTGAAAGGCCATTTTTAAATGCCCAAGGAGAAAAGTCATAACAATGTTCTGAAAACTGAGGATGTGTAAGCATGTGTGGCAGTCAGATCATAGGAGATTCTATTCCTTATCTAAATCATGTCTAAATGCAATTAATGTTCTACAGAGTATACTGGGATAAAAATATTCAATATTACTTTCATTTTTTTAGTTCAATCTATTCATGTTTTATGAAAGAAATACAATGCCTATAAGAATAAAACAATATTTTATTCATTTCCTTTCCTCTTTGTAGGTGAAAATCAGAAACCAGTATTAACTGGCTTACTAGAACAACTATATTTGTCCTGAAGCCGTGACAGAGTTTGGTAACCCAGTGAGAAGTGTGTTTCTGTCACAAATATGTGGGAGGCTCTCAGACTGTCAAGCAATTAAGTGGACCTGAATAATCCTATGTAATTAAGCTTCTTAGTACATAATTATCTTTATTTTAAACGTGTCTTTTGATGAAACATCTGTTCCCTGCTCTAGATTTGAAAAGATATACCCATGTACATGATGAAAATAGTGTTTGTGAGGCCATCATACATGGTACTGCTTCTCAGTTCCTTGGCGACAAATGTTGTAATTTGCTCCATCTTTGCATGCAAAAGGCAGGTGCTGCTGCCTCCATGGCCTGCTTTGCCTGACCTCCCCACTCGCTGCAGCTGCCTTTCACATTGTTACCCAGAGAAATAATTGTGCTTGAAAACCCGGCTGAAGATCATCAAGCAGTGAAGTGGGGAAGGGGTTCTCATAATGTAAGCGCTGAGAGAGCTCTTGGAGGTTGCTCTGCCAACTCACTGAGCAGTAAGAGGACAAGGAAAAGCCAAAATGGGCCCTAATAAGAGTATTCCAGTTTTTTTTCCCCCTCTGACATTGAATACTGCTTGACTGCTGATACAAAGAAGGCAATATATTCTGTTAAATGTATTGTCTTTTCCCAAATATTTTTAATTTGTAGACTCTATATCTTCATTTACAAGCTACAGCCTCTGTGAAATACAATTACCTTCTCTTACTGATTTTTGAAGTAGAGAGTATTTCCATAAAATGTAGAAATTATTTTCCCCTTGGGCTTATATAGTACATGAGCTGTAAATGTGGATTTCTACTAAGTTATTTCTCTTTAACAAAACTACATGAAATACTGGTGAATTGTGCTTGGCCACTCTAAGGAACATGGTGGAAGCTTCCACTTACATTTTTTGACTCTGGGATACTCAGGAATGCATCCTCAGTCTCCTCAGAACTATGCATGGCCTCAGGTGAGATGACTGCAGACCACCAGACAGAGACATCTGTGTCTCACTCATTATCATCTCTTCTTTCTGTGATATTTATATCTGTATCTATAGGAGGACATCATGTACAAACACTGCAGAGGCTCCTGTGATTCCACACTCAGGAGAGAAAATTATCCACTTTCTGGTTTAACAGACACTATAGATATGATGCCACAGCACAGTTCATAATCAGATTCAAGGTCTTTGAATTTGACCCTCTCTAGTGAAAACAAATGTAGGCACAGCTGTTAGCTTCACTAGGAACTAGACCAGACTTATTTTTCAGTTTTGGGTGTGGAAACTGGCAGAGAGTAGCTGAACACTATGCTTGCAGTTGTAGAGAGAGGATGGCAGAATTGTAATTACATGTGATTGCTCTTGGACTCTCACTTACCTGTTTGTCTACCACACAAAGCTTCTTTCCTTTAATAATCCAATTCATTGTGAAATAAACCAGACTGACTAAATACTAAAATCTCAGCTTGATGGTTCTTTTTGATAAAATATGCCAAAGAGTTGAGACAGTTTAAACTCACATCGTGTTTATTGGTCAGCACATCTGAAAGAACTGTTGAAAATAGCTCAGGGAGGTATGTAAACAGGTTGATCTGCTGCAGTATTTAGGCTTCCAAGGCACAGCATTGAATAAATTTTGAAATGTTTTGGAAGGAAAGAGTTCTAAACAACATCCTGTCAGCAGCCCTAAATATTGTCATGCATCTGATTTTCAAAACAAATGGACCCACTCTGTTGTAGGGGTCCTGAGGCAGACCATTTGGTCTGGGTTGTCAAGATTCCTGGGCCTTAATTTTCCATGACAGTGTTACAAACACCATTGTGAAAAACTTTATGCCTAGCATTTATGGCAGAGTGTGGGATAGGATAGTGGTAATATCCAAAGGCAACTGAAATCTGGAGACATTATTGCAAAGAACAGGCTGGGATGATCAGCCATATATAAGGGGAGCACCGGGCTCAGGTCCCTGTTGCAATGAGAAGATGTCTGGCCCGCACAGCACCCAATTAGTGCTGATCATCATACCTTGTCCTTTTCATCTAAGAACTAATTACAAAACACTTCCAGCAAGGCATACTGTCCGCTTGGTCCCTTATAGTTTGGTCTGTCAGACAAGATGTCCCACCATATCAGGCATCCAGACTGCAGTAATTTCCTGAGCACATTTTACCTGAAAAGCAATGTGACATGCTGATGGAAACTATAACAATGCTAATGGCAACACATTATATTGTTCTCTATCCCCTACTTTTACTGTGTCATCCACTGTCACTATATGCATTGAATTATCCCCTTAAAATTATCTTTCCAATGAGATTTGCCTCTGATTTTTCTCATGAGGTTGTATCAGCACAAGATCCTTTTTGAAACTAGTAAGTAGGGCAAAATGTTTAAGAATGTCCCTGAAGAATTTTCAGAGAGATTAAAGAAGACAGAAGAGTAGGCCAACAGGAATCTCATGAAATTGAACAAGGACAGATGAGGACCCCTGCCATGGGAAGAAACAGTCCCTTGCAGTGATACATGCTAGGGACTGCCTAGCTCTGAGGGAAGTGTCCAGGGGTTTCTGGTTGCAGCAAGCTGAGTATGAGCCAACAGTGTCCTGGTCAAACACACTCGGGGCTGTTTCAACGGAAACACGGCCAGTCGATCACTCAATAGGACTCCCCCTCTGCTCAGAATTTTTTGGACCACATCAATATACTGCCTTTAGTTTTGGGTCCTCCATCAATAAATCAGATGAGACTTAGAGGGTCAGTGAGGTGGTTGAGGGTAGGGTTCTCGGGAGAATCAGAGCTCGTTCAACTTGGAGATGCAGCTCTAGGAGTACCTAAAAGCAGTGCCCAGTGCCTATGAAGAGTTGTCAGTGAGTCGGAACTGGACTTTTCTATGCAGGCCAGAGAAGGGGGGTGAGTGACACAACAGACTAGGACTGGCCATTAGAAGACCTTTCCCCAGAATAACAGGTAAGCAGTGACAGAGGTTTCCTCTTTCGCTGAAGTGCTTGGTGTGACTTAATGGCTGACACTGCTGTGAGCAATATATTATACCAGACAGGTCCTGAGCTACCTCCTGACCAGAGTTTTCCGCC
>JAWWEW010000088.1:17407993-17426269 GCA_035583185.1 Anabacerthia variegaticeps | reverse complement strand
AAGTTAATACCAACTTTGAAAGAATGACTAAAAACATGATCTTATTTACTTAGTATATTGTGTTAAAAAGAGTGCATCACTGTTAGACAAAAATTACAATGCCATAAGTAGACATGCAAACAAAACAGAGATTTAAAAATTAAAAGGTCTTTCTTCTGGGCAATATTAGTTACTGTTCTGCTCTGATTAATATTATTCATACCAAAATAATCTGAAAAATACATCTACTCTCTAGTATACAGCAAATTATTACAATGATTTCTCCACTAGTGGTGTTATTCTAGTTTGTATTGCTCTCAAGTTTTCTCCATTCCTAGTTAGATAATTGTATCTAAAATGCCATAAATAACTGAATTATTAATTGCTATTTCCAAGCCCTGGATAATATTTCTGAATCATTACTGTCTGAGATCGACATGTTAGATAGTAGTTTACTAAAACTAATCTGTGACCTTTAAATATATTATTTCTATACCATCTTTTGTCCTTTGATAACTTAGGGTTACTTTTGTCTTTTAGTCAGAGATATCAAGAGACAAATGTAAAACCTTTTTCTAAAAGGTCTTTAGGGATATCCTTTGATTCAATTTCCTTTAACAGCATGTAAGAGAATTGCCTGTAATCACCATCCTTCACTAATACCTCTTAGGATTAGTTTAGTCACCTCTACTGTCAGTTACATCAGCTACAAATATAAACAATATCACAAATATTAGGGAGAAGTAGCTGATGAACAAAGATGTAATCTATCTTTTTTGAAGATTTTCTTCAAGGAATGAAATACAGATGATACTTGCATTTTCCAAGATATTGAGTTGTAATTTTACCTCTCCCACCACTCTTATGGGAAATGGGCTTATTTCAAGGCACAGGAAAGAATTCATTTTCTCATCAAATCTGTTTAATTTTTTTTTCTAGCAATGGGGAAAATATATCTCTTTTGAACATACTACTTGAAGGTGTTGAAAACCCACAAGTTTTGTGAAAACCATTAAGGTAGGCAATAGAGTTTAAGAAAAAGATTCTAAATTGAGCAGTAACAAAGTTAAAATGGGCAAGTCTAAAATTTAAAGTATTATTAGTCACATTTTGAATTTGCAGAGTGTTGTGGAAGAGTTAGTAAGCAGCCTTTCTCTCTCTGGGCAGCACTGGTGCCCTCAGAAGCAGAACCAAACCTTCTTGAAAGCCAAGAATTAAATCACACTGTCTGTCCTTTTTCTATTCTTCATGCACTCCACCCCTTAAGAGTTGCACTCAGTAAAGAAGGACAAACACCAAACATGGACTTTCAGAAAAATTCTAAACTCTCCTGGGTGTTTTCCTCAGTACATCTATCTTTACATAACTACTTTAACAGATGTTTCCAAAAATAAGGTTGGGTCATATTGTTTCTTTGCTGAGAGGGGAAAAAAAAAACCAACAAAACCCATACTTTTCAAAAACACCTTAAAAGTTGTTCTCACCAATCTATATGCGTCATGTACTGGTAAAGAAACATCTCTCATTAGAGGTGTCCTACAGCTGCCTGAGTGTTCACACTGGGTTGTAACACAAATCTCTTAGATGTCCTTCCTTCACATAGTCCCCACCAGTTTCCTGACCTGATTGAAAGCAAAGCCCTTCCCTTCTGTTACCTTCCTCTACTTTTCCATGTTAATCTGTCTCTTTTTTTAGCCACATGATATGGAAGTTGGCCAAAAGAAGATATTTGAGAGCTGGCTGATGAGACCAAATAGGAAGAGAGGCTTTTTGCTTTTGGCTGCAGTTCGGTCTTAGAACCGTTTAAGCCACCTGTGAACCTCCAGACTTAAACCAATTATGTTTCCTTGGTTCTTTAAACACTTTGGCATTCCTTACTTGAAAGACTTTCTTTTCTTTCTTCAGTGTTTGCCAAAGTTGTTGGGAGCAGGGAGTGAGAGGGAGTGAGGAGGAAGAGGAAGTTAGTGTTAGGATTTGAAGAGGAAGTCAGTGCTGGGATTTGAACAATTAAGCTTTTTGTTTATGAAAGTGAGAATTTATTTCAGTAATGGCTGTCCCTTTAACTGTGTTTATGGAAGGATTTTACTTGCATTGTCTGCCCCCTTCCCAAAATCCAGATGTCCAGATATCTTCTCGCAGGAAAAGATCTTTGTTTTTTAGAGCATCTTTTACACCTAGGAAAACACATATTCATGATACACTAATGGCTTGCAAGTGACTACAGATTCCAGTATGTAGATTCTCTGCCACTGGAAATCTTACCTAAGTGGTTGGTCTATTCCTAATTTACAATTTTTTCAGACTTTATATCACTTTTCCATTGTATTAATTATTTTCCCTTTGCTCCTGACTTTTATTGCTTTGTGTGATTTTGCCCAGAGAGTGTTTTGAGACTTGTAAAGCATCATGTATATATTAAGTAGTAATTATGAGCTTTTAGACTTAGTTTCTATTGATAAAATCTTACTGGTATGAGACTGTAAATCAATGTTTGAAAACAAGTTGTTTAAATAAAATAGGACCAGACTTTGGTACAGTAAACTGTTCCTAGCAACCTTTTTTGTAAAGAATGATAAGGCAATAAGTATCTAAGTTGATAAGTGTATCCCTTTGAAGAGGCTGCCACTCATGCAGACTAGTGAAGTGATTTTTACGGCACTTCTTTAAAGCACTTGCAGTACTTTGAACTTTGTCACCTGAAAAGCTCTTCTCCAGTATATTTTGTTTGAGAGTTTGGGTTGGCATATGTTAACAAGAAATAGTCTTCTTGATTACTGTAGGCATAAACATAGAATAAGCCTGGTGGTCTTGGATAGAATAGGCTTCAAGCCATCCTTGAAGGTTGTACCCTGGCAACTCATTGTATAGCCCTGACTGCAGAACTTGTGACAAACAGATTACAAAGCTAGTTTATTCAGCTGTTGTATTTTGTCTAAGTCCTTTCTCAAACTAAAGCAGTCATTGCAGCAGGGTGCTCTAATTGCTCATTTGCTGCGGTAACCTTTTCAACTGGACAGCATCTCATGTCTGATTTCAAGTTGATGTCTTTTTCCTTTAATTACAGTGTGATGTCAGGGAGGGAAAGCTGGTGATGTGGAGTGCTATATAGTGCCTGCAATGTTCTTCCTATATCTTCATAGTGTTACTCCAAGAACAGCTTAGCATGACTGTGTTTCCTGTGCACTTTATTTGTGGACTTTGTATTCTAACTAAGCTTAAAGCCAATTTCTCAGATTAATCTGGGAGAGAATGGTGTGCTCATACATGACAGGAACTAAATATGATCAGAAGGAGTGGGAGGAAGAGAAGAGAGAATGAAATCATTTACTAGCAATCATAGTAGTGAAAATTCTTGTTTCTTACACTAAAAATATTGCTACTATAAAGTCTTTTTTTTAATAAACTCTAAACTAGCATTAAGCAATTTTTTCTCTTATACTTTCTTTTATTTACATCTTTAAATAACTGCATCAGAATAGGCATTGCTTTCTCTTGCAGTGCCAAAGAATTGGCTCCCAAGATCTTATTAGCCAGAAATGGGAACTAGTAGTCAAAGAAGTTTTCCATAATAGTAATAATTTCCTATGGTTTAGCTATTTATCCATCACAATTTCTTTGATTCAATTTATAATGTAAATATGGTGTTTGTCAACAGCATATAGTGTCATCACAGCTGAATTAATATAAAGATTCTTCACATCAACGGCCTGATTCCTTCATTCAGTGGGAATTCCAAGAAACATGTTTTAATTCTCAAAACTACAAATTAGAAGACTATTCGGTATACAAGGAGGTAAGTAGTTTTTGTTTGTTTGTTTCCTGTTGTTTGTATTGAAACTGCTGCAGAAACAAATTCTGTTACTCCATTCACTGGTTGTACATCCAAAGAAAGCTTACAGTTTCCTCTGTATAATCCAAGAGAGTGTTGACCAGTAGACATACGGGCCCCTTATGTGTCTTTGTGTTGTCTATTAAAGCTTATGATTTTCCTGCATAACTGGAACTAAATCAAAACTTTCAGATTCGAAGCATAATTTAGCCAGGTAAAATCTGAGTACATGATACATGATTCAACACAAAGGAAATTACTTTTTGCCTACTCTCAGTCCATGCTCTAATCTTCCTACTGCCATGGTGTGCCTGTAATTTACTATGAGCATGATGACTTTGAGACACACTCCTGTAGTTGAGCATCTGCACCACTGCACTAGAGGCTGTTTTGTTAAATGTGAGGTCTTAAAAGTGACTGGATACAGGACCTGCATCATTCTGTACTGTTATCTTAATCATGTTGGAATACCTTTTAAACAATTTTAAATCTGTAAGTCAATAATGAAAGCTATGTATTTCTATTAAAATGAAAGAGCTTTGGCATTATGTTTGTTGGTTTTACTGGCTTAGCAGACTGAAAGCTAAAAATGGACTAACAGAAGAAAACAGCAAATATAACCATGTTTAGAAACATGTTAGAAATTGATTAGGGATGTGGAATAGTTTTTGCCCTCCTGAGACTTATGATCAATATCCTTATACATGATGTTAACATTCAGTGGGGTTTTTTTTTATTGCTAAACTATATCTAGATTCAAGAACTTTAGACGAATTCAGTGAAATGTGCAGAAAAATGTCCTGACTTCTGATGTGTTTGCTTGAGGTTTAGCCAGCTTGAGGTATGTTTTTTCTCTATGTTTTGAACATTTTATATATATCTTTATCCAAATGCTAGAGGTAGTACAATATTTGTGTTTCAGAAAATAAAATACAGACTGAATAAAATCAAACATCAAGGAAAAGTTGTTTTAAGCCTGCCACAACATTTATATTTTGCACTTATTTCACTTTCCATCTTAATCTACTGAGAGGAAACATGACAGTGAAAAGGCTTTCTATTGTTTACTTTTGACACATACAGCAAGAACAAAGAGAGCAATCAAAGATTGTTTCATTAAATCCATCCACCTGTCGCAATACTTCATAGCATACCACTGTGACTGCAAAACTGAGCATGAAAATTTAAAATAAAATAAATGTAAAATGGATTTGATGTGGGTTTTTTTATTATTATTTTATTATTATTATTATTATTATTATTATTTATTTCTTTTCTTCTCTTCTATTCGGCGAATAAACCAAGTAGTGAAACACATGACCTATAACCAAGCTGCACATAATTCAGCCCTAAATACTGTCTTCTGTACATACACCAAGATTCAAACTAAAAGCCTAAAAGTGTCTTTAATAACAGATTTCATCTATGCCTCTGTCTAGTCATGATGATGACATGCAAACTTATAGGAAGTTATATTCAGACTGTTTGCACTTGAAGAAGTATCAACAGTCTGGTCCAGCAGAGATGAGTGTTCAGTAGGTAGTCTTGAAAAGATGTGACTCTTTTTGCTAGAAAATGTATTGAAAGGCATTGGAGGAAAGGACAGCAGTCCAAAGAGTATCCATTTAAAACATTCATTGTTGCGTTCCAGTAATATACAATGCAATATTTCTAAATGAAGGCAATATTAACAAAATCTTATCTGTGACCTGCTAAGAAATGGAAAAGAACTCAGAAGTTCTGACTTAAAAAATAATAATATTAAAAATATTCCCAAAAAATGAGGTAGCTTATTACTAGAAATTACATTTGGCAGATGTCAATTTGTTGGCAAGATCTATTTCTCTGATTTTTTTTCCCCCCATTTGTAGAGATATATTAGCTGCTTTGATAAAAATTTGCATAATGAAGACAGGAATATTAACTGCCGAGGTTTGAAAACCAGGCCCAATTTTATACCCACAATTAATTACAGACATACATGACAGCAGATATGTGTCTAAGAGCTAGGCATGCGTACTGGCCACTGAACACAGTTTTTGTATCATGGCAGCAAAATAGCTCACTTCCATTTGCCACTACCATTGAAAACAGGTGTAACACTTCATCTTAATGAAATTACTTCTATGTATTAAGAAATTAATCCAATAGAAATGCAATTATTTTGTTCTTATGTATGATTTTTGTCCCATATGTAGCTTCTCATAAGAGCTGAGCAGATCTGGCAGAGACTTGTGAAGCAGACAAGTGAACCAGCTTAAGAAACTACTGACATTACCTATAAGGGCATATTAGAACTCCTACTTCATACTGCTACACCTCCAGTAGATTCAAAAGTCCAGAAAACACAGTGACACGAATAATATTCTGCAGTGCCAATTTAAGCTCATAATCACTGGAGTTTTGCAGTTTCCCATCTGAGTTTTCATTGAGGATATGAGGAGTACACATGTAGTGGCTGTGACAGTGACATCTCTGGCACAACACTGATATTCTAGGACAGTTTTAACCAGATCCATAATCTACAATTGGTTTCTCAGACATATTCCAAACTGTTTTGGAACCTTTTGAATTTGTCTTCTTCCAAATTAGACTGTTACTTACTAGAGAACTGGCATATAGTTACCTTGTGGACGAAAGCAGCTGAACTTGGCATGAAGGTTGAATTGCTGCAATGTGGAACTCACTGTTTTTCTTTTGCCTCTTCTTAGCACATTCCAAATAAAGTGATGTGTCCAAAGTTAACTCCATGAAGAAGAGATTTACTAATGATTTCCATTACATAAGTTATCTTATTTTTTACAAATTCAGATAATTATGACATAAGTTGTGAACTATGTCCATCTAGTATGTAACTGTCCCTTCTATCCACATTATAAATTTCAGTTAAATTTATACCAAAAAGAAGTAGATTAAGTTGAAGCAACAATCCCTTCAGACAACTTATGAATAGGTAAACCTGCAGGCAGAAGTTTATGCTGTCAAAACTGTGTTATTAATTATTTTTAATCTCATTATAAAGGAGAAGATAGCACAATACTTATGTGTGATTAAACCACTTCTGCAGAAAAATTCACCATCTCCGAAGGGGAAAGTAACCTTACAGAAACAACTCCTTTTTTCAAATGTACAATTTCACTTTCACACTTCAAGAATTTCCAAATTCCATCACAGAAATATTGACTTGGAAAGTAATAGGGAAAGCAAAGACATCCATACACCTTGCATATAAAGAGCAGAGCCAAAACTTTCCCCCTCTTTATAAGGAATGACTTAACCTATGCAAGAGAAAGGAAAAGTGAGTCAGAAATAACTGATTTGTATCTCTGAAGTAACAAAGGTAACTAGCCTCACAGAGAGTGATGAGAGAACTCCAGCAACCCAGGGAAACATTACATCTGTGGATCCCTTTATAGCTGAGCACTGGTTCCAAGCAGGTTGTTGGTTCCAAGAATTTTCAGGCTACCTGTAATATGCTGTGAACATTGTGTTGTTGCCAGCTTGAACTTTCACAGGCCATGATTCATCCTCAAAACACTCACAAGATTGATAGATTAATGTTAGCACAATAATCAACGTTGCATAATTTCTATTTGACTTCATTATTTTAGTGCTCTAGGAGTACCATTGGGTTTGTATACACACTCAATTTGGCTGAAGCTCTAAAAGCATTTGAAACAAACAAACAAACAAAAAAATACCCCCCCAAAAAACCAAAAAAAATTGTACAGCTGTCACACCGTCAATTATTTCCTGGAACCACAGTTTAAGGGAACACATCAGCTATCATTAAATGCCTTAATAAAGCCAATATGGCACCCAAGAACTCTGCACACTGCTCCCCGGGGATCTGCTCATTTGAATAATGGACACCCAAGAGAAGAAAAGCAGTGTGAAGCAGAGAGGCTTATGACATTCAGGAAGAAGTGAGTGAAAGAACAAATAGGGAGGTCAAAGAGTAGCAAAAGAAAGCAAGGTAAAAGAGAGGGAAGGCAAACAAGGAAGCAAAGTGATATTAGGAAACAGAAAAAGCATCTCAGTGTGGGAGGTATGAAAACCCATCAGTGTCTTAAAAGAAAGTGATAGTGAGGTAGTATTGTGAATGTCAGAGCTCTGGACATGAAGGAAGTCAATGTGACAAATGGATAAGCAAGACCACCACTGATGAAGTACAGACTGTACAAGAAGTATCTGGGAAGTGGACTGTGTGGGCCAAAAGGTGAATAAAGAAATCTATCTTCATGACCAAAACTCAGGCTTGGGAATATGTGGGCTGTGAAATTCTAAGGAGAGAGTTGAGACAGTGTAAGGGAGCATGAAGTGTGAAAAAGTTTGAAAATCATATCATAGTTTGAAAAAGGCAGGAGCAAGGAGATTAAAAGTAATATGAGAAGCAGGTTTTTGTGTCATTGCAGAAAGGTTTGAGCGTAGAAGACCTGACAAAGAACCTACTCTGATGGACAGGACAGGCAGAAATTCAAAATTTTTTCACCAGTGGTTGGTTAATAAATGTGCAATCAAAAACACAGATCATAGTTTGGCATGTGCAATTAATATTGCAGCAGAAATGAGAATACTTAGTCATACAGCATTTAATTAAAGAGTATGACAACATATAAGAGTGTCAAAAATTGGAAGGCAGAGAGAATAAAAATAAATATATTTTTAATATTTCTTGTGATTTTTCAGAATCAGTCTTATGATTTTTATGGGGATTTCACTTGTGAGTTTTGAACATAGGGACTGGCAATGAGTTATATTTTTTAAATTATTTCACTCCAGTTTTGGGGGGAAAAGGGTTAAAATATCAGTTTGTTTGTTTGGTTTTTTTCACTCTTTTCATTACCTTTTAAGGTTGACACAGTTGTTTTAATAGCAAAGCATAACAAAGAGGTTTTGGAAAGCATGAAATGGAGACTACTTTCTTGAAAAAGAGAGTAGATAGTGACAGATTCTGTTTTTCAGAAAGCCATCTTCACTTCCATTACTCTACAACATAGTCTGCACTGTTCGGCTTTCATAATATGAACTAATGCCAAGTTATGCCCTATCATATGAGTTCGGGCATCTTGATTGATCTGGCACACCATCACTCACCAATTGCATTGCCCAAGGAAATCAATGCTCTGCAAAATCATTTAAAAAAAAAAAAAACAACCAACCAACCAAAAAAAAAGCTCATACTACCAATCCCCTCCCCCAAAAACCCAAACAAACAAACAAACAAACAAACAAACAAAACAAACAAAAACCACAAACAAACAAATCCAATGCACACCTAAAAGTAATAGCAAGTAATTCATTATCATCACAAACGGGCTTTAGAAATCAGTCTGTACTGCAAATGTGTGACAATGGCATGGGGCAACATCAACAAGTCCTGGTGGTAACAGTAATGTCAGTGTCCATTCTATGTTATTTTTGTGTGTCTCACATTTAAAACTAGCCTTGCTGATAAGGCATGCTAGCTAACATATTTCTGGCAATATGGGAACCTGTACCTTGGCATAAGTGGAAACAAAGTTTTCCATATTTTAGTGTGTTAAGAGCTGCTTTAGCATAACTGATTGAAACAATTAGGGAAATATTATTGCATTACAGCTTAATTTTGATTTGACGACATGTGGCCTAGAGCAGACAATAAACTCCCTGCTCCAGCATAAAAACACTAATGATTCTCTAATAAAACCATGAAATGTCAACCTGTTAAACTCTAATTGCAATAATGACCTCAAATTTGGGCATTTCTTTTGTATTAGTCCCACTAGCTTTCGTTAAACTATCTAACAGAACCATAGAACTCTGACATGAATGGGTCTAATTGTAATAATCACTCCAATCATGGGTATTTTCTTAAGTTAATCCTACTAGCCTTCATTAAACTTTCTGAAAGGAGTTAAATATTTACTTAGAAAGATGGTGCTTTTTAACCAACTTTCAATAAAATCTTGATTCTCTAACAGCTTAGGTTTTGAAAGTGAGAACAAAACCCAAGAGAGAGATAAAATTGTTCCTATTTCAATTAATTTGGTTTTCTTTTTTCTTTCATGATAGTCAAATTCATCTTCCTAAGATGGAAATACCAATCTCTTATTAATTTTATTGCAACTAATGTTTTTTTCAGCATTAATATTGATTTTTTTTTTTTTTTTTTAACATTCCACTCTGATGTTTAGTCTGAATTTTAACTGCAGTGTTTATTTTGGGCCTGGGGCAAGTTACAAATCATTTCATTGATAGTCACTGAAATCTCAGGCTTTTTTATTTTCTGTGGCAAAGGAGGCTGACTTCTGATTACCCATATAAGCTTTTTTGTTTTTTAAAATAACAATTCCTTTCTGGAAACAATGACAACTATTGCTGTGCTGTTATGGAGACTGAAGAAAAATCTCAACATCAAGTTCTCTTATATGTAATTGTTACATTAATCCTGGTAATAATATGAACTGCATTACAGCAGTAATGAATCTGGCTCATTGATATTAAATCATTTTTGTCACATCTGTTGTGGCAACATGCAAAAGGAATATACTCCTTTTCTTGTGATAAAAACAAAGGACTCTAACAAACGTGGAAGGATTATGACCTCTGCTCCAGGGGAAGAATAGTGCTTC
This sequence comes from Anabacerthia variegaticeps, assembly GCA_035583185.1. Taxonomy (NCBI): domain Eukaryota; kingdom Metazoa; phylum Chordata; class Aves; order Passeriformes; family Furnariidae; genus Anabacerthia; species Anabacerthia variegaticeps. Next base: position 17,415,847 of record JAWWEW010000088.1, on the reverse strand, counting down.
TATTCATAAACAAAATTCATAAGATGAAAGTGCACAATACATAATTCTCTGAAAATTTATTAGAACCTTAGTAGATGAGGTCTTGACCCTTGATAGTTATAGTATAAAAACTGTAAGTAAGTTTTGCAGTGATGAAAAAGAGTATGTTAAAAGGGGTTTTCAGGTATGGATGACCCCGCATGACACTCACTGCCTAATCCAGGTTGCCTCCCATCTTTCACGTTAATCAGACAAATTTCTCATTGAATGGTGTTGCCCATGTGGACACCTCAGCTGCTCTGAAACATGATTTCTCATTACTGGTGCCTTTCAGTAGCTCTACCTGGAAATAACATACAGCTACTTTCAACTTCTATAGTACAAACGTATCCAAATTTGTCCCATAGACACATCTTGCAAGCGTTGTAGAGAAACAGGTCTTTGTGGTTACTCATTTCAGGTATTTTAATCTCCACTAGGGTTAGGTTATAGAAACCTTGGAAATGGCTCTCTATCTTAGCTGATTACACAGACCATATAGGTAACTACTTCAGCTGTCAACACCTACAAAGTGTTAAATGAGATGGCTCCGACACACACTTCATTTAAAACTTTTATTCAGATCTCAAACTTGGTCTTTCTAAGATTACTTGGCCAGTTCAGCACACAAAGCTTCTACAATGTCTTATGTGGCTGTGAAATGTAACAAGGCCTCGAGTCCTCTTGCAATATGAACATCAAAGACCCTCATAAGAAACAAAGTTACATAAACAAATTTTTCTACAAATCCAACCATTTTATGTTGCCTAAACACAGCAATTATTCATGGTCCCTACACTTGCAGAGTACTGTTGGGATTCAGACTGCCTACTTCTCACTGCATCTCTATTGACAGCTGTATTCTTCTTGTCCTTCTTTTCAAAATGATTAGTATAAAAGGTTATCTGTTTCCAAAAGCATTGTGTCACAGCTAGACCTATATAGTCTTTGACAGTGAACTGCAACTTATTGTTCATCCTAGCAAATCTACAAGGCTGAGCAGAGAAGCACAGGCTCTACCCCCACCAAATTCCTGACTTGTCTGCTGGAGGCATAATGTGTTGGTACAGGAGATCACGCTGGCGCTTCTGACAGTATGAGAGAAGAAATAATGTGGTTTGTGATGGGAAGTACATCTAATGTAAACAGAGTCAAAAATTCTTCAGGATTAATTGTTTGGGGGAGTTAGGAGAATCAATGGAGTATAACGGACCATTTTCTCACACTTGGCAAAAGTAACATTTATTGTGAAACTCAATAAAGCACTACAGTTGTCACCTAAGTAAAAAGTTGCTGCTAACATTAGCTATATCAACAAGGTTAATGAAAGTCATATTGTAGAGTGTGCTGGAAAATTTAAAACAAGTCTGAGGCCTCTGTGAGATAGTTACAGGAATTGTCACTTGAAGATGTCAGGCTCTAAAATAGAATCTTTATTAATGTCACTGATATGTTATAAAAATCTGTTTTCTTCTGAGAACTATACTCCAGGAGATGTGCAATAGCAACATACATATTTTAAAGCAATACAATATGTGTGCTATAGGCAGCTTGTACTCAGTCTTTATATTCTTGGCACATTTTTTTTTTTAGACAGGAAGTATAAAATCATATTTTGAAGCTATAAGAACCAATATTCTGGTTTTACTTCGCCATTCTGAGACCAGGAACAGTAAACACTGACACAGTGCTCTAACTCAGCCCTTAACTACAGGTCATAGTTTAGTTTAAAAAAAAAAATTACAAACAAACAAAAAAACCCCTTAAAATTAATATTGGCATAAAGTAAAAGAGAGGACATAGAATCTAATCCTTACAAGTCGCCAATTTTCATTTTATTTGAAGGCAAAGCCCTTAAATCACTGTTATTAACTGACATGCCAATCAGTCTTAAAAGTCTAATTGCAGTAATGATTAAACAATTAGTTGGGAGCCTTCTTAAACTCCACCAGTAGGGTTAACAGCACCATGACTCCATTGACTAAAAGTGACATTCAAATACGCATGCAAAAGTTCCTTTAATATCAACAGGAGTCCTTTTTCAGTAATAATATGGTCTTTCTAGTATTGCCTTACAATTGTATTAATTAAAGATGCTGGTTTCCAACAAGATATATCCTTGTGGAGCTTTGTTACAGTGATAGATCTTCTATGGCTTGATGTCGAGAAAAGATTGTTTTTTGGGGTGTTTTTTGTCCTTAGAGTTTAAAGTAAGGCAGTGGCTTTACAATCAAAATCCATTTTCCAAGAAGTTACTCTCATTATAGGTTTTGAAACATTTTTTTTAAAGTGAAAATGAGTATTATAACAAGAAATGTTTATAAATTTATTTAGGTCTATAATATACGGTGAATAGTTTTGGCTAACTCCAAGATTACAGTTCCTGATATAAGAAATACAGCTCAGCAGAAGACAGAAACATATTTCCTGAAGCTGGACCTCTTCGGGAAGGAGTCACATCATCTCTACCACATCTTCATATACTGCCATATTTCAGCAGAGCATATGAAATTAACTCACACAAAATGATACTGTAATCCAGGAAATGAGAAAGTTCCAAGAAGATTTAGGTTATCTTCTGGAAAGCAAAATAACAGGGTGGAAAACACATTGTTCTATGATAAAGTCATAAAGTTATTATAAGCTGTGATTTGATCAAGTATATAAAAATCACATCATTACACTTGTCTTTGTATTCAGTCTTTAATCCCTCCTAATGAACTCAATGGTTATAACAATTCAGCTTGCTGAGATACTGAATTATATCAGGCTGTGTCTTTTTCCAGTTTATTTCCAATTATTAGTAGTTTTAATGCTTTTCATTAATTATCTGTAAAATGGCAGCAAATAGAAAAGCTACACTCCATAAAAATTAATTTTAAATACTTCTAGAAATACAGTTTTTCAGCAAAGCTGGTATTTCGTCCTTAGGACTTACACATATTAAATGTCTTAAAAAGGGAATTTATTTTGGTTCAAAACAGACTGTTGGTTTTACTATGAAAATACTAAATCCCTAATGATGTCTGGTATTTTATTGAAGAAGTCTATGAAATAAATTAGATGGAGGAAGTGCACAAGACAAGGATCATGCCATAACTTCCAATTCCATTTAACAGACTAAATAGTTTTATTACATCTACACTATGGGGAAGGAAAAACAAACAGATAAAGAAAAACAAAAAAATAAAACAGCAAACAAAAAGATAGAGAAAAAAGCCAATACAGACACAAAATTGCAGATATACTGCCAAAATAAGCATCAGCTGTTCACAAATAGAAGCAATCCCATTTACATGGAGCACTTTTTTTCACTGTGAATTCAGATTATTATTTGACCTGATCATAAAATTATAGAATTATAGGATGGTTTAGGTTGAAAGGAATCATAAAGATCACCCAGTTCCAACCCTTTTGCCATGAGCGGGGATACCCTTCTCTAGTTGCTCAGAGCCCCCTGCAGTCAGGTCTTGAACCCTGGCAGGACTGGGGCATCCACAGTTCCTCTGGGCAGCCTGGTCCAGTGCTTCAGCATTCTCACAGTAAAGAATTTCTTCCTAATATCTAATCCAAATCTACCTTCTTTCAGCTTCAAGCCACTGGCCTTTGTTCTACCTTTCTATGTCCTTGCAAAGAAATCCTCTCTATCTTTCCTGTAAGCCCCACTGAAGTACTGGAAAGTGCTATAAGTTCTCCCCACAGTCCTTTCTTCTCTAGGCTTAACAATGCCAACTCTCAGCCTGTCTTCATAGAAGATGTGCTCCAGACCTGTGACTATCTTCATTGCCCCCTTCTGGACTCACTCCAGCAGGTCCATGCCTTCTTTTCTTGACCCCAGTGCTGGATGCAGCATTCTGGGTGGGGTCTCACAGGAGCAGAGTTAGATGGTCAGAATCAGTTCCCTTGACCTGCTGGCCACACTTCTTTTGGTGTAGCCCAGGATAGGGTTGGTTTTCTGAGCTGTGAGCACACACTGCCAAGATGTGTTGAGCTTCTCATCCACTAGCATGTCCAAGTCCTTCTCCTCAAGAGAATACTACTCTCAAATGCTGAATGTGGTGTGATATGTGTATAACACTGGCCAGTCACTTGTAATTAGAACTATACTAGCTAACTACTTACAATCACATTAATGTTTTCTACTGAACATATGTGTTCTGTGTTCGGAAAAAAATAATACAAAATAGAGAGTGCCTCGAGTACTTTTTTTTATCCCTTTTATAACAGCTAGAAATATCTATGAGGGCTGTGAAAAGGTCTACATCCATTGAACAATCTGTTTATTCTGCAGGAAATAGACTTTGAAGGCTCCCTTCACAATCCCACAGAGATTTTTTGTTTGGGACACAGAGCAACTCAGAGTCTTCTTTGAATGAAATAGGCAGAAGACCTCTCTTCTCCACACAGTACTTTTCAGGAAGTACAAAAAGAGCAAGCTAAAGAGAAAAAAGAAGTGATTGGAACAGGAATCACTACTGCAAGAAGTTTAATAATTATGCATAAGAAAACATGCAACAAATACACTATATAAAACTATTCCAAATGTGCCTGAGTGATCATGAGCCACATTGTTTATTTTTACCCCCAAACCAGTCAGATTTGTTGATTCCAAATCAATAAATTTTGTTGAAGGAGAAAAAGAACAAACCAAAGTCATGTCCTCATGTGGGTGCAGGCATACAATAGAATGCATGTTTGCTGCCCTTATGTAGCTGTCTCCACCAGCATGCTGCCTTCAATAGATGATGTGTGAAGTACAAAAAGAGCATTTTATATGTTCCTAGGTTACTTTCCCATCCTTCAACATTTTGCAGCCTAGGGACTTCCTGAATAATAGAAACAGAAATAATAGTAAATAGTTATATCAATTATTCACTACATTATAACAGCCTTTCTCTCATGTACAGAAAAACCCATAGAAGTTGATCAATGTTGCAATGTTTAAATCTGTTCACTGCCAACAAAAACAGGCTCTGTTCTCTTTTATGAGTGAAAGAAACAGGAAAAGAATCACAGGAGAGGTTTCTTCCTATATATTTTTTTTTCTATATTTGTAACACTTTGCAAAGTCTGAACTTGGAAAGCTGTTTCTACAAGAGGAAAACATCACAAAGGATTTACATATCTCTTTGTGGTTTATTCAATTTGCATACAGTATCTAGTCTTTCTTCCCTTAATATAGAAGGAACCAAATACCATGACATGGCCCAACATCCTGTCTAAATCATATCTCCTTCTGAACTTTTGTTTTTATGTATGTGTCTCTGTCACTGTTTAAGATTTCCTTCTTACTTCTTGTCTCCAAGAAGAGCAGACAAATGCAGATCCACCATATGGGGCTGTCCTTGGTTACTTCCTTTATCAATTATCCAGGGAAACCCCTTGGACCATGTGATTCTGGTTTTGCTCAAAATAACCTTGTATTTCTCTTGACACCAGAAAATAGCTATCTTAAGTAAAATGTTGTTTTCTGCTCATCATCTTCAAATACGTTACTTAACACCTAGCAGTATTATTTTTTGATCACACAGCATGACTGAAAATGCTTTCTATAAGGGAGAAATAGAAAGGCCTGCCATGTTCATAATGAGAAATCTCTAAATTATGCCCTTAATTTTAAGTATTTGTGAGCCAGCAACAAAAAAGGAAATAAATATAGATGCAAAGGAGTTATCTATCATTTTTGTGGTGTTGCTATTTCACAGCAAGATAAATGTTGCTTGAAAATACGGAGACAGCAATGAGAAGAGGCTCTCAGTAGAAGTATGGGAATTACTGTTTCATAAATTTATTCTCTAGGGGATTTAATCATAACTTGAGGTTAATAGTTCTTGACTGAGCTGTGTATCTAGAGGTAATCTTGTTAAGGGTCTGGTTTTCTGTAGATCTAACTTAGTAACATAAGAAAGGCAACTGAGAGCACTTCTGTGTAGCAGTCTGCACTTGTTTGGTAGATTTCTCAGGCATTGCATTGGGCAAGCTCTGCCCAATAGAAAAAAGAGACAAAAATGCTTGGAAGAAATAGAAAATGGTGTGCTGACTGCTCATGTGTAGTGTCTTGCATGTTTGTGTTTTGCTGTGTGTGAAGGCAGTGAAATAAATAATGATCAAATGAACAGCACACCTGCAGTTTAGATGAGAACTATTGATCTGTGTAATTTATCTTCTTGTTAATTACCTTATATTTGCAATAAATTCATCTGTGTGGGTCTATTCAGCTCAGCCACACATGTATATTTTAACACATGAATAGAGCTAACACATGAGTAATCCTATAAAGTTGTGCCTTTCCCTTAAGAATCTTGCCAAATCAGAACTCAGTTCCACAGAAAAGATGCTTACTAAGATCTTCATTTAAATATGCCTTTATAGTGAATTTAGTTACATTTTCTGAATACTTCATTTTAGTTGATTTAGATAATCAGAAGAAACTACAAAATAGATTGCCTTTCTGTATGTGGCTGGACTAAATGAAGAAATATCCTTTTATATTAAAAAAAAAAAAAAAAAGAGAGAGAAGAAGAAAACAGAAAAAGTGTGAAGAAACAGCTATTTGTATTGAAAAAAATGTCTTCTTTATCACAGTCTTACTCACAATGGCTGCTCCAAGGCTCCCCAAGTCTCAGGACATGCTAGCAAACTTTGAGGTGAGAGGTATGAAGGAGAAATATCTCAAGGACTGCTTAAGGAATTTTAATATGACCAATTTCACAACCAAGATGCCGTATATTTAAGGATGCTGTAAGAGCTGTACAATGTCATCATTAGCTTGTCCTTTTTGAAAGGAGAGTTCTCAAAGACCAGAGGAGGACAAATATTTGGAGCTTCTTCAATAAAGGCAAGAAGGCTAATCTGAAGTATGAACTGGTCAGGCTAATGCCAGACTCCAGGCAAATATAAGACTGAAAGATAAGAAGGTGACCGGAAACAGTGAGAAAAAAATCTCTTTGGACATTTGGTTTCCCAGGATTCCGGTCAACAGTTTGAAACCAGGCTATCCATCAGTCATGAGTAGTTCAATTTGGGATTAAAACTGTCATGAAAAGTGTTCAACTGCTTTACCAACAATCCAGAGACGATGAAATGGATCCTCAGCGAGGGCCATACACACACACAGAAAAAAGAGTGAATACAGTTTTAACAACTCCAAGTCTTCAAATGGTAGTCATGCTGTACAAAATGTCCTCAAACAAAAAGCATTCTAATTTCACAACTCAGCAGAAGGTTATTTGGAATTTGTGGTCTGTTTGCTTCACAACAAACCAGGATCCAGCATTCTCAGATACTTGAGACCCTAAAAATGCATAATATTCCAAAGTGTTCTACTTCAGTTAAACTCAGATGGAAACTTTGGAAAATCATGCACTAAAAGGACAAAGATGAAATGATGAGGAATTATGGCCAACCAGAACAAGCAGAACTCAAAAAATAATTATTAAAACTACAAATGCAATTAACCATAACTTTACCCTGTGCTACTGTTGTTGTCTTGGTTATTCTAGATCAGCATCTCTGAGGATAAGGAAAAAAAGAAGATTGAATAGGAAAACAAAAAACACATCTCTATAATATTTTATTACAAATATGCAATTATTTTTGCATCAGGGAAAAAGAAGTAAAGTCACAACTTCATGGCTCTGATAAAACTTACACTGTAAGAAAGAAAAAACTATGCATTTCAGACACACACAGTGAATCTTTTTCAGTTTCCTGTTACTAAGGTTAAAAAAAAAGCATTTAAACTTGTCACTAATAGTGATTCAGATCCTATTAGGTATTAAACTCAGCATCAGCCCTAATCATTTACCATCTTATAGTTAATGGCTATGTAGTTCT
>JAWWEW010000088.1:17342758-17357357 GCA_035583185.1 Anabacerthia variegaticeps | reverse complement strand
TTCTTGATCCCCAAAGAAAGACCCATTGGAACGCATTCATCTCTCTCTCTCTCTCTCTTTCTTATTTTTTCTTTTCTTTTTTTTTTTTTTTTTTACTGTCTGATATTTTTGTCACATTTTAGCCAGCTCTAATTAGCATATTTTTGCAAACTGGTGAAGCAGGCAACATCTTCAACTTCCCTTTGAACATTTTGTGAGGCAAAACACAGAAGTAACATTTACATGTAGAGGGTTCAGCTACTGGCCTTGTTCCAAGCATCTTTTGAAACTAACTGTAAGAAATCTAACAGAATTAGGCAAGTTGGACCTTACACACCCATATGGAACTAGAAAATCTAATGACAACACAGCAAACTGTCAACTGGTTCTTGAAGTGTCACGGAAGAAAGCAAATCATTACCAGAAAACTAGTTTATTGAACCTAACTGACATAAACAACAACAAACCAAAATTAGTAAAAGCCTGTGCCTAGGGGAATCTACTACTGTTTATTTATTTTATGTTTCCTAGAGCTGCTTATTCCTTAGGTTTCTTTGTTTGATATTGTAATACGATATTCTTGCTATGGGAAAATGTTATATTCTGAGAGGACAATTAATGATAAACAAACAAAATATTTTCTTTATAAATAAAATGTATATTTATTCCATAATAAAGGTAATATATATTTTTAATCTATTAAAAATACATAGTTTTCCTGTCATGTCCTCTTATTTCTTCTAATATCAAAAAAAAAAAAAAAAATAGATTCCTCAGAGGACTTGTTTGTTTTGTAGGTAAGGCTGAGAAAGTATGAAGATTTCAGGTACCTACATCTTACTGCTAGACCAGAACAGGGCAGAACTCTTTGCTTTGAATGTATGATTCCTCACTTCATTCTCAAGCATAATGGATTAGAGGATGAATTTGTCTTCTGGTCTGCTGAGTACAAGCAAGAAATAATTTACCAGTGATTCATGCTCTGCCTCTGTTGAGACCTTCAGTTGAGCTAACACATTCTTTGTAATTTGGTTTGGTCTTTATTTTCCTCTTAAACATTCATATCTCATTCGTTATTTATCCAATATATAGAGTCTGAAGGAAGGTTTAAGCATGGATGACTCCCTCAGGTACCACATCCAACATCCAGATGCCACTTGCATGCATCCAGAGTCCTGCATATGACTCTGAAGCCTAACAATACCTAAGTGTCAGTAGTCTTCTGCTCTGTTCCAGGCTGTTCTTGCTGTTGTTCACATGTTCAGACTACTGCTCTACCTATCTCAAGCTTTGATCCAGCAAGACATGACCTAAACAGATTCTAACCAACTCCACAGAAGAGGCAGCTGGATGTGGCTCAACCAGTATCTTTAGCCCAGGTATCAGGGCACTAAGTTGGGAATAAGGCACACAATTTATGATGTTTTTCATACAGACCAGAGTCCAGCAAGAGGTAAGGGCCAAAATCATAGAATCATAGATTTGTTAAGGTTGGAAAAGTACTCTAAGATCACCAAGTCCAACTGTCCACTTAGGATCACAAGCTCGTTCACCACTAAACCATGTCCTCAAGTGCCATATTTTTGGAACACTTCCAGGGGTAATGACTCAATCAATTCCCTGGGCAGTTTGTTCCAATGCTTTATCATCTTTCCATGAAGAAATTTTCCATAATATCTAATCTAAACCACCATTCATATACTTTGAGGCCATTTCCTCTTGGTCTGTGACTTGTTACCTGGGAAAAGAGACCAACTCTCACCTTTCTACAACCTCCTTTCAGGTAGCTGTACACAGTGACAGTCTCCCCTTGGACTCCTTTTCTCCAGGCTAAACAAGACCAGCTTCCTCTAAATTTCATCTTTGGAATATGAGGTGGACTCCCTTTACTTCTGTGCCTTTACCTTTATTTTACATGGATACAAACTCTAACTGATAATTTGGTCCACTATATATGACATGTACTCACAACATAAACCAATGATTATATTACCACACAGTACAGCAAGTTGTTTTTTAGGCAATAAAAGTACATTATCAGCTTCAAAGGAGCAATTACAGTGCACACTGTGAAAGTATATTAAGAATAATACACAGAACTCCTCTCATTCTAAATTAATATATTGACATGATGGCAGCTCTGAAGATGGAAGAGTGCAGGAGACCCAGGCACCCTGTGCATTAAATTCTATTCCGGGTAACTAAATTGACATAAAACCATCAGTGAAGACATTGGAGGCAGTTCTTCTTCTGATGTAAAACCCTGTTGATTTCAGTAAATCTAGGTGAGTTAAACTAACTGTTCTTTAGTCCTTAACGGAGGTAAAGTGGTACAGAGAGGAGAGGGAGGGGGGATAGTCTTTATGTACTTAATCAAAGGGAGCTTGCCAGCCTAGTTTCTACTTTGCAAGATATCTGCCTCATGTTAGCGACCCTTCTGTTCTCATTCTGCAAGTGCACAGGGCCTTCCTGGCAGACCTGACCCTGCCTTTTTTGCAAGTCCTCTGAAAGCAATGAGAGAGTGTGAGTGGAAATGAGATGAGGGTTTGTGACCAAATCTTGTCTTACCTCGACAGATGGATCCTGGACCTTTCCACTGCTTGGATGAAGGTAGCACACATAAGAACTCCTGTGGTTATTACTTTTGGTTTTCCTCTTAGATGCTACCTTCAACGTATGAAAAGCTGGAAGGAGGATTATTGGTGAAAATTTAACATTACGGAATCCTGAAAAGAATACTTGTAAATCATCTGATTCCTCTTACATAGTTTGATTCAAAAATTATTGTTTCTCTTGCAACCTGCAAGTCAGTTACTGGTTTTGCAGGACTGGTTTCAGAATCTGACTTACTTATTACATTTTTTAAGGTAAGATATAGAAGACACTAACTGTGACATATGAAATCATATTGTTTCACTGTTGCATTGCAGATCTCTTTGGAATAATTAGTTTCCTTTATATGGACTTATTCCACATCAATAGATAGGAAAATACAGATTTATTTTTTTTCTTGTTGTTCATATGAACAAGAAAGAATTATTAGTAATTTACCTCTGATCTTTATGGATTTCTCTTTATCACACACAGTATATAGCAAATTGTTTCAGGCAATAAATAATAATTACATTTTAGAACTCAGAGGTGTCTGTACCATATTATGCTAAGAACTCTGATAAATTTCTCTGGTATACCTTTTTTTTTTCCTGCAGACAGAATAATATAAGACTAATATGGTTTATTGACTCCCAGCCTACTTTTACTTTTTCTTTTCTCTCTTATGTCAAATTTTTAGTGTAATGATACTTATAAATGTATTTTTTAAAATATTGCAAATTAGTGTTTGCAATTATGGTGACTGTTATCCCTCAAGGACCTCGTAGAAAAACAGAAACCTTTATCTGGAGCAAATTTACAAGCCACTAGAGCTAAAAGTTAATTAGAAATTAATTTTGTATTTTTTGTAAATTATTTGTGTTAAATCATGTGTTACTCTATGAAAAAATATACATTTAAACAGGCTGTTGTAAGCAAAAGATAATTAATAACAAAGAGAAAACACCATTCTGCAATAGAATGTTTTGACCAAGTTGAATTTACTTGTCTCACATATAGCACTAAAAGAACATCTTACATTTGTACTTTATATGCAAGTCACAACAGTTCTGTTCATAACCACGCTGTGCCTCTTTTATATATTCAAGCTATTTGCAAAATTTCCATGATCTGCGTAACAAAACCCAGACACTACTAATTCTTTAAATGCTTAGCTTTTCAAACAGCAAAATAATTCAAACTGAATAAATGGAGGTCTAAACTGGAAATAACATCTTTAATCTTGAGATTCTAAGGATTCAATTCATCAGTACTGAAAATAGATCTTATCCATGACTTCTAGATCTTGAACATCACTCTTTTTTCTGTTCAGGCTATTGACACATAAATAATTCTCTATGCATAGTCTGTTAAATATGCACCGTCTGTGTTAAATATAATATGAAGAAGCATTTCCACCTAAATGCAAACACTGAAAACAGCTATATGAAACATTAATTGATTTGTTTTGAATTCATATCTGACAGTAACAAGTACTGAGAAGCTTTTGCTTTGTTACTGTAGGTGTTGTTAATGCACTTTCTACATCCATTTAAATGCAAATCCTCATGCAAATAATCATGTGAAGGAGACAAAAAAGGAGTATGTTCAGCTGAAAACAAAGCCTGATGGATAATAGCAAGCATGAGCAGAGTGTCAGTGGAGGGCTTTACAAGAAAAAACCCTCTTGGAATGCCAATGAAAACAAAACTGCATTGAAAATTCTCAACAGAATATTACACCACAGTAGCATGTATACATGATTTCCATAAAATGAAATTAAACAAAGTAATCATATATCTATATCTATATATATGATATATTTTTACAAATATGTAGTAATCTATTCATGCATACATGTCAGAGCCATAAACAGAGCCTCAATTATTGGCTAAAGGCAAATATTTGTTGTTTGAATATGGAATTGGAAAAGAAGAATCATTAAACAAACTACTGTATAACCAAATAATGCTTTGGGGTGTCATTTGTGCAGCAAACAGGAAATGAACTGGGACTTAATAAGCATAATTAAACTAGAGAACAGCAATTTTAGACCTATTTACTCTGGGGAAGCACAATCTTGGAAAAAATTGTAGTTTACACATTTCTCAAGGCCACTTAAACAGCTAAAACCAACAAAGCCCTAGACTGTTCAATAACACAGAAACAAGATTCCTGTCCACTAATACCTTTAAAATATTTCTGGCATATCTTACTCTGAGTTGGTTAGCCTATCCAATAGGCAATACATTACCATAGATAGAGAGAGCACTATACCTTTAATGCACTGCAGGGTTCCTGGACATACCACTGACTCATTTGATAACAGCATCATGATTATAAAGCCTGGAAATGTGGTTCAGCCCACATGCTGAAAGACAGTCATTAGTCTGTATAGAGACAAATAGTTGGCAGGGCAGGGCAGGTATCTTCTTTCTCAGAGATCAGTTTCTCAAAGTCTTTCTCCAGGAGCTTGGGAATCTAGGAAAGTTAACTGGATTTCAAGAGTGTTTGTCTAGATTACACTGCAAAGCCCTTGTGCTGGAAACTGTGCTTAATGCTCTCAGATAGGATTTCTTAGGTCTCTGAAGTTGTTTATATTTGAGCCACATTTTTCAGAATGGCACAACTGTGCTTGGATAGCCATATACAATCTGAAGTGGGAACCTACAGAGACGGAAGGGGCATACAGTAATGAAGTCAAGAAAGTGAGAGGTCTAGCAGGAACTGGGAGGAGTGGAAGGAGTAGGGGAAGAAGGTGATAATTTGTTAGGAATTAGAATGAGAGCAAAATAGTTATTGCCTTACATGGTGGACAGAGGAGGAAAGGAAAATGGAAAATAAACTTTCTAAGAGAAGAGAGTCAGAATACTTCTAATGCTCTGGATCTGTTTGAGTAAAGTGCATTCAGTTGTTTCTTTACATGCAGGAGAAAAAATAGCTGTAAACAGAAGACCATTTGTATATCTGCCCTTCTGTTCATCAGTTCAAGTACAACTCTCTTTCAGGCATTGTCTCTCTAATATTTAATTCTGAGATCATTCTTTCATCTGTAGAAATGACTAGATCTTTAGGAATTTTACGGGCTCAAAAAAATTTTGCTTCCTCTTTTCTTTGCTTCTCAGACATGAAAAAAGACAACTTCAGGTGAGACTAGATTTAGGAAAACTTTCTTCAATAAAAGGGTGGTCAGACATTGAACAGATTGTTCAGTGGAGTGGTAGAATCACATATGGATGTGACACTTGGGGTTGTGTTTTACCAGTGAACATGGTAGTGCAAGTTAACTGTTAGATTCAATGATCTCAGAGGTCTTTTTCAACTGTAATGATTCTATGATTTGTTTTTCTGCTTCCTAGCCAGGGACAGGAGTAGTAGAGGAAATCCTTCATCTCAAGCTTGAAGACTGGGACAAGAAGGAGGAAAGGGATAAAACATTGGTTAACCATATAAGACAAGGAGAAGGATGGGACAAAATAAAGCTTCCAGCCTCAAACAAGCCTTGGAAAATAACTGTCAAATATGCTGCTCTGTATACAGTGAGAGGATTTTTTCCACTTCTGGCCATAGCAAAATGCCTTACTGAGTAGAGTTGGTTGATGAGCTTCTGCAAAGAATGTGCAAGAGGCACATTGTGGCCTTACAGTGATGGACATTTGTGAATCAAATATATAGCAATAATTTTGGTTTTATCCACCTTCCTTTCTAATGCCATGGCTTTTTATTGCTCTCCTTCTAGATCAGATAAGCACTAATCAAGACTATTAGAGTTAAGCAAATAATTTACAATGAATAATTTAGCAGATGAATTTAGCCTCTATTTCTGACTATTGAATGTTGCTGAACAGAACATAATCTCCTTTAACATATTCATTATTCTAATTTATTCTGAAAATGTACCCCATGAAAGCTTCTGCATACTTGGCACTCAATATTTCCTCAAAGTGTGTTACCTGTCCATGACTGATCAAACAAACTATGTAGTGTTTTCATTGTTGCCTGACTAGGTAAATACTTGAATACAGTATATCTAAAGAATATATACTAATTTATATTTAATATAGTTACTACTTAGAAATCGATTTTCTGTTAAAAATCTACAATACAAAGATTTTGTCTGTCATATTAATCTATGATAAACTGAAGGGATTTTTTTTTCTGAATGTAGTTTGTGTGTGTGTCTCACCAATGTCTCATGACAGTAAGTGCAAAAAATTCTCCAAAGTCTGAAATATGCTTCTCTTTTCACAGTGTCTTCAACTAAATGATTCCTGATTGTGTGATGCACCAGCTGTATTTGTATAATCATTTTGACCAATCTCCTTTTTGTCTTCTAATGCAGTAAGATCTTGTAGCACACAATGATGACATTATGTACATTGATTTGTAAACATTTTCTTTGCAATCTCTTTCTTGCAGTGGTTGTATGGAATAGCTGTAGAGTGAACTGATGTAAGCACTGATAGACCATGTTAAGAGGTATTCTAAAGCACACACACAAAAAAAAGGTAAATTGAATCATAAACATTATGCCCATAACTGGTTACAAAATCACTAATGGTATCATTAAAAGTAATTTCAATCATATGGTTTGAAACTACCCCTAAAACATGACCAAAACCCCACAGGAATCTAACTGAATCAATTTTTAAAAATAAAAATATAAGCAGAATTGTGTTTTCAAAATATGGTATTTTCTATAGCTTGTTACAAATCTTAAATTTCTATATAGAAAATTACAAAGTCAGGATCAAAACCCTTTCTTAGGGCAAATAAATGCTTCTATACATACTTCCTACCATGAAGACAAAAGAGAGGATCCACAGATTTAGCCACAACCACAAAAAGGTGGAGTAATAGATTTACCACTCCTGACTACCAAGCAGAAGCCACAGTTAAAGCAAAATCTTCAGCACCTTACTAAGGCACAGGACACAGTTTCCTAGAATTAGTTTAACAGATCTGACCCACTCCTGCCAACAGAAACTATCCTGAATTGATTTAAAACATACTAAAAATTGCAAATAACACAATGTCAGTCAATAATTTTTCAGTGAAACAGTTTTCATCAAATGCTAGGTGACAGCTAAAGTGTCTTTTTTTACAAGTTGTAACTTAACACACTGGAAGATACTCGTGTTTCCCAAATATTCCAGGTGAATTATGCTGTCTCTTGGGATGAAACCATCCCCTAAATGACCTGGCAATCCTGAAATGAGTCTAAGATTCTGGAAACATGCTGCTCAAGGCCAAAAGTTTTAGCCAGACAGGAAAGGTTTCTGAACTCTGAGTTTCTCATGAGCTTGTGAAAAGAGAGACTTGAGAGCCTTTCACTGGAGTTTCCAGGGTCAGGTTCAGATTGAAACTCTATAGATTATTTTTAAAGTATAAGGTTTATCTTTTTATGGGAAATCCACAAATGTATTATTTGTGTTTCAGTGTAGGACAATTTCCATCCCTCTCCTCCTCTCCTCCTAAATCCAGAATTTCCTAAGAAATAAAAAGGTCAGCTTTTGACCTTGTCACTTGTAGACAGTTGACCTTTGTGCTTCTGCACCCATGAAACACAGCCAGTTCCTTCACATATAAACAACTCAAACTCTTGCATGGGTTTGACCCCAAGTTGTTAACTCTGCTGCCTGTAACACCCATTATGGTGATTTCAAGAGCTGGGCTTTTTCAGATTTCAGACTTATGAAGGTTTGCAGAAACATCCTAAATGAAGGTTGCAAGTCAAAGGGTATATATACCACAAAGAAAGTTCATCAGAGAATAACAAGGGTGTTTATTTGGGGAACTGGTATTCTGATACTTTGAGAAGAAACATTTTGAAGGTTTGGAGATGTGACATTCTGTTCCAACACAAAGGACTTAACTTCATGGGCTGCACCCATCTCAAACTGACAGTGCAGTAGTACAATTTATTCCCTTTACTGTTTACAGAAGAAAGTTCATTAATCTTCTTAACCCCTACTCACACACAGTTTTCATTCCCAAAATGGCTGGGAAACACAAACACTAATTTAGACAAGCTCTCTGTTACTCTTTGCCCTAGTTCACATAAAAAAGATCTGTTCCAACAATGAAACTTAATAAAGAGCCATTTAGCTAAGATTTTCAATGGCTTAACCAAGAATTTTGCTAAGGCACATCCTAGTATACAGCAGACTCTGTAAATCATGTGTTGTATTCTCTATGGGCAACCTCCTCTTCCTGCCCAAAATCCAAAAGAATAAAATGCCAAGACTCCTTTGATATAGAAATGGAACATTCTTACCGTTTCAATAGAGTTTACATCATAGTTTGTAATAAACACAGTGACAGTGTAGATCTCTTATAGAATATCAACCATCACAGTAGTCCAAGTCCTAATGACAGGTACACATTTCACATTTAGAACATGAAATATGATTTTGTATGTAACTTCAGCCTTGCTTATTGGCAAGATATTTTTTGTAAAACTGTATCCTATAGTCATGTTGCTGCCAATGATGTAAAAGAGAGTGTTGTCATTCAGCCTTTAAGAATAAATATGACAGAAAATACATTCTCATTAGTGCTCAACTAAGCCAATAGTCAACTGAATACAAATAATACCACTGGGTTTGCTAAGGTCTGCATAATTATCCTCACGTCTTATTAGACTTCTATTTGAAAGCAAATTTCTCCTTTTGAAATATAGTTGGAGAAAAAAAAAAAACATGTTATATTTGTTTCCAGTGGCAAACAAATGCACTCCATTTATCAGAGCTCAGCCAGTGGTGCCCAAAAGATTTCGCAATCCTAACCACTTATATCAACAAATTGCTACTCACAGTGTTACAGTTTCACTTTAATATTCCATCTTTTCCAGCGTGTTTTGTTTTGGCTTTTTCACTCTAATCCAGGGATAGTGTTAACACACATCACAAGGGATTTATTCCACACTGTATTGAACAGATGGCAGCTAGAGAACTGTGTGAGTAAAAAAGAATATAGCTGTCGGGTGTGTGCTTGCTGGACTAACAGTTCTCAAACTCAAACCAAAGAATGTTGGTTTATTCTACTGTTCAGCAATTCACTGAGATGTGAGTTAGATGAAACAAATTCCTCTCCGTCAAATGGATGTTAAAATTGAAAAGGAGCTGTTTTAGTTCAAACATAACTTTGTTGACATTTTGAGCTTACCTGTGCTTATTTCTAAGGTCAACACAGGAAAGCCACACTTGCAGCTTTCAGTAAAGCTTTTTTAGATTTTTGTGGGGTTTTTTGTTTTGTTTTGTTTTGTGGGGAGGTTTTTTGTGTTTTTTTTTTGTTGTTGTTGTTGGTGGTTTGTTTTTTTTCTTTTTGTTACCACTAACTCTTCTTCCATGTTCCGGGCACCTGGTGAACTCCTCACTGCAAAGGAGACAACCAGGTAAACCAGGATTGCATAAAACTTCAGATGCTCTCCCTTACTACAGTACTTCTACAACTGCTTTTCTATCAAAAGTCTGAGGAAAGTGCTATAAACATCTTTATATACAAATGGACAAAAACATCAATACCTGACATACAAAAAGCACAGAAAAGCACACAACTATGTTAGGCAGGTCTATACTAGACTATATAATCTTAGCCAGTATCTTGCCTAAATAACATTACAATATTAATTTCTGATCAGAAATTTTAAAAGGGTTTATAGGCTGTTATAGCTTGTAGGCTTTCTGGGTTGTGAGTGTACATTGTTGAGACATGTTGAACTTCTTATTGACAAACACCCTAATCCTTCTCAATTTTATTTCTATTCCATTGACTATCTTCCTACCAATATCTGGCACAGTCAATAAACCAGTGCAAGCACACAAATTCTTGCAAAATATAAATTAAAAATCAGAATAGCAACAGTAACAACTTTAGCTTTCAGGTGTATCATTCAGTCAGGACAGTCAGACTTCACACGAATGTGGATCCTTTTAAACAGGTTTAATATTATGCTGGAACATTCAGAGGCTGGATTGGCACATCTGCAACACGTCTGTGTACGTGTATTAGCTTTGGCAACTTCTTCCATACAAAATTGTTTTTAATCCAAATCATATCATTATACAGAATCACTTGGCTCAGACTCTTTTAGCTAGAATTTGCTCCAACCTGCACACTATACCTACTGTGCACACACTACATACCAGAGACAAAAGCAAAAATCTTTCACTTGAGGTGTTGTGTAATGTTGTGCTACAACTGAATGTAAAGAATTGCTTCCTTACTTTCTGTTTTCATAGCACCTTAATAAACTGTGTGGATGCTATCACACAGTAGTTTGTATTTTAAAGTAAACAATCTTAAAATATCCAAAGGTGAATCCTTCACATGATGATCTACCTCTCATGTCAGTACTGCATCAGTCCCTATTACTGTAATGTTTTGTAAATGCAGTCTTTCTACAAACTGCTTAACAGGTGAGAAACTAATTTAATGAGTCATCTTTGCAGGTTCTTTCAGCTGCCAAGTGGCATGACTGACAGACCTTGTGGCTTCATCCTTGTTTGGGCCTGAAATATTTTCCTCTTCTCTCTTTAGTGACCCCGGAGAGAAGGGTTATTAATTTCAGACAAATCTTCATATTTGCCATCTATCCTTTCAGTTGAATAGATTGTACTTTTCTCAACAATTTGTTTTCAGATGTTCTTAATATATGCGTTTAAGACTTCTAATATAACATATGGTAGCAAACAACTCTTGATTTCTAACTTTTATTCCAACATAGCAATTTTATTTTTCCACAGATCAGTCCACATAAGCAGGCACCTGGAAAGTGCCGTTTAGTTTATTTTCCTCCTGTTTGTTGTTTCTGTTGTTCGTTTGTTTGTTTGTTTTTAGATTTCATTACACTCACATGTCACTATCAAATGGTCTGTACAATATGTCTACAAGGTGGGTCCACAGCCATTTCAGGATCAATAGGATTTCTTTTTTATGAAGGGCTGTGAAATATTTAGCACATTCAATTAGGATGTAATATGTCTCTATATACAACTTGCATGTGTTTGCATTCAGACAGTAAAATTTCTCTTGTAGGTCTAGATGGAATTAGAAAATACAATTATGAATGCTGGGTACTGATATCCTTGCTTTTTAACAAACTGTACTTTTAGCTAATATTAATAAGGATTAACATCTATTGTATTATTTTATTTTTTTTTTTAAGATAAAATGTGTTTCATGACACAGTGAATGACCACTATCACTACTGTACTACAGACTACAAAAGGGTAGGGGCACCATTCTGAGAGAAACTGTGTCAACATAACAAAAGATAAGTCACACCATGCCCTAAGAAATACTTTAGAAAATGACATGGGAGGTAAAAAACCCTATTTTCCCTAAATGAAGTTTTAAGATTTCTTTGTATTTTCATTTCAGGCAAGCCAGGGATCACCCATTTTCAGCTAACTGTTCTTTTGGACGTGCATGCTTGTACAGATAATACAAAAACATTCTGTAGCAAAGAGAGAGACAGGTGTAGACACTGTGGAATGAAATACTCAGTATCTAAGAACTGAAAGGCTCTAAGAAGAATGTAGAAAGTGAAAAACTCAGTGTCCAGAAGGAGATGAGAAATGAACTGCACTGAAAAGTCAAATATTCAATGCCTCTGCTACTTGTATATTTAGTCAGAAATGTACAACACTTCCTGATTCTATTAGACCATTCATATTTGTTGATATTAATAGACTTTAACCTGTTTGTACAACAGGAATTCGCAGCTTCATTGTCAAAAATCTTTTCATACCTTGTCTGAGAAATTAACATATGCGAGTTCTTCAATTATAATAATACAATAGTCCCTCAGGCCCTTTTTAGCTTTGTTTTCTGTTACTGATCATGATCTATTACATCTGGTATGGAGAGAAGTATGAGAATTAAAGCTACCATAGTTCTGCCTCCTTGTATTTGTTGTCAGTCTGCTGATGTAGGAGGAGCATTGTATATACCATCAATTACGCATGTGTATCTTGGTGAATCTCTCTTCCAGGAACGTATCTAATTGTTTCATTTTCATACGGCATTCATTAATATTTTTGTAATTTAAAATAAGTAGCACTGGTAAGTTTCACTTTTCTTCACACCTTTTTTTTTTTTTTTTCAGCTTAAAGCCTGTTTTGTTTGTGTGGCAGTTAGTTCTTACATTGTGTTAAATGTGAATCATTGCTTCATACCCACAGTCTCTGTGTCATTCACCATTTCAGAGGTTTCTATCACATTTTGCAGTTAGTCATTACCCTTTTGAGGCAACAAAATCTAGTTCTTAGTCTACTCAAGATGCATTCATACAGAAATTGTTCTCATCTCTGATTATCTATTTCCTTTATATATTTTATAGTATCCAGTCATGTAGCTCAACATTGTCACATTTCCAACAGCTTGAAATGCTTATCTTTACAGCTCTACAAACTCAAGTAATTTCTTATATCTAGCTTACCTGAAAAACAGATTATTCTGAAACATATAGCAGTGGAAAAAAAATTATTGCAGGAAAAAAAAAAAGGTCTATCTTGGGAAAGTTTGTCTTGGAAACTATCAGTGGTTTATCATGTCGAGTATTTTTACCCAGTTTAATATCTATAAAAATAATGAGTTGTAATTATTTACAAACACAGAGATTAATCAAGAGATTTCCAAATAGTAGGGAAAGGCTAGTCAGCCTAGACTCTCTGGATGTTCAAATACATCCATTGCAACTGTATTCTGTGCCAAATTAATCTTAGTATCTCTGGTTTTCTCACCCACACAGATATACAGCTCATGGCTGTGTGTAGCTGATACTATTGTGTGTAAAACAGCAATGTATGTGTTTGACATTTAAAGAGACTCCATAAACATCACTTTTTTAATAAAGCAGACCAACTAATATTTTTTAACTGAAAGAAATTTAATTTTAAATCTTTTCATCTGTAAAGCCATTATGAAACCTGGGCTAAAGCAATTTGGTTAAAAAATTGATGTTTTGCAATGATTTTATAGTATTTCATTTGTATTTCTCACATTACAAAAGTATGCTTCAAAATGCTCATTAAGAATTCTTAGTTTTCCTCTCTAATCATATGGTTGCCACATATACAGCACCTGGTACTCTTATCACCTCCTCAAAAACATTAATATCGATGCCCTCACTATGCCTCTGGTATTCAAAATCATAATTTTCTATTTCCATTGCAAACAAAAATATGTTGGCATCTAATTATTGCATCTCAAGCCATTAAGTATGTCACATAATACGCAAAAGTTAAGACCAGCAGTGGGTTCAGATTAAGTAATTTCCTTAAGATCAAGCTGTGAGTAGAAAAGCAATCTCCAGAGTTTGACAAGTAGATACAGACGTGTCATCTCCCTTTCTGGACATTGCCTTCTATTTGAGACAAAACACGTCCTATATTTTGAACCCTTTCTTCATTCTTTAACTTACTTGCAGACTTTCCAAGTGCAGCTGCCCTGCTTTTGCAGAATTTAAGCTTGAGCCTATCTTTGGAGGAGCCTTGCTTATTCTTGCTGCACTATGCATCAGATTGCCAGATGAGGGGCAAGGGGGAAAGCTTTGCCTGTCAAGGGAAACAGACATCCATCAAATATTTAAACATGTGCTTAAGTATTTCCAAAGACAGGCAAAAAAATGAGTGAGGTCAACAGTAAGTACTGCTTATTTGTCACTGACTTAAGAGGATTTCAGGAGGCAGTTTAAGATGAACTCATATGTATTTGGAGTCAGTGGGATGTAAATCAGTGGAATGAAAATCAATGGGACCAATATATAACTTGTGTGTTTTGTGGGAGAATGGTAAGCTTGTCTTCCAGAGTAACTATTACATATGATGGGACCTTGCTCTCCTGGAGAGGTTGAACACCTGCCTGCCTGTGGGAAGCAGTGAGTTAATTCCTTGCTTGCATATACAGCATTTACTTTCCCTATTACACTGTATGTATCTCAACCCATGAGTTTCCCAGCTTTTTTCCTTGCAATTCTCTCCTCAACCCTGCTGGTGGTGGAGTGAGTGAGAAGGTGCATGAG
>JAWWEW010000088.1:17271076-17289360 GCA_035583185.1 Anabacerthia variegaticeps | reverse complement strand
TGGGGAGTGCTGAACCAGAGTCACACTGACTGTGGCAC
The DNA here is from genome assembly GCA_035583185.1 of Anabacerthia variegaticeps. Taxonomy (NCBI): domain Eukaryota; kingdom Metazoa; phylum Chordata; class Aves; order Passeriformes; family Furnariidae; genus Anabacerthia; species Anabacerthia variegaticeps. The sequence continues at coordinate 17,289,322 of JAWWEW010000088.1, read as the reverse complement.
AGCCTTTAAGGTCAGTATGGCAACTAAAAGGAAGACTATAAAGCTAGATGGAAGAGAATAATCTTAAGTGAAGGAAGACAATAAATGGCAATGGATGCTAGCCACTCTTAGAGACTTCAAGGATACAATAAAACTGTAACATTAATTGTAGTTTTAACTATTGCTTACCCGGTATCAGAGTAATTCATTCCAGTTATTTATGACACCCAAACCATACTAAATCAAAATCACCAACAGTGTGAATTTATAAGATCTGTTTTGCTCTGGAAGCATCAATGTTCTAGGTGAAAAAAAAAAAAAATCAATGGTACATTTCAACACAAAAGCGATCTGAGCCTTTACTATAGAAGTAATAAGGCATTTATTATTTCAAGAGCCCTGCATTCACAATATCCCCTTTTTCAAAGAAAACACCCCTTCCTTCCCATTTTTATGAGGCTAACTTGTAGTATGTCACCACCGTGAGACTTCTGAATGTGTTCAGAACAAGACAATAATAGTAAGCCACAGAAGAATGATGTGTAGCAAAAATCAATAAACCTTATAACTATTCACTAAGGGAACTGATTTTATGCCTATAAAAATAAAACAATTATAGCAATATTAATGGCAGATTCATCATAGTAATATAAAAAGTCCAAGTGTGCTTGTCTGTTGGGAATCTTTAATTCATCCTTCTGTATTAAGTATTCACAAGGTAGAAGAAACGGAACCGACTTCAAGAACAACCTTTAACTTGCAGTAATTCACCCTGTCAAAAAGAAAAAGAAAAAAAAACAAAAAAACCCACAACAAAACAAACAACAACAACCAAAACCAAAACCAAACAAAAAACACAGTAAACCTTTAAAAAAAACCCAGTTTTTACAATCAGTGTAACTGAGATATGTAGAAAAGGACAAAAGTTAAAGCCTCAAATGCTGACCAGAAAATCTGATGTTTTTTCATGCCATGATTAGTGATTTCATATTACTGTGTCCTGTGTTAACCTCATTGTAACAAAACAGATTGTACAGCCACATAAAATATCTATTTTGTGGTAATGCAGGTTAAGCACAGCAAAGGAATTTTTTATTTTTTTTTTAACTGACAGCTCCTCTGTTTTCAGGCATCTAGTCAATTTGGGGGAAGGGGGGCAATACAGATATAATAGGAAGAAAATTGTCTATAATTTATAGCATACAGAGCTGCTCTAAAACAGGTATTAGAGATTTCAGTTCCACTAATACCATCCAAAGTGTTATTATGGGCCTTTTTTGAGCCTATCAGGGTCAACTGAAAGAGGTCCACTGTCATCTGGGTTGGGCTCTGCATCTCCCTCTGGGAGAGGACAACGGCACAGCTCACCAAGAGCACAATTTGTAGCTGTGTCGTTGCTGCAGCCTCTGCTATCTACAGCTATGACACATCTTTCAAAGTGGCCTATAGACACCCAGAAATTTAAAAAAGAAAAAAAAAAAACAAAACCTTTTTTCTTTATTCTGATTGCCAAATTATTAAGGCAAGTTAAAAAAAAAAAAAAAAGAAAGCATTCAGTATATGTTTTACATAAAATAAACTAGATTACAATAAAACAAGTAAACAGGTAATGGCATTAAAGTCTCTCCTCTAAATCTGGGTAATTGTAAACATTAAAAAAAAGACTGCAGGACTATTCAAGTAATAGAACAATCACAGATGTCTTCTCATATGCAGGCTATTAGGTTATCTGCCATTCAAGATTATCAAAAAAGACATTTCATTATTCACAGATGCTCATTATCTCCATTTAAAATCTATACATTATATACAACACAGTTTTTGTGGTACTAGAATCCCCATGCCTTCCAAAGGTATATTTTTCACAATACACAATTACAATGAAACAGTGAATACAGTAACATTTTACACTGATGCATCTTAATAGGAACCACCAAATAGACATCTACATTGTACCAAAGTGTCATCACAGTTAGCCTCTCTGAGAGCTTGTGGGAAATATCAGAAGGGTATGCAAGGTTCAGGCACACTGATACATAACATTATTTATTTACAATGAGAAAGGAGAAAAAAAAAAACAACAAAGAAGAAAAAGAAAAGGAAGAGAAAAAAACCAAACAGCCTTTTGCAGTTAACGCTTTCTAAACATGACAAATACATATCTCCATTTACTGTGTGGTTCGCAACTTAGCAGCAGACCCTGTGTGCGAGCCTTGGTACTGATACAAAAAAAGTAAAGAATATATATATATTTTTATATATATATGTATATATATATATACGCATATATATATATAAAAACAGAAGTCTAATTACAGCAACATTTGTTACTCTGTGATAAAATCTGCAATTTACAAAAATGAAATGACTGGTTTTTGCCTGCCATTAAGGCATTTCAAATTAACACCATGGAACTGATGTCTGTAATAAAGCGCTTCCTCATGTGATCCAGTCACATGACAATGTTCATCCCCAAATTCATCATTCTCTGAAAAAAGAAAGAAAAATGTTTTAGTAAGCAGCATTCCTTCATCATATTTTTACTGCACTTTGGATCATGAAATTAAATCTTTACAAGTGTTCTCAAACTCAAGAAAAAAAGATGGCAAGCCATGTCCTAATACCTCCCCTGCCAGGGACAATACAGAAATAACCTGTGCCAGATTTATCTTGTGGCATTATGACACCCTATCATCGACCAGGTCTTTCAGGGCTACAAACCTTTCTTACTCAACTAATTCCAGGTAAGAGCCTTTCATGGCTGCTTGTTTACAGAGTCACCTTTCAGAAAGACACCCATAACCATGGAACTTTACTGTACTATTTAATACATTAAACTCTGAGGCTTAACATGGTAGTGATGAACAAAGCTCTAACTTGCAAAGATTCTTTAGGCTTTTCATTTGAGATGGGATCACTACAATACAGGTGAATATCTTTTCCCTTGAAGAGAAAGGGTGATAACTGACAAGTAAATTCTACTGCAAAGCTAGAAAATAACTGAGAGGCAAATGCGTGGAAGTAACTTAAATAAGATGTCGTCTCTTAATGGGCTCCCAAACAAAACTCTCTGAAAGCAAAATCAGCAAACCAAGCAGACTTGCAGAATAGATAAAATTCTAAGTTTTTCTGGTTATAAATGGAACCAACTGAACATTAATTTTAAACTCGTTTTGTGAAAATTTGGATTTCAAATTATATTTCATAATCACCTGTTTTACCTGGATACAAATCCTTAAAATATACTCTGGAAAAATCTCAGAAGATGGACTACTTGTTCTTTCCTAATGACCTATGTTACAGTTACAGAACACAACTAAGGACAAAATGTCACCCTAAAGAGAACAAAACTGCAATTAACCCAAAATACCAAATTTTTCCTCAACCTTCAAAACAGGGTCATACATGGAACTGTAGACCATCAGGCTAAAAAAATCTATGATTTGCTTTCTCCTCTCTATGTTATGGTATACAATTTACTGGCTATTTACCTTCTTTGTGCAGGAAACATACCAGATGCAGATGCCTGTGCAGCCACCTGCTGAGTGGCAACAAGGGCAGCAGAGGTCAATCCTGAGGAAAAGAAGGAAAAAAAGAATGTTGATGGATGTCTGGTTTTAATGGATTTTTGTGCTTACAGAAATACTAGGAAGCATCTCTAAGGCAAACATCCAGAAAATAACAGGGCTTAACACTACATAAATGGCAAATATTCCAGACAACACTGTTAAGACAGTCTGCCTGGTGTGATCAGTATGCCTTTATATAATAAACTGAATTGTCCTTAATACATATTTTACAAGAAATTACAGCATTTCTACTTATAGCGTTCCTTTCCAAATACTTCACTGCATGATGCTAAGTGGTTTGTATGAGCTCTGAATAGGAAGCTCAGTAGAAACTATAGGTACCAGGAAACCAAGAATCAAAAGACACAGTGAATTACAGGAACGATATGCCATCTGCTCAGAATACAATACTTTCATAATAACTTACAATTTTTATAGTTTTGCTACTGAACAAGCATAATGCATCCCAAAAGGCAAATGGACTCACTGAATCAAACTGAGAAATGTCAAGACTTTTACACAGGAAAAATAAGTGCTGAGGCACCAAGTGAACGTAAAGAAATAATGTCATTTAGCCACCAATTGTGGTAGCACATACTTTGATGCATGGGAAGAAATCTCTTTTTCATTCAGCTAGAGTTCACGGTAAGAGAAAAAACATTCAAAGAGTGGTATAAAAGCTAGGGAGAATAAATCGTATCTTACTGGGCTTTTTCCCTAACTGCAACTTTGTGCACGGCATTTGCCAAAATACAAAGAGTCCTCTTTCAGACAGTTGAATTATAACAAGCGCAAACCCTTGTGACTGCAATGCCTTGTACATAAAATATGTTCAGTATAAAAAGCTTTTGTCTTTGCTACACTTTTTCCATTGCTTACACAACCCTAATTATACAAAAAGGAGGTTGTTTGGTTTGGATTTTTTTACTGCCTTTCAGCCAGTTAACGTCAGTTTATGGGAAGAATCAAAACATTCACGTGGATGACAGCCCAACTGGTATATCTTTAATAATGCTCTGACACCCAGTTTTGGAAACAAAACTTTGTATTTCTCAGACAAAAAGCTAATAATGTACTGTTAGCACATGCTATGAATTTTCAAGCCTTCTTCCTAAATGTAAAGCACTACCACTTTAACAACAGGATCTCTATTCAAAATGCTTCATATAGGCATGATTTCTGATGCCAAGGCAACACTTCCATGAGGAAAGCTGATCCCACCATTGGAAATTTTCTGCTCACCTTGAAATGGGTCATATTGTCCAGGTATGAGGGGGTAACCCATTCCAACATGTGTATGATGGTGTGTATGGAGATGCCGCTGGCTAAACGGAGAATGGCGGTCTCGCTCCCTTTCTGCTTCCCGTTCACGCTCAGCTACTGATTTTTCCACAGGCTAGTAACAGAAAGTGAAAGAAAAGTGATACAGGAATTTTTAAAGGATTAAATCACAATACAACCACACTTGCCACTAACTCTCAACACTTTTTGAATGCAAATAATGAAGCTAATTTTTTCTGAGGAAGTATTTCTACATATTCTAACCTAAAGCTAGTCTTTCTGGCTAATGGAAGATTTTCCAAGACACAGAAATTTTGAGGCAACACCCTGCAGCCTGAAGCCACTAAGATGACTTCTAGTTTTGGGCTCTCTGAAGCCTGGCTGGCTTGTCAGTGGCCTGGACAACCTAGCTGAGCTGCTGAAAGCTGCTGTTAATGAATCCTCAAGCCTCTAAAGCACTGTAGAGATCTGACTGAATAGCCAGAAAAAACTTTTAAAAAATAGAATTACAGTTGGTACTTGTTCACAATTAAAACTAGCACCCACTTATCTGAATGTGAAATAATAGTATTTGTTCCAACATGTAAATCTGCAGAAATGGGGGCTGATGATCTGCTATTTGGAAGATGTGGATTCCTGGCAAATACAAGAAGGGGATGTTACCAAATCTCATAGCCCAACTTCTCATTTCACTGTTTCCAAACAGGAGTGTCCTGTTTAACTGCAGTAAACTGTGCCCCAGGAGGTATCTCTGAATGTGTATTTCAATATGAATCTGTTCAAGATAGGAAGATTCTGAGCACAGAACTGTGTTATATGTGTCACTTCCAGTTTATGCCACAGGAGCACCCTGACTATAAATTGCTTTTATTTTAAGCAGTACTATAAAGAAGAATCATGCAATCACAGTTTGATGCCAGATTGTGTGCTTCTTAAAATTATATTCTTTCTCTACTCCTTCCCATATGTAACCCTGTTCAGTAACAACATATGAAGCCTTACAACAGGAGACTTGCTGCGATACTGGTTGGCATGCTGCTGGAGCAAATCCAGTGCTTTGGACTCAGTGGTTGATTTTGCATTGATGCTTGGGCTGGTATTGACCTTCTCTGTCTCTTCTCTCCCTGACATCTTCCCATAGACTGGATAATGAAATCCGGGAGAGAGATAGGCTCCTGCAGGTAAACAATAAATACCACATCAAGTTACTTTTTTTACATTTTGGTTATATCAAGGTAGGAGGAAGGAATGTCAGAACAGAGGATAACAGCAAAAGTAGATCATGTGACTATCAAATGGCATCTCTGCTCTTCAATTTCATCACCTAATTTACCCTGATGAATGGAGGTTATAAAGAGGGTTCAGTTGATAGCCATTTGAGACATTTATGGGTCCTCTTTAAGTGAAAGGAATAGTAACTATAATGTTTCTGACAGTAAGTGCTTAGAATATTTTTATAGGCAATAAACTATCTGTCAGTCTAACAGCAATAGCAGACTGTCAAGGGTTGAGAGACCTGTAGCTGGGAACTGTAAGAGTTCATAAAGGGAACATATTGTATTAAATCAGTTTCATCAGCAACACAATGTCACCCATGAAGCATCTAATATATCCTAGCTACTAAAAGAAATACTAAAATGCAGACTTTACTGCAACTTGAGGGTGCAAATCTTAACTATCGTGCAAGGCAAGTTTCAGAATACATACCAGGATAGCTGTGCATTAGGACAGGAGAGACTGCGCGATAGGCTGGATGGTTGGGATCGTACATCTGTGGATACGGATAAGCATGCAAGTACTGGATATATGACTGATGCTGACTCATTGGTGAGGAAACTGCTACTCTAGCACCCCGAGAGTCCTTCCAATTTACAGGAGTCTTTTGATCATCGTTTTTTATCTTGCTCTCATCCACTGATTGAGAATCAGAACGCTTGACCTCTTTAGGCTCCTCTTTAATGCTTGCTAATGAGACAGGAAGGTTAGGCAGGGAACTTTCCTTGTTAGGTGTTTTTCTAGGGCTGTCTTCTTTTAACTTTTTCTCACGATCAAGTTCTTCTGATTTTTGCTGATCAAGGTATTTGGGCTGATAGACATAATGATGCCATGTTCGTGAATCTGGATCCTAATACAGAGGAGAAAAAAGTTGTTCTGAACTTGGATGTTGAAATGAGTTCATTATTGATATTTCCCATACTTCAGTTAATATATTTTAAATAGCTGTTTTAATACCATATCCTTATCACATAGAGGAGAGGTTTGCTTGCTACAGAGTGCCTTGAGCTCAAAGTCAAACCAATATTCCCATGAAGGAGCAACAGACTATTATCAAAATGTAATTCATCTTATATCCTTCTTCATGCCTTTAACTAGTTTAATCATGAAATACATATGCATTGTAACAAAGTCCTGAGACCATGCTATTCATAAAACATTTTAATTAAAGCCCACAGAGAGACTTTCCCAATAGAGAGCAAAAATTATCTGTGAAACACAAAATTAAAATTCAAGCTGGCTAATGATATGCTAGCACGCTTAGAATACCTGGAACAATACACATGAAAAACTGATATAGCTGGAAAGATGCTGCCTCTGATATCACAAATAGTTGGGAATCAGTGGAAGTCAGACATTAAGGCAGACTTCTTCAGCTGATAATCTTATTTCAAGTTTGTAAAATTACACATAGGTAAATATTTATAGGATGAGGACCACATGGCTTAAAGAACATGTACTGGGCACTGTAAATACCTTTTTACACAATATATTACATAAATCAGTTAATAAGCATGTCATGTGAGTTCTTTACAACACCACATCAAATCAGAACAGAGAAGGAACAGTAAGACTTCTTTTTCTAATACAGAATATACAAGACCTAATTGCAAACACTTTCTTCTATTCAGAGACATTTGTGGCACATGCCACAGATATACAAGCACACAACTAGAGGCCTGGGCAATCTGGTTCAAATACTCATTTGTATCAGCAGAAATTTTCTCCTCCTTAGGACTATACCATTCCACTTCCTTTAGAGCTCCCTAACTCCCACTTCCCTGACTTCACTGTATCTTGAAAGACAGCCTGTAAGGGTGAAGTCTGGGATGTACCATACACCAGAACATAAAAGCACCAAGCACTGAGGTTCCAGTTCAGTGCACAGAGACAGTCACATTGCCTCAAATGAAGGCAATGTGACATCTAGGTAGGTCAGCATGAAGCCACTGGATAAAATTCTGGTTCCACTGAAGTCAATGGCAAAACTATCACTGACTTCAATGGAGAGAGGATTTCATCCATTGTGTAGGTCTGTAGGGGCTTGAGGTTGGTTGAGGAGAGAAGCGGAACTTAACTGCTTCTAAAAGGTCACCTTGGGTTAAGATAAAGAGCTATGCTTCAAGACAACCCTTCAAAGAACCACCTCACCCATCTTTAGTAAATGCCAACTGTCATTTAACAAAAAAAAGGAAACACTTCAAATCATGTTTCAAATCTACTTTAAGTCCTCTCACAATGAAAGCTGCTTATTTTGCTTGAAATTTCTCATTTCTGAACTAAGCAAAATGCTTAGAATTTACATCTAAAAGAGAAACCTAATTCTATTTTATTCATTCATGTAATTTAAAATAGTCTATTGAGGTCTGAAGCCTGGGTTCTGTCACCACCTTACTAGATTTTTTAATTTATTTTTTTTACTCTTTTTAAACAACGCAACAGTGAAGGTCTACTGGTCTATTCACAGACTACAATACCATGCAGCTTGAAAAAAAAGATGATGGAGACTGTTTGGCAGCAGAGATAGATGAACATATCAGAATCAGGGAGAAAATCTCACACGACTTAAATCAAGACTCTCTTATTCCATTTCCTGTGATCTCACCTGTTTAAATCTTGTGGTTGGATCTACTCCTGTTTGCTTCATGGAGTCCATAACAGATTTCATCTCCACCGCCTCCTTTATAAGCTGGTGGTTTTCCATTTGTTTTGCTTTGAAACTGTCAGACTGAAGCTGCTGCTGGTGAGTGGAAAGGATCTGTGATTTGCTTGTCTCCTCACCTTTGCTGGGAACTGATGACCCTATTTTAGTGTTATTTTTACTGGACTCTGGAGTTGAAGGGGCCTTTGAAATAGTGGCAGATGGAATATTCTTCTGCTTGTTGTCATCCTTCCCAATCTCCTTCAAGGGGGGGTCACTCTTCCTTTCACAGTCCCTCCCAGTTTGTGCCATTTTCTGTTCTGCTAGTCTCTGGTCCTCATAGTATTTTTCATACTGCTGCCTGTAAGCAGGGTTAGAGGCCATTAAGGACTTTTGGTCCATATAGAGCCCATAGGCATACTGTCCATAATAAAGTGACTGAGCAAGTGCAGGGTGTCTTTGCGTTATTACTGACTGATGTTGCGGCTGCAAATTAGAGGAAGTGCTTTCACTTTTCTTGGCATCTGATGCTTCTGCCTTCTCCTTCTTTTCAGCCTCTTCCTCAGACTCTTTTTTGATCTTCAGTCCCTGTGGGGTACTGCTGTTCCCAGCTGCTGGGGCACTGACCTGTCCAGAGTGCAAGTAACTTGGGGAATAATAAGGATCATAACCATGGTAATAGGGAGAATGAGACTCTTTAGCTTGAGCTGATTGTGCTGTGGTTGACGAATGTCCTTTTACAACACCATCTTTATTAGAAATAATATCTGATGGAGAGCTCGCCTTTGACCTCATGCCCTCTGACCTGCTGTCAGAGCCACCATCATCAGCTGCATCAGAAATATCTGAGTAAGCAGGGCTGTTGGTTTTAGCAGCCGTGCTGTCTGCGCCATTTTGTGTCAACACGTGCAGTGGCGCCATGGCAGATTGTCCATTCACCAAAGTGCTGCATTCCATTCTGGAGGCACTCCCTATGGAAGGGCTGGGCGCATTGTCTGTGAATGTGTAAACTTTATCAGCTTCAGCCTTAATACTTGCCATCCTGCTCTCTTGAGACTCTGACAATCCATTAGCTAACACTTCATTCTTGTTGAGATGATCCTTTAAAAAATGTCCAGATAAGTCTTTCCCAGACCCTTTTGAATCCTCTAGCTTTCCCAGCTTAGAATCCATCTTGGGGCTGCCCGTCTCCTTGCTTTCTTTGTCCTTCAGTTTTCGCTTCTCCTTTTTCTTTTTGTCTTTGAGTGATGTGAGAGCTGGGTTTACAGTGCTTGGCTCTCCCATAATTGTGGGCTTTGGTTGAATAGGTTTCAGAGGAGGGCTCTTTGGTGTAGCCTGAACAATAGTAGTTGTTAGAGAGGGCAGTCCTGGTATTGTCCCTGTAGTAGTGGTAGTAAAGGCTGTAGTAGGTATAGCTATTAACTGGGGAGGAGTTGGTGCTGGCGCTGGGGCAATGGGCCTGGCTGTTTTCAGTTTGGACAGGTTTTTATCCACTTTGCAATTGCTTGATTTCTTGCCTTTATCACCCAAACTCTTCTTGTCAATTAAGCCTTCAGCCTCCAGTTTTGGCATTTCAGTTTGCAAATTGCCATCTGCTACTGAGCAATTATCCAGTGTGGCTGCCATATTAGAAATTACTGGAAGGCTGTTCAGTTCACTGTTCAGACCTTTCTTTTTTCCAGAATTCTTGCCAGTTTTAGAACTGATAACTGAGCTAGGGCCATTGCTAGTCAGTTCCCTCTTTCCCTTGGGGGTCCCTGGGGTAGCAATGGAGGAAGGAGATGTCGGTGCTTTTAGCGGATCAAAGCCTGGCAAATTTGTGCTTTGCTCACTGCATTCAAGTGCCACATTACTCAATGCTTCCTCACAGTCTGAAATTTTGTCTTCACTGTCAGGCTCAAACTCCAGTTTGTTTTCTGGGTCTAAATGTGCATGAGCCTGATGATAGCGTAATCCATTAATGTGCTTGTACTTTTTGTTGCAGTTGGGGTGAGGACAGTCAATCAGCACTGGAGAAGAGCAGCCTTGGTCCAAAAAATTAGTCTCAGGTTTCCCCTGTGGGGTTGTGGGAGTGCTTCTAGAGTTAGTACGAACACGTTTTCCAGATTTATTGTCCTCTGAACTGGAGTTTAAATCTAGCTCCATAGGAGGTTTAGTTTTCCTCTTGTTTGTGGAAGAGGGGCTGGCTTTTACTTCATCCATGGCACAGTTTGGGGGTGTTCTGCGCCCACTTGAGTTAAGGCTGCCCCTCCTCCCCTTCCCATTGGCACCACCTCGATTCTTATTCTGAAGTCCTCTGGACTCTGCAAAACTTGAATCACTCCCAGGTACCGTGGCAGCTGCAGCGGACCTTGCCCGCTTTCCCCTGCCCCGCCCTCCACGCATTTCCAGGTCACTTGTTGGTGATTCACAAAACCTATACAAACAAGAGATTTCATAAGTAGGAGTCACAAAATAAAAAAAAACAAAAACCACCACTGCTTCCCATAACAGAACCTTCATATATGTTAAAGGAATTATATCCTTCTGATAAATGAGAATGCTACAGTCTCAAAAGGAAAGTCATTAAAACCCGACAAAAACAGTAAGGGCACGTCCAGCTAATTAGAACAATGCAGCAAAAAATTTTCCAAACTTACAGAAATGCATTTCGAAAATAACTGCCACCTGACTGGGTCCCACATATTTCCCCTTCCCTTTCAAAAATATAAAAGGAAAGTAAAAAAAGAATTTCCACTCCACATTTCAATCCAGAACAGAGAACTACTCATTTCACTGGTATATGTTTTCAATTATAACCAGTTGTGTTTCTTTAATCTCTGTACAGTCTCTTGACTGAGATTGGGGGTTAAAATACTGCAGAGAAGAAACAGAATCAGAATGTTTGCCTACCTAGGAGGGGCCCAGTCATGCTTTGTGCAGTCCAGCAGTGTTCCAACGTAAGTCTTGTTCCTCCATGTAACATTTACCACTAGGACACCTGCCAGCGGGAGCAAAAGAAAGTATTATCACAGTTAGAACAATAATTGGGGTAGGCTTTTTGGTTTTTTCCTTTTTTTTCTTTTTTGTTTTGTTTTTCTCTCCTTCCCCACAAAGTGAGACCTTTACTCTCATTTACTTTCAAACACTGCGGTCTATACTCTTCCTCTTTGCTGGTTTCAGTGACCTCAAGTCAAAACCCACAGGAAAGAGAGGAAACAACAAAGAACAAGAGTGTGTGCACGCATGTGTACATGTGTAAGACAGTGTGTCTGTGTGTGACTGTGTGTGTAATCAAGATACAGCTGACAGAGGAAATGGTTTTTGCCATGTCCTGCTGTAAAACAGCAACACTCACCTCTTAATTTTGCTATTATTGCACATAATTGCTTTCACTTGGCAGCCAGCCAGCATAAGCCAAGCACCAGTTACAGTGTTTAAATTGGTAGGTGACTGAGAAGAATCTGCTTTGCTTTGAACAATATGATAATGATGCTTCTATTTATTTGAAATTGCACATATCCAAACACAAATACACACACATATGCACCACAAGTGTTGTTCAGCAGATATAGCTGGAAACATGTATTATTTGCCTTGCTTTTTCCTCTGTGGAAAGCAAGGCACTAGACATGAAACATGGTAAAGCTAAGACTAAGTGCAGTATGTATATAGGAAGAAGGATCCTCTAAAAACATACTGTAATTTAATTGCTTTTCCACTTAGGACTTTTATTAAATGCAAATTTGTCTGCCCACCTAAAGCAGAATTGTAATTTTGTTTTATTTGAATTATCCCTATAAAATGTGTGAATGGTAAGGATATCGTAAGTAACAAGAAAATAAATAGGGAAGATGTCATTCAAATCTTTTCAGGTTGCCCTCAAACACTTCACATAATTCATCATCATGTTTACGGACTAGTCAGCATAATGCCCCCTTTAATTCTTTAACTGCCACAGATAAATACAAGGTAGTATCATTGAACCAGATATCTCTTCTCATCAGGACACAAACTGAAATAAAAAATACATTTTAGCTATCAAAGAAAGACACAATACAAAATGTTCCAAATTTATGAGAGGCGTGAAGACACCAACTCGCAGCTGCCAGCCTTGTGATTTGTTTTTCCTCTACACTTCCCTTATTCTATTTGCAGTGTTTCTGTAACAGATATGATGGTGGCATTGTGCCAGAATGTTTCCAGCCTGTCTTTTTGCTTTGTCTTAACAGCACAATTTCTAATTTTGCACTAAAACCATCCCTCTCTGCTGCACTGAGTTAACACACAACCAGCAGCTTATTTCCTTAGGGTCTTTTAGCAGCAGGGAAGTATTTTAAGTGTTGTTAGCAGAGGTACCAGGGAAGAAGGGATTGCCTTGAAAATTTTCTGTAACTGATTTGAAATTGAACTCCCAGGTGTCTTTTTGTTGCCATTAATATTATGCATCTGGACTTCTGTGCACTGGGGTGAGCTGGCCTGAAGCACAAAAGATAGCACTTCCAGCCAGGGTCAGAGACAGGATTTGAGTACCTAGAGGGATCACAGTGGTGTCACCCTCCCTGGAGGTGTTTAAGGAAGGACTGGACGTCGCACTTAGTGCCATGGTCTAGTTGGCATGGTGGTGTTAGGTCACAGGTTGGACTCGATGATCTCGGAGGTCTTTCCCAGCCTCACTAATCCTGTGATTCTGTGATCAGAGTTTAAACACCATGCCATATTTTTACAAACTATGCAAACTAGGTGGTCTGCAAAGACACCAAGGCTGCTTTACTGTCACCCCCTCCACAGGCATATAGGCAGCTGGGGGGTGCTGGGGGCCAAGGAGGAGAAGGAGAACACCCCAATACAGCCACAGAGGAAATACCAGTTGGTGGAAATTGCATTTCTGGCAACAAGCAGCTCCAAGATATGTCCCCACCTACCACTCCCACACTAGAGAGGGGAGATTAAAAAGGTGTTTCTCTGGTAACCTTGATGGCCTCCTTTTGCTGTAACAGCTTGTCATCTGTGACCCCATAAGGCTCCAAGTGAAAATCACAGGTATTTGCCACTGTTAAATTCTATTATGTCATGCAGCCCATCACCCTGCAGCAGCACCATTGATCCCTCCTGCCCACGTAGCAGTGTTTGTCTAGTTTCTTAAATGTACAAAGCAAGGAGGGCTTTCTGACATCCCATGGAGTATTACTAGAAAATTATCTGTGCCATTTAATTTTCCTGAGGTAGTTCACCTTTGTCCTTTGGTTACTTTCTGGGCGGGGGGAGGATGAGTTTGGGAATTTTGGGGTGTGGGATTTTTTTTTTAATGAAGGTTTATTCTGACCTAAGCATCCATCTTCCTTGATATTTTTAGTCTTGTTGATCTCTATGTGCACTTTATTCATTTATTAATTTATATGCCAGACCTAGGGATAGTCTGCTACCTATTGATAGAAAAGAGGGCAAAGTAGAAGGCATAGAATAGGGATAATTACAAAAGCCCCTGAAATCAATACATATTTCAATACTTCTCAGCAGACATTCAAATGACCTTCCAGTATAAGGAAGTCAGTATTTCAAATGCAAACACAAGCAAGTTCCTCCCTTAAAGTCAGTTACATTTAGCATCTCATTAAGTTTGTTACTCTTAGCAAAGGTCCCATGTAAGTAGGAGAGAATATTAATCTCCATGCTGTGTTAGAGTAGCTGTGGCAAGGAATAAATTTCCTTTCCCTAATGGACAGCACATTTCTCAGCCACAAGTAAGATTTCACAGAACTGGCAGGGAGGATAACTCACTCTTCTGAGATTATCACAGAAATGGATTAGGAGAATATAAGTAACATATCAGTAAGACTGACGTAACAAAACACACAACTAGTGAAGGCTTACTAAACCAAAGTACTGGAAAATGAAAATGGAGATGACTGAGGTGGTAATCCACACCATGCAGTACTGAAGAGAAAGGATTATTCTTACTATTCCAACTCAGGGTGTACTAATTGTCCTGGCACAGAGTTCAAGCTTCAAACAAGAACCTCTTCTGAGACTGCTCTGTCTCAGCAATAGCACTAGAGCAGTCTTCATCTCACCTCCGAGTGTTGCCTCTGAGTGCACTGGGCATGCAGCCACAGATGCACTAACCTTTCTCTAGGTTGTTCCAACTCTTCCGTTTGTGCATGTATATCCTGGGGCATAGCTGCCTACATACTTCCTCCATCTTGTGAAGTAACATATCACATACAGGATGAAACCTCACTGGGGCTGCGTCAATACATCTAATAAGTCTTCCTCTTACATTACACTATACATTAGACTACCTATCATGTAACAATAATTTATTTAGCATTTTCTAAGCAAGAGAAAAAATTCAAAGACAGTCTGAGGAACCCACAGGTTTCATGCTGCCTGAATACAGATACATAAAAAAAAGCCCAAGAGGCTAAACTTTTTAAAATACCTGTTACTGAAGGATGGAAAAAAAAAAATCAGACACTTCTAATGCAGTGTACTTGAGGGTATTGGGACTCTTTAAGATTCAAATTCAGGAGGAAACCTAGCCCCAAAACTAATCTTGTTCTTGTGAGGTTGGATGAAACAACAGTGACTATACTTAGATTACTTGCAAATGCTTCTTTGACCAAGTAAGGGTGTCAACTCAGAGAGTTTGACCAATTACCAGAGTCTGGTTTACAAGAGTTGGATGTAATACAGAAAAATTTATCCTCCCAAATGAGGGTGTAAACTTCTGAGTTAAATTTGGTTTATCATTTCATTTGCAAACTATATAAACTATTCAAAGTAACAGTACATCTGAAATTAGCAATATCTTCTGCAGTCTTAAGTATCATATGCTCTAAATTAAAGCAATCAAAAGTAAGAATATTAAAAGTTCCAATGTTACTACCCATGCTACTCTTTATCATTAAGGACTAGACACAGTAAGCAGTGCATGTTTTCATGTGTGGGAATTACAAAATGATCTCATAGCACAAGAAAATGGGGTCATGTTACTCAGACATTTTAAAATTCACCTAGTGTACCTTTTCTGCCAAAATCCATTCTTAGCCAAGGCAGGATCATACCCCAAAAGCATTAATGTATGACAATGGTGCACACAGGATGTTATCTGGTGCCTGCCACCATCCACAGAGACCCCCTTCTTTAGATTAAAGGTAATTTCATTAGCCTATAAGAAGAAAGAAAAGATTCTGTATTTTGCTGTTTTCCTTCACAGTACATGTAGCACTATGAGCTTTTTTCTTAACTCATCATATTTATAACCACAGTGTTTAAGGCAAAAAATTTCCCAAATAGCAAAAAATAACACATGCCTAAAGAGCACAAAACCATTTTACATAAGCACTTCTGATAGATAAAATGTACAAAACAACTGTGACAATTTGTACTTGGATTTTATTATGGAATGAAAAGTCACATGTCACAAAAGTGATCTGTAATAAAATAATTTCAGAAACCTACATACAAAAAGCACATTTTGAGTTCTGTGGATGTGATGTATCTGTTCTCCTTCCTGTCACCTCTTCCTCCTTTTCAGTGACTGCATAAAAAAGTCAGAACTAAAATGTGCTATTTACTATTAACTGTATTCATAGAACTAAATATGCCATCACAAATTGGAAACAAACTAACTAAACCTTTTGCTAACAAATGCAGATGTTCTATTGTGACATATAGACATCACAATCACAGGCATCTTCAATACCATGCAGGGGTAACACTCATGTTGACTGCTTTGGCACTGCATTTCTAGCAGCCACCTTAAGCTTGTAAGGATCTATTCTTGTATTTTAGATGTTCCTTTTATCTAAAGAACAAAAAAAAGTATCTAGCCTAAACCAGATTCTAATCCCTTTGCTTTCTTGACTCTGTTTTCTGCAATGAACATAACCCAAGAATTTTTATGCTTTTTATTCAAGACTTTCAAAATGGTTAGGAATCAAATTATCACATCACTATCTTTAATGTAGGCCCCAGATTTTTAAAATATTTGCTTTAGAAAAGAAACACGTTCAAATTCCAATATAAGTAGTCATTACTCAATTAATCAGACTGGAAAACCTGACTTAATGTTCACAGTATAGGCTGCTTTTTGGTTCAGATCACAGCAAATGCTGCAAAATTCTGTTTTAGTTCAAGTTGATTGTTTTCCCAGAGAACTCAGAAGACCAGTTATCTGAACAGGTGAATGGATATGCCTTCATTTTTGTAAAAAAAGCTGTTTCCTCTGCTCTTAGCAGAGAGTCTGGCCAAAAATATCTACAAAATTCTGGAGGAAGCAGATCTGCACAAAGTCTTTCTAAACTCTTCTGCAACTGATTTGTTGAAGAATATTTAAATGATCTTTCAAACCTAGAAAACTTCTGTCTGCTTCTCAGTCATCCAAACTCATGTACATTTAAAAAATTCACATATATTTAAAAAGTCACATAAGTCATTTATGTTTAAACATAAGTGGAGTCCTATGTGCTCAAAATTCCAAAATTAACAGTTTTGCAAACTGCTTTTACTATGCTGAGTATTCTTTTAAGACCACTTTTGCTGATGCCAGAGGAAGATTTTCAAAGTATACTATGTTTTGCAGTATTTTTTTTTGTAAGATTACTTCTTTAAAAGTTAATATCATACATTCTTCTAGTAAAAATCTCTGCGGCATAATAGTTCTTTAAGGCTAAGATATAATAGTATTAAGAAGGAATCATGTAATCACTTGATGATTACAGATAATTCTTTGTATCTTTGTGATTAGAGAATGCAAAAATTACCTTGCGAGTCAAATTCCATTTGCCTTTTTGTCCCAAACTTATATAATACACACACCTGGGACAGCCAAACCATGGCATATCTGTCATTAGTGAGTACACCACCACCATGGATTAAACATGTTTTATTCTACATATGATACTGCAATTTCCTTAGTTCCACATTTAACATCACTTTCTAACAAGAACTAAAGCATATGAAGTGCAAAAAGCTGCAAGAAGAAAATCTATATTCTTAGGATTATCTCAAGCTTTTTTGTTGCCATTGGTTTAATAAAAGCAGTGTAACTCATTTGCTTCAAACCACTACATCCACCACACCATCATCAGTCCCAAATCCACATATACACCTGCAATTCACCCAGGCATAAAAAAAACCAAATAGCAATGTTTATATTAGACTTGTAATGCAAATGGCTTATTTCTCACTTATTACTTCCATCAAGAAAGTACTCTAAAATTAACAGTAAACATTCTACATATGAAGCCAAGTCTTCTACACTGAATGCTGATCTGGTAGACATACAGTTTATTTACCACTTTAATCACACTCTCTGTCTAGCATGGCATAAGAACTTAACTACAGCTACAGCAGGTGCACATGTAACAGGCACCAACATCAGCAAGCCTGAAAATGTAATGATTATCAGGTGCCTTGGAAATGCAAGAGTGGTGGGGTTTTTTTAGTTTTTAGTGTTGGTGAGTTTTTGGCGGGGGGGGGGGGGGGGCGGGGGTTTTTGTTTTTTTTTTTTTTTTT
>JAWWEW010000088.1:17249685-17262365 GCA_035583185.1 Anabacerthia variegaticeps | reverse complement strand
ACTTCCTTGTCACATGAATTAATGAGGAAAATTCTTCCTTCATTCTGTTATGCAGATTCATGCTGGAGAGAGCATCATACTCTGACCAAAAGTCCCAAGAGCCTAATTCTCATTTCCGCTCCTCACCTGATACTTCTTCATAAAGTTTGGAAAGGAACATTCTATTTTCCATCTTTCTGATGACAGCGCTTGTGAATTTAGATCACCACTACACTGTGAACTGTGCTTAGTAATGCCGTGTATCTGATGGGGGGTGGAAAGGAAAGAAACGTGATGTCTGAACTAGGGTGTCACCAGAGATTGTATTGGTATTACCTTTCATCCTCTATTTATGATACCAAAAATGACAACAAATTTAAATTTTTGCAACCCCTGACTAGAAACAAGAGGGAGGGAGGGGGAAGTGAACTGAATATCTGAAAATATATATCTGTAACAGCAGGACCAGAGAAGACTGATAAAGACTTTATGCATAATATTTAGTCATATTAAGTACAACTCTTCAGTGCATGTTTTATTGTCATTTATGTTCTCTCTGACCACACAAAGAAAGCTGCTTCTGACAAGCCACAAAAGCAAGGCTTCTGGGAGTGTTTTGTTCTTTCTCTTTAAATCCTCTGATGCATTAATTTTCTCGTCTCTCTCCTTATATAAAACTACAGCTCACTCCTTACATGATCATCTTTGTCTGAACAACTTCTACTCAGACAGCAGCTAATCCACTACAGCTAATGGTTTCTGTCAGGATGGAAACAAGGGAAATGATGCCATCATTTACTACATGGAATAATCTGCATACCTCAAATAGAGCTCCCCTTTCATGAAATGAAATAACCCTTATAAAATCTAGTTACCTCGGTCCTCATCTGTGAATGTGGTTTCAAAAATGCATTTAGCCAATGTATTTTTCCTTATACCTGTGGAGATTGTGGGGGTTCACTGCGGTGGATATTCACCCTCCTGTAAGGCTGGGAGACAATGGCATGAAAGGCCCGCTCCCTTGTTTTCCACCCTATTTGTATAGTTGTTAGAATCTTCTAACTCACCTATCTGCCTTACAGAGGAGTATGTGTTTCAGGACACAGAGTTGCCTGAAGATGAAGAGATAGGCAAACACCAGCGGTGTGAAGCTTAACAAGAGAAAGTGCTGAATGCAGCACATGGGACAGGGCAGCCCTGGATGTACATACAGACTGGGGAATGACAGGCTGGACAGCACTACCACGGAAAGGGACCTGGGGGTCCTGGTCGATGGCAAGTTGAATCTGAGTCAGCAGTGCCCTGGAAACCAGGAGGGCCAACCATGTCCTCGGGGGCATCAGGCAAAGCATCGCCAGCCGGTCGAGGGAGGGGATTGTCCCGCTCTGCTCTGCACTGGGGCAGACTCACCTTGAGTCCTAAATTGCAATTTAGGGCATGGCAGTATAAAAAAAAGACATTAAGCTATTAGAAAGCTTCCAAGGAAGGCCCACAAGAATGGTGAAAAGTCTTGAGGGAAAGCCATATTAAGTCACTTGGTCTGTTCAGCCTGGAAAAAAAGAGACTGAAGGGTGACCTCATAATTGTCTACAATTTCCTCGTGAGGGGAAAAGGTGGGGCAGGCACTGGTCTCTTCACTCTTGTGATCAGTGACAGGACTCAAGGAAATGGCATGAGGCTGCATCAGGGAAGGTTTAGGTTGGGTATCAGGAAAAGGCTTTTCATCCATAGGGTGGTTGAGCACTGGCACAGGTCCCCAGTAAGTGGTCACAGTATCATGTCTCTCTGAGTTCAAGAAGCATTTGGACAATGCCCTTAGGCACATGGTGTGATTTTTGAAGAGTTCCGTGCAGGGTCAGGAGTTCGAATCTGATGATCCTCATGGGTCCTTTTCAACTCAGTGTACTCTGTGATTCTATGAAGACGAACATCTGAAACAAAATTAATCAGCAAAAACAGTGCTGTATTTTTTTCTCCCTCATACTTTTGGTGCAATATTCACCAGCAGATTAAGGCCACTTAGAGGGAAGGATGGAGTAGAATCTCTCAGATTCAGGGCATTTCATCAGGAGAAGAAGGCAGCACTGACAGAAAAAGGGTGGCAGTGGGAAAAAGGTCAGACTTCCATATGTCTCCACCCATGGGTTCCTGTTGACGGATCGCATCTCTGAGTAGTAGACAACCAAATGCAGTAACAACAGATGCCACAACAAGAAGTTTGTAACACTTCGAGAAGGTGTGAAAGGAATGACAGTTGGCTGCCTTTCTCAAATCTCTGGCAGAAGCCTCTCTCCTCATCCAGAAGGCAGCCAAGGCTGTGGCACCTTTTCCTCACAATTTCACTGCGTTCAGAGGGTCTGCCAAGGATCTTTGAGTATTTTAGTCAACTAGTTAATTGGATTACAGAGCCTGGGTTTCTTTCTCACAGAGACAGAAAAAAGTACTACAGATCAAGATAAGAACACAGATTTGTTTTAACTATGAAGGGACATGGAGGACTTTCTGTCTCTTATAGGAACTGAACAAAAGTAGGATTGGTGTCCATTGGTAAGGACGTTTTCTCCTGGAAGACCTTTCCTATTCTGGTTAAAGACCTTCTGCAAATGTCATTTTGAGAAAGAAAATTATCTATTAAAACTCCACAGAAGGAAGAGATTTGCCTTTGAAACTAGGAACATCAGTGGAGATTTAAGGACTGCAGATTTAATAATAGGAACTGATATATTCTTAACAAAAACCTGAAACCACCTAAGATAGCTACCAGACTACTCAAAAAAACCCCAAACCAACCAAACAAAAAAAAAGTAAACTGGGTTTTCCATCATGGAAAACATTTGTAGAAGCGATGTCTTTTTTCCTTCGCCATACTACAGACATCCCAGATCCAGTTAGCACCTTACTTAGGAGAAGCCTTATTTTCCTTTGCATAGGCACATGCATAATGCAGAATCAGAAACATCCTTTCCTTTAGGAGGAAACCTTTTGGGGATAGAAAGATAAAAAGGCTGCTGGGTGAACTGAATCAGATTCCAAGGAAAAAGGTTGGAGGATACAGAAGAGCTACACGGAAACCCACATCAGGTTTTCATGGTTTCTCTCCACCTGACAGTATTGGTAGGCTGGTAGAAAGCTGCTACTTTTATCCTTCTTTCAAACATTTTAAAAACAGTAGGAACAGAAGAAAAACCTCTTGGTGAAGATTCCTTGTCACCCAGCAGATGCATTCTAACTTTCCTTAAGTTTTACAAGCTTATACTACTTTTAGCCTCTGTCCTACAAAAAAAGCCCTTTTTCCCCTTTCTTGTTAAAACTGCTTAGTGAATGAGAACTATTTCTGAAACCTGCATTTGGTCCATCAGAAATGCAGACTTGACCAAAGAGTTCATAAAGACTCTATATTTTGTTTACACTGATAGGATCTTGAAGGGATAAGCACTCTCATGAAAGAATTTGTATTTCCTGAAGATGAATTTAACAACCATTCCTTTCAAAAAGTTTGCTGGTGTTTTTCTGAGAATATCCTCATATTATTAGGTTTAATCAGCTGTAGACTACTGCAAATACCTGACTCAGTATTTCAGATGAAAAGTGACAAAAGGCAGATCTGGTAAACTTGAAAAACTTGGAAGTGGAAGTAATACATCCTTAAACCAAGGAAAATGCAAATAATTCTTTCAGCAGCTAGACTTTAAGGTAGTTCAGAAATAATTCCATGCAAAATTATATCCACTGCGTTTATTTCAAGCAGTTCTAAAATTCACAAATCAACAGTTGTTTGGTTTTTTTTTTAAATTTGGACCTACTTTTGCCTCTGATATGCCTGTCTTTAGAGGTTAAGTATATCCACTTCCAGTATATTTGAGAATTGTTGAAAATGAGCCCACAGACATTCATGGAGAACAGGCTGTAGAAGACTTTGCAGATTATCAGAAACATTCAGAGAGTAAAAAGATAATTTATTCTCTCCAAAGGCTTTCCCACCTACATATTGAACAGTCCTATGACAGTCAAAGAGAAAGCTTCCAAAAAGATCTAAGGCAATTTTGGTCTTTGTTTTTGAAAGCAAAGGCACCACACAAAGAACCTTCCAAATTTATCTGAGTTTCAGATATTCTCAATGATAGCTGCTGCAGACATAAAAGATGAAATTGCATCTAGATAAAACTGCTTTAAACTTAATTCTCTCTTCCTACTTGTCCTGCCTAGAGAATGTAGCAGGCACAATCAAAAGTTATGTGCTATTGGCCTCAAGGTCTTCTCAATGGGAGATTAGTAAACTATCTATCTACAATACTATTAGAAAAACATGGGTTTTTCTCTTGTAGTACATGAGAAAACATCCTCTTTCTCTTCAAGGTTCTAGGCAGAGAGAAATGTAATGTAATTCTAAGCCAGTTGTTCACTGTCAAGATTCATGGTTAGATGACCAAATGGATAATGACTGCCCATGACAAAAGTATATGGCAGAACAACAGAGAAATTAATATGAGATACTTAGACTTCATAAAACTTAAGGAGTGCAAGGGAAAACTGCAGAAGGAACCCAAATGAATGATGACTCCAAGAGGCCATTATTGATAAAGCTCATTATTACCTTTTCTCAGTCACAAGAGAAGTCAGCTATGGGGAAAACAATGCAGAACTAGTAAAACATTGCACACTATTACCAACAGATGGTAGAAAAGAATGAGAAAAGTGGAAAGATTAAGAGTGAAACTCTGTTTCTTGAAGTTGTGAGCCAACTGTCTTAGAGATGGCATAAGTAAAATAGACCTGGCCATACCTCTGAGTCCTAGAAGAGTTGTTTCTTTTCTCCAAGGAGAACTCAGTCCACAACTAATTCCCTCCAAAAAAATAAACAAACAAAAATGCTAATAAATATTTACTGCTGAAAAAATATTACATTGAAAATAGTTTCATAAACTGAAGGAGAAGAGCCATATATCCTTATTACTCTCCAAACAGAAGCCAATAGCTGTCCTCACAGAAGGCAGATTAGTGTTATTTATGTGTCTCAGACTTGGCGGTATTCGTGGGTCTCCATGTGCTGTACTATGTTTGTAACACTGTCTTCCCTCATTCTTCACAAGACAGGTTTAAAAGATTACAGTACAGAAACACAAAGGTTTCTGGAGAAGCATCTTTTAAAATTATGAGAGATTTATTAGTTACGTATTGGTAAAAAAAAAATTTAAAGCTTAAACCAAGCATAGGGGTAACTGTCCAGAAAAATGTACCTGCTCTCTGTCCTTCTTCTTCCTTCAGCTGTATTGACTCAACAGTTGGTCTCTTCATTACTACGCTGTTCATAAGAGAGTTGTTCTCTGTTCCATATTTGATTCCCAGTAGCCCTTGATTAATAGCTGTCTGCTTTAATTTATATATAGCCCTGGTTTAGGCAGCACAGCAGCACAATTTCCTTTTTATGGCTGTTGAAAAATACTTCACTAATGCTGTATAACTAATTTTAAACCTAAAAAGAAGGTGACACACCATGTCCTAATTTCCTAGGAAATTCCCATGTGAGAAGAAAAAAAAAAAACAAAAACAAAAAAAGGCAAACAAAACCCAGAATCAATTATCCTGTTCTCAGAACTGGAGTACAGGGCTAAGAAGACTTCTTCAAGAGTTGACCAGCCTACTCCTCCTACTTATGAAGCAGTATCAGCATCTATCCTGAAAAATGTTCATATAGATTTTCCTCTAAAGGAAAATTCCACAAACTGCTAGACAACTTAATATACAGCCTCATTATCTTTGCTGTTAGAAATGCTTTCCTAATGTCTCACTTGAATCTCTGTTACCACAATTTAAGATCATTATTTCCTGTCCTTTCTGCTGTGGTAGCAAAGAACAACCTGTGATAAACAAGATAAACAAGATCTCATCTGACTTAATACCCTTCCCAAATAAACTAAAAAAAAAACCCCTCCAGAACAACAACAAAACCAACCAAATAACAAAAACACACAAAAAAGACCTAAAAAGCCTACAAAACACTAAATCAGTACTATGACATATTTTCCAAGATATGTTGTGAGGTTGTTTTCTAACCTTTTTTAGTCAAGATTTGGGTTTAAGTAGAGCTGAGGGCAAAATGTAAACTTATTAAATCCTGTGATTAGGAACATAATGCTATTTACCAGCCTATTTCCACCAAACTTGTATTTCCTGCATAAATGCACTGTGGCTGACCCAGGCTTTCTGTCATAAACTCCTTATACTACAGCAGCAGTTAAGTATTTTCCAAAAAGTAGTTCAAGGAACGGGTGTGGAGAGTAGAGGTTTTTTTAAGGACCAACTAGGAAAGACTGTTTTGTACTGTTTATAAAAGAAACCTCTTGTGAGGTCTTCTAAAACAACAATTCAGCAAAAAGCAAATGCTGAAGCCACTGAGTCGGTCCCTATAAGCCTTTTTTTAAAAGGCAGCTTTCAATGAATCCATTTTAAATGTTTCTCATCCCCCTTCTCCAGTTATTCTATATAAAAACTCTCCCTCCCAACCTATTCTCTTTGGAAATTTGGTAACCATAGTTTCTGTGTCCTGCTGAGACTTGCTATGTAGAGCTGTATTCTACCTGCTATTTAGCTGCTGATAGCAGTGTTTCTGTTGCAATTTATGAGAAATGTCAGTTGAAGGCAGAAAGTATTGTACACACTATATTTTCCCAGCTGGATACCTCCGTGAACAGAAAGCAAAAACATGAATACACATGCACCATCCATTTGGGGGAGGGTAGGAAGGAGACTGCAGGGGAAAAAAGGCTGCAGGTTAGATGTGATGTTGGGTGGTCTAAAGCTGATAGAAAATGAACTTGTCAATGGGAAGATACATCTAACATTATTAGAAAACACCAGAGCTTCTTAATGCAGTCCTTGGTGCTATACCACCAAGACAAAGACCCCTCTGTAGACTCTACAGATGCCTCTTTCCTTTACATATATAAATTGTATTGTTGTATTTTTAAAACTGTCACATTCAACTACTTGTTTCTCTAGAACAGATTGCAGGTTCTTGTTTACTGTTAAGCACAAAGACATTTTAATTCTGAATGCTGGTTAGCCAATTTAACAGCAATTATATCCAAGGGTGTTTTGGGGTTCCCCCCAAGTAAAATGGAACCCAAGTCACCAAGCACAGGAAATACAGCTGTGTCACATCATGTTGTCCAGTAGCAGTTCACATACTAGAATGACAGTGATACTATATAGCACTATATTTGTTGGGGAAAGTATTTTAGTCTCTCCTGGATAGCAAGCAGAGCAGTTTTCATGTTTGTAGGGATAGGTGTGCTTTCAGAGACATTTGTACTGGGAAGCTAGAACTTTTTCATTTCCAAAGTTTTTCGTGCTTGTCAAGTGCCTCTCTCAAGAGGGTTAGATAGTTTTTTTTCCTTTCCCTTCTGCATTCCAGAGAAAGTTGCAGAGATAGTTGTGAGGGAGCACTCTCTGTTTCTGGCATGCAGGCCAGATAAGTTTGTAGACATGGACAAGGCCTCCTCCGCTGGAGGGGGTGGAGGAGGACAGGGAGAGGATAAAAAGCCCTGGAAGGCTGCGGGAACTGCCTTTCCCTGAGGCCTCCTGCTGTCTCGCAGAACTCTAAGGTTTTGTAAGTTTCCAGTGTCCTCCCCTCCAAAATAAACCTTTTTGAATCCTTTCCACTGCTTTGGCATTTCCGGAGGGAATACCTGCGTATATTTTGCTTTACAGTGCTTCTTCATCACACTGACAGCTGAAGGTAACAGACTTAACAAGAGAGGAACTGAAGTACAATTCAGCAAAGAGTCATTGGGAATTAAAACAAAATGCTGTTTCTGTCTCCCAAAGACATGATGAGACCGTAACTTTTGCTACACCAGAAAGTATTGAAGATTACAGTAGAAGAGATACACCAAAGATTACTTCTCTTTAAGCAATGCCGCCCTGGAGATCAGTTTCATGGCTGTGACCTTCTCTCCAGAGAGTACTGTATTAAACCAAAAGTTTGCAAGCAAATAGTTCAACAAATCCCATAATTTATGTCTACTTCACAATTCACACTACACAGAAACATTCACCTGTCAGTACAGAACTACTCAGATGCAAAAGTCACCAGTAAAGGGACAGATTATTACAGAGGCAAAATCATTCATTATGGAACACATGTTGCTGAAATAGCCTATATCCCTTCCCAAAAAATATCAACTCTTGTAACTAGCTTCTAAATTTGCAATTAATCTTTGTCATTCCACAAATCATCTCTTCCATTAGAAACACAGACCTGAAAATAATGAAAATCCCAATTCTACTAAAGTTAAAATGCTCACAGTCAAACTGAGGATAGATCTAATTAGCATTTAAATAACAACATGAAACTCTTTGAAGGAAAGGCCGTTTGATCTCGAAGATCCAAATGCCGAGCACTAAGAATCTGAGTTCTTTAAATTTCCAGGGGAAAAGCTACAGAAAAAGAACTACAATCCAGGCTGTCAGTCATGTGCTTAAATCCCTAGCATTTTTTAGTGGTAAATGTAGCTTTCTCGGCGTGTAATTAGCGGCTATGTCATCATCAATACCACAATTAATAAATGCTTAAGTAACTTTTTTCTTGCCAGTCATTCTGGTGTGAAGGTGCAGGGAACAGCAAGAAGTGATGGGAGAAAGACCAAAGGTGAAACATGGGTTGTAGTTTTCTTCTTTCCCCCTGTGGAATCTTAAATTTAGGATTTCCAATATTTGATCAACTCACAGTTATTAATAGAGATTTTGAAAATCTGAATGTCTTCTTAATCTCTAATACAAAACGGTGTAAGTCAAATGGCATTAAAAATCTCATTTGGGTAGAATTACAAGCCCTGTGTCTTTTGAATGGCAAACGCAAACAATACAACTGTACTGAACTGCAGTTCAAATTTCTGTCATTTTTTAATCCTTTCTCTGGAGAGTTGTGAAGGAGCGATGCTTTGAAAAGTGCTTTAGCCTTTGACAGTCTGTGGAGTTTGCTGATGTCACATTTCCTAATTGACACAACACAGGGTCTGCACGGCACACTGCTACAGCATTTGTTTTACAAGTGCACATTTCACAGGAAACCAGAGATTAATTTCCCAAAGTCTTACAGGCATACATTTCCAAAAAGGGAAAAATAAAACTGTTACGAATCCATACAACTCAAAATTTACAGAAACGTGGCAGCCAGCCAGCAAAACTACTCCAGGTCTGCTTTCCCATCTGCTTTGCCTGTTAGCTGAAAGAATAAAATCAATTTGCTCCTTCTGTAACTAATTCTCAGAACTCCCTAAAAAAACCACAACTTTTATGACACAATTTTAATAATGCAGAATGCCTTAAAACAATCAATAAACATTACCAGCATGTGCAATGTAAACACAATAGCTCAGAAAGGAGTTTTGAGTCAAGAATATTTCCCTCCTCCTCAGCATTGAAAAGGTGCTGTGCCAGGCCACTACTGGTGGTCACAAAAGAGACACCTTGATCCTTCAAGCAAACGTTGTGCCCCAGCAGATCAACTTGGCCAAATATTGATGTAGTGAATGTTACACCATCCTGTACTATGGCTATGGACTTTGGAGCAGGGAAGAAAGCCGTAAGTGTGTGTCAGATCCTTTGTCACCTCCAATCACAGCATTAATGTAAATGAAACTAGTGGTGGCTTATGCAGGTTTGTGAACTTCCAGGCACTGGGGAGAACACACAATCCCTGCTGTTGCCTCTGCTAAATGGGAGGTAACTTACACAGATCAACTGGCTGAGCAGTCGAGGTCAACAATGCCTTCAGCTATTTGTCTGCTGGAGCCCTGACAAGTGATTTTCGGTTTATGGCAATGTACCATGTCAAAATCATTACTTTTTCCTCTTAATCTATAAATTAAAAATGCATCATAAAGGCTTGCACAGGTTTTTTTCTGTCTACTATTTCAATGGTCTACAGTAATTAATATACTACAGGTTTCTAATTTACAGATTAAAAAATAATTTGACTAGGAGCACTTTCAAAAGCTGCCCATAAATCAACCGACTCTCAAGAGTTCAACTTGAGAGTTATTGTGTCTATTGTGCATCTTAAGGTTCAAAGACAGATTATTCATGCATTCATTCATAGCCAAGAATGTATGCCAGCAATGAAATTTACCCTTCAAAGCTGACCCAAGCTTAACCACTGGATTGACTAAATTTAATTGCTCAATGATGTGCTATATCCCTTCTCTGAAGATTGTCGTTTTGGTGAATTGAGCTAGATTTAAACCAGTGGTATGTTAATGGCACATATTCCAAAAGTGTAAGCAGCTGCTGCCCACAAACAATGTCAACTGAGTAATAGGAAGGCAAAGAAATCTCCTGGTGCAGAGGTAGGTTTTTTTAAAGTACTTAAAAATTGTAGTGTTACAAAATTACTTCTGTGAAAGAAAGAGGCAGAAAATAGATGAAAGCAAAGCTGTTATTTACAGAGAACCCCTAATAACTGAGTAACGTTGCCAGTGCAAGAACATTAATTCTGTCACCTCCTTTTCATACCCAACAATTTATTTTCCATTCTCCGCAGAAGGGTTTCTGCCACTAGATGTAGTGATGAAAAGAACAGCAAGTGTTCTCCTCACATACTAGAAAGTCAAGAGTGCTGCAGTAACTTCTCCTCTACTGTTAGAGTAAGCTATCTGGTGCAGCTAAGGCAGCTAACATTCCAGCCTTTCCTAGCTACATTAAACCAGTGCATCTAGACTGAAGATTAAGGGAAAAGGAAACAATTACATTGTGTGTTACTGCCAAAGTTGCAAAGACTCTAAATCTCCTTGAAGCCGAAAACAAATTAGCAGCTTTGCCTGAATCAAGCTGTCTGTCCAAATGGAGGTTTCTTTTCACAACAGCGTTACTAACTGTGCCTCTCAAAGATAATGCTTTGGGGATACAAAAACATTTTATCTGAGTTATTTCCTGTCACTTGCTTGTCTAGACAAACAGAACCATTTGTAATGCAATCACCACACACTGCCTTGAAGCACAGGTTTGCTCCTGCCCCTCAAGAGTCCCTCTTCCCCCTTATTTTTATTAATTTCATGTGCCACTTGTGTGGGCAGAATCAAAGTAAAAAGAAATGGTGCTAGCCCACTCCTTCACGTTTCATAAAAATGCACCAGTTGATAAATTCAAGCCTCTGTGCCACCTTTAATCTTTGTCTGAGGGAGAAACTGACTGTCCGTTACGGCAAAAAAACCTTCAGAGGGTATCAAGAAATAAATTACTAAAATGCTATACAACTTCATCCACACTGTCAATAGGAAGGTGTTGGCAGGGGATGTACAGTAATTTAAAATCTGTCTTAAGTTGCCTGGCACTTAAGAGTTTCCCTGTTCAGCAAGTAGTAGTACCTTCACTTAAGAGTGCAGTGGCTGAGGCCACTAGAAATTAAGGAAACCACTTCAACCAGCTTTTGGAATACACACACATACCCTCCCCACCAAAAAAAAAAAAAAAAAAAGTAAGTTAGGAAGTTTCCTAAAGACCTATACTGGATGAAAATGCCTGTGGTCCCATGAATGCCTCCACCCTTATGCACTGGCCAGTGGAAGCCCAGGTTCTGTGGAGATATCTCAGCCTTCCACCAATACTTGGGAGGACAGGAGGACAACACTGCTGCTGGCACGTTTTCTTTGCCCCCTGCAGTATCTTTTGAATACTTGCCCAGACAAATCTGTTTCTAACCAACCTTGACTAGCCAATTTAATGACCAAACTACTATGTCACTGTACTTCAAACCCAAGATCTTTCACTCCCATCTTAAGTAGCCCTGCACACTGCTCTAAGTGGGGCCCAAATGCAGTTTGCAAAAAATGATGAAAAAGCTCAGAAATTGACTACTGTCAAAGAACTACTTTATCACTTAAGAGTCACACAGGTCTAATGTGCTTAAAAGTGCTGAATTCTTATTTTTTTTGTAAGACTATCTAGGAAAACTTTTTGTTTCTTTCACACAATAGCAGAAAAATGAGAGATTTTTTCAAGTGTGTGCAGACTATGCAGAAATGCCATCCTCTCAAAATTCTACAAAAATAATCTGTTTTTCACTAAGTAATGAACATAAGCCATAATGAACTGGCTTTCCTTCAGGTTGTACCACCTCTAAATATAGATCTCTAGCTGGGAATTGCTGCAAAACAGGAACAATCTTTTCCTTTTAATTCTTTTTTTTAATTGCTCAGTCTTGTAACCAGTGATTCTTTTTACTCTGAAGCTTCATGAAGTCTACCCATAGCTAGTGGTTCTTCTGGATGAAACTGGCTTGGATGCAGACAAATTTGTACTGGCTTCACTGTCACAGGTCACATTTGGACAAAATTCCTGAAGAAGCAATATTAATTTACTGCAAAACTTTCTCCACAGAACCAACAGTCATAACATTCAGGACTTTAATAAAACTGTAGAGAATAACCTTTAAAGAAAGCTTTGTTTTAAAATCTGTAATACACTATAAGACATACTCTGCTAAAAGTTGACATCAGCTTCTCTCTTCCCTAAGGAAAGCAGCTCCTTTAGTGAAACCTGAGACTCTTCTTACTGTTTCTAAATCCCAGCTAGAGCAGGTCACATAGCCCCGGGCTTTCATAGATCCACAAAAGCCAGCTCTATATGAATGCAAGGTTAAGAAGTACAGGTTCAGTCACTGCAGGGAAAAGTAAACAGACAATAAAACTTGTTTCAACCTA
>JAWWEW010000088.1:17215474-17249647 GCA_035583185.1 Anabacerthia variegaticeps | reverse complement strand
ACTTAAATGCAGCGGGTTTAAGTGACTGGGGTGGGGGTGGAATACCCACCTCTAGATTAACTGAAGCCTGATCTGGAACTACTCCCTCTTGAAACTGATTCTCCACATTTACCCTGTGTTATGGTCTGGCTACAGAACTGCCATCTCCTTACGACTAATGTCAGTTCCATTTTATTAAGGGAGAACTTTATACTATTAGCTAAATCACTAGAGAAATGGCAAATGGCCTGATCCACCTCTAACACTCAAATAGAAACAACAAGAAAACTCAAATAAAACAAAATCACTTAACACTAAAATACTGCCTCAAGTAAAGCCCTAGTAAACATCCCAACTAAACTGAAAAAGTAAATGACGTCTCAGTACAAAGGAGGAAAAAAGGTAAGGGAAAAGAAGATTTTTCTTAAATATTCCTTTTTTATTCTCATTAAGTCTTTATCAGAGGTGGTACAATCTGCCCTTAAAAATTAATTTGACAGCCTTTTATTTCCATTGCAATATCCCCTTAAAATTCCTTTGAGATTTAAATTTGTAGTTATTGAATACAAACCAGTGTTAATTTTGATGGACATATAAGTGGTTTTGCTTTAGTTGATTCTCCTTAGGAAAAAAAAAAAATAAAACCAAAATTAAAGTGTTCTAATACAAGCCTTTTGAGGTTTAGCCCAGATGTTTCTGGGTGTTTTTAATCCTAAATTTCATGGCACTTGGTGATATAAAACTGATGAACCTCAACTGTGTTTCCATTGCAACAGTAGCTTTAGTAAATCTAGACCTAGTTTTTCAGACTAAATCAAGAAAGCTATTTCCCTTTGGGGTTTTTATATATATATATATATGTATATATTTATATATATATATATATTCTTTTTCTTCATCCTCAACCTCTACACTTTCAACCTCTTCATTTCCTGTCTCCCTCTTTTAGAACAAAAACATAAGCTGTAATCTTTTATTAACCCTGAAGGTCAAAGAGCTCTTCACTGTTCAAAATTTTTAAATTGAGTTTTTACTTCTGCTTATTTGATTGCCAGTTGCCACCAAAAGTTCCAGACTACTACTACATCAGTAATAACTAGAAAGAATTATGAATATGAGTCAAGATGACAAAATATAAATTTCCCCTGTTCACAAAAAATGAAAAGCTGAACATTAGGCCAGCCACGGATTTTATACAGGAAAGCTAGCCATGATACCAAAGGCAACTTTTCACTATGTAGCCTGTAACACATAAAAAAGGAATATTTTAAAAATTTATATTAATCTGCAAAAACATGCAGTCCACCAACTGAGAGAACCTCTCATTCACCAGTGCACAAGGCTGGCACTGATTAGGAGTGTAACAAAACTGGAAGACAACAGCTTGTCCTAACTAGTTAAACTACATACAAAATTTAGAGTGACTATGAGAACATATTTAAATAAGTGGCTTAATCCCTGAACCACACCAGCTAAAGATGCAATTTCAGTTGTGCTTTCATTCCTTACTCCAATGGTATTTATTTAATAAGAAAACACTTGCACACATACACACTTCATTAGCAGTCATCTCTCCCCCTGCTATCTACAAATCCAAACATCACATGTTCCAAGAATGTACTGGAACAGTCTCACTTTGAAGCAATCTGCTGCTACTAAGATTTTGCTTTTAAGCAGTAATTGCTCAAAACTTGCTTTTCTTAAAGCAACTCCTTTGGTGTTCACAACCTCAGTGCTTGAGCAGGCTAAGTTTTACATTCAAATAGCTTCAAGCAAATGTTTCCAATCTCAATTATACTCCTTCGTTTTTTCTAGGCACCCTCCCTGCCCCCATATGCTTGTTTGTAAAAGGGATAATTTTCTATGTATGTACAAGCAGCACAGGGAGTCTTCCTCTGCAGCAGTCTGGCAATATGCACAGTTTTATGTAAGCACTGTCTGGAGTTTGTTAAGTTTTTTCATTCTCTGCTTTGGCTTATACCACAAGAATTGCACCAGTTTCTCACAGAGTTGTAAAATCTGGCATTTGCCAGGTCCCTTTAGATAAGCTGACCACTACTACCCAGAGTAAATAAGACATTTCCAATATTTTTGATTAGTTCTCATGACTATACTGTGGCTATGCTCTGCTTATCTTTAAATCAGTATCTATAAGTGTGAAGCAGCAAGAGAAGCACGAGGGAGTAAACAAATCACACATCCGTCCATGCAATAAAGACATACATCCTCTCTAAACGACATTGTAGGACTAGCATTTAGTTAGACCCTGTAGTGTGCTTATGTTCAAGGAGGAACACTGACATTTAAATACCAAATTTAACATTTAACAGGACAGCTTTTCTTCCAGTGTTGGGTCAGCAGTCTTCAAAAATCTGAAGCAATGGTGCTAGGAAGAAATGGAAGGGGTGAGGAGGTAGCATAACTTCTCTGCTGCGTTTAGAAAGCCTGGGAAATAGGTGGTTCTGTTTTCACCTCTTGGGGTTTTTTTTGTTTTTCTTTTTTCTTTTTCTTTTACAGACCTTCACTAAACTATGATACTTTCCATCACCTAGACAAACAGCTTTAAACTTAAATTTATGTTAAATGAATGACTAAACTAACATTTTTTGGAAAATAAGTGCTTCACAAAAGAATAAAAATGAAACTCAAGGAAGTAAAAATATTTCCTACCTGATATGTATCTCCCTTCCTCTGCCAGAAGGAACCACTCGTAACCTATTTTGCATTTCTGCTCCACTGAGAAGGTTTTTACTGACATGATTTACCTGCTGTTTGCTATGGACAAAGAGACTGCGAAGGTCTGGTTATCACAGCCGACTTAATTCATGGCAACTCATTAGAGCCCATCACAAGCACATGCAACTGGTTCATAGTGTCAGTCCCAATGGTTTAAAACCATTTGAGGGGCTTCTGCAGATACTCTAAAATTACCATTTGCTTCACCTGCTTTAGATGAAAACAATATAAGACAGAGTACAAGTAGGAGGTACTCCTTGCCTCTGACACTGGCCAGCACTGCATGTTTCAAGGAAGCTCATGAGAAACAGGTCAGAAGCCAGTTATAGGACAATGTCAGGATTTATGCCCCTAAATTGCCCCTCTGATAAGGTCAGGCCAACTGTTGAGATAATCAAAAAGTCCTCTTCAGACCCAAAACTTCTGTTTAACTACAGCTAAATCAGTCTCACAGTTTGAATCCTGTAACATTAAACTCTTAAAACTTTTCTCAGATAGTCTGTGTGCATCCCAAAGTGCAATCTACAGACTCTGTTTGTAAAGTAGGTAGAGCTTCCATAAACCACAAACATTTTTATGCAAGGCTGTGGCTTCCCACTGTAAATTCAGCCCATTTATCATTTGCTACAAATTTCTATGTAACAATGTACTAGGTGTCAGACTCCAAGTGCCTTTCAGGTCTATAAAGAATCTCACATCTAAGCCTCCTTAAATCCACTGATTTACTGGGTCTTGTGTCATAGACTGTAGAAAGAGAAAAAAATAAACACAGCATCTCTAAATATAAATACATGTAAAGGCTTTTTCAGAACAGATGACATTTTGTTACTCAATGATGTTCATACTGGGTCAGCAGATGATTCACACAACAGTAGAAAATAGCTGGGGTTTAGATGTTCTGTTCATGTAGTTAGCAAAAAAAGACTACTTTCTTCACCAACCACTTCTCTGTAACATGGACATAACAGAGCCTCATTTCTGAGCAATGTCTATCTTTATGCTTCTGTCATATAAATATATCCACTGTCTTTCATTTCTGAACTAAATATAGTGGTTAGCAAGACCAAACCATCACTTCCTGTACTCAGCAAGTCAATGGTCTACACCACATAGAAAAGACAGAATATAAATACACCAGTCTGAAAGTGTACCTGTTTTTTACAATTGTATCATTTGGTTTAATAAAGGATATTGCCTCTTTCAATAAACCTTGTTTGAGCTCAAGACAGCGTGATTTAATCATGTTTGTCTGAATTTCTATGAATTTTTGTAATGTTCTTTGATAAAACAGATTTTTTTAAAACTCTTTAAATTCTACATTTGTTTCCTTACATATTTGCCATGGCTTTCATCATTACAAGTTTCATTGTTTCATCGTGCCTTTGTATTTGTCAAAATAAGAAAATGTGGTTGTTAAACCACAAAAATTGCTAGCCCTAACCCTATTGACACATAGACACCCTTACTTATACACACATGTACAAACACATATCTAACCAAATAGATTTAAAACAGACTGTTCCTTTAAAGTAGTTTTTGAAAAACTAAGACCACATAGTAAGGCAGGGAAGAATTCATATCAGCTCTGTGTAACAGGTATGTTTTCAAAACATCTATGCATACTAGTTGCAAAAGTGACACACCAGGAAACGCACACACTACAAGTATCAGCATGCCTCTTTGCAACCTTAGCATTCTCCTTTCTACTGAAAATTTCTGCAAAATAGTGTCAGAAGTGAGGACACAATAAATTTGGAATATCCTCGAGATGATCTCATCAGATTTCTGAGATCCAGCAGATTCCCGTTTCTTGTATTTGGCAAATAGTCTCAAGTTATTGAGATTTTTTTGTAACAATGAACAAGATGATTGACAAGATGACCCTTTAAAAATACAACTCATTTCCCCATTATTTGTTACTGAACAACAGCAGATTGTACCCAAACCACACAAAGAAGAATGTCAGTGCAGCAATGTGAGAACTCCGGCGCCATAAGTAGGCAGCTTGTTCTGCACACAAAGGCAGCAAGGTGACGGATGGCTGTCTCCCACACAGTTTTCAAGAAAACAAAACATCATCAGATCTAGTGCTTCCC
Organism: Anabacerthia variegaticeps; assembly: GCA_035583185.1. NCBI lineage: Eukaryota > Metazoa > Chordata > Aves > Passeriformes > Furnariidae > Anabacerthia > Anabacerthia variegaticeps. Next base: position 17,244,836 of record JAWWEW010000088.1, on the reverse strand, counting down.
ACTTCTAAAGGCAGACTCTACGATTAGATGCAAAACCAAAAACAGGACATGACCCAGGGCAAATACATGTGAGAAGCTAAAGAAAAAAGTGAGTTCTAGGCACTTTAGAAAGTTGATTGGCAGTTTCCCTTTTTTCTGGGTCATTTTTATTTCCTCCAGGCAGTAAGGAACAATTAATACTCTCTTCAAACTGTTTCCCTGGAAGATAATTACATGATTTAACAACTACCTGATTCTAGATAAACCTTTTTTTTCAGTATAGTCATACAGACTTTTAGCAGCTGTTTCCCAGAGATTTAGAATAACCAAACAAACCAAAATATACACTCCAAGTTAACACTACCAAGCTGCTTTTTGTGAAGGATTTTTACTGCATGATAGTTTCTGGTGTCAAATATCTGAATCAGCTGGCACTCTCAGGTTGACTTGCATATATTCATTTTTCACTCCTCTACTACAGAGTAGCTTCAGCTAGTTCCTTCAATGCTCTTTCTTTACAGCCATTAACAGCACTTTGGACACAATATCAAGTTATATCTAAAGAAGGTTGTTATGTAGATCACAATGCCTGCAACACACATATGCAGAAACTAAACACTACACAACTTAGTAAAGCAACTGGGAAATACCCATGTAATAATCAGCAGTCTCAGTCACTTTTATGAGTAACCAGCTACGGTTACCAACCTTTGTAACTAAATGCCACAGACTTCAGATGCCAGCTTTGATCTACATGTCTTAAGATTAAAACACTATGGAAAAAAAGGTCTGATTTATTATATCAAGTCAATGGCATAGACTGCTGTGGAACAAATGAAAAGAGCTGTAATAGCAATGCTTTTTCTGATCTTCCACAGTTTTGTCTGCAATCCAGTGTTGCTTTCTTCCCCTGCCCACCTTGGAGTGATTATCTCACAAATATGACTAGTAAATCCAAACATCATCCTTTTTTAGAGCTTGAAGAACAAAGGCAACAGAATGTGACAACTTGTTTAACATACCTAAAAGAATTATTTCAGATACCCTCATAACACAAATTCATAATATATACCTTCTTTACTATAAAGCATATGTGACATTTATGCTAATAACAAGTTCTACCTAAACCATTTGATTTTATCTTTCTCCACTCACTCTAAAATTCATGTTGTAATAACTGTGATTCACCACATCCCTTCTATATTTGCATTCCCACAACTAGTTGCTGCAGTACATTTGGTTCATAGTTCTCATATGCCACAGAGCATGCAGACATCCTACAAGCCTATTCCTACTACCTCACAACTCATTTTACAGAGTAGCCAAGCTAGATACAAAATAATTCAAATACTCAAAACACAAGTCAAGATTAGATATTTTTATACCTTAGATTCTTAGAATTGTTCTATGTTAAAAAGCTATCATATATATATATGGCTAGGAAAATGTCAGTGTGCACATGTTATTAAGTTTGGAAGGCAGTAAAGGGAATGAATACTAAAGAAACATATTAACATCATGAAAGAAATTTGTATGTTAGTTAGTCGTTATGAACAACAAGATGGTTTTAGATGTGCCTAGTTCCAAAGTCTTCAGTTAGACTAATCTGGATCTACACCACTTCAGGAAAGGTCATGTTTTGCCCTAAAGTCAAAACCATAAATGGAGAAAATGAGTATCTGATAATCTTCCTTCTATTAAATACAAGGCCCATCTGTACCCTTTTTCCTAAAATTTGGCAGAAATGGCTTCACACAAGCTGCTATATAGTGCTTTCATGGATATGTCAGAAAATTTGAAAAGAGCTAAATATATACATATATATGTGCCCTAAACTTCACAACTTAAAAAATGCAAAAATGATCATTAGGAATTCATTTTTCATAATACAGTGTTGATTGTGAACACTGGGAATAAACAGTCAAATTTGCGTTATTTTCTTCAGTCAGCAGGGTCTGAAACAGTCAAATACAAAGAGTACAGTACCAACCACACAATATGAAATCACATCAATTATTTCAGTCTCTTAATCTACATTCTAGCTGTATTTCCAGAGTATTTTAGAATCCCATTTTATCTATATTTGTAGTCACTCATAGCTGCAGTGTTGCCAAACAGTATGTGCAAAGCTGTGAAAACAGGAACATTCAAAACCATTTCATTGAAACATGCCAGTACTGAACCGAGTTGTTTCAGAAAATTGTTTTAGACAAAGTAGGAAAAGGCTAAGGGAGTTAAGTTCCATTAACTAACAAGAGTTTTTAAAACCAGTAGAGTGCTGAGATACTGGCAAATGGAATGTCATCCTGACCAGAATGCACTCTTTTAATACTTAATTTCTGGTGCCAAACCTTTCGCAAGGAAGGCTTCTTAAATTCAGTGGGGGTCAGAAGTTTAGTTTATTCAGTAAGAATAACACTATTAACAGCTACTGCTCTTTCATGTCAACAGTTAACGCCCACACATTCCAACCCTGGTTAATGCAGGCCAGTCAAGAAAGACTGGAGTTGCTAAGGGCAGTCATCTCTGCAGGGATATTTTAAAACAGAATTTATACTGTGCTTTAAAAACAATCTAAAAGGATCAATCTACCTTATGAATCTGCTGTAGACATACACAGAGAGAAAGATGGATGGATGAAAGCATATAAAAGCAAGTAAATCTGACTCTATTGATTTTTGAGAGGACGTTGTAGAGCACTTTGGTGAGATCTTATATATCACTGCAAAGGACCAAATGCCATTTTGCATATGGTCTGAAGCATGTCAGGATTTATCATGAAGCCATACACTGCTGTATTCTGTCAATATATAATTTTGTAAATAATCTTGTTTTCACAGTTGAGGAAGGTAAATCACTAAAAACTAAATAATCCTCAAAAGAAACAAGAAAAATCACAGGAAGACTGTCAGGTATAAATTGAGACATCTGCTATTATTAGACCAGAACTTAGAGAAATTTAGTGTACACATGCAGTATTTTTAGCAGGAGAAAACTTATATTTTAATAATGAGACTTTGAAAACCAAAATTGAAAAATCTGCATATCACAGCATAATCCTCTTTCTACTTACTTTGTTCTAAGTAATAGCAAATCAACGCTTAATGTTCCCCAAAGCTCTCCAGCACTCCTACTTGGACAAATGCCTTCACAGGATATTACAGAAATCACTCTAGTTTAAATAGCACTCCTTCACCAGATGGAACATTTTTCTTCAAGCAAGAACGCTTTCCTCTTAAATTGTTATATTTCAAGTTAACCAAAAATGCAAACAATAGTCACACCAAAGTGAATTTCCATGGGGTCTCTAGGCCTTCTATTTTTATGTAATGGTGGCATTTCTTATCATAGTGCCTAAATTCTAAAATACTCAACTTTCTAAGTTTTCATCTAATATGTTCATATATCCATTCCCATCACATATACATCCCTTCACGATATACATTTAAATAGCACATTTAAGCTATTCTATTATCCATTTTTCCATATGCTTTTCTTAATATACCAAGAGTAAACAATTCTATTTTAGGTTGGGTTACATTGTAGGTCAGTTAGAAAACACAGTTGCTTTAAATTATAAAACCCTGCCATTTGTTTTTAAAAGAAAAACTCACTAGGTGAGCCATAAAGCTGTTACTACCATTGTACATCATGGTGTCCGAACAGACTAGCAAGCCTTTAGTTAGCACCAAGGCACATACAGCAGAGTCTCCTCCTTGTTAACATATCTCACAGATAAACCTAATGGAAAAAACAATTTACCTTCTTCAGTTTCATGCCACACAATTCCTTCCAAGTTCACGCTGGTCCCAGGCTCACAGGGTCCAAGGCATTCGGGTTCTGTTACTACTCCAACCTCGCAAGTATTTACACCCACTGAACGAGTCCGTACCAAAAGCTGCTCGACTGGTGCTGCAATATTGGATGAAGATGGGGAAAAGTAGGAAGGCAGAATCTGAGGTGTGATACTGCTGGAAATCGGAGGTGGAGGTGCAGGCACTGTAAACAGGGGATCAACCTGAAAACAACAGACAAACTTACTATAATGGTGCTGTGAGAGTTTAAATGAAAAAAAAAAAGAAAAAAAAAGTAATAGAAAGCCCACTTTGCTGAGACTGCATTTCTGCAGGGATTTGGTCTATCATGAGTAATTTCAGTCTTATGAGTTCAGTTTTTTTGACATCAAACGCTGCACATGAAAAATTAAGTACAAAAATATCTATCATGCTAAACAAGACAACTTGCTAAGTTTCTACTAGACTATTCCCTGTTGTCATAGACTGCTAGAATGAAATAATAATAAATTTTTTAAACAAAGATTAAGGTCACTTTTTTCTTGGCGCTGACAGAGACTATTTGTGGATGAAAATTAATTTTGCAAACTGGAAGCTTTGTATTCTATATAAAGAAAAACATTCATAAAGACAGTACAAAGACATAAATGCTGTTCTTTCATGTGCATCATAGGGAAATTAGCAGTTGGAACAGTTCTAATATCCATATGGCAGCAAATATAATCTCTTGTCTTCCAATCATTTAAAATACATTAGGATCACCCACCTAACAGCTTACAGACAACATTTACATCTTTCTACTTGAAATAACAGATGAGGACTTTTATAAGAAACTACCCAAACCATCTAATTTCAGAGGGTTTCCAAAAGGCATATTTAGAAGAATACAACTCATCAGACTATCAGTCTGTACAGAGACAATTCACAGAGTCAATATCTATATATAAAGTTAAGAAGTTATCTTTCCCATATGACTTCCAGTATACTTAGTAGCAGATTTTCTATATAAAGATTTGGCCCAAGGGTTTTAAATGTTTTACTATGGCCATAAGGTCCTTTCTAGATGATGATACGACTGTGCCCATTCAAATAGCTAAACCACCTAAAAGTCATGTTTATTTGGCCTACTGGATCATAGATATCACACAAAGAAATCACCCTTCAATCTAATGACTCTTTTTTAAAAATGGATGCTTCCTAGCTGCATTCAAATAGAGGATCAAATGACTTCAAGTCTATGCTGTTTTTAATATCTGACCTTGTAAGAAGACTCACTAGAAAAGACATAATAACTCACTGTACCTCATCTATGTTTCATTCTGATGTATCTCAATGTAGATCAAAGTCAATTTTTACTTCTTTTAAAGCAAAATGGGGATGCAAATAGAAGGATGGACTAAAGCATATCAATCCTTGTATTGCACAATTTTTGTATCACAGATCAGCTCACTTCATCATATTGAGAAAATAAAATGAAAATCAAATTAAAAATAACTTTTCTTTAATTGTAACAATTATTACCATTGACCTTTGAAACAATTCTCTGAGCACTATTCATACACACAAACTAACAGCCAAGGCTTTTTATTGTGCACCCAAGCCTTAAGCATGCCACATACTTATCAAGAACTTTGAAAAAATTGTTTGTATGATCGTTTTACAACCAGCCTGGATTCTGATCTCAACTACACTAGAACTAGGGAGGAGAGAGGAGGGATATACAACCACAGTCCAATCTGGTCCTCATTTAGAGGTGTTTCTTTTTATTTCAGATTAGCAGTAAAACAAAAAAAAAAAAAAAAAAAAAAAAAAAAAAAGGAAAAAAACGCAAAACACCAAAGAAAAACACAACATCAAAATCAAAGCAAAATGTGAATACTAAAAGCATCCCTTAGGAGTAAAAACCTACTAATACCATCAAAACTACTGATTAAAGCAGAGTTCCTGCAGCATAAGAACAATGCAGTCAAGTAATGGTATCTTTATTCTTCCTTTATGCCAACAGAATTGCAGAGTTAAAGCACAGGCAGAATGCTTTGCAGAAGACTTGAATGCACATGGGCAAGTCAAATATGAACTGACGCCCAGGAACAGGTGTTACTTGCAATGTCTAATGGCGCATATCACACAAAAGTGTAACTGCGTATGCCTAGCACGGGGAGACACTGACTCTGTGCTACACAGATTCTGGCTGTCTGATGCCAAGTGGAAGCACATGCTTAGATGGCACAGAGCCCTGCTCCTGGGCAAAGGCTGTGTGATGGTGCTCTGTCAATGAAAGAGGGTCACTGTTTAACCCAGGCATAATTTAGAGGAGTTCTTAGCACACCTTACTTCAAACCAGAAGAGAACCAGGATCAGTAACTGACAGGTAAATGGAGCCTAGCACTCAAGAAAAGCTAAGCCACATCCCTTTATAAAACCAAGAACTGCTGATGAACGGCCTGTTTGATAGTTTACATGATGTATTGTAAAGCTGTGCAAAACCTCCTACTATACATGCAACACCACTCTTCCATAAGATGTATTCATCACAAAACCAGAGGAAAAAAAAACCAAATGTTTCCTATTGTAATACTAAACTAGCCAATGTTTTAAATGAATTGGGAGATGTGTTTTCCATTTTCTGAGTATTATAAACAGTGAGAGGGAGCTAAAGAAAGCATGGATCTGGCAGTGTACCCTATTAAGTTCTTTGTTACAAATATTTGTACACAGTTCTGGCTTATTTAGACCTACTAATAAATGTTCATGTTTTCCACTAGAGACATTCACCTAGGACAATGTCAAATAATGGTCCTTGAACTAAAAAGGGCTGTTGCTCTGTGAATTAAAACAATAAACCTTTGGTCCAAAATCAAGTGGACATTTACTGTCTCTGAGGTGCATGTTCATTGCATAAATATGACCTTACTCACAAGAAAAAAATACGCTAAGCTTAAATATTGCTCCAGTTTTCCATGTTTTAAAATTATCTCATCTTGTTTGATAATCATAAGATCAGCACAGCAAAGTGGTGGTTCCTAGCAATCACTGTGGTGACACAATTGTTTTCATGAATTCTCCAAAGGGCACTCCTGTAAGCCATTAGAGACAGGAAGGCCCCCAGTATCCAGGGGAAAAAAAAGCACATAAGTCTAACATCTGGTGGTGGGAGTCTGACAAACTGAGGAAAGTTAATGTCAAGAACAGATGCGCTGTAGTTTCTCACTGTTATTTTTTCATTATTATTCCCAGGTGTTGGTGCACACTGAGCAGTAGCCTTGCTGTTTATCACACATGAGATTCCAACATGAGATTGAAAATCTGAATCAGAGGAAGGTTATTTACAAAGATGCTCTCTTTATATACACAATCAAAGCAGTACAAAAAACCAGAAATATTCAAGCAATATTTTCTTCCCCTCATTCCAAGAGCTTTTGAAAGCAGATTGGTGACAAAGGCTACAAAGCTGCAGTTTTCCACTGCCAAGTATTTGATTGTATCAGAGAGCTATGATGCTTAATAGTAAAAAGCTCAAAGAAAACGAAGACTGCCTGTCAAGCAATGTAGTCACTGCTCCACAGAGCATTCTTTTCCCTGAATATTTACCAAAAAGAGAAAAATCTACCTTGGTGGCTGCATAACACTAGTCAGCATGAGGAACAGGACATGCAAGAGAAAAGAGAAAGGCAAGACTTTCTAATAAAAAAGGTTCTCCTTCAGCTGCTCAGGTACTTTACATTCTGGAATCAAGTTCAGTTATCAAAATTCACCTTCCTGATTTAATCAAGATAGATCCGTGAAGTTAGATCTCAACAATTACATAACCTACCAACCTAAGACCAAATGGGGTCATAGACTACTGCAGTGTCACCTACCATGTGATTTTGTAAATACCAAAACCCTTTTAATTAATATACTAACACACAGCCTGGAAAAAGGCAGGGGAGCAGGTTTAAGGCTAAATATAAGCCCTGCCCAGAAAGCACTGCTTTTTAAATTGAGGGGAAAAAAATCTACTGTAAGCATTCCCAGAGGGAATGTCTGCATTAGCAGAAAGAATGTGAAAAGATCTGAACCCTATTATAGGATCTACCTGAAAAAACAAAGCCTGACCCTTTGCAAAACAAAATCCTTCCTTAAAAAAGACACCAACATAAAGACTAAAAGGAATAAGAAACTTCCAACCTTGAAAATTATATTGACAAGTTCTTTAGAGTTATGAATTAATACTTCACAGAATCACTATGTCTGAAAACACAAAATAAAGGAATTCAGCCCTGTATGGAAGTTTAGCTTGCTTTTACATAAAGTAAAAAGGTCTACCTTAATTTTCTAAAGTCACATTGACCCCAGAAGACCTTGCTGTAATCTCATGCACAACATCATAAATTGGAAGTATTTCTAATGAAGTCAATGAAACTATTTCAGGAGAAAACAAATGTGGGAGAATGTGACACAAAAAAAATGTCTGTGTGCTCAGCAGCATGTCTTCATTTCTTGGTATCTCAATGATCTTTATACCTCTTCTTGCTACAAACCTTGCCCCATAAAGAATTTACACCTCTAAAAAAATAAAGCTATTCCTTCATATTCTACCATGTAACAGAAATTACCCCTATGAAGAATCTTCATTTCATCTGAAAAATCTCAGTTTAATCTTAGTTCAGTATTTCTTCCATATAAATTCACATAAGAGGCCACTTCAGAAGCATTTTGACACCATGCCTAACAGAAATAATATTTCATTTTCTTCAAATGTTCTACACGAAATTGTTGGGGGGGGGGAAGGTCAGTGTTATGAAGGACACGAATAGAAAATGACAAAGAAATACTACAAGACATGGATGCAGAAAAGAATTTCTATCACAGGACAGACATATCCATTACAAGCCTTACATTCAAAATACAAGCAGGTTAGGGATAGTAAGAAAATTACTTATTTTAATCAACTTAGTTGAGAATCACAAGATCTTAAATATAAAAAAAGGATGAAGAATATTCACACTGCCTAAATTTCATCCAGATTTCACGCTTTGAACAATATTTTTAAACATATGATCTACAAATATCATAAAATGGACAAGAAATCTGATGCATAATTGTGTTGAATCGAGTAACATAAATAGCATCTAATTGGAGTTTTCAAGTATTTCTACTCTTAAAAATAAGTTCTCCACTTCAATCAAAACTGAGTAGTAGGAGAGAGCAAAGAGGCACACTAAGAGAAACTGACACTTTTTTCCTAGTAAATCAGCAAATCATTCACGTCTTAATGACTTCAATATTCTGAGCATTTGTGATTAAGCAAAAAAAATCTACTTAAAACTCCTGCTGCTACTAAACTTTTACTACAGGAACAAAGAAAAAAAAAATCTCCCTTGTACTCAAGATATTCCATGCCATCTGCATCAGCTGCATTAATCAACACACACAGTTCTACAAACTGCTAATCTTTTGACAGTTGCATATTCTTCCTACATACTGATATCCAGACCTCCTCAGGCATTATGTTACTGTATCTGCAGCACCTCCACAGACAGGACAATGTTGATATTTTATTTTTAGGACAACATTAATATACAATGAAGACCATGATGAAAAGCCATAGCTTTGAGTAGGGTCTAACATAGCACAGTGGTGCTAAACAAAAGACAAGGAAACTTCCTTGCCCTCTCTTACATCTCCTAGTTCATATGCTTGGGATTTCCCACAGCCATATTCACCTATTTTACTGGGAGGGAGATTAGCATTTGACAGCTGCCAGTGACATCCTTCTGCCAAGGCTGCGACTGTGAAAAACTGTATATCAACTCTAATGGTTGGCAGAGTCCTGGGAGGATGCCCAGATCACCACCTGGACATTTCTAGTAAAGACATTTCTTCTCATTCACCACAAGAAAAACATGTTTATTGAGACAATTGCCTCCAGAACATCTCTCTGCACTGAATCTTGGTTTCTCCTGGTCAGGTCTTCAGTTTGCACTTTCAAACTTTTCTGCAGTCAGCCACCATGTTTTTTTAAGCTTTAATGCAAAATAAACAAGTACTAAAAATCTCCCAAGATACCTATCCTGTGTAGATATATATATATATTCCACATACACCACATTCCACAATGAAGAAAGGAATTTTTCTGAACAGTCAGGAAAGGAATTTCTCTGAATTGTCTGTGGCTAGACAGAATGTGCATAAGAGATTGTCCAGTATCTGATGGTGTCATACAACTGAATATGGCAAAAAAATCAAGGCACGCCCATTTGCTGGTAAGGGCTAGGTACTGCTTTTTTGAGTTATGTGACCCTTTAGAAGCTTTTTTATTTTAAAGAAAAAAAGAATTAATTCTAAAGATGACAATCAGGTCTTTTCCTCCTGAATTTTCTGCTACGCACAAACTTTGAGGGTTCTGAGCCTGAAAATATAAGTTATTTGCTTATGGAAAATTCACAGCATTATAAATAAATGTTATCCTGAATTTTACAGTGTTTATTTCTAACAAGTGTTGAGACTTTGACCCAAGAAAGAAGGCACGGTTGCTCTATGACATATCAAAACATCAAGTGACTAAGGAAAAATTTCTCACTCTTAATTGTATATAGGAAGACAATGGTTAATTTGGTTGCATTATTTAAGTGTCATTATAAATTTTCATCCATATAACTTTGTGAGTTTTCCAGAATGTATAACAGAGTGACAAACAAAACTCAGAAGAGAAATGGCTTCCTTGTACCTTTTTGACTGCCTGCACGCCACTGGCATACTATTGCCTTTTACCTAATTGTCTACCACTCATTTTTAAGTGCAAAGTTGCATACGTTATGACTCAGGCTGTTGCTTCTTCAATAAAATATTGTAGGGAAGAATTAACTGAGCTATTATTTTTTCTTCCAAGAGTTTATCAAAGAACCTCTATAATATTCGGAAACATAGCCAAATGGTGTCAATGTCTTGATGGTCTACGTAAACTAAAAGCTTTTACTTGCCTGACTAGATTCTTATGGATGACATTTTTAGCACTTTCTGAAAATTGGTAATTTGACTTGATGGCCCTATATTTATTCATGTTTACAGATCTTAATTTTTTAATCTATCTAGCCCTTAGGGGTTTTAGGCAAGACAGGTGGGTCTTTGGCTAATATATTCTTATATTACCGCCCTAGGACTCTGACTTGTGCTTTTTGATAGGGTACAATCTTGTATTAGAATAGTTTTTCTTTATATTTCTTAGATTAGGTTTAATATATTAGCTACAAACAGTACCAAGTGGATACTTTGTCCTAATTTTATTTATAAAACAAGACAGTTGTCCTAGTTACAGCAGTTGGGACCAGCTTATCAGTGTGTGGGTGTAACCAAAACTGTGTATTCTACACCTTCTATGTAATTTCTGATGGACTGTTAATAATGGACTGTTTGCAGCAGCTGCCCAGGGCACACCTGCCCCCTCAGGCTATAAGCTGGGTGTTAGAGAACCCTGTGAGATACAGGAGTGTCTTTGTCTTCACACCCATGACCCAGGTGTGATAACTCCCCTCTGGGGAGGCATCAGCACCTCCACACCCGGCCTGAGGGGTCATGTCTGCTAACCGGCCATCAAAGATTCCAAAAATATCCACTGACTCACAGAGTTAAATCACCCATTGTGAAACTCCTCGCCCTGGGGTAGATACTGGGCATTCCCACTGAACCTGAGTGTATATAACCTTTGGAGTTTGGAGACTTCTTTACCACTCATCAGATCCAGAGGAGGACCAGAACCTCAACAGGGCTGTGACTGCCACTCTCAACCAGACTGCGACCATCATCCTCACCAACAGGTTTTCCTTTCCTTTTACTTTGTACTAAGGGGGACCATGTGGTGCTCAGCATAGGAGCTAACAAACACCATTCTGTTTGTGCCCCAGGGTGGCATGTTATAAATCTGGTTTTTAGGCATTAAAACCAATTTCTTTCCTCTGTATCATTGTATTTTTTTGCAACAATTTTAGAGAATTGTAACTCTGACTCTCTCTTGAGTCAGGTTCATTTCTCCTGCCAGTTTACATTTAAACCATCACAAAACAGTATTAATACTATTAAGAATGGGACATACACAGTATTATTTAGTAATTCACTAAAGGAAACACTTTGTAAAATACCTTTCAGCTTTCCTTTCCACTGTGATACTTCAACTGAAAAAAGAGCTGAAGCATTAGTGTTTAGCTCTCCCTGAAATTACCTACTGTTGGATATCTAGTTAAAAATAAAACCTTAATTCTCAAACGCAGTTCGATGTATTTACAGTGTCTTCAGGAAAGACAATTTATGCTAAGTCGTTTTTTTTTTTTCCTCTCAACTGATGTACACCTTCACTGGTGTAAATCTTGAGTAGTCCCACTGAAGCTTAACTGTGGACAGCATTTGGACTGTAGTGGTTGTTTTATCAGGGAGAAAAATAGTTAGAATTTCAAATAAGAGTTGTAAAAAATTCTGAAAATAGTACATGTGCAATGAATATTTTTAAAAGGAAAATAATCTTTCTGAGAAGGAAACTGCTGATATCTATTCCCTCCAAATTGCTGGGTTAGTGTCCTTTTCCTTTCTAAACTGAACATGGTACTGATGCAAAGGATTAATCTTACAGTATGAAGGTAAATACAAAACCAGACTCAGCAGAGGAGACCTTTTGAAATTTGCTTACCTACTTGTCATTCAGTTTTGGCTGAGAGAAGAAACCCAGATTTAGTTCTTTTTCATGGGAGCATCTACACTATCTACACCAAATTATCTGATTACAGGTTACCTAACAGACAGCCAAATCTTGCCCTTTCAGTGGCTTGGAATCAGGTCACACTGAGATCTCTGTTTCCATATCCCTATCTCAATGACACTTTTAGTACTGATTTTGATTTAGTGCCTTGAGATCCTCACTACCCTGCTCTCTAGGAATCCAAGCATACACAAAAGTTTATATTTCAAGAGTTTCAGTATGGGTTTATCATTCCTGTCTTGCTGAGAACAAATGGACGCATTGAAAGAACCTGACTTCAGCCAGAAAATCCCATATACCATTTTTGAAACACCTTGTGTTTCAGTACTTCCTTTCTTACACTCTCATAGATTATTTTTAAAGTCTAACAGTGTGATCAACTGCTGCAAAAGAAGTTACCTATCTGTTAAAATAAAGCAAAAGAAATCAGCAGTCCAAGTATTCCACTTTTTATGTATTATATTCTCCAGTTACTTGCACCTTCTAGTCTGTGCTCCACCCTAACTGTGCATATCCTTTCTATTCTATCCACCGAATAAGGAGCTCATAACAAAGACAAAAAAAAAAAAAAAACCTAAACCCAAAAACAAAAAAAAAAAAAAAAAAAAAAGAAATACTTCTGTATGCTTGGTAGAAATTCAAATATCTTGCTCAAAAAAATAAACCTAATCTAAGCTGTCACAAAATCATGAAATGGCTCTGGCAGTTGTATCAAACTATACAGACATACAGATCCTTTGAAGAAATGAAACTGCAGTTTATCAAGTGTGATTTATAAGCAACACTGATTTAGCTGGGAGATAACACTGCTGTCTAATCATTAGTAGTCAGACAACAGCCATGTGAACACATCAATTATGGGCCACTGCCAAAAGCCCTTGAGATCCCAGAGATTAACAGCCAATCCTCTGTTTTACAAGCTTACATCAAAAAGAATATTAATAAGAGGAGGGGCGATGTGAAAGCTTGTCAGAGTAATTCACGCACTAAAACAAGGCATTTTTCCCTTTGCTCTGCCTTGAACTGGTCCATGAAAAAAGCTGGCACCAGCTACAAAGCATGAAGCTGCCAATTTCTCAGAAAATGTTTTTCATTAACATATGGGAAGTTGTGAAAGGCTGGAAAAGCTCTATTTGGTGGACAAGGGCGACAACTTCTGTGTTCCTTTCCTGAATGTATCAATCCTGCAACTATTACTCAGATATTTGGAAATGCATATCCATCCGTAGAAGTACTTGATGACTTTTCTCTCCCTCAAAACCAGAGCTATATATTATTTAGAAATGAGCCAGCCTTCAAGGTATCCATTTACTCGGTTTTGCTAATGAATTTGAAAAACTAAACTAGAAATACCAATTCATCTTCAGGTTCACTTTGGTCTTCAAATATGTGGAAAAAAAATCCACAATTATGCCTTTCTTACTGACTTCTATGCAGGGTTGTTTACTCTTCTTACATATGGATGCAAGACAAGAATATAACTCCCATGGGACCAGTTATTCCTCTGCACAAAAGTAACCATGTCTATAAAGATGGGCCTCAAACAACTTGTGGCTGGCACTTTAAATGCAGCAATTTTAACTGTATAGTCTAATCCCATCACTGTTCAGTAACACTCTCTCTGGTCTCTACTCAAGGGTCTAAAAATAGAGAGGTCTTACAGAATGGCAGCAAACAACCTGCATTCAGGTCTACCAATACTGTAGTATCGTAGTATACCAATACTGTATTTAAGGGAAGAGAGATTTTTCTGGAGATTTTTTGGGGATTTTCCAGAGCTACCTTTACACAAGCTGCCACAGTTACTGCCACAAATTAACCACTGAGCAAAGAGGAAGCAAGAAGCAGGAACTTCTTCAACTGTCTTTGCTGTGCCTAGAGCTACCGGCTCTGGGACAAAAACACATATTCTGTTTTCAGATGAACCAGTTTTAAAAGGTCCCACTTCGTGTTCCAGACACTCATTTCCTTCACTTGTTCTTACCTGGAGTATTACACATGCATATCCTACTGCAGAATAGGATGCTGTTAGTCAAATTGACACGGTTAAGAGAGTCAACTACTCAAGGAAGCACACACAGACAGGAAATGTTTCAAGCACCAGACTCATATTGTGGAATCCCTTTACTAAAGAGCTGGAGCAAAGAGATATCAGTCCCAGACTGTTTGCTCAGGCAACCATGGCAATGCTAGTTCCCAAAGCTTTCCTGCTTCAGGGACACTTGTAATGACAATTTTAACTAAGGATATAGTCTTGTATCAATCCTTGTGTTACTGCATAGGAACCTGCAGACAATTCGTATATGACCAGAAGAAAATCCCACAACTTGTCTCACGCTTTTGGTGGTATTGATCTTGGCATGCCAGTTAGTTATGCAAGGTCCATGGGAAAGTGTGACAGTGACAGCTCAGTTTGAAATTAGTTTCTGCAGAGGTGGAACCACATGTAGGCTACATGTATGTTTTGGACCAAAGGTGACAGAAGATTCACACAATCATTCTGTCAGCACAGCCATGGAGATGCCAACAGCTGCTAGAGAAATGCAACATCTTAAAATCACTTGATTAAGCACCACTGATGCTAAATAGTTTAATACTGTGTGTGACAGTCCTTTGCTAACTTAGGTTTGCACTTATTTTGCACTTTTTTCCCCATTTTTCCACTTAATTTCCTATGCTTGGAAAATATCAGGTCCTTAAAGATCCGTCATGTGCAGCTTAACAGCTGACACAATTTTAGAAACGTACTTTATTTTATCCTGAACAGGTTTTGGGAATGTATCTACTGTTCTAAAAGATTCTCTCTGATACATACCCCAAAAAGAACATCATGCTAAGAGCCTCACCCTAAAGCATCTCAGGTTTTTCATTTGAGTGTGTTCCCTCTTTCTGTCATTCTATGCAAACTAGTGATTTTGCAATTCAATTGCTTAAAAGCCAAGCTGGGAACACATTTATCAGGCAGATCTCTTCCAAAACAGCAACTTGCTAAGCGCATCATAAAACAAGAAAGTGATTCATTCATTGTACCTGATAACAGAGGGAAAAAAACCCTTCCGATTAAAAAGAAATTAAATTTATTAAGAGGCCATGTTTTATTTAAGCTGGCTGAGACATGAAATTTGTCTTCCAATCATTCTCTAACACTGTTTTCAAATTTGAATGAACTAATAAAAACTAATACCAAATGTTGGACTTAGTGCACCAAGTGACATGAATTAAATTGACAGGAGTGGCCTTCCAGTATCTAGCAAATTAAAAAGACACTGTTTATCTATTTTCAGACCATTCAAAACAGGAGCAAGACTTTGTAAATTTCCATCTTAAAGGCAACATTTTCAGAAAGCAATGAACTGTCTACACACAGAAATCTGAGAATTTTCAGATGTCTCATACCAGGCAATTAGATCTCTCTGAAATTATCACTAAAAGTTAAGAGCATAAACAACCAATATAGTGCCTGGATCAGTGGGATCCTACCAGAAAAGTAGAGACTTTAGGTGAGTGCAATGACTCTTGGATTGGCTTTCACTATGCCTTTTAAGTCACTACCAACAAATTCAGGATAAAACAACAAGTGAAAAGAAACATTTTTATAAAGTGGAGAGCAGCACTTAAGTTATTTTTGGTGGCAATCCTGTACAAGTGCTCTGAAGGTTCTACATGGCACCACTCTGAAGGAAGTGTCAAAACCATGTAGACAGGAGTGCTGTAAAAGAGGGAATGCATTAGAATGGAATAATGGGATGACAGTCTTAAACGCAGAGCTGATGATGATGCACAGCAGTACAATTTTTATTCCCAGCAACACCAATTACTTTTGAAATTTACTATTGAAAAGGTTTTCAGCACTAAGTGTGTCAAGCTCTAAACACTTACTTGCTTTAAGACAGTGTTAATGAGTTGGCTAATCACATAATTTTATAGTTCTATAATATACTGGGCTGTAAAAATTAAATCACTGTTTATTACACCTCTACTACCTTTCCTTTCCTTCTTATTGGACTGACTCTTGGATGGATTAAATGGATTAAAGAAAGTACTGCACTACAATAAAACCTAAAAAAATGCACTGGTTGACAAGAGTTCTTAATATGTATGTAAATAGCATTTTAATTCAAAGCCTACCTGCAAACAAGGTAGTTCAAAACACTACTTTCAGATACTGAAATTAACAGCATGCTTATTTCGCAATTTTGAGGAAGCTACTCCACTTGAAAATATAGAAAATTGTATCTATAATAAATAGCACTAAAGGAATACTAATGGATGAAAAATTAAGCTTGTTTTTATTATTACTAATATTTTAGGTAACTGAAAATCAAGATGTTAAATTTTCTTGCCATTGTTATTTATTTGCATCTGGAATTTCACTCCTCTTGGACATTAAAACCAACCTAGGCAGGTTTCCATTAACTATCTCAAATACAAAAAGTGAAATACAACTCAGTTTGTATTTCTGCAAAATTGCATGTTTTTGCAAAGTCTCTTTGATTTCAACAACGTTTATGCAACAGACTCTGATACTGTATGTTAAACTGCATTGAGAACAAAGCTTCCTTTATTACCGAAGAATCAATATGACTAATGGCCAATCAGAAAAGACTGGATCACAGATACCTGATGATGCAATGCTTGCATGAGGATACAGAAAGAAGGCGCACACACACAGACATTGGAAAAACCATTCACAGACATCCAAGATACAGAAAAAGAATCTTTGAATACAAGCAAAGAACTTCTTACTCACTTTTATGCTTCAACCTAGCTTTTTGGTAGAAAAAAAGGCAAAAAGAATCAGATAAACAAAAGTTTCTTTGATCTTGATAGGTAGATACACAAAATTCTTCACTGATATATAGCAAAGAAACACCTATTTAAACTACCCTAGTCTGGATTAACCTTGAATATTGTCTGAAGAGTGACCACTTGCTTTCAATGTTGTTTATAATTAGAAAGGAATCATTATGCATTTTATTAAAATTAGTGTCATGGCACTTCAATTCTGAGGAGTATTTGTTTACTGCTCCATAAAAAGAACACATTACCTGTTGTTTGGCCCCCAAAGAAGTGAGTATTAGTTCACATTTCCAAACCATGTAAAAGAGTCTGGTGATAATACCGGAATGGATACAGTCAGTCCCTATGGCACGGCAAGGTTAATTTTCATGCCACAATGTCACCATTTGCTTTGTGTTCCTAAAACCTAGGAATTCTGAGATCACAGACAGATTTGGTTTGGCCTGTACTTAGGCTATAAAAGTCACTTTTGAAGGAACTATTCATTATGGAAATACATTGTCTATGATCTTTCCATCTCAATTTCACTGACTATAAAATAAGGATAGATTTTCCCCCCCACCTCCTTTCTTCCTTCAGTGTATCATAAGGCTTACAGCCAGACTGTGTAGTTTATTTAATTAGAACTTAAACCCCAGCACTGATGCCAGATTTGCAATAGAGCTCACAAATCAAAACAAGGGGCCAGGTGTTCAAAAGGACAAAGCACAGTGGGTGCATGAGGTTTCCCCTCAGATTCTCATAATGGCAAAAGTAGGTGATAGCCTGTTCAAAAAAAATCTTACCATAGTTGTATGTGTAATCACATTAACAACCTGCCCTTCACAAATGAACTCATAATGCCTCCAAGTGCCTTTTGATCCTTGGAAGAACAGTTAAATACCCATCCCTTGAAATACTTAAAATTCCACTTTACATCCACAAAAAAAAAAAAAAAAAAAGAGGTAATATTGTATTTAGTCTTCCCACTGTTTGGAGGCTTTTAGGAGCAAGGAACAGACTGTTTCTTGACTCGTATTTTTGCTTAGTATCACACGGGAAGATTTCTGTTTCAGGGGTTTTTTGCACGTGTTTGTTCTAAGAAAAATGAAGAAAAGACAACTAAAACTGGAATAGGATAGGATGCGAGTGAATAACTGATAAATTATGCTGTGTTTCCTTCTGCCACACACAAGCCTTCAGCTCAGTCCAATACATCACACAAGCACAAGGGAGGAGGATGTATTGGCTTTTTCTGCTACACTCACATTTGCATGAAAAGGAGCAGTCAAACGAAAATTAAGCACTTAAACAGCTTTAAAAAAAAGCACTGGTTCAGAATACTGTACTTCAATAAAACATTCATTGTTATTCAATGCTTGGCAAATGACATTGCCATCGCATACTAGTAGAAGAACCGTGAAGAATAAATGCTATCTGAAAAAGAGGCTTGTACTTATGCAGCGCTAATGACCATCTAAAAGAGCGATTCTGCATGGTTACATCCTCTTTGAGATTCACAGCTGCAGCTTCACAAGAGCAGCCATACATCATAATCTGCGGCCATTTTAGGCTACCCCGGTGCTTTGGAGAGCAATATGGGAAGTAAGGAACTGCTAATCTGTAAAGTTACAATCAAAAACAACTTTATTCAGCAGCGATGACTAAATGTGACGACCCACCTTCCCCTTAAGGGTGAGCCGCCACCCTGAGGAGGAGGTATTCAAATTTTAATACTGACAACACCCTTGACTGCAACAGCAGTGACACACAGGGAAAAGATCTCCACACTTAGCTTCATTAAAGGGAAAACTACTCACTCAATTATTAGATTTTCATTTCTAATTCATTATAACAGTGGCACGGACGAGCCGTTCTTTTAAAAGGTCAGTAATTGTATTTTAAGATGATAACACTCACGTTTTAATTAACGTGAAGAATTTGCTTATTGAACAACATGCTGATCCTATAAACACCATTAATTAACTGAGGTACAGTGACTTTTCAGAAAGTTAACAGCTTGTGAACAAACATTATGTCACCATACTTTGAAACTGTTTGATAATCAAAGTTATTATCCACTAGATTAATCACAGATTTTGTAGGTAAACCAAAGATAGCCTCAATCCTTTTTATATGCACAAGATTTACAGCCACACCCACCACACCACAATATTTACTCTAATATTGCACACTCCTTCAATTTCAGTTCTGCGGAAGCAACTATGGCTCTCTACACAATACATATCCTGTGGCATATGAAAACAACTCTCTGGATCCTTAATTAGGCTAGACAAAGTAAAACAGTCTGGAAACTACCGTCATTACTGTGCTTGTTTGCCTCACATATTAAAATATCTTTGTCTCTACAACTACCTAAAGCACATTTCTTAGGACAGGTCAGTCAAGGTCGCCCTCCACTGCCCTCTAAATGGAGTCTGCCATCAGCATAATGACTCCCACCATATCTGTATGTACAAATTTGGTAGAGGAAGCTCTGGAAGAAATGGGGATGGTGCCAGTCCAAGCCGTCAAGAGTTCAACCAGAGGTTGACTGTAACCAGGAGAGTGTTTCACTTTCAGCCCTCAGTACATACACAGCCAATATTACAGCTCCTGTGTTTCTTAGGCTTCTTTTGCTGAGATGAAAGTAGCTTGAAATCCAAGTTACCACAAACATAAGCATCTATGTGGAAATGGTGGCATACTGAAGGAAAAAAACTAACTCCCCGCTAATTAGTTAGTGCCTTAGCTTCCTCTGCACTGTGAAAACACATCTAAGAGGAATCAACACAAAAAAACGTTTGTTGATTTAGAATTGATTCTGAGTATCTACATTTCAGCTCTAAACCCAGCACCATCAGTGTCTGGCTGGGGCCACAGAAGGACAAGGGAGCCAAGAGTGACTCTGTGCCACAGCTTCAAGTGGGTAACACAGTCCGTGGAGAGACTGTCCTTCCCTTGCCAAAGGCTTACACTTGTTTCCTTTTCCTTTACAAAGAGGTGCTTTTTTATTTCCTCATCATGGAATAGCTTATGGAAAGCTAGTTCACATGCATTAAATGCAGCAGACCAAGACGCCATTTCTACAGTCAAACCTGGATCCCCAAACAGCACAGATTTGCACATAAGCACAGAATCTGTCAAACTGGATCACTTGCACAAGGAATCACACGCTTACCTACTTCCATAGGTTACCATTAACTGTTTCACTAGGTATACAGGGAAATCACCAGACCAATGAAGGACCAAAAGACTGTTTAGCACTCAAGGACACCATAAAGACAAGGCTGTTCCTGCCTTGTGCCAGCTACAAAAAATGTTTTCCAGAGTCTGGTGTCAAGCGTGGAAAGGGGCGGGGGGGACACCTCCCAAACAAATAAAACAAACAAACACAAAAAAACACCACTGACAAAACCCCTCCTTATGACCAGATGACAGATGTTGTGCAGCCTCCTCCTAGCCCAACCTCACTCCAACAAAAAGAAAAAATAGCTTCCCCTGAAGAATTGAAGGGTAACTCAGTTCCAACTCATATCATTATGCCTGAAAACTCTGTCCTTGTTTAGTTATGTTCAGGGCCATCAGACAGCCAGGCAAGAAATTTCAAATTCTGCTCAAGAGATGTTGCCAAAGAGATGGAGACTTCCAAAGCAGGGAGCAAACAAGACAATGATTTCAGCAATCAGGTTGCTATAAGCACTGTCCCTTAAGGTTAATGAAAGCTTTTTAAAAAGGAAAGCCCTGGCAGAGCATTCCAGAAACACAGCTTACCCTGGAGACTTTTGTACATTTTTGCGGTTTCACAACACATTTTCCTATTAATTTGAAAATACTTTTCTCTCCTCAGTAACCAGTTGATAAGTTCATAGGGAAAACTGACAGAATACACCAGAGAACCAGAGACTTCACTACTTACAAAATTTGTCAAATGAACAGGAGGGTCTTGAGGAAAAATTTCTCCTTATATTCTACCTCTTCTACTAACATTGAATACAGAATGGAAAAAAGTATTAAAAAGGGACAAAAAATGCAAAATTAAAAGGCAAGGAATTAGAATCACACAAATGCAAGCAAAAGTAAGAATTATCACTCAGCTTGTGCAAAAGCAAAAGAATTACACAAAATGTAGTGGTGGCCTTCATGAAGAAAGCAGGTAATGTGATGTTTACTTTTTTTTTTTTAAATCAATTGTTCTGTTTATCCAGGAGATTGCAAATGTCAGTCTAAATGATCAAATAAACTCAATACATTTAGGTTGGAGTCACACATCCTTTTACAGCTGCAGCTGAGCTAAACAGAGGGTATCAAACCTAGCTACTCATCACCAGCCCCACCACACCTATTCTGGAGATCACTGCCTTTCCCTTTACACTGCCTTTGTAATCTCACCTTTCATCCCAGTAAACTTTTGGACCCAGGACATTTGGTTAGAAAAAGCACACTGTTGTGATCACCTGAACCTTTTTTTGAAGCAGACAAGACCACCCTGTAGAAATACTCATCAGTAATGAGTATTGATAGTATTCTGGGTAGATGCTGTTAGAACCCCAAGTGGGATTACAGCTCCAGTTTCATTTTCAGAAACCTAACAAAACTGTTCCACCGATACCTGCAGGCTGAGGCATGCTCTCTGGTAGTCAGCTTCCAGTTTTGTCCTGGCACTGCTCCATTCCTACCCATTTCACAGATACAGCTTCATGCTTATGCAGATGTAAAGACTAGGCTACACCCAAGACATTTGCAGGAACCCTTATGAGACCACTGTGCAAAACCTTTTGCGGGAGAATTGAGCAAAAATGTGACTTTTTGTGTCCATAACTGAAGAAAACAAGATATATCACAGCACACTTCCACACTGGAGAAGCCATATAAAAGAATTTCTGTAGTTCTGTAAGAGGAGTTAGTCTTGAGCTACTGGTTTCTCTAAGCATAGCCTGACTTAACCAAACCTAAGAAATTATGTTTCCCTACTTTAAAGACTTGTAATAACACTTTGCTACTGCACTCCATAACAATGAATGCAATAGTTCAACTCTAAAGCGGGCTACAAGTTTAATTTTAAATAGAGCTGCAATTTAAAAGGAGATTCACTTAATCTGAGTGTAATTAATATTTCCTCCCTGCTCAAAGCCTGGTCTGTTAACAAATACCTTACAAATTTAACAATTACTATAACAAATTAGCCTAATTATATGGAAAACCTGGTAAACGGACTTTCAACTTCCAGATCAGATGACCTTCTCTAAGTCAAAATACTGAAAATACTAGAAGCAGAAGAACGAACCACAAAGGTGTCACACTCCTCATCTGTTGACCTGATTTTTATTCACAAAAGCAAACAGTGTCTCCTTTGTGCAACAGTGTCAAGATCAGATCAAAATCACCTATGGGCAATACAAATGCAGGCCAAATAGGACAGAGGAAGTTGTACTCTCACCTCTGTGTTGAAACTTAACAAAGGTTTGTCCCCTGTAAAATATTAAAATTTGTTAGTGAGTTACACCACTCACTCCTCACCCAATTCTGAAGGTAATAGCATATCTGCATGGCTCTTCCTCAAAGGATCGAAAGATGATAAGGATAATTAGAAGAAAAAGAAGCTCTTGTGCCACCATAAATATTATCCAGAACTATTGTTATCTCACTTAGTTAAATTGTCAGCAACGTCATCTCAGACTTTTGCCAGCCCCTTGGCTTCCAGTACAAAAACAATAATATAAATGAAACTAAAACTGTATCAGATTTCCTAAAATCCTGACATTAAATAATGTTTGTCTTAAATTGTTGATTTACACTGCAAATTTCCTTTTGAATTTAGTGAGACCCACATTCAAGGCAACACTGCTTAATCATTGGTTTTTAATCTACCACGGATACAGACAAGTTCATTAAGTCTATAAAGTGTTCGGATATGGTACTACTGCCAAAGTAAACCCTTAAGTTTCTTTTACATACTTCACTGCATTGATCAAAAATGGAAGATGTAGTCTGTAGTGAGCCTACTGGTAGTTAAGGCTCACATAATCTCCACTCCTCCCCACCACCCAGGAAAGAAGGAAAAAAAAAAAAAGAAAATAAGAAGAATTATGTCTCGAGAATTTATTTCAATGTTATAACTTTTAACTTGCTGAGTGAAGACCATCCATGTATCTGTTAAAAGCAGTAACAACAATAAAATTACATATTTGTAAGTAGATGCAAAAAATAGCGCCATTATGACTTAAAATTTCCTATTGCAAATTTCTTATTAAAGATTGGTTTTATAGTTGTCCTAGTCACATTATGCAGGTTTTAAAGTACAATGTGAACAACACTGAAATACCATCACATAATGTAAAGTTCTTTAGCGGTCACTGAGAACACTGCTTTCAATCTCTTCAAATACGTCAACGCTCATTTTACCAAACAGATATCAGATAATAGTCTGGTTTAATGTTCCAAAAGAAATACTAATTTCACAGCCTAAGGAGAATACAAAGGGACATAAACATACACAAATATGTTTATAATTAGACTGCATATAAAAGACACAATTCTTACATAACTTTCATGTCAGCATTCTTCTTGTAGAGATGTTAGTGCTCATGTTGCTACCCATTTTGAAGCAACTAGATTCTGTGCTTAAACACAATGGGGTAAGTGGGCTGTTACTTGGCAAAACAGCTACGTGCACTTCCCCATGCACTATCTCTCATTCTTCTCTCATTTCTTGTGACCTGGAAATGCAGTAGAAACTAAACCTGAAGAAAGAAACATGCTATTAAGAAGAATACTATTCTTAGGGTTACTACTTAGTAGACTACAGTTTGAGGCAAAAATATTTTTAATAGCACAATCTACTGGCAACCTTCTCTGTATTTGTTTACACATAAGCAGAGAGCAATATTTTTATACACTGTCAGTGAATTCCAATCAAACAATATGAAAATAAACAATGCACAGTATTGCCAAGCACTTAAAAATTCACATCTGAAGCTCATTAACTTTTTCCTTGTCCCCTTATGAAAATTATACAGTATAATGTACACTAAAAACTTCCATATTCCTATACTGGATTTCAAATGCGAACAACTGACAAGTTCTTTTTTTTCATGCATCTTCTAATTCTTCTTTACCCAAACTTGCCACTAGCCAAAGAGACAAAAAACTAAGGGGTCTATTTATTAAAAGTTACAGGCGATCAAACTAAAAATGTATTTTATTACTACAGATGATCAGACACAACTTGCCAAACTCAGCTATGTTTACTCTTTTTCTCATGCAAATTACTATGGCTACTGAAGATGGAGAATGAAATAGTTGTTTTACATAGGTCAAACATATTCTTCAGAAGTTTTGTTATCTGATCAACTCAAAGCCAATTTTCACACAAATAATCATGACACATTTTCTCAGAAGTCTTTGCCTACCAAGCTATTGGCAGCAGGGATGTTCTGTATAAATAAAATGTTTTGTTTTCCATGACCTATGGACCTATTTCCTTATTCAGACTTTGCATCATTTTCACAGCAGTGATCATGAGAAAAATTACACTGACTAAGTCACAAAAAATTCAACTGAAAAGGTAAACATTTTGAAAGGCTATGAATTGCTGAAAAAAAGCATTTCAACTGAAGAAGCTTAAACAATGTTTATTGCAGAGGTTACTCCACTTCTGCTATAAAGCTTTCTTGGCTTTGGTCTTTAAACCAGTGATTCATGAAAATGATATCTTCAAATTTCCAGGCCACCAGTAAGCAAGTCTTTAAAAACTGTTGTACAACAATAAAGCAGGAACCACAAGCACTTCCTAACCATTTTATCTGTCAACTAATTAATTATGATACTGAAACAAAGGCATATTTAAAACTCTTGCTCTTAAAAAGGAGAGGGGAGAAAAAAAGAAGGAAAAAAAAAAAAAAAAGAAGGGTGGGGCAGTTGTCGTGAGCAAGCCAAACTGCATATTGGGGAGTGAGGTTCAAGATAATGTATTATGTTTGCTCAGATTAACAGAAGCATTTCTCCCCCACCCCATTCAGATGGAAAACAAAATAGGGCAGCTCTTCTTGCCACAGACTGGTGCCCCTTAGCTGGAAGCAGCTCCAGTTGTCAGGTTCCTGTCATCACGTAAAGTGCACCAACACTTCCTTTCTCCCACCCTTTTGTTCCTACTTAATATGTTCAGTTTGCTCAGCAGTCTTTGCTGTTAAACAATTCATCTTTTCCTTGCCTCCTCTGCTTTAGGAGGAAGCAAAAATAGCAGGACTTAGTCACAAAATATAAAGCTCATTTCCTGTACCTTAGTGCCTCATTCTTTCACCTCCTCTTCCATAGGATTTAGCTACCAAATAGCTCTTAATCTGTAAACAAATGATTTGCTCTACAATTAAACCATTCATTTCTTTCTTTTTTTTTTTTTCCTTCCCCTCTCTTTCTTTGGCTTCTTGGCTGCTGTCCAATGTGGAGGCTCATAGGTTCTTCTATTATTTAGTGCTGGTTAAAAGGCAATAAGCTCATTTAGAGTTTATAAAACTATAAGCTATCAACAAAAGCATTTAATGCTTCTCTGAAGCACTGTGGATTTTGAAAAATTAATAATGTGTGGCTGCATGTGTATGTGTGTGTACACATACATGTGCATGTGTGGGGGTGGTGTTTTATGTGCAGGTCTGGTTACTCACTCTGGATGTCTTTAAGTCAGTTATTGTAAGCCACAAATACGTGCATTTCACTCTAAATTAATTGTGTACTTTTTTTTTGCAAAACTGACAATCACAGGAACTGCAATTCACCATGGCTACAAAGCTGAACCTCAAACACTTTGATGCTGTATGAGAAAAAAATGTCACGCTGCTGCACTATTTCACAATGTTTGCAAATATTGTTTCTTTATAGAATGATGTTGTGAATCACAGGAGTCTACAAGCAGAAGTAAAACCTTTAGAGAAATAAATAACATGTTAGCTTTTTCATCTCTACAGTTAAAGAGTCACTCATGACTCAAGAGAAAATAAAATAACATCAAGATAATTCTCCTTTATCTCTTTGTTTACATTTTTATTCTTGGTGAAAAATAAGTTCTCAGGAACTGCAAACCAAAATATAGCATATGTGCGTTTGACTTCATGAAGATGTTTATACATACAACATGGGGCGATGAGGCTACCACCTCAATGTGGGACAGTAAAGACAATTAAATATTTTTTTTAAAAAGAAATATGTCTATAAATAAGCAAATTATTGTAAATGAAAAGCTAAATTTACAGGTGTATATCTCATTTAGAAATGAAAGGTACTTAGTCATTTCAACTTAAGCAATACAATTCTAACGAAATTCTGCAAACCTATTTAAAGTCTATTACGGCTGCTGACATCAATCTCCCAAGCTTTAGTGTGCTCATCTCCACTAAAGAGTTTCACCTACAAGTTTAACTACTGGTATACTTGAATTAAATACTCTGTGATTGTCTATATAGGCAACTAGACATAAGGCATTATAGGTGGATAGGCAATAGAGCAGAATTGTCACAGAGCCTGCAATGTTAGTTTTGCCTGAACAAGTTCAGACTCCCACTGAGATTCCAGTCCTCTCCTCAGTGTTTAAGTCCCAATTTCCACACTTTCCACTCAAAATTTCACTACTTCCCCAATAAATACAACATCAAAGGCCATATTCCTATTGCAGCTACTCATATGAATACGAATGCTACAGGAAAATCCTGAAAACTCAACTTATATATAAGATTTTTAAGGTACATCCATGTACTCATATATGGATGCACAGATATATAGGAAAGAACAAATAAAGATTTTAATGAGCTGTACCTATTAAGAATCATCAAAGCCTGTTTCCCTTCCCCCAGTGAGGTGCAAACTTCTGGAGTTGCAGATAATAGAGGGCAGCCAGACAGGTGCCAGATAAGTATGTTATCCTGAAAAACTAGTTAAAGTTTTAAATAAATAAACAGTGATAATGCTGAAGAGAAGTGCCTCTTATCCTGAACTGGCATAGCCATCACATCCAAATTTAAACATTAACTATATGTATTGTTAACTTCTTTATCTTATTGAAATACAATGTATCTTCAATAATTACTGACAAGCTTTTGTAAACATTAAGCAAGTAAGAGGCATTTTAAACTCCTAATAAATATTTTAAAGAAAAATAGAAATCTTGGAAGTAGTTTGAAAATCGTTGGCAACTTTTCCACCCAGAGTAAATCTGAAGGCCCAAAAATAAATATTCAACAGCATTAATTTGTTTCTAGATGTGTGCGTGCAAGTAAAACAGCAGCCATAATGTGGAAATTTGAGTCACATTTTGCAACTAATTGGAAGCAGATTAGAATTCTGCCTCAGGGGAACATTGTCAAACTAGAAGCTGGAGCAAATGAAGAAAGAGGTGAAAGCATCGTGAAGAGCTGACAGATTTACAGTGCTCAAGGCAATAAACGGGTACTAGATGAAAATGAATGTGCTTCACTGTACTGCATGCAGTTTTCAGTCATATCTTAGCAATAAGAGCATACAGCCATGAAACAATTATTTTCAGAGAGATGGTGAAGGTAAGAGCAAGAATGAACGAAGCACTGTTCAGGTGGCATGCAGAAAAAATATAAATCATACAGTGGCTCAAGTTGTTACAAGAATAATCAAACTGGTCAAACTGGGCCCTGTTTAGTAACCGGGACTCATCTCAGGTAAGGGCTTATACAACACGCGTTACTTGGGTTGAGAAAGGAGCCCTTGCTCATGTAGACTCAAAAGCATGAAGCTCTTACGTGAAAAAAAAAAAAATCATAAAGATTTTACATTTTTAAAGCTAAGAATAACACAGAACTCTGCAAACAGATAAATCAGAGGCAGGAGGGGAAAAGCCTTTTTTAGAGAGTGATTAGGAAAGGTTGGAGGAGATTATAAAATGAAAATAAAGTGCAGAGGCTAATGTACCAATGCTGTAATGGAAACAGCTGCTAGCTCTCTCCTTCAGTGTTTGGCATCCATTGCAGCGTCACAGGAAAGACTGTTAAAAGATCTGGACATGAAATGTAAATAAAACTATTAGCCAAAACTCTGTTGCTGTGTTTATAAAACAGTAGCAGCTCTTTTTTCATGTGCATGTATGCACCTAAAGACATATATACACCACCAGCATATATGTGAATATATCTATTGATATACACACACGGACATACATGTCTACAATCCTGTCCTTAAACAGCAACTAGTAACACTGTACCTTGCTACTGGCTGAGGTGGGCAAGAACATGAATTGAGGTTTTTCAGTAACAGGGTGTGGAACAATCACCTTCACTGTTCTCAAAATGCAGCAGTATTTTTTCTTCGAATTCCAGAACTTCAGTGCAATTCAACACACAGTACCTAGCATTAAACCCAAGGCAAAAATTAACTAGTAAAACTTTATGTCAAATATGTTCATTATATCCATAAATACTCCTGGAATATTAGATCCTTGTCATCAGTTCAAACTAACTAAATAACTCCCTTAACATTTACCAAATTGGATTTAAAACTCCTACCAGCAAAACAAAGGTCAGCAGAGTAATGAGGTCCATTTCTAATTGTATTTGTTTCTATTACCTTTTGTTGAAGAGATACAAATCCAGTTTCATTTCCCTCCTTCAAAAAGCAAAAAATTGGCAAGAACTCTGAACTCTGAAACATGCAACTACTGCCATTACTTTACTGATAAAAGCCTATAATAAAGCACAGATCTGATAGTGCTATCCANNNNTGTGGCGAACCACACTCAAATAAACAGTTCTCCATGATGAAAACCCAAAGGCCAAACCCTTCCAATTCAAACATTATTGTTGCTTTTAACATAAGCCATCCACAGAAATCAGCCAAGGAGGTGACAGGAAATCCAAAAATAATTTGGTCTGGCCCTGCACACAATGAGAAAGGAGATTACAAGTTGCTTTTCACTCTTCTTACTGCTTGAGGGAAGAAGCGAAAACTATAAAAGCTATGCTTATGTTACACACAACTGTGGTAGCCACAGTCCTATTTCTACCATAGTTCAGCACAGCATCACTGAAATTCATCAATAAATGTGGAATTTGAATAGCATGAA
>JAWWEW010000088.1:17094300-17126178 GCA_035583185.1 Anabacerthia variegaticeps | reverse complement strand
AGGCAACGGACAGGGGAGCAGGGGAGGCTTTCTCACAGAAACCTGTTTGACCAGTTTTCTCGCATACTAATGAAGGTGCTACCAGTGTTTTTGGAACAGACAAAGACAGGGAAAAACAGGCAAGCTGTATTTTCATGGCTTTAAAACATTATCGTGAGCTTTATCATCTTCTGAGGCTGATTGCCACAGTTCAGGAAAACTTCACTAAGATATACAACCATAGAATTATAGAATACCAGGTTGGAAGGGGAGCTCAGGTACCATCTGCTTCAACCTTCCTTGGCCAAAGCACCGTCCAGACAAAATGGCCTATCACCCCGTCCAGATGAATCTTTCAAAATGTCCAGCCTTGGGGAGATCATTCCAATGTGATTGTTCTCATTGTGAAAGAACCCCCACAAAGTACAAAGTAATTGAGTTTTCTTGTCAGTTTGTTTGACTAAACTTTTGTTTATTACTATCAGTTTGCAGCTGCTTAAAGTTATGGAACTACACAAGATATTTTCAAGCCTGTACTTGTTATGACATCAAGCAAACATTGCAAAGTCATATCAAATTTAATCACTCCAATAATTTATATGGGGTTATGTATGCTGTATATGTGGGCTTACCTATGTGTTTTAAAGGTTTCCTTAGGGAATCAGTGATCATAGTTTCTTAATTAAAAAACAATACTTATAGAAAGAGCATTAAAATTATTTTTTTTCTTTTACAAATTTCTTTATTACATATACAGAGTAGAGTAGGAGAAGTGGACTTCAGAAACAATTTTTGCTAAGAAATAATTCAACAGTTTTGCAGCAGTCACATAGCAACATGTTTAGATAATTGATTGTCCCTTATCTGACACATCTACATTGCTGTAAGCTGTTATTAAACAAGTAAAATATGTAGTGCACATGAACATTTATTGAGCAATTTTTGTATTGCAGTAGTAGGCTTCCTTTGACTTTCAGCATGTCTGAGCTAAAGAAAGAATATGAGGGACATCTTATCCTACGCCTTCTTTGTAGAAATTGAATCACTCTTTCTATAAATCAAGTACCCCGTTAAAAGCTCAGTGAAGTATACAGTGATGTATGTGAATTAGCAGTGCAACTTTAGTCAATAAAAATCAAAGTAGCTTTATGAAGGTATTGATGTTCTCAGCTCTTGCAAAGGTTGAATATGTTTAAGCATTTACCCCTGGAGGGACTGTTGATCCAAATGAATCTATTCACTTTGAAAACAGATCATGGTCATGGTGGCAACAAGCTTACATATACTAAACTAAATGTGGCACTTATATTAACCATAGTAACTGTCAGGTTCATACCAATGAAAGAGCTATTTTAATGCAGCAAAATAGGGTTGAAAATAAGCACGTTTGCAGTATACAGGCTGAATTTTAATTCAGTTTTCAATTTATTTGTGTAATTTCAGGTAAAGGTAGTGGCAGTAGAATGCAACTATAATAATATTTTCATGTATTCCACCCCAAAAGAATAGAGATGATTGTGATAACAGGTTTGTTGTTTTCTCATTTTCCTTAGTAAAATAATGCCTGCTTTAAAAGAGAAATTGTTTTGTTTGTGTTTTTAATTCAAATGTTACTCCACATGTGCTGAATCTTTTTCTGATTGTATCTGTGTAAACCTAGAGAAATTCCAGCAAAGGCTTCCCTGAGTAATAGTGGTGGTTTCAACAGAATTACTTGACATTGACGCTAATGTGCCAGGTCTAGCTGGCCCTATATGTCTGACATTGTTAGCATAAAAGCAGTACATACTTGTAGGTGCTTTTTATATCTACAGATAAAAACGACTGTATGAAAACCAATACCTTATTTCTCTTTGAATAATATCATGAGAATGCCCAGTATACAGGACTAGCTGCCGGACAAGGAACCTCATGCCTACAGTCATATGATGAGTGGGAAAAACTGCAGAATGCTTCAAACACATGGTTCAAACAGAAGCTGTATGGCTTCACAATTTAAAACCTTTTTCTCTCTCTACACTGCTCTGAAGAAGTTGACTGTACCCATGAGGTTAAAAGGTAATGTATTGCCTGTTTTTCAGCGTACAAAAGGGTAAACCTCCTTTGAAACCCTTTGCCTTTTCCTCCAAGAAAATAAAAACTTATAAATATCTCTTCAAACCCATCATGTTTAATAAATGTCATGTTGCCTGAGGGTGCTTGCTAGATACAAACGCGTATTAGTGGAACCTCGCAAAACTATAAAACAAAATCCCTGTGTAGTTGGAAGTAACAGATCTTTTTAAGCATATATGGAAAAAGAATTGTAAATTAAAATGTCCTCCACAATGGGTTTTTTGTAGGTCTCTCCTTCTGTAAAGAATAGTCCGGTATTCAAGTGTGGGAATGTTTCTCTTAAACGTGTAAATCACGCATTTCGCCTCGCAGGCTGCAGCAGAACCATAGCGGCCGTGGGGGCAGGGAGGACCAAACACTGGTCAAGCAATGTGTTAATGAAACATTTACACAAGCAGTTTATGTGGTAGTAATGAAAAAGGCCTCTTTCATCCCATCCTTTCATTACTTAGCACAATCTTTAAGAGGATTAGTTTAAAAAAAAAAAAAAAAGAGGGGGGAGGAGAGGGGAGAATGTGCTTATCTGTTGATTCTCAGGGTCGGTGGTGCTGAGTTCTTAATAGATTGCCCCTGGATTTGGGATTACTGCCGCGCAAGCTCTTTCAGGCGTTGCTACAGAACAGAAAGCAGTTTGTTTTTGCAGCATTCTCACCCTTGGATGAAGAGAGCTGTTGACTTTGTGATGAAATGACACGGGACTCTAAGTTGCTGTGGACTGATCCCTTCTGTTGCTCCATTTTTCCCTTAAAGAAGAAATACACATTCATAATTATTTCTTTATGGTGGATGATGCAGGTTGCATTGAGACATGCACTAATTCCTCAGCTAATATGGTTAAAAGCTGCTGACATTGTGAGTTTAGGCATAGTGAGCAGCAGACTCTCACGAAATCCCTGAGCTGGGATTCACCTCTACAGGCAATTTACCCTGAAGCAAACTGGCTATAGTGCCAGTGCAAATGTGGACATTTTAGTTCTGTTTGGATCAGGAATAATTTTGTACTGAAGCAGATTATGCTGGATGATGTGTATGCACATGTCTTCCTCTACCTAAATTGCTGTTTTGTGCACAGCCCTACTCTACCATGTGGCTTAGAGCTCTTTGCTGTCCTCTCAGCACGGCTTTGGCCTCTTGTGTGTGAATACTGTGGCATCATTTGGGAGCACTTGCAAAAGTCTCACCTGTGCCAGGCACACTTGCAAATAGACCTGTGAAGAAGTTTTTCATTCAAGTGAGAAACCAAATGTGTACTTGGTTCATACATCTCTTTTATTCATCCAAGGTGGCTCTGCAGCTGACACACACTGCCAAGTTCACCAAACTGCTCCAGAGCACCATGAGCGCATGCTGACCATGCAACCTGGCCAAGGCAACATCTGGCAGGGTTCAGTGGGAAAGTAGGACAGGAGCACCTAGAATCCATGTAATGCAGCTTAGACAATGGGAGCTGCCTGAGACCATCCCAACAGGTGCTACTGCTTGCCTCATTCTGCGCCTGATTAGTTTGCATTTGATAAATGCACACATGTATTTGGTGGTCTTGATTAGATCATGTTGTCTACTGGCCCTAGAACTGATGCTGTCTTCCCAGCATTATCATCTTGTTGCAAATCTCCACTTTCCTGCTGGGTCAAGGAAATAAACTAATGAGAGCAAAATGGGCAAAACCAGCTAACTGACTGGTCATGAAATTAATTTGTATTCTTACCATAATTATGCACTGTCATGAAGAGATTCTGTTTTCCATCAAGTCTGAGAAACAATGACAGAAGAATATAAACACTTGTTCATCTTCTATTATCTGATATGTCTCACTTGGTATCTGTGGGAAAAGAATACTGGATGACAAGAGAAGTAAGCATTTGTAATGATATTTCCATTTTTGATTGGAAATGGACTGATGCTTAAAAAAACATGGGAATCTTGAAACATGCTTTCCTACCATTCATTAGAAATAATTTAATTTTCTCTCTAACACTTACTGGTACTATATGAGAACAATTTTCAACAACAATGAAACAAATTACAAATAATGATCTAGTTAAAAACATGATCAAATATATGTTTCACTGGACTTAAAAATTGCAATGGACCCCCTGCATCTGGAACCAAATGAGATAGAACTGATTCATAATTCATTAACTATCTGCCTACTGTTGATAGTTTTGGAACTGATTTGTACATATCATCTGAAGCAGACCTCAAGCATTTTTGTATCAAAGCTTGCTCTTACCTTTAAATCCTCTGTTGTTTTAGAGATTCTCCGCTTTTGGTACTTGACAGAGAGGTAGAAAAATTAGTTGCTTTTGTGAGGAAACTGGAGAAACTAAAAACCACAGAGAAAAAAAATATTTCGAGATGACACTCTTTGTTGGTTTTGACATGGAGATATCTCTATTTGGCTTTTCAATCTAAATGGAGTTTTTTAACTAAGAGTGTGTATCTCACGACTGATAACTATTTGAGCTAATTATTTTGCAGCCTTGAGGATTTTCTTTTTATTTCACGTAAAGCCTATATTTGAGATAATATTATGGTACCATGGTTAAGTATTCAATAGTCAAAATACACAGTCTTAGCTCTGTTCCGTGAACATTTTTAATTAGACCTTAATAACAAAATTAGTCTTCAGAATTATTGAGCATTTTTTTCTGTCTGTATACAACATAGGTTAAGATACCATTCCCCCTCAATATTTTATTGTCCATTTATTCTAATATGATAAAAATTCACTGTACTGAGTTCAATTTCAAACTGCAAGGTCTATTATCCAATGGTATTTTAATAAGTTTATAAGTTTTCAAAAGCATACACCATAGTTATTGCTACAAACACTCTGTAGAGGTGGACCAGGGCATAACCACAAAGTCAATGTAGTTGGACAATTCCATGGACTGTGCATGAATATATTCTGTATATGTGTATGATACACACACAGGTGTCCCGGTGTGCACACATACATACCTGTGACATTCTTAAAACAGCAAAGCTAAAGATAAGTTTTACTGGAATTTAATCTGTCAGTGTCACTTGATTCAAAATTAATATTTGTAGACATTTCCAATGTATTTTAAATAGGATTTTTAGTTATCTATTAAGTTTTATGAAAAAAACCCCACTTATTAAAAAAAGTAAAAAGGATTATAGAGACACAGATCATCACCAGACGACCAATCTAATATCATGGAGTTCTGGAAATGAGCAGAATCATTCTCCTCACACCTCATTCTTGCTTTTGCTGGCCGTATGTATGAACAAATTCAGCTCACCAAATCTGCAGAAAAATGACCTGTTGGGAGTGAGAGAATATATCATTGACTCAATTAGCTTATTGGCAGGTTCTGGAGTGGGTACATGAGAGTTGTTGTGATTATACAGCCAGATGCAGGAAAATGAGAAGAAATGAAAGAAGAGTGGGATTCTGAGACCTGTTCACTTCAATAGTTAGACCAACTCAGCTGCCTCAGAGACACTGCAGTATTGAAAAAAAATGGATGTCTCAAATGCATGTGTTGCCAAAAGTTGTGTTTTTATATGAGGCCTTTCAGTCAAGTCATCAAAAAACTTAATTAGTTTTTACTCATTGAATATTTCTTACACACAATTTCCAAGAATGATTTTCTTTAGTTGTATTTATGACATGGCATCCCAAAACCATCATGCATGCTGTCTAAAACACTGGCCTTGCAAAAATGTACACGTTTGATTTGCTGTTTGTGTTGTCAGGTTTTGTGGTTGTGCTGTCTCAATCCCTGGTGGGCTTCAAACCCTAACTGAATGAAGTCCTGAGCACCCTGTTTTGACCTCAGGGTGACTATACTGTCATCCTGAACATCACACTGGACCAGAGACCTCCTGATGTTCTTCACAGCCTAAATTATCCTATAATCCTAAATTGTCTCACATAACTTAAGCCTAAACAAGTGTACAAGTCTTTTTTGGGACTGGCATATGAAAATTCAAAGACAGCTGCATGATATCCTAAACAGGGATATGTGTGACTACATAATGAAGCACTACACATATGTATTAAAAGACAATAATAATACTGGAGATATTATTGCTAGAGAAACAAAGTCAGAAATGGTCAAAACACAGTCTGAAAAGACAAAATCCATAGGTCAGAAAGTAATAAATATGACTGGTAGGATCTTCTGATTGTGTGTCATATACTGGCTCCGTGATCATTGAGAAATTCTTTACAGATCATAGAAGAAAGCAGAACCAGTCTATTCTGCTACTTCAAATGTAGATCAGATGATAGAAAAAAATAGGAGAGAGTTTATTCTATGTGGCTGAATCTATGCGCAAAGAAAGATACAGATATAAACAGATTAAGAAACTGAAGTTTTCAATTTAAAGTCAATTTGTTCAATTTAGAAAGAAACTGAGGAAATTAGAGACAAAAGACTTAGAAAATATATGCCAATCAGTCACCATCTCAAGAAGATATTAAATTAATAGAGAAATTTTGATTTTGATTTAAATTTCAAAACAACTCAAAATCCATGGCAGAAGAAAACTCAGATCTTTCTCTGTTCCTCTCATATGCATGCAAAAATCTCTTTCAGTAGTCTAATGATAAATTCAGCCCAGGTTTACCTCACTGAGGATGCGTATAACCCCCTGGTTCCTCCCACTCTTCCACAGATCATGAAAGTATAGAACAGTTCCATATATCTCATGAAAAAGAAATGGCAATATGAATTTCACACTGTCATCACAGCAAAAAAAAAAAAAAAAAGAGCACATTAACCTGGGGGTGGGACTGCCTACAGCTATCCTGGATTGAACTGATTTGGGTGTTCTGACAAAGACATAGACTCAAACTTCTATGTGTTTTATGTATGCCTCTTAAGGGTCAAAACCCAATGCACATGTAATTTCTAGTCCTGTCTCATCCATCTACCCTCAAGTCAAGTAGCAGAAACTATAACATGATCTAGACCCTTTACATGACCAAGACCCTTTACTGTATGATGGAGTTGCACAACAGTCCTCTACCTGGTATTCCCTCCATGTAAAGTACAAACCAGGTCAGAGAAGTATCTGCCTAAGCACTAATTTATCTCACTGTGCATAAAGATAATGTTCTGGAGCCCCCATACAATGACAGCTAAGCTTTAGAAAATAAAAGACTGTGATGGTGCCTTATGACTGTAATTAGTATTTCAAGGCCAAATAATTCCAGCCTTGGACCCAGCTCACATTTAACATTATAGATGCGTCACTTCTGTACTAAGAGTTGACACAGAAATGGAGTTGAATAGAAAACTTCAGTGACATCTTTTGTTGGTGTGTTATTCCTCTGGATACATGTGTCACACAGTTAATTCAAAAACTATGACTAGGTGAAAAGAAAGGAAAGATACAGTGACCATATTAAATGTGGAGACTTTTGCTCCGTATCTTTTTTTTTTTTTTTTCTCTTGGGGCCCAAAGTAATTACTACCCAAAACATCTCTGCTAAATTTATTCTCCACTCCTAAAATGATACTAAAATAATGCTTTGGTTCTGTGGGCATTCCCACCCTGAACTAGCTTCCCCCTCTCCTTTTGTTCCTACAACCCAATTCTTCACCAGCAATAGATGATGATAGCTTTTTTTTATGTTTGGTAATAACAAGGAATAAACACATCTTGATTTGTGTGGACATGATGAAGACTGTTAACCTCTCTGCAGCTTAATTTCTTTGTTGATAAAATATTTTTTTATGGGATTGCTCTGTGAGTATATTGGTTAGCCTTTGCACAATACTTTGAAATTTCTGGATGGTCAAAATTACAGATATATCTTCTATAAATGCATATATGATATACATATGTATATATGTGTGTGTCTGTGTATATGTGTATCTATCTGTATGTATGAATGGATGTATATGTGTACATGTATATAAATATCACAATGAAATTGATATTTAATTGCTTACACTATGTCTTAAGAGTTGTTTTTATAGTGCGAATAAGCATTTGTCCTCACTTAAAATCATCCTTCATTCCTTTTTATCCCTTTTTATCCCCTGCATACTCTCAGGAACCACAATAGACTGTTTTGCTTTGTCATGTGTTTCGACTTATGAATTAAGAGACAAATTACTTCTGTTCTCCCAAGCTGCTCTGTTCCAGAGTTTGTTGAAGCTACATTTTTCCTGCTTGGCCTTGCTAAGATAGTCTTTCTTAACTAGAAATACAACAGTTTAATAACCACTGATGTATTCCACATGGTATAGCCCCCTATCTTTCACAACTGTGCTGTTAACACACCAACATCTCAAGCAAAATTTCAACTCATAATTTCTTAAAAAAACCAAATGCACAGAGAACACAAAATAAAACAGTTTAAAAGGTTTAAATTCCAAAGTTGCAACTATCCATACATTTAGACATGACTAACTTGTTGCCAGTAAATATTTTTGGTAGAGTTGTTAGCACAGTATCGAAATAAACATGAGCCGTTAATGAAAAGAAGGAGAGATCTGTCTTCTAGAGGTGCTGATATCTTTTTAGTGATATAAAGCACTGACTCACCAGAGGTAAAAGTGTTCTAGAAATGGCTTTATGTGTAAGTATGGGACATAAATTACAACCTTTAACACCTGGTAGTAGCACAGAAGTGTTTATAAGATCCCTATCCATTTGACAAACAGGTACAAGGCAGAATTCAGTTTGGGAAAGAAGACAGAGTAGTAATCCCCATATACCAATGTAGAAGCCACATCATTGTCATATACTACCAAAAAGAGAGAGCAAAGCAGTGCATCATGGTCAAGTACTGTAATGAACAGCTTTTGGATACTCTGAAATTAATTTCAGAGCTAGCTGTACTTCAGAGCAAAGTGTTTTTGGTTTTGTTGTTGTTGTTTTGGTGTTTGTTTTTTTTTTTAAGAAAACTGATTTTTTTAAAGAAAAATTATTTCGTTTTCTTCAAAGTCTCCTAACACCCACACTGCATTGAAAAGTATGGGTATTTGTATTAATTCGATTCATTATGACAGCAATGTCA
Source organism: Anabacerthia variegaticeps (assembly GCA_035583185.1). Taxonomy (NCBI): domain Eukaryota; kingdom Metazoa; phylum Chordata; class Aves; order Passeriformes; family Furnariidae; genus Anabacerthia; species Anabacerthia variegaticeps. Next base: position 17,117,078 of record JAWWEW010000088.1, on the reverse strand, counting down.
CATCACAGTCACAAATTATAAAGAAATCCAGAAGGATGTGTTACATTTTATACAATCCACCAAACAAACAGCAATGGAAAGAAGAAGAGATGCAAATAGATGAGAGATGCCACCCCCACATACTTGCTGATTTTCTAGAAAGTGAAAACATTAAGAAGCATAAAAGAGAAACACAAAAATTTGTCTCCCACAGAATGAGTAGCTGTTCAAATAGAAATGACAAGACATAAAGTAGCATTCATAAAAGCAATGAATCATCTAACTCTACAGGAATTCACTGGCATCATGCAGCTGATAAGTGAATTTGCTGTTGTTGATCACCTAGGGTAATTTCTTACAAAACATCAAAAAATTCATAGGTGTATGATGATCTCTATGGGTGTTTTCATCCACTGACAAATTTGTGGAGAAATTTCTTGAAAGACATAAAAGGATGTGTTAATTTACACATACCCCTCTTCTTCAGTAGCACTCTGTTATTGGGCCTTTGAAAACTTACCTAAAATTCTCAGCCATCAATGGGAAGGCTTCAATTTCAGTGGGATATAGAACATATCTTGAAGAAACTTTTGTAGCATAGTTAAGATACTTTCACTTAGAGGAAAACAGAGGGTGGTGTGATTACTATATGAAATTTTATGAATATATATGAAATTATGATGATATTATCCATCCATGTATGCAACACAATGCTAAAATATACACTTTGTCCATTGCAGTTCTTTACAATGTGTTAGAAGAAGAACAGTTAGAGTAACAGTTGAAAAGCCAACATTATAATATAAATTTCTCCACTGTTTTTCACTAGGTAAAGAGACAAACCAAATCTGAGGTATGACACTTATTGGCATGATGGAAGGTGATGTGGTGTCAAGCTGACTATTAAGCAAGTAAGAACTATTTATTGTAGAGGAATATTTCTTCATTCAAGTCTAATGGGCAAATATATTGATATTTTTCTTTATTCAGAAGCAGAATAGATTGCAGAAAGTGTAAGAGTCACATTGACAAGCACTTCACTGGAGTTACATCTGTTTCAGTAATGGTGGATATAACTTTCCAAGATGAAGTCTCCTATTGTCAGATGATGTCCAGCTCAGGATTTGCTATGCTCTTGACAAAAGTACTCACCCTTAAACTATTAACTATCTTAAACCTTGTGACACCATTATGGATGTTGAAAGACACCCACAGTGTCTTAGTAATACATAGTAAACACGTGAAGCCTAAAGAAAGAAAAAAGCGAATGCAGGGTAATAGCACTGTGTATGTGAAGAAGTGTTAGCAACTTTCCAAACCTGATGGCTTTCCTCTTTCACATAAAAAAATCATAGATCTTTTTGCTTTGGGGAATTGCTCCCTTTTACACACATTATTTTGCCTTTCACTCTTCAGATGGTATATTAGACTACTTGTCAATGTTCTATCTTTTCATCATGATCTTCTGGGAGACCTAGTTCTATTTTAAAGGCAGAACTATATGAGAGAAGGCCTAGTTTCTCTAAGGTCTCCATTTTTCTGTTGAGGGTCACTGAGCCACACATGAACACTCAATGTGCACGTGGACACTTCTATAATTCCTTGTGTGAAATCAGGTCAGTTTCTGTGTTGTCATGACACTTGAGACATCCTGACTGGTAAGATTTCCAAAACTATTATTGAATGTTCTAAACGGCACAGAAATTTCTGAAGTTGTCTCTGAGTAACAGAGCAGAAAATTAAATAGAAGAGGCCACCCTGAGTTTTTACAATTGAACTATGCAACGGGTAGAGAATGTGTGCAGAAGTAAATGAAGTTCCGTTTAAAGAGTGCCTGTGGTATCTTGAACTTCGGCATCTTAGCAAAAGTGACTCCTAAGGTAAAATATGACACATCATCAGATGACAAACTTCTTACTTCATTATGTATATGTGGGGTCAGAGCAGTATACAATACTATTGTACAATAATAAATGTAATACTGATTCAAAACTGATGTGAGGTTCCACAACTCATTCAGAGCTTTGTATCAACACTTGACAGGATTATATCTCTGAGGATGTTAGCATTACAGGAAGCTCATAAAACCCCATCTAACTCATGACTCCTGATAAAAAAAAGTCCCCATGTTAAAGGGAACTGATTATTCTCCAGGAGTGAATTTTATCCTTTCATGCAGCAAACTCACTCAAAGTCTCCACAGCTCTCAAGTCCAATTAGATCCTTAGAGAAAGGCAGAAGCAGTGCTAAACAGTGTCAAAAAAGTGACACAGAACCACTAAACAGAGGAGGATTTTACTCGGTGAGCATTAGACCTGAAGAGTGAGGAAGTTGATCTAACCAAACGTTTTTGTTACAGGAATTTTTATCCTCAGGGTCACTCAAGTGAACTCACAGTGGAATGCATCTGTGTGTACTCATGCCTAAGAAAAAGCAAAACATCACATAACTATTGCTGTTAGCCTGAATTAAAAACAGAAACATGAAAAATAAAAAAAGTCCTTTTTAGAAATTAACACTGTTGTGGCATAATAAGTGTAAAAAACTGGCAGAGCCTTCCTCTTCTACTTGACCAACACTAGCCTTTGGGAACTATGAATTTAAATTATCCATGAAAAGAAAGGACTGATACATGAGAACTTCCTACTTCAAACCCAGTATCTAAATCAAGTTATGAGAGGTTATGGCTTTGGTCTAATTTCATATAATCAGAAGTATGATTTTTTTTTTTTTTGATGAAAAATCTTATAAAGGGGAAAAAAAATAAAACCAAAAACCTCAATGCTGAGAAAGCACCAGTGAAGAACAAGTCACTCTATGTGACATTTCATTGCTTAGCAGCTCGAGAGATCAATGCTCTCTTCTGCAGCTCCCGCATTACTATTCCTAGCTACCTATAAATGAAAAATCATATGCTCAACTCATTCTTTATTGCATAAATGTTATATAAAAAGAATTGAAATTTGCATTTTGTTTGTGTTTTGTTTTGTTTATTTGTTGATTTGGTTTGGTTTGGTGTAGGCTCTTTTCCCCAGTTAAAATATTACAGACTTGATAGCATTAGGGTAAGAAATACTTTAGTGTCTGTGCATTTTCATATTCAGGATCACTGAATCACTTTAATATATTCTAATTACAAGGTGGAAAATGAGAGACTTAAATTATACTAAATTATGTAGTGGTTACAATGATTTGAAAAGTCTTGTCATATCTATGTTACATAGAAAATCTAATGACACATCCTTCAATACCCACAATCACTGAGGGCAGAAACTGCCCACCTTATCAGCAGCTGACAACTGAGGAAAAGCATAATGTTGCCAATAGCTTTTTATGGTAAATGAACATCAGAGACAAAGGCTACTACAAGGACATCTTAGTGGAAAGAGCTATTCAAACGTGCATTAGACACTATTGTGCTAGTAGTATACATGGCATATCCAAACCTTGGTGAGGAATGGCTTGTTGGGCGAACACTACACTTCAGTTATGTATCCCCTTGAAATGGACAACTTTGTCCTGTCAGCAAAATGAGTGAAATTTGAGCTTGACAGAATAAGCTGTTATAGAGATGAGATTGCCATTGATTAATTTGTTACTGGAATCAACAACAAAGTTGAATTTACTTGATCTGAGTGCTGGGGTCAGAAAGATAAAGTGGTTTCATATTAATAGTGTCAAGAAAGATATCTAAGGTCTCATAAATACCACTCTGCAGCATTTTTATTTTCTTCTACATAGCTTTTATTCCATACAGGTAATTCCTGGCATATATTTTCAGGAAAGTCAACACTTCCATTGATGTCTTTTCAGGACAAAGAAACTCCTCAGTTTTGTATGCTTTTATGTAGCTTTTACACAATGAGCTATTCAGATGTTCTATTGAAGACTAGAAACCTAGAAACCTGGTTTTGATTAATTTGTAAAAATGGGATTGGAAATCTGTTTGAGGATTTCTAATGAATGCCATTTTTAGCATTATTTCAGAAGAGAAGCCTTTAAAAACATGACAGGTCTGGAGACTGCAGTGTGGAAAAAATAAAAAGTTTTGCAGATACAGATTTTATCACATTTGTCTGCTTAAGAGAGTTTCATCCAATAGTAATTAAATATTACTTGAATTAGAAGAAGTCATCCTTTCATGAGGAGCTTGTCCTCCAAGTTTCTCCCCTTGGAAGATTTCACAACCATGAAAGTGGAAGAAAATAAGATAGTAAAGTTATTTGAAAAAGACAGTTCCCCTTCAGACTACCACTGCTATGGTAATAATGTGGATAGAAAGTGCAGACAGAAAAGGAAGAAATTGTACCAAAGCAGGAAAGGCAGGAAAAATACTAGCTTTCATCCAGCCTAACTTCCTTGAATTGTTCTTAGTATCTATCACAGAAAAAAAGTTAGCTGGTAAGTACCAAAAACCTGTTCCTCTTGTGCTCTAATTTGTACCTTTGTAACAATGAAGATGACAGCTGGTGCTTACTAGACTGTAATTCCCATCTCATAAGTTGAACTTGGCCAGTTGACTAATGAAGTACCAAACGTGTGTGTTGACCTCAGGCTTTCTGCTTCAGCAGCTATTTTAAAACCGAGTCTGTAAAATTGTAAATGTGAGTGCCTTTTGTCTGAATGATGGACTTTGAAGGTGCAAGTATTGGGATTATATACATATTGATACACTTACACGCATATATATATATATTATTCTGGTTTTAATGACTTAACAATTGCATGTGATATAAATAATTTTCTGTAGTGTCATAAGTTTGGTCACTGCTCAGCTGTTGTTAGTTTGAATTTATTCACACACATTTTCATTCCTAGTTATTATACTTCTCTTGGCATGATAAGAAATTAATGTGAAGTTCAGATGTTCAAGAAGCTGATGTCAAGCCTCATATTTCATACAGGTTTTTCACACACAGAATTCACAAATTCTGTTAGTTACTGTGCCACACGACAACATAATATAGTAGGAAAAATGTCAAACTTTTCAACTTGTTGCACTAAAACACTGAGGCACCATGGCTAGAAGAGAGGCTGTTGTACTTCCTGTACATTTGTGTGAAAAAATGTTTAAGATGTTTGTGATCATTTCATCATGTTATTGTAACAACAAAGAGAAACAAAGCCACTCCACAAATTAAGAGTACTTACTAATTTGTCACATTTGTACTATAGATGGATCAGAAAGAAATAGAAATTAAGAAGGAGAAAGGAGAGATACGACCTATAACAGAATAAATAGCAAAAATAGGCACATGTTATTTCTCTTGTTATTGCTAAGGAACAACTGACTTTTGGAATACAAGTTTCCAGTTTCTTTTGGGAAAGTGGTGAATCTTCTAGGAACTTCAATGGCACTTCCTGACAAGATTCCCCATGATTTTACTAAACATCTGGCCTCTGTGGTATGCAATTATATTGCTCTTTTCTCTTCGTACTGACCTCCAAGTTCAACTGCCTCTGACATGAGCAGCAGGAGAGAGCAAGCAGCTCAGTACTGTGTGAAAAGAAAATTGTGAAGCTGGAAGTTGAATGTAAAGTCATTATCAGGGGAAAAGGAAACATCGGAGAGTGGCTCAGCATACAACCCAGGACAAAAACACTGCATAGATACTGAATTGTGCCAACCATGCTGTTTATTCATTAATCTTTTAATGTATGGAAGGGCCAAAATTCCCTCATAGAGCCATATTTTCTGAATTGTCTTGTGAAATTATGCTTATATTTAGTAATAGGGCCTAACAAAACAAAGACTGGAGGAAGCAGAGTCTTTGGATTATGTCAAAGAATGTAAGGCTAATCAAAAGTAGGTTGCTCATTGATAGCTTTTACATCTGAAGAATGATGATGAGAAGGAACTATTCATTTGTGTTGGCTCAGAAATACACGCCAGAGACTTCATTCTGTCAGAGACATGCACTTGTTAAACATTCTCTGTGATTAGGTGATATAACTCCAGCAAGTATACTTCTATTCAGCAGCCCCCTCCCCAAGATAAATTACACCCATACCATGTTAATCTTTCTCTGTGGAGGGGAAGCAGGAAACATGGACCATTACTGAGACTCACAGCAGAAGGAATGATGCATTTGATATGCGTAACATCAGGTGCACAGAAAGGGCACATCTTTGTAATACTGCCTCAAGGGTGAAAATTGGACAACCAGTGTCATCATTAATCTTGCAGCACTGTCTAAAATGGTACAGTCATTTAGTACAACAAAGCCCTTCTTAACAGCCAGGATACATATTTGATTTTGATCCAGTGACAAATGTCTTTTGATGGCTTTCTGGCAGGCCGGCAACTTGCTAGATTAAGTATCCACAAAAAAGCTGAACACATGAGTCACTATAGAGGGATCTGAGTTTCAGATCCTTTCTGAAAAGAGCAGTAATTTTATTGTAAGACACAATTGCAGAGAACTATCTTTGCAGCCTAATGTGTAGCACCAATATTTGTGCATACTCCTGTATATTCTATTAACAAATGAAAAATAAACAGACACTCCAGTTTCTTGCATGCAATTCAATTGTTGCTTAGAAATTAGTCTTACACTAAATTTTCAATTCAGTGCTCTATTTGTGTACCATTGAGAAATAAACATCAGGTGGGCACTGATATGTCTCCAGCAACTGAATAATGAAAACAATATGAAAGAAAGCATAACCTTTTCTCTACTAAATCATCCTTTGAACATAGGAATATGTTCACAGAAGTTAATTAGGTTATGCACATGCCAATGCAAATGTTCTAGCCTTTAATCTTTCAAAAATATTTGGAAAGGGCTTTTATCTCTCCATGTAGAATTTATTTATGTAATTCATTGCCACAGACCCAGCACGACTGTACATTAAAACTCTTTGTTTGCTCCCATTGAAACATATCCTTCTTTCAGAAAAAAACCTAAACCAAAACAAACCAAAAAACCCACAAAAAATACCAGCAAGCATCAGTGAAAACAAATATATAAAATGAGAATAAAATAGGAGGTTTCAAGGATTTCAGTGAGTTTAATAAAATGTCATGTCCCATTAACTACAGATCTATGGAATAAACAGCTCAGAATATGGCAGAAAACTGCAAGCATTTTATTTGCCTATTTACTGAACAGTTTGAATAGGAATAAGTACTTATGATGGCAACCCTTGTGTGACATGGAGACTGAGAGAACTTTTTTCAAGACACAGATGCTACACAGAAGGTATGTGGCTTGTGGATTTGCACACTGCCCTATTCATAAACAGTGAAAATGACACCATCTTACCCTCAGTGAAGTATGTCTTGAAAACCATACTACTGGAAAAGAACATTATTTATGTTACATATGAATAGTTACAGTTTGTGTGTTTAAGATGTAAATGCCTCTTTTTGGGTTGTGCACCCACTGGAACACATCCTTACCTCCTTCAGTACTCTGGGAGGGTAATATTGAACTCCAGGGTTAGCAATGTGGGATAGCCTTGTGAACATCATAAACAGGACTTTTATTCATTTTCCATAGTGAATAGAGAATGTTTCAAGCCACTGTACATGCAGACAGCCTTGTGAATCCACAAAAGTTCAGAAATGGAGTGGTATAACTGGAAACAGATGATTAGGTGCTTGTGCACACTAAAAGTTAGCAGAGGGCTATTTTTTAAAGTGGATACCTTTTTGAATTAGGGCAAGGAAAAGCCTTGAACTGAATGCGTGTTCCATTTTACAGCTGTTCACCTACCTGGGTGGTTGTGTGAATAAACATATGCAGAACCTACCCATGAATATTGAGCTGAGTTTATGGTTCCCAAGTACAGGATTACTCATGAGAAAGTTTTTAACTCTGTATGTGCTCCCTCTTATCAGCCAGCCGTTGATATTTTCTTGCCTCCCTCAAACACCACTTACTTTTCCCACTAACTCCACATAGTCCTTTATCATGTATTTGCCATCTGTGGAAAGCAGTTAACCATTCCTCAGATGGTCTCTCTTTGTACAGAACGCAGTAACTATTTCTCCCTAGCAAGCTTTTCAAATGCTGCCAGGGACTCTATCCCAAGATTTCTTAAAGAAGGCCAATGCTATTCCACATGATTTAGTTCAAGAAGAAGGAAAGTGCAGCAATCTACAGGGGCAGGATGGATAAATATGACAATAGAGTCCTTAGGTGAAGAATCAGTCATTCAAAGGATTGAAAAAAATTCATTTTGAAGAACCCACCACAACTCTCTAGAACCTGTCTGACAATAGATCTGATTCACTGGGAGCCGCATAATCCTACAAAACACTAGAAAATAAACACCTTTCAAAACACAGACAGACATGACAGAAAAAGGGTTTATTGTGAATGTGCAGTATCGTACACATGCAAATAATCAGCAGAGAGTTATTTAAAGTGCACATTCCTTGGTTTGTGACCATCTGTTTGTTCAGCATTGGAAAAGGGTTTAGTAATGCAAAAAATGAGAGGATGCCTTGATCCATCAAAAGGGTGCTATTCATAGAAGCTTCCTAACACCATACCAAATAACAATGATATACCCCTGCAATGTGTCCTTCTTCCTATATTACCATTCTGTTTCCACAGAAATAATTTGCTGCAATTTGCTTAAACCAGAAAATCCACAGTGCACAGCATAGAGATAAGGCATTTTCCTCCACCACTTCATTACTTCAAGAAGAGGTACATATTACTACCAACCTGTTTATGCTGCATTGAGAGATTTCAAACCCTTTCCTAGGAAACAAACCATATTAGAAATAAATACCCCAGAATCTCTCTGTAAATGCACAGAAAAAGAGTATATTCTCTTTGATTATTCTGAGAAGTATCATAGAAAGTTATCTGTTCTAACTCAGGCAGGCTTGAAGAGTTTTCAGTTGGAAACCAAATTAAAAAATACTAGAGATGTAGAGGGACGAAACAAACAGAGGCAATGAGTGCACACTTGTCTTTCTGATTTGGTAGGTTGCTTGTTCAGTAGAATAGTTTTGATTATCAGATGAACTATTATAAATCATTGCCATTTTTTAATATAAATGAAACCACTCAGAATAAAATGCCTTCTGCTTTTGTCTAACCACCATATTCTTCTAGGAAAAAAAATTTGCTCTCATTCCAATCAAAAGAGGACATCTCTATATTTTCAAAAATACATCATGCTAAATAGTTGTTCTTCAGATCCACTTACACAAGAAATCAAAAAACTCATCTATTCCCACTCTTCAAGATATAAGAAAATGCTATCCAGGAGTAGCTGAACATGTTTTAGTCAGGGTATTCATGTATAAGGAAAATGGTTTAGGAATGAATAATAGGAGGAGGAAGATATGTGAAAGACTTCCAATGCTACCATGGTGGCTGGCTTTGATAAATTGCCAAAGAGAACAGGTGAGAGTAAATATCAGAAGTAAGTCTGTTGCTTCTCCGGGAACTATGTGAACTATATCCCAGCTCCTGCTAGAACCAAAACTCTAAGCCATTAATTTGTCCAGTTGACTGAAAAAAAAACAGCCCCAAAGAATGTTTTAATTTTTCGTAATATCTACAAGATGCCTAAACCCCCACAAACAGTCAAGCCTTTTTCTAACGTATATGGAAAGCTTCTATTTAAGTGGTTATGTGACTGATGCAGTGTATTGGAGTCTCAAGGGGAAAATATCAAGATTAAATAGAGATTCACCAGATTCTAAAATGCAGCCACATTTCCAAGAAAATATATACATCCCACACTAGCAAAAATTACATATTTCTCACGTTTTTCACGTACAGGTGGTTGATTTAACAGATGCAAAGATTAATATTAGCCATAAGAACATGTAAACTAAATACCTCTTCTTATAATCTGCCCTTTTAATCTCATTAGTTCAATCTGACAGTGAAAGAGCCTTGGTATAGAAATAATTTACACTGCACAGATTGTTTGTCCAGACTTAGAGTTCTTTTATGAAATGAAAAACGTGAAGATGAATTTAATATTTCTCAAATGAATAGGCAGGGGCTTGAAATCTTCCTTTGACAGAGGTAACTGCATTTTGTTTCAGTGTTAATAAATTCACTTTTGTAAGTTTATTTTTTTCTTTAGATTCATTCTTAGCTACTGCCCATCAGTCTCTGTGTAAAACCATCTCCTCCATCAGAAAAAGTAGCAACACAAGCAGACAAAGAACAAATATATAGGATTAGTACATTATGAAGAATAAAGAGCAGCTTTCAGCTCTCTTTCATGGATGGTATTTATCACATTTCTCTCTACTCAGTTCCTAACAACTCTGAAGAGATAAAGTAGACTGGATGCATTTTTCCTGTGTAGTGTGGTTTACAGCAACAATAATAGTAAGAAGCCTGGAAGATGATGCATATGTTTTTCTTCTTCACAGTTTTTACTTTTCTTAGAAAGAAAAAAATACTTCTAAAAAAAAAAAATAAAGAGTGGGCTTAGGCTTCTCTGGCTGTTATGCTAATATATTCATCGAAAAAGCTGGTCGTCAGGGCGGTTGTCCAATTAAGACAAATGAGGCACATTGAATTTCTCCCTCAGGCCACAGCAGGGGTGCTGGCAAAATCTACTTTATTCTTTCTGTCAGGGCTGAACTGGAAACAAAAGCATGAAAATTCAACACATCCACTTACAGAATAATAAAGGCTGTTGTTTAAAGCGTGAAGAGTTTTGGCACCCTTCTGGGGCCTTATGCAAATCATTCTTCCTCTCAACTGCTACCAAACCATCGGTCTTGGAAATTAAAAATGTACTTGGTCGGTTAACAGCTGAAAAGAGAAGAGCAGCCTGAAAGTCAATTAGATTTGTATTAAGCAAATAAATCAGGTCTGACTGATATTGGCTAAACTAAAATGCATTATTACGGTCTGACAGTAATTCTAATTTGATTGACAAATGTATGTAGTGTATTATTAAACTAAATGAAAGATGAGAATAATCCTATTATTTTTTTTTTATAACTGCTTTCAAGCAAATAGCCTCCCCCTCCCCCAAAACCACAATAAAGACCACCAACATTGTATTGTTATCTGTAGTGTGGCTAAAAACACCCAGATATTATAATAATACAGACAGAATATGACCTTTAGAAAATGACATTTTTGTGTACATATTGAGTGTGTCTTCCTAAATAGAGAACTGTATGAGGTTAAGGTAATTTTTGGGGTATTTTTTTTGTGTGTCTTCTTCTCATGTATCCTTGTATCCTTTTCATGATAGTGACATTGGTGTATATCTTATGATAGTAAAAATGTTAGCAGCTTGCTTGGAGTGGTACTCTAACGAACCATAGCACCAATTGTAACAATAGCAGCATAATTTAGGGACAACAAAAATGTATAGGAGATATTATGGTAATTAGAACAATACAGCTATTAATCAAATACATTTTTTTTTTTTTTACATTCTTTTACCAAATAAGCCAAGTACCAGCACAGATAACCAGAACCCGTGCAATTAAGAAAAATTGCTCAGATCTGACCTGATAAGATGTTATATGGAACAGTATATGAACTTAATTTAGGCAGACAGCCATCTTTCATGCATACAAAGCCGATTTTGTAATGTAAATGTCTCTATAGGTGGCTCAGTGCCTATGCTTGTGTACTAACACCCAGTCTGCCAAGGGTTTTTTTTTTAAGCAAGGCACGTGCAAACATTTTTGTACAGTTTTGGAAGTCTGACAGTCAGAGCTTTACCATCCTTGCTACTTGCTGAGCATAAATTATTAATGCTGCACATAGTGAGTTTTTCTTGTGAAAAGGAAAAATACCACACTGCACTAATATGGTCAGGAGCCAGAATCTGCCTATCAAAATACAGCATGAATCCCAGCCACATCAGTGTTAAGACTACATGCTCAGAAAATATCATGGTAACCAACAAAGCAGTGGTGGATTGTTTTATGTAACTGGCAATACAGTAAGAGTGCAGTTTTGTTCACTGCTTTTTGAGCTTAGGTTTTATATATCTGACAGATCTTACAAGATTTTAATAAGGAAAATCTGTCAAATCCCTCTTTGTGGAATTCTGTTTTGTTTTTGTTTGTTTGTTTGTTTGTTTTTTAAATAATATATGGAAACCACAAAACCTGTGTGAGTGAGTAAACATGGTGTTTCAGAGGGAAATAGAAAATAATTTTGTAAATGCTTTTAAAACTCCAATTTCAAGGCTAAAGCTGGCAGAATACTTCAAGAAAGTATTCATAAACATATACCGGAATAAAAATAATGTATCTACTTTGATGACATTTGGAGAGGTTTTTATTTGTTTTCCATAAACCTTTATATAAGTGAGGTTTTTTGTTTTGTTTCATTTTTGGGAATGTTAATTGGAAGCAAAAGAGCTGCGCAATGGCCATACAAATAATTCAAGTAAACTTTATTTCTGAAGTGAACAAGAAGCCTTTTCTAGATTAAAAAAAAAAATTGTGAAAAAAATGGTTGTTAAAAGAAAACTGTGAACTTTCTGTGTCTCTGACTCTGTCTGAAATGTTTAAACCACACTTTTTTAATCTGATATGTTTTATTATGGGATACCATTGTTGTAAAACAAAATGGTTTATGATTTTAAAGTGATAAATAAATGTTTGGGTTTTTTCCTTCTACTTTCAAAGAGGCCTCTTTTTCATCAGTCTCACGATTTTAGAGCCACATAATCAGGAGTTACTACTGGTAGAGTGAGAGCTTTGAAGATGTTTTGAAGAATAAAAACTTAATGAGATATTTTCTCTGGACCCACATGAGTAAAACTAATTAACAATGTCACATCACCACATATAGTTTGGATAAATTTATACAGACAGTGTACATACACATTCCAGAAATAACTGTCTTCAAGAACTGTTACTGGTTTTTAGAAAGAGGATTTTGGCAGTTAGCAGCGAGGATGGAGAACAGGGAGGCTGAGTTCCAAGTAATTCAACAAATTTTAGGTAAAACTGGTTCATTTCTTTGTGATCGGTGTTGGTCTTGAGAATCACAGTTCCTTGGCACGCATCAGTTTACAAACTGTGGTGGAGAGTAAGGCAGACTTTTGTTCTTCCCAAGGCATTAGCTTCTGTTCCTATGGCTGGTTTGCACCTACTCAGGTGACTGCTCACTATTGTTTCTCCTTTACATCTCATACTTGAAGTACAAGTAGTGCTATTTCTTAACCATGCTAGATCAACACAGTGATCAGAAAAATGTAACAAAAAAGTTTGCTTTATTTTTCTTTCCATTGTGACTGGGAAAGAGAAGGTCAACTATTTGAAGCAAGTCTTTCATCTCCAATAAATGCAGGAACAAAGCAAAAAGAGCCTGAAATTAAATAGAAGAAATAAAGACTTATGAGAATATTGCTCTAAAAGAGAAGGGAGGTGAAGATTTGAACACTTCTGAGTTTAATGACAAGATCAGTATTTTTCACATTCTTATTAGATATTACAAAAAGGAAAAAAAAAAAAAAGAGAAAAAATGTGCCCAGTATATTATATCACAGCCTAATAATTCTTTATAGGTCATAGATTTACAGAAGTTTTGAGTTTGGAAGGGACCTCTGGATACCACCCAATTGAAACCACCTACTCAAAAGAGGAACGGCTAGATCAGATTACTCAGGGCTTTAGATATCTTGAGAGATGGAGGCTCCACAACCACTCTGGGCAATGTGTTAGTACTGTGTGATCATTCTTGCATTAGTAAAAAAACCCAAGCCAAACAACTTCATTTGAATTTGCTGTGTTTCGGTTTATGCCCAACATCTTTTATCCAGTCACTGGGCACCACTGAGGAGGGAGTCTGGCTCCACCTTAATAACCTTCCCCTGCTACCCAGTATTTGTACACATGAATGAGATTCCTCTCAGTCTTTTCTTTCCCTGGCTGACCAATCCCAGATCTCTTAGCCTGGCCTCACATGTCATATGCTCTGAGCCCTTAATCAAGTTTGCTGCCCTTTGCTGGGATCACTCCAGTCTTTCCATATATCTTGCCAGCCAGTGCTCCAGGTGTTCCTCGGGCACTGAGCAAGAAAGTGGGAGAACCTACCTTGACATGCTGGCAACACTTCTTCTAATGCAGCCCAGAAGGTACCACTTGCTGCCAGTTTCCAGTTAACAGAAGACATATACACACACTGAATGTTTCACGAAGATTTTTGGTAGTTAAGTCTTAAATCCATTATACTAACACCTTGCTTTGCACAAACTCATGAACAGAATGCCAATTTGCAAAGGGAAAGAAAGCTTCAGTGGTATCAGATGAATACCCACTGATAATTTGGCAAGTGAGGGCTGTGTATCTTGTACAGATTGACTGTCATTTGTAACCTACCTACAAAGAGTGCAGGTCATCCAGGACTGAAAGCTGATGGAGGAGACTACCTGACACTTACCACTACTTGCACCTGGATCTCACATCGTGAGGGGAAGAAGTTTTCACAGTAGATCCCTTTTTCTTTTTCTACTTTGCCCAGTGACATTGGAAAGAGTACTAAACAGCTGCCTGTTTCATCTGTCTATCTGTGCAGAGTCTTCCCCAGCCTTCTCTCCTCTCTAGTACTGAAACTGGAAGCTTCTCAGGGTCCTTATCCTCTGCTCTAAGGGGAAAAAATATACCCCAATTTCCACATCAGCTTTTAAATAAAATTCTCACACACATTATTAAAAATAAAACACCCAAAGGCACAAAAGGATTAACTGCCAGACAGTTGGTTTTGCTCTTCCACTGCAATGAACCATCTCTTTCCACACATGCCAAAATATAATTCCTAGCACCTCCAATTCAAACTGAGGATCACTTGCCAGAAACAGCAGTGAGAGATATGCTGTTCATTAAAAAGTTTCCACTGGAGCCCAGGGGTAGTTAAGTTTTGGGTTTCCAGGTCAGCAAGGTATATAGACGACACCAAAAAATGCTTTCAAGACATAAATGTTTGAAGCAACAATCTGCTGTTCTACAATTTCTATGTATCTATTATTTTTTTCCCCCCTAAACTAAAATTCTAGAGCTAGGGCAGCACAGTTATTGTTTTTCTTTACTCCGATAGAAATGCTATTTGATTAGATACAAAAATCTGTACTACAGCCCATATTTAATAATATCCAGTACTAGCGGCACTTTTATGAACATAAAACAAAAGTGAAGAGGAAATTAAAATCATTTGTAACATTTTAGCTCTCATAGTTTCATTAACAACAAGCTGTTGTAAGTACACTACAGCTCCAACAGATACTGGAAAATTTAGACAACTATTCCTTTTTTCCCCAGAAGCACCCCTTCCTCACTTTCATACTGGAGGTTGCATACCATTATAATAAGATTTCTGATTGAGGGATTTAAAATAAATGAGAACAGTTCATTTATCAAAACAGCAATTAATGTTGAGGGGATTATATCTGCCTTTTGGGTTTTTAAAAGCTGTCAAAGCTAATATAAAAATTTGTTTTCTTGAATTAATATTCTTTTAAAACAATGTCCTATGCTTTTATGCTTAATAAGCTGAAGACTTGCAGTTTAAGGTGAATAATATAATAGTACTGTAAAACTCAGGGTACTCAATGTGTCTCTTGTAACTGTATAAATAATGCATGAGTATATGATCACTTTTTAATGGTAATTCCCCATCTTACTGCTACATATTAAAGCCACAGTAGAATTTTTCTCTCTCACACACATATACATGAATAATATTTAATTTTTCTGCTAGATTTTTATTAAGATTCTTTTACATCTGTAGGCATTTCCAAATTAGTGACTTCCTATTAATGTCAGATAATTTAAAACAAATAACTTGACATACCTACTAAAAATCTAATGGTGGTGATATAATGTGGCTTCACCACTTCTTCTCATTTTACATTATTTTCATTTTGATTGCCTTTAATGAACTGTGCTTGATGGGCATTTAATGCTTTTACATTATTTTCTTAGGCTCAACCTTATCATGTAGTGCTTACAAAAAGTACCCAAATTTCTTTGCTGAATTGACTGGACTTGCATTAATTTACCAATGCAAATAATTTTAAAGAGAGAGGAGATCCTCAGTGCTATTTTCCAGGAAGATAGATACCACTACATCATGGGGAGTAAGTATCAAGGTGGAACTAAAGTGGGAACCCCAAGGTCTAGTTCTTAGGAAGTGTAGTTCTTAGGAAACTCTTATCTTCAGTGAGAAACTGAAATAAAATACAAACTTCTGAAAAAATGTTTCAGGTATTACAAAAATATGACAGGCCATAAATGAATTCTTAGTATGATCTCATGGACAATATTGTTAACTGCCTGAAAAGTCTTGTGGGGTATTTTCCTTTTTTTTTTTTTTTTCCTGTTTATTTTATTTTATTTTATTTTATTTTATTTTATTTTATTTTTTTTACCCGATTTTTAATTTATATTAAGAGATTTGTCGAATTTAAAACAGTAGATTGGAAAAATGCAACTCTTTTCTTCATTACTTCATTATAGCTTTTCTCAGAACTCTGTGAACACTAAAGAACCAGGTTTCAGAACACATACCTGATGTATGTAAAGTCAAGTAAAGTAGCTCTTGAACTGTACTGGAAAATAATCCAGTTATGAAGAGAATAGCTTACTAGCAGTAGAACAGATGAGATGTCCATGCTAAATGTGTGTACCAAAGAGCCTGTGCAGTTTCAGAATACAGTTTTACCCTCTATTAAAATACCAGAGCTTTTGGCAGTGCTAAATGAGAGTTGCACCAAAGTGTGAGGACACCATAAATACAGACCAATTACAGCTTATAACCTTTTAACTGTGTGGATGAGAAACCAAGTGGTCTGACATGTTTCATGTGGAAATGATCACTCAGTTAGTTGTTTCTCCATAAATCTCATAGAAGTTGCTGCCATTTCATCTCTTCATCCCTCTTACCAGTGGGGGTGAAGACACCAAAGAGAGACTGTACATCTGTCCATACTTCAATGGATAGAAGTGAAAAATTATGTCCTCTTTGTCAGTTATGGATCAGGAACAGCATTCAATTTCCTGAAATCCCACATCACATGCATACTTCATCATCTATCCATGCAATGGCCAAAATTACCAGCTTGAAATTGGGTGTTTCCTCTTCACTTCCTATTCTGTAATATTTGTGTTAAACCAAAATATCTACAAAGAACTTTTAAAATCATGTAATACCCTTCAAAATAAAAATAAAGCTTCAGGAATCTGACTAACAGTGGTTCCAAACCTGGGCTACTAAAAAGGCAGGGATGAAACTGCGGAAGAGGAATAAAAATGCAGGATGGTTCACTGAAACTCTTTCTATGGTTTAGGTTTTTAATGCCAGAACTAAAATAACAGTTGTCAAAGATCCTCAGACAGAAATTTAATGCTGAATTACTGGTGTCTGGTAGTTTTCGACTTCGGTTACTTTTGGGGAATTGCAAAATGAAGCATCTATTTTAAAATTGTAGTTATCTCCCCACACCTCCCGGCTCTCCCAAAAGTGTGAAACGACTATTCTGGAAAGAAAAAAAAAATCAACTCTTGCTATATTTTTGCAGCTGGACATTGTGCATGCTTGTGGAATGCATCTGCAAATATACCATACTTCTTTTACAGTCGGGAAGTATATTTCAGAACAAGATCTTGTAAAACAATACTCCATTTTCTGTGGTTTGGGGAGAAGCCAACACAAAATTTAGATTTCTTCCTTTTTCATATACGAACTCTATAATAAACAAAACTAACTCCATAAAGCAGATTTACAATGCTGCTTTTGTGTGGGGTTCATCACAGCTACAAAATATTACATTGCACAAAATTAATGCTGCTGAAAATATACATTGCCAGCAGCTTAGATAATTACAAGGAAAGGCAGTTAGTAATGAATTCCTTTTACTCTGAATTCAAATCTCAGGACTGAATGTTGCCCATTATTGCAGTTCAAAGGCAACTATCTCTAGAATTGTTCTTTTAATGTTTGCTCGATGGTTTTAGTTGTTCTTTTCTTGTAGGCATACAATTGTTGTCTTGATCTTTGTGATAAAAAGAGCTACACTGGAGCTTTGTAGTGAATCCATTTGGCTTGGTAATGTGCCTGTAGTCAGAATTCCAAAGTGGGAAGACAAAAGCTTAGAAAATATAAGGCTGAGAGCTGTTTGTTCAGAGCTGTGGGAATCTAACAGAGACCCACGAAACCAATGAGCTCTCTTCGTTACATCCACATTCATAAAATAACTAACCAATTCTGCCCTTTTGTCTTTTCCCAAACCAGAGTTATAACCACACTTTAAGCAAATGTGGCAACTTCTTTGTATCTCTGTGCTATTCCATTCCCAACATGCTATAATTCTTTCCCTTCACATTAAAGCTCCATTAACTTAGCTCATTCAAAGTTGCATTTATTTCCCTAAATAACTACACATCAACATAAAGGGTTTCACTTACACAGGCAAAAGCAAAAGCAGCTTTTAAAATCAAGTTTCAGTTTTCACAGGGTCACAAATTATGTTCCAAAGATATTTTGTAAGTCTTTCCAAAAATAAAATTAGAATGTATGTCTGTCATTTATAACTTAATTGAAAACATAGAATTTCTAGGTTGTATCTGAGTAATCTGTTGCATCTGTAAATCAAAAAGGACATTGTAAAATCCTCTCTAAGAGCTGAGGCACAGAGGCTGAGGCACAGAGATCACGTTCCAAGTCAGAGACAGCATGAGGAACAAAACATGCAGCTGGCAACTGCAGCTCCACCACGTCTTGCTATACTGCTGTACTGAAACGCAAAACAGGAGTAAAGGAACTAGCAGAGGGACACAGAGGAAAGAAGAGTGAGTGAGGCTTGGCTACCTCTTCAGCAGCTGGAGTAGCAGCTTGGTGCTGGTGGCCTTTAAGTGTAACAGCAACTAGCTTGAATGACAGAACGACAGCAAGAGCAAATGTGTAGCTGTCATTCCAGATGAACGATATTTGGCTGGGGCATTGTAGCAAGATTTGCACCTGCAGGAACCTTTGGAAAATATGCATGGAACCAATACTATGTAAGTCCATTTAATCAAGATAAACTCAGAGGTGGTCAGCACAACCAATATAGTATTAGTCATCTTGTTTCCAATGAGAGTCTATTTGTCCTTCCCAAGATGTCCAGAAGATTGACAGGCAAACATGTTTCAGCAAAGGCAAGAGATTACCAGATCCTCAAGCTACAGGAAAAAGTATTGTGTGATCAAACCTTTCCAGAAACAGGTGTTGCCAGTGGCCTGGCATGAAATGAATAGGTATCTTAAGTTCTTACCGTCTTCACTTCTCTGAGTCACAGGACAAAGTGGGAACCTTGAAGGTTAACCCTGTTATGTGATAGGGTAAGTATCTACACCTTTGTTCTTTTTATTTCCTTTTTCGATACAAAATGTAACTCAACACATCCATCACAAAGTAATGCAGTTGGTCAAAAAGACAGGTGAGATAGTAGAGGGAGGCAATGGTGTCATGTTGCTATCCAACAGATGACAAGATATCTTATTTCATACACAGAGCTATCAATAATTACTCTTTGTGGTCATTGAGAGGATAGTCATACACAACATTGTGGGCATGAATAGGAGTAAGTCAACTGTCCTCAAGAAGGCTATGAGTGTTTTGCACAATTTAGACTATGATCAAGTTGTATAATAGGCCCCAGGCTTCGCTGGGTGCTGTGGACTGGTGACTTCATGGGTTGAACAATAATGAGTTGCAGATTGTTATCAGGATCCTGTTACTAGCTGACAAAAAAAACACCCAGGAATGGTCTTAGTCAATAACAAGAATAATCCAGTGGGATCCATAATCAATGTACATGTCCCACTTACTCCTTTGGTTTAGTGCAAAACTTAGAGGTGCCCTGCAGTCTTTCTGTAGAACCAGACCTCTTGACTGTGCACAGATAGAGCTGTCAGTCTTTTACCAGCACTTCATCTGTTTTAATTCACTAGAAGGTAGTTTTAAAAATGGTTAATGTTCAAGAAGCTTTCTATGTTAAATTCGATTTGCTGTGAAAACAACAAATTTCAAGTAAAGCTGTTTCACTTGCACCGTGTGGACTTTTCTCTCTGGAATTAAATGGGTGAGTAACTGCACTAAGGAATATGATCAAAAATATTGTCACAGTGAGTAATGTTGGGAGAAGATCTTTGAATCTGACAGCATGGCTGATTTTTGAACTTAAGGTCTCTCAGTAAAAAGTAGGTGTTATGTACTTAAACTGAAATAGAAAAGAGAATGGCTGAATGGAGGCATCTATTAATGTTGCATTAAATAATTCACTTAGGATTTAATGAGGAGTTGATTGTGATTGAAAATGTTCTTTTGTGCCTAATCAATGATCTATATAAAAATCTCTTTAAGGAGTCTTCTAGTAAGAAGTAACTTTTCCTCTTCATTTCAAATAGCTCGAACCTGGTTTATGGATGACCTGAAATCTTCATTGCCTTCTATCCACTGTTTATTTTGGGTAGTTTCACTTGTGTCATCCAGGCTTGCCCTAAATGGACCACTTTGGGTTTTATTTTTGTTGGTTTTTTTGTTTGTTTGTTTGGTTTGGTTTGGTTTGGTTTTTGTTTTGTTTTGTTTTGTTTTTAATACAGTTCTGGAAACCTGGATAAGTGTTTCTGTGATAGGGGAAAAAAACCCCAAACAAACAAAAAAACCCCAGCAGAAGTATTATCTATCTATCTATCTATCTATCTATCTATCTATCTATCTATCTATCTATCTATCTATCTATCCAGCCATCCAGCCATCCAGCCATCTATCTATCTATCTATCTACCATCTCAAGTGTTACTTTTGGGCACTTCAGTTAGTGAAATAGCTTTAAAAATGTGACCAAAGAGCTGTTGGTTCCTATGTGTGCAAGAATTCTATCTCCTACATTAAAATGGAAATATGATTTCATTTTGAATGGCATCTTTGTTGTCTACTTTAGCAATCACTTGTCCAATTTTCTGGTCTTTTTCTGTAATACATTTTCCTAAGGTTTCTGGTCTCCTTACAGCTCAGCTGATTTCTGTCCGTAAACACATTTATGAAGTTGTTCACAATCCTAAACATTTGCCATCCCTCTCCCCTAAACTAGAGCATAGTCTTGTTACACTGCGGTGAGAGTTTGAGAAACATTTAGAGTTAAATTGCCAAAAGAACAAATACGCACACATGTAATATTAAAGTGACTCAGACATGACATCCCTTGCTATTATACAGCTATCTTGATGCAAGTGCTTTGTAGTGCTCTTGTTTAATTCCCCATAGTTTCTTTACAGAACTTTTCTTGTGCTATCATAGCCTCTTCACAGATACCACTCTGAGTAAGTACTCTGAAGAATTCAGGGTGCATGGGTACCCATGACACTCTCCAGGAGTTAGTTTCAGACCTTCTGATCAGAATTCCTTGCAAATCCTTTACTTCTACTTAGGAATACATGTGATGTGGTAATGTCCTCCTAGGTAACCAAACCCAGTCAATGACTGTTGTGATTCCTTGTGTTCCTTGATTCCTTCCTTTCTCATTTATCAATCTATTTAAAGCTCTTGCTTCTATTACTCGTATTGGAAGACTCTATCAGTTTGGGAAACTAATAGTCATGATAGGTAAGATTATCCCATTTTTTGATAATACATACAATTTTCTAAGTAGGGACATTTGTTAATCTGGCAGTAAATTCAAAATTCTTTAAAATTCTAATCTGAATTTACTTCTCTCTTACCTCTGTCCTTTCATCTATTCATTCCTCCAGAATTTCTTCTGAAGTTTTACAAGTCCTTGAAGCTAATTTCTCTCTTAATAGTCTCTTTAAATATGTATTTTATTTGCATTTTGTGTGTCAACCATCTCTCAAGTTGGCTAATATATTAAAAACCCCCACTTATTAATGGACCTTCAGCTTCCTAGTGAAAATCTTTCAAGACTCATGGTAGAGAGTAGTTAGTCTATTTATCTTGAGAACTAACTAGAGTCAAGGTGTTGTCTCCAGCTGTGAGATTTGTGATGAAGTGAAACACCTGGTTCAACTCAAATATTTTTCAGGAAATTGTTTCCTTCAAAAACTGATTTCCGTTTCAGCTTGCACTGAGTATACAAGTTTTTATTTTTTGTGATCAAACTGAAGAATAAATTATTCACCAAGATTTCATTTGAATAAAGCAAGTACAAAATCTGGTTCTTATTTATCAGTGGAAGTTAAATAAAATTATCTTTATAATCTATTGCCCAATTTATTTATGAGTATACATAACTACTTAACATAAAATGGTTTTTAGAATTATGATTTTTCTGTTAAAACTATTTTAGAGTGATCTTTGAAGGAGAAAGCTTATAAGTGCCTATCAATCCCTACCCTAATTGACCCTAGAAATCTTAAACTGCCAAGGATTTCTCCATTTCTATAAAGATAAGTGGCTAAAAAAGAAAATCTAGTTCTTACCATTTCCTTGTTTCTCTGCAGAATTTTGCTACTAAAAGGAGGACTGATACCTGAGATAACATTTTGTCTGTCCCCAGCTGAGATTACTGAGAATGGTGATGCTTGGACTACTGCAGGCTGAGATCATCAGTACTCTGAGATTCATCTCATGTTACTTTATTGGTGTCAAATATTGTTTAGAAATCAGTTCAGGTGACTTATTATGTGGAAACATCTCTAATGTATTTCCACCTGAACATCTATAACAGTTCTCTTTTCCACTAATATGACTGTAACTTTTGTTCTCTCACAATTACTTCCCTGTGTAAATCAGTTCATCCAAAGACTCTAACATCCAAACAGGAAACAACGATTACAGTAGTAGTGTGCCATGGATATTGTACAGGAAAAGAAAGGAAAATGTCGAACCAGGGGGG
>JAWWEW010000088.1:17065730-17078732 GCA_035583185.1 Anabacerthia variegaticeps | reverse complement strand
TATTATTTTTTAATTAAGAATGTAACTTTTTTTTTTGATTTTGCATGAAACTGTACTTTTGGCTTATTTTGTTAGATATTATTGGCAATATATAGTCAACTAGTATTTAAACAAAGCCCCAAAATACTACAGTCCAAAATATGCAAGTTTGTTCCCTGCTGTCATGACTGGGTGAATAGCTGTATAAACAGAAGATATTTTAGAAACCTGGCAGAAAGTGAAGGACAAAAAAATCCTGCTATAGCAAACAATCAGATACTTTCTTGGAAAACATTTTTAAAGATTTCTTAATGGAAGGATACCTGATTAGGGGTTTTGAAAGAAGGGACGTATCAGTAAAATAGGAGATATTAGAGAATGCATGGCACAGCAAGAATGTGCAGTACTTTTCCTTTTACACAAATATTTTTGGGTATATGACTTCAGAAACTCATGTAACAATCATTCTTTAAGTGTTTTGATTTATGTGAGCTAATTCAGATCTATGCCTGAAAATAGTAAACAATAGGGAAAATATTCAATTAACTCAGATAGCTACAGAAACAAATTGACACAGCAGAATAAAAATAAGCCTAAATGAGAATATTGTTACATTTTCATATTTCATGGATGAAATGGAAAACATTTTGGTGTGCTGTTTGCTTTAAAAAAGTGTTTAGGAAGCCAGGAACAAACCACAGTGTTTGGATACTTAATACATGCATGCCCAGAACTATGGAAATTTGATTCTAAGTTTAATGCTGCTTTAAACACAGATTATATTAGTTCATCCTAGTGTGTTGTATCCATAGAAATTTACAAAAGTAACAGAATCACAAACATCTCCTGACTTAAATCTTCATTGCTTCACTTTTTCTCATTTTCTTGAATGAAATAGGAATTTTCTGACATTCTTTGCTTCAATTACAGTGAAAGTGAGAGTTTTTCAGATCCATTCCTTTGAGTGGAAGATATAAATGTGTAATGACTGGAATCGGATGGATTTTGAGAGACAGTATTTTTGCTAGTGCTGTGGCAAGACATGCGTGATAACAAAACTCTCATTACAAACCCTACCCCATGCTTTAAAACCTATTTGACCTTTTGATATTGCAGAGGTTGTGTGCTGAGAAATCAGATTTCAAGATTCACAAGATTCTTACACAAAAAGTGAAATTTCATTTTTCATTTTCATCTGGAAAACAATGCTGGGTACCCAGCTACATCTCCCCAGAGAACCTAGAGCAACCCAGACATCATCACAACTGTAAGCCCCTCACTGGAGAGCTCTTTTCCATCAACCTCATCTTCAACACCTGAAGAAAAAGAAGAGTATTTAAAAGGAAATGTATTTCCAAGCTGAGGATGGTGGTGGGCGGAGGAAGATGAGGCAAGGTTTCTCTTCTTCCATCTTCCATTTGCTGCATCAATAGAATAAGAGGAGAGGTGTATCTGTAGTGCCTATGCTTTAATATATAACTTTCAATTCTCTCTGATCCATGTTATTCACTCACACTGAATCAGTGTGAGGCACCTTTTAATGCTATTTGCTTTTGAGAAGCTTCCTGCATGCCACCACAGACAATTACTCTAGTAATTCAAAGGCAACTACCATTTTTCCTCAAGCACTATGGAATGTAAATAGATGCACCCTCTCTGTGAAAAAGTATCTTTCCAGTGATCAATTATTTAAGTACATTATCAATTATTTAAAATATCTTACATATTAAGTTTGAATTTAGAATTTAAAAATAACAAGCCATAAATGGATAAAATATTTCTCACACCATGTTCGATATTGCATGTTTGCTGCTTGGTAGATACACATGGAGCACAATTTCCATATCTGCATATAAAATTACAGCTGCATGTCAGTTGCAAATGTGAAGTTGCAACCACTTATTTCTATTAAATTAGCCTTACTAATTTGAAAATGTGTCATCTTCTGCAGAAAAAAATTTAAAAAAATAATTGCAGCTGCTGCACTTATAGTATCATAAGAGTCAGAGGGACCTCTGACAGTCATTTGGTTTAGCCATCAAGCAGGACCACCTGATCAAGCAGGGCCACCTGTAGCCAGCTGCCCTGTACCACATCCAGATGGCTTTTGAATATCTCTAAGGTTAGAAACTCCACAACTTCTCTGGGTAGCCTATGGTACCTGTGGTAGTACTTTGCTGTTCAAAGGGTGAAAAAGTGTTTCCTGATGTTCAGAGAAAATCCCATATGTTTCATTTTGTGCCCACTGCTTCTTGTCCTGTCATTGGCCACCACAAAAAGTAGTGTGCCTGCATTGTTTTTCCATGGAATAAAATATTAGAATGATTGAGGTTGGAAGGGACCCCAAAAGAACACCTAGTACAACCCCCTCTGCAATGAACAGGGATTTCTTCAACTAGATCATGTTTCTTACAACACTGTTCAAGCTGACCTTGAAGGTTCTCATCTGGAATACTCTATCTTCTCAAGATGCTGAACTCCACTGTCTCGTCGTCACAGTCTTCAACCTCCACAACCCCAAGAAACCCTTTCCTGTTGGTGCATATGGAGTTGAGCAGAACACCTGTCTTTCCTTATTGACTCCTTTACCATTTGGGGCAGGACATTGTTGATCAACTCCAGAACTTCCTAGACTGAATATATCCTTTTGTGTTGCTCCTCCAGCATATACTGAGTGTTTGAACTCCTGAGCCTGCAAATGTGAATCTGTTCCAAACTGTCCCTCTCCCCATCAAAAGTTTCTCTAATCCCTGCAGCCCAGACCGTTATTGCACACGGAGTTGACTTGAGTTCAGTCACCCCAAAATGATCTAAATTTCTGCTTCAGGATAAGTTCTTGTTCTACACAACATGGGATGGGAAGGAAAATTTATTTCCAGTGAAGAACAGTGACTATGAACTGAAAAACAGAGGAGTGAAGAACCTTCTCTGCTGTGTTAGCACCAAACTGATTGATAACTGAATGAGAAGAAGCTGAATAATATTTTTCTAGAAAGAATTATGCCATGCAAAAGATGAAATAGAGATAAATATCTTTTTGGCCTAGTCCATTTGTCAGGACTTCTGCCTTACACTTGGGTGGGAGACAAGCAGAGAAGACAAGACCATATTGCATTAGGAAGTACTGCTAACAGAGATCAAGGTGGTAACACAGTACTGCAGTGTGGGGGATGAACTGAACTGTGGGGACCCATTTTAGGTGGAGTTAACACTGAAGTTTTTCCAAGAGATCTTTCTACTTTCTCTAGATTGGTGATTCTCAGATAGTAATGAACATTTAGTGACTTAGTGAATATCACACACCATGTAGAGTGAAAGGACTCTCAGGTCCCATGACTGGTCTTTACATATGCTCTCATACTTATTTAAGGATTCCTAGAGCTGTTAAGGGTAGTAATGTTCTTCATGTGCGTTGTCCAAAGCTAGATAAATTATTATCAATTAAGTAAAAGCGTGTCAGGAAAAATAGTATTTCCAAAAAGATTCATTTACCTCGACAATTGTATTGCAATTATTTAGATTTATGTTGCTCCATGGTTTTTAACCGCCTCCACATTAAAATGATGCCCACACTAACTAAAGCAATGTCTGAAATATTCTATCAAACACTGATCACAGATTCATAGAATATCCTGAATTGGAAAGACCCACAAAGATCACAGGGTCCGGCTCCCGGTCCTACACAGGACAACCCCAGAAATCACACCATGTGCCTGAGAGTGTTGTCAAAATGCTTCTTGAATAATGTGGAATTTGTATTGAGAGTTTCCTCCAACTGAGAGTCCATCAGTAGTATAATAGGGTTTCAGAGAGTGAGGAAAAGCAGAAAACAAAATAAGCTACTCAAGGCTAGCCAGCTTTAGAGATTAAGCAAGTATTTTTTTTTTTTTTTTTTAATTTATTCACCTGGTTCTTCAATGTTTCTTAATATTATTCTCCTACAAGAGTCTGACTTAGAACACAGCTGTCCTTCCACCTCACCAGCCCATCAGGAGATGGGCTGTGTCCACTGTGAACCCATGTACAGTGTTCTATGCCTGTTCCTTTTGTGATCTGTTTGCCTCAGGTCTGGTATATCATCTTTTAGCTGTCAGAAGTAAAGCCTTGTGGGTGCATTAACCACAGCTGTAGGCAACAGAAAATGGGACATTTCAGAAGGTTTGAGTAGTAGTAAGCAGAGAAACTGAGAATACAAAACAAACAGCTAAACAAATAGGAAAAAGGTATTCTATTTGATTTCTTTAAACTTAGTGGGGAAGAAAAAACAAAATTTTAAGGGGGAAAACACTTCTATTTTTCACTTTTAGGTGACATGCCTGCCTATGAGACATCTGAGAATTTATGTGCAGATTGATAAATATTCATACACCACATATTTCATAAGGCTAAATGATACCAACAAGGTATAACACCCTGGGAGTGGGACAACGTCAAGAATCATAGTCTTTCTGCATATCTGACTATTTAATAAAGAATGTAAAAGCTGCATTGCTGCTCCTTTCTCCTGTTCCCCCTTGTAGTGAAATGTTTTAATTGTATGTATGGCAAGCTGTGGTCTTACAAGCTTTTGAATAGCAGTTTCAATATGCTATTAAGATTTCTTTGTATTTCAAGTCCTCTGCAAAACAAAAACTTCACAAAACCTGTTTTTCAAAATGAATTGAACTATTTTTTTTCATTTTTGATTAAAAATAGAAATTGGATAAAAGTAAAATTTTGAAGTATGAAAGCAGAACCCAAGTATGATGCAAAGCAACCTTTTTCTTTGTTGTGTAGTTCAGCTGTTTTCCTTATTCCATCTTAGAGGGGAATAAATTTCTTTTCCTTTGGCTCTCCTGATTTTTTTTTTTTTTTTCATTTTCATACTGTTGTTTATGATGTTCAAGCTCTAAACTCAGGCTTCTTGTGACATCATGCCACTTCTGCAATTGGCTCAGAAAGTTATTCTCTCAAAGACAAGGGTGATGTGACAGAGAAAAGAGACTTGCATGAGAAATGCATCCCTCTGTCTGAACAATTCCTGCACAACTCCAGGTGCTCTGCATCCTCAGGGTCCTGAATGAGAGTTTTGCTTAGCAGAAAATCTCCTTTTCCTCTCACAAGACAAACCTGAATAGTCCCACATGAGAGACAATTGAAGGCAAGGAACACTTTGCTCTCCACATTGGTTGCCAAGCACCCTATGGTGTTCAGTCAAAAATACCCATGCTTATTCTTATCTTCAGGTTCTTTACCTACTTACTATGCACACAAAGATATACACTACTGAAAATTAATCTATAAGATCTAGACACATCTAACTAGGAAAGATTCCTTATTTTTGATATCATGTAACTCTAACAAAAGAGTGTTTAGTAACATCGTATGCATAATTTCTAATATATTAGGTCAACTATTATTAATTTAGTCAGTTTTTGAGCAAAGCATTTGCTGTAAGTTTAACTGATTCCATCTCATTTAATTGGATGAATAATTCTAAAGTTAAAGGTTTTGAACACATATCCAATGCACACTCTCATATCCTTCTAGTTCTAATTTCAGCAACCTTACACTCCCAGCATTAAATAAGGGTTAAGTACCATGTTATTTAAAAAAGATGAAGGCATTTGATAATGACTGAGTTTTGAAAGTGGAGGAGGAGGAACGTTGGAAGGGAATGCAACTTCTATCACCAGGGCGTGGGAGAGAACAGCAATGGCACGTAAATCTACTTCAATAAAGATATTGCTATCATGATATAATTTATCTCTTTGGACTTTTTGGGTTTTCACCTTAGAAAACAAATACATCTAGGGATGTTATTTCACTGTTTTTATTACTCACTTGAGAAAGTGGCCAAGACTAGTTAGACTTAATTACACCCATTAAGGCACTTTAGATGTCAGGTTTGACTAACTAATTTGCAAGTGGGTTGAACACAAATTTCTTGCTATTGGCTTCCGCTTTTATTTTTAAAATTTTTTCAAGGTCATGGAACGGTCAGGATTGAAAGGTACTCAAAATGATATTAGGATTCCCCCTTTTTTTCATGCTTGACTACTTCTTTGCACTTGATGACTTTGTTGCCATTATTAAGCAAATAAATATTTCTGCAAGCAAATATGCCAAGTTATTTTTAATGTGTAATTTTTTAAAACAAAGAAGTAGCCACCTTCCCTTCAAAAAATCCTTAAGAGAAGAGTTCCAATCACTTACTTCTTGTCTATGAGCAGAACATCCATCCATGCCCCACCCTCAGCTGGCACATACAAGATTCAAGCCAGAAAGTTGTTTCCATTACTCTTCACGAACCTTCTAGACTGCATGAAAGTGAGCAAATTTTAGAAACATAATAGGCTAATTGTACTCAATAACAACCCTAATGACTAGATTAAATAAAAAAGGCATGAAATTTCTGGTGGTTACTCTGAGTTTTAATAGCATAAAACTTCAAAAATGGAACTCAAACTGACCTTAATAATGGCTGAAACACCAGTGGGTGCTTGGACTTAGGCCAGAGGACATAATTTCACTTAATTTGATTAAATCCAATTATTCTGGATAAAATAAATACATCCTGGAGGGAGCTGTTACTTGTATGTGCTTAGTACAACAAAAACAACAACAAAAATCAAGTTGTATATTCAGCAACAACATTTTTGTGGGTGTTGGTTGATAACTTGGTAATGATGTGAACAAGCATGACAAAGGGGAAGAAGGACACAAATTTATCAAGTTGCTGCCATTGATCATTGGTGAACCTGTGGTGACAGCCTGGTATCTTAGTCAGCATTCTGCATGAGAGAGAAATTGAACAGATATCCTGACAAGTGACAAACTGTTTTTATGAAAAACATTTCCTTACCTCAGAAATCTCTGTTGGCTGCAATATGCAAAATGTTAGACACTCAAAAAATCTTCTATTGTCCCCATTTCATGCTCTCATACATCTCAAAGGCACAAAGTTCATATTAATTGTGAAATAAAAGAAAGAAGCCTGATATTCACCCTACCAGGCCCTATCTTTTTGGGTAAACACCACTGTACAATATATATTACACAGCAGAAACTGGTGTGTCTGCTATTCTCAGCTAGTGTTCTATGGTTGGTAAACCACTATACCAACTGATTCAAAAATGCAAATGCGTGAGAGAGAGCAATCACAAGGTAACAGGGGGAGGGGTGGGAGGACTAAGATAGGCCATATGTTCCTCTCCTCTTTCTGCATTTGCTGCTCTCATATGGAGAATTCCCTTCCTGACAGATGGAGAGAAGCGTACTTTATGCAAGGTGCAGACGGGTTTCTCTATGAAAGCTTAAGAACTAGAGAACAAAGCAGAGCAATTATGAGGTCTCTGTGTAAAAATCTATGTGTAAAAATCTATGACCCTTATCAGATATATTACAGATTACTTCTTCTAGAGAACTACAGAATAAAATGAAACAATCAAAAATATTACTGAGCATTACAAATGAAGTTGCCTGATCACTGGCAAATTCATATTTTATTAAGAAATTGTTAGCACGAATTAAACAGCAGCTTAGGCTGCTGGAAGGAAATAACTTCATTTATTTTTTTAAGACCACAGTTTTGGCAGTTTGGAATTTCTCTCAGTCTTTTTTTTTCATTTTTTTTTTGGGTTAGTTTTTTTTCCTTTTTTTTTTTTTTTGCAGGGGCGGCAGGGTGTTTTTTGGTTTTTGGTTTTTGTTTTTGTTTTCAATATCCAGATAGCTACAGATCTATCATTTAACAATATTTGCATGAATGTGTGGAGTTGATAAATTTAGATACTATGGATGGATGACAGGTTTTTCTTTACCATAAATCCTGTCCCACACCAAGCAGCGGAGAGAAGCATTTTGATAGATAACACAAACTGAAGCTTTTTGATAGATAACAAACTCATTAATCACTGTCCTCTCAGTGCTATAAGAAGAATTTAAAATGTGCCACATTTGGCACTTGTAAAAGTTTCTTGCTTCCAGATCACACCAGTTACTACTCTGTGCTTTTGTACTATCTTGAGCAGCCATTGCAGCATGAAGAAAATGACCAGTGGGGGTCAAATTTAGTATAAGTCTAAACAAGGACGAGCTTCACAGTGGTGTCATTAATGCTCTCTTCGTCTTACCGGAGAACATTGGCTGACTTCCAGTTTATTAAAACAACAGTCAAAGGCAGATCTTCTCTCTGTATACACAATAAGTCAAGGATGGATCATTTACTCAAACAGAACTGTTCACTGAGGTATAAAAGCAAAAATGCATTTCAGGGGAAACAGTTCATGAATATTATGCAAAAGATGTTCCACAGTTGTGTCACATACAAAAGCATTCCGAACATTATTAAATAAAAACAGAGTACTACATGATTTTCTTAAAAGCTCTAAGCAAAAGAACAGGAATTAAAGTACCTTCATGAGAAAAATTGATAGTTATTTGCCTGAAGGACCTTTGGCATTTGTAAGTTAAGTAAATGAGAAAAGAAATTATTTATCTTATTGACTTACTTTTTAATTTAAATAAAAAGTTAGTAATATGCATCTATCTCTATTTACATGGAAAAATATAAATATAGGGAGGCTATGTGTGCAAGGACAGAAACATGATAGATATACATTTTTATTAAAATTTTTATTAGAATTTTGGGTATCTGCCTTGAGAAATAACTTCTTTTAGATGATAGGTTGTAAGTTGATGCAAGAAGTCCTTTGATTCACATCATGCTTCAGTAAAGATTGGTGAAGTAGAAGAAAGCATGAAAAAAGCAGACACAGACCACAGACCAAAAAGAAAAAAAAAAAAGGAAAAAAAGAAAAATGGAGTTCAGAGTAAAGTGAGTGGAAAACTTAATACATAGAACGTGAAATCCTGACCTTATTGAAGTCACTGGGCATTGTGCCACGGGCTTCAAGGAAGCCAATATTCTATCCAAAAAAAAAAAAAGGCAGGAACAGAGAATAACACTTAAAGACGCATATGCTGATATGCTGTCTGTCACGTGTAGGTCATCTGTTGGTGGATGATCTCATTTGTGAGGGGGAAAGCTGTTATCCTGTTTTTCTTCAGTAAGAAAATGAAACATGCTTTTATTTTTAAAATATCACTGAAATATTAAATAAATTGAGAACATCCTTTCATGGGTAGGGGTGCAGAGTGTTTGGAAATCTGGTTTAGTTACCTCTAAATAGATAGGATTTCAAAAGCTCAGCCCCTGGGACATTCACACACTCCTAATAAAAGCCCTTCCTGTTCTTGTAACACCTATGATTATGTCTCAGAAAGTTATTTTAGAGGTTAAACAGGATTGCTGTGCATCCAAATGGCAGCAAAAGATGTAAGGCATGGAGGCTTCACACTTGAAGGCTCCTCCCAGTTAGCAGAGCCTCGGGAAGAAGGGTCTGTAAAATCTGCTTTGTTTGCAGGCTGCGTTCAGTAAATCCAAATCTTTGATTATGACACAATTGTATTGAATGGTGGCTGTGAGTGAATGCTTGTTGAACTTTTAAGATATGATTCAGCACAGCTCTATGAGAACAGAGCACAATAACATTAAACACCAGATGGCATTTCAAAGCCCATCAGATACACAGATTCCTTTTTCTTCCGTACAAAAGATTGGCAAGGCCTCATGTCTGAAAAAAAGCCCATTAAGATAAATGGAGTTGATTTGGCTTTGTCTTGCTAGGGCTATTATAAGAAAGTCATCTGAATGGGTCAAATTACAAACCGCTGTAGATCAAAGGAGAACAACTGCAGTAGCGGGTCAATTTGATCCAAGCTATGTCAACTGGATCAGCATGAAACCCTAAACTGCAGTGCAAGAACTCCTTATCATGGGCCTTGGCAATAATTAACACAAGTACTGCTTCTTTTACACTGGAAGATAGGAAGGCATTAGCTGAACAGATTCATTAGAAATTTCTTTTGCTGTTGCCTGAGAGGAAGAGATTTATGAAAGCAGTGACAGGACACTAGGCTTAACAGAGACAAACACCTCTGTAGTCCAAAGTGCCCACTTCAAGGCAGGTGAGGTGAAACTTAATGCAACATTAAACAATCTTGAAGCTACATATGAGTAGGTAGCTGAACCTGGCTTCCGATTTTGTGTTGCACTAGTGAGGACTTTTAGACTTTTACTCACATTCATCCTGGGAGAAGTTTCTTAAAGGTGCAAGGAATTACCCCAGTGATTTATTTTGCCTCTTGGCAGCACTGCATTTGTTGGCTTGTCTCAGTGATCCATTGGTGCAGCACAGTTTGTATGAGCAATTGATGCTGGACAATGCTGACATTGCAGGCTGGGGGCTTTGTGGGTATGTGTGTGAACATCATTGGTAGGTAGCAAAGCTGACAGTGTTATGCAGAATTGTAAAGATAGTCTTTCAAAGCAAGAGTTGTAGTAAAAGAGAAAAATAATTAAAATTTAAAAATGTTTGTGAGGGAGAGTAAAGGAGTGGTGGGGCCAAAGAAAGGAAAGTTCCCTTGAACAAGATAATTATTTGACTGAAAATAGAAATAGTAGCTTGTCTGCCCTCTCTTCTCCCTGTTGCTCATGGCAAAGGAACAAACAGCAAGAGACTTCACTAGATAACAAAGACTGCTACTTGTGAGTCAGGATACATACAAAAACCTGTCTTGGTGTTGCCAAAAGGAGCAGCCCTCCAAGCTTCATCACAGATGTCCAAGTGTCCCCTGCAGCCTTTCTTATGTGTCATCACCAAATGGTGCTACTACATCAAGGAAATGACTGACATATATACATTTTCTAGGGAGTCCAGTCAAGCATGTTGCATGCAACTGCTTTACTGTTGTTGTGTCTAGAGGCCTTTCACTGAGACTGGAATTACTGAGGACCATGTAATACCATTAATACCATTAAATACCCTACAAATTGCTGTTTGCTTATTTTGTCTACTCAACCCAAGTCATAACAACAGATGAGTCACTGAATTAATTGTTCACTACTCTAATTACTGCACTACTTAATTCTGAGACTTTGGAGCACTTTTAAGGATGCAGGAAGAAACCTGCTTTTTAATGTTTAATTCTAGCAGAGGCTTCTGGCAACAGAAGTTTCCTGGGAGTGACAGTTTTCTGATTTGATGCAAATAAACAGTGTTTAGTAAGTGATGCATATTTCCTCTCAGCTGAAAACATTTTGGATTTTCTTGGGGCCTGGTTGTAGTGAAATGCTATGGCCATTCAGACAGATGAGGGTATCAAGGCCCCTGATGATTCCTAACACTTGAACACATCACACAGAAGCAATTAAACTGACAAGGGGGAAAAAAATCCCTCTCTCAGTCCAGATATACACTGTGTTCCCATTCATGGACAAATCAGCAAACATTTCAAATGCCTTAACTGAGTAATGAATGGGTTCTGGGTTAGTTACTGTGCTGACAGCAGGTTTTAAATTCTATTGAGTTAGGCAAGGGGGAAGGTGAATAGGGTAGAATTACAGGAAAGGATTAATGAGGGGTTTCTTGCTGAACATACTGTTGCAGTGTTCTCTCAGTCACTATACCAAGCAGTCACTGATTTTTGCCTTAAGGACTATACTTTTATAACGTAAAATATGCCTCCTTAAACAAATCCACATCAGGCAATGTGTCAACACTTCATTGGTTTCAATAGAATTAGTTTCCTAAACGCTCTTTTCTGAGGCAATTTTTGTACTTGAAAGTGCATTACAAGGAACATTTACTACAACTACAGTACAATGATGTATAATACAACAAACACGGTTTTAATGAGTGCAAGCTGTAACAACAAATATACTACACATATGGTCTCTCTTTCTTTCATTCCTTTTGCTCCTTTACAGTTATAGTAAAAATCTTTACATTCATCTTTTCACAACCATTAGTTGCTACTATTAGATTGAAATATTATCTTGAAGTAAACAAAAAAGGAGCACTGCAGAAGATGCAGTAATAATTTTCAGATGATGACAGATGCCTGCTTATTAACATTGTGTTCCTGCCGCTCATCATATGTACTAAAGCATGTCAAATCATAAAACCTTTTTCCTAGAAAAGAGAATATGCACACAGCCTCCTCTGTACATGGCATGTGAAATTAAACTCAGTGCTGTTTGCCAGGCTGGGCTGTTTGCTGGGTCACATTCACTGAAGAGTCCTAGCCAGTGCCAAGTGCTGTCAAGATGCCATATCACTAACTTAGGAGCAGCCCACAGCTCCGTCAGCTCCTGAAGTAACATTAGTGTGGAGACAGTGATCTGAAGTACCAGGGGGAAAATCCTTTTTTCTTTGTCTGTACATTTCTGGTGGTCTTGTTAAAAAATGTAATTTTGTCATTTCCCTCCCCTCTCCCCGTCCTGTCCTCCCCCTCTCCCCTCACCAAATTAAGCAAATTGTTTATCTTTCAGCTCATAGTTTCTTTCATGGGTTTTGCATTGCTTGTGTACTCTTATTCTTAAACCTCCATCCTCTGGGCCTTTTATAAGATGCTGGAAAAGTGTATGAATCACACTTCATCCAGGGCTGCCAGATCCTTAGATATCCTCTGTTAAGGCAATAGAAACAATGAGAAAAAGCCTCGTTTCCTTTATTCTCACCCATAGACTACTGGCAAATCCTACCCTGGAAAACCAATCCTTTCATGCATAAGAAAGAATTTCACTCAATTGCTACAGGTATAGGGGACATGATGTTGCCCTAAGAGAAATGCACAGTATCATAGAATTGTAAAAACCTTGGGCTGGAAGGATGATGATATTTAGTCTGATTACAGAAAGTGTGTCTTTGGTCCAAGCATATAAAATAAAAAAACACTCATTTGAAGTGAATTATGTCAAAATCATGCTTAGCTGTGAACAAAATTGACAAGATTGAAGCAAACACTAGAAAAGACATATAATTCTACTTTTTTATTACCTTCACAACAAATGGAAAAGCTTAAACACGTACTTTTCATTCTTTCCTCTAGATCTTGAATACTGTATTTCCCTTGGCAGTTTTCTTCCTTTTTTTTTTTTTTTTTGTGTGTCTTCTACAGAGAAAGTGAAGAAGGAGGAAG
>JAWWEW010000088.1:17031741-17043397 GCA_035583185.1 Anabacerthia variegaticeps | reverse complement strand
CATGAATTTGTCTAATGCCACATTATACTAACATTTGAGAAACAGTCTTAACAAGAGCTATAAAATAAGTACCTAGGTAATTCAAAGTTTCAGCTAAAATCAGACCTTTTTAAATCCTCCTAAAAAACCAATAATAGAAACCTTCTTTATTTGATTATTAGTTTTCTTGCTTTAGCAACAGAGATGTACCTATTGAAACAGCCCTTCTCTTTTTATATCAGCATCCAGAATGCAAGTGGACTTTGAGGACATTATTGATTGCTATACTGTCTAGCTCGCTTTGGTGGGAGTTTTTGCAAGTTCAGTATCGGCATGTGCACCTGATTTGGAGTTCACAGCATGTGCTACCAACACCCATCCTTGTTGTCACAATCTTTTCTTTGTTAGGCAGTGTATCAGCTCTTTATGCACTTGGATTTGGATTTATAGGTGCTGTTGCATAGAAACTCCTTGACTAAGAATACAGTCTCACAGATTTTCCTGTCATAGAGTCCACTTACTTTCACAGTAATATTTTCAAGGGTTTTATTACATTTTAAATTTCTTCTTGGGCTGGAGTTATATTTCAGGTTTATTTTCATACTCATGATCACTAAAGAGAATTTGGCCGTTTATCTCAGACATTTTTCAAGGTGATTGTATTTTATTTTTATCTACCTTAGCAAACAAGTGCAAAAGTACTAGTTTCTTAAAACCATTGTAAATATGTGATTTTGTTTGCATAGTCTTTGGCCTCTTTCATTTTTCTTAGATGCTGTAATGCACAATAGGTTTTGTTAAAATTACAGATAATGTGGTGTAAATTTTCACCATGTCAAGGAACAGAATGAGTTTAACATAGGTTCTAGATTACTGGAATGTCTTTACACACTCTTCTCAGGCTATTTCTATGTAAAGCCGTTAATTAAACCTTAAATTTACTGAAATTCTTAATTCATTAAACTATAAAATGCAATAGCAGCATTATTTTTTGAGAGTTCTAAATGCCATTTCTTTTCTCACCTTTAAAATAGTAATAGATTACTTTAATAGAACTATTCATATGTGTAAAGCTAAGCATGTGTTTAAGTGATTGCATGATTGGATTCTTTGCATACAAAAGAGCCAGAGAAATGACATGTCTGTGGCTCACCTTCCCAATTTTGAAGACTGAGAAATGCAACAAGTTGAAATTTGTTTCTTCTCCAGGGTCTAATAAAACTTAACACCTGTCCTTAACAGGCTAAACTGAGCAATCCTGGGAAAAAAATCACTGAACACTGTGAGCGTTTTCTGCATTACTGTTAAAGGACTGTTAAATCAATCATAAAATAATTAACTATCAGACAAATTAGACAGTGAGAAGTGGTAAAGAAACAAATATATAAAAGGCTGTGCATGTCATCCTTAGTGGTCTGGGTCTGGATATTATGGATCATTATTATTAGGTATTATTCACAGTAATCCTGCAAAGCAAAATCAAGTCTCATTAATAAAGACAGTAAACGCTCCATTTGAAGACAGTCTGATGGAAAACTCTTTGTTTCTCATCTGTCTCCATAGTGCATTCCAGTTAAAAATAATGAGGCTGTTGTTGAATATTTTATGAATATTTACCTGTAAAAATGACAAAAGGAAATAAGAATAGAAAGAATAGAATGTGTCACTTTGTTCTGTAGTTTATAAATTAGTTGCACACATTTTGTTGTAGATTTGTTTGAATTACATAGGGTACTTCTGGGTTTGTCCCCAGATTCTTTTCATTTCAGAAAATAATCAAAATCAGCCACAAATAATTGTTCAGCCTGCTGTTGTGATGGTTACTATTTTTTTTATTACTGGAATACTTCTAAGGCCAGGTCTAGTTTTCAAGTGTCTGATAGTGAGAAATTAATTCCCTTAGCCTTCAGTCAGTCACCAGTGATTTACAGAATTGGTGTTTGAGTACCATATAAATTGGCAAAAATTTTTTGAAGCCTGGAAAGATCACACCACTACACAGCTGTGCTACAGTCATGGACAATCCAATTCACAGAGCTACTTCACATGAAATATTCCTGAACTGAATGAGTCCCCTTACTGTCTGTTAGGTAAAGTTCTACATAAAGACCATTTGGATGGATCCTATGCCTCTTCAAGTCTTCAGGAACACAGATGTTTCACATCTGTTAAAGTCTTCTCAGAGTCCAACTCTTTACTCTGTAGCTCACCTATTTGCAGCTTCTGACCTCTTTAATTCCTTGTGCTTTTTTCAAGAGTCTAACAACAAACCTGTTAACTGCACAGTACTCACTACGAAGAGTAGGTACATCTGTAATTCCCTTCTGAGAGATGACACTGATTTCAACTCAAATTGTGTTATTATAAGTAGAATAAATTATAATTATAATAATTCACAATGGAAATTTGCACTCAGTAGCAAGAAAATACTCAGTGGTGGAAAATATAAATGAATAGACCTTATGGGTAAGGTCATATAGCAAAGAATAGAAATACATTTTCTACCTACAGAGGATGAATTTTTCTCTCCAATGTGTCTGGTTGGTGAATAGATTTTAAGCATCTGGGAAAACAGACATGCAAAATCTGGAACACATGTTTTGCAACAACAGTAAATCCAGAGTGCAATCAAAGTAAAGCTCTCACCAAAAATAGCTTTAAATTGGCTACAACTGACTGCATATACTCTTTCACTTTGAAATCATCAATTCTTCTTTAACTCACATGCTCAAACTTGTGGGGTATACTGCTAGATAAACACTTTGAGAATATGCTCACATACCATAATCCCTTTAAACTTTTCAAGTTCCTTCCTAGTCCTTTAAAGTCCTCATGGAAATAGTTGTTTAGCAAAGCCAAAACTAAGATGTGGTCTTTTCTGTTTACAGAATCCTAGAACCGATATCTGGCAACAGCTATGGAAATATGTGCAGGCATTAAATATGACCTCACTTTGAAGCTTACGTCATTTTCCTGCTCATGGAAACAGCCAGTGGTTTTCTGCCTGCATTTTCTTTTCCATCTGTGCTCATCTCTTTCCAGTTTAAGATGTTTTCTTAGGTTTTACAGCAGATGTATTCAGTGTGACTCCTCTTCTAACTGGAAGCTGTTAGTCTCTCTGCTGATATAAAGTACTTTGGGAGCATGTGAAAAAATACCCAGTGTTTGCTGTTAGTCTACATACTTATAGGAGTAATAGTGTTAAGTCACATTTACACTGCCTTATTTTACACACTAAATTTAGAATGCACGATAAACTCTGTAAACTTCTTACATAGCCAACAGTAGGAGAGGGGGATTCAGAGTAACTGATCATAGAATCATAAAATGTTTTGGGTTAGAAGGGACCTTAAACATCATCTAGCTACATTTGGAACAGAAAAGTTAAACATAGGCAGTGCTGGACTGGGAGCTGTGTTTCTAGCCATCTTAACATTAAGTAAATACTTCATTTATCTGTAAAAAAATTTAGATGGTTGATAAGCTCTATTTGCCCTATTTATAGACACATTTATTAAAAAGTACCTTAAAAGATATTTTTGGTAGTAATAAAAAGAGGCAGCTACCAGCTTTGGCAATTATGTCAGTGGAGAGATCAAATACAGATAGTGGGAAAAGCCAATGTTACCTGGAGTACCTATAGCTGTAATTTAAGGAAAGAGATAGTCCACATTTCCACATAGGATAGCCCACATTCTACATAGTAAAATGCAGAAATAGTGCAAAGTGCAGAATTACAACTCCATTGAGGTTTAGTGATCTATGTCTCTGTCTTAGAAAGGGAGAAAAGATAAATGTTTGGAAAACTCTAAGGGGGAGAAAGAAGTGGACAAAACTCCTTTAGCATCTCCAAGCCCATTCACTACCAAAAAAGTATAGTTCTTTTTAGCCTTGAAAGCTATATTGCTGCTGTCCCAAACTCAGCTGAATCACTGCAAGCAACAATGAAAAAATGTTGTGTCTGAATCCATATAATCCATGTTCTGTCATGAGGTAGGACCTGGAAATGCAAGCAAAGGAAAACCAGGAGCAACATGGGCCTGCACCAAAAACATGGTATGACGATGACTGGGAACCCAGGATTTCTGATCACAATGCTCTCTAGAGGCAGCCTGTAAAAGCCTAATAGCACATTTAACAGGAGAGCTGCTATCTAACACCTGTGCATCACCCATAATTCAGTCAGATGCAGAACATATAACCCATCTTGTTTCCTTTTCCCCTGTACAGCTACTTACAACAGTGTTGCATTTTCATATCCTGACAACTAATCAAGCATTTTAAAGTTTGCTGTTATTTGGATTGATCCCATTCCCTCATTCTCATTGAAAAAAAAAAAAAATCATGTGAAAATTTGAATGTTTTAATTTTCCTCAACTATACGTCTACATATATCACTATATATGTATTTATTTATATATATAAAATTATATATATATAATTATACACACACATTTGGTAATAACACACATTTTGCTAACTAGAAGTTTTAAAAAGTAGACTTAGTAATTCTGAAAGAAGGACATGTGCATGTAAACATTCATAACTCAAATGTTACCTGGGAATCAAGGTCTTTAAAGAAATGTTAGGGTCATTATCAATTTTTATGCACCTCTGGGAAGCATTAACAAATACAGCAGAACATGAGGGAGGGGATATTTGACATAAGAAAGGGCAAGGATTTTTGTGTGTATTCTTCCTTTTTGTAGAGGGTTTTGTTTGGTTGGTTGGTTGACAAGATTTGGCAAAGCAACCAAAACTCTTGATTCTTATTCTAGCCATAAATATTCTTCTAAACCTTGTGAGATTTAACCAATACTAATTATTTCATTTCTTGTTTTGTAGTCTCACAGTCTGTAATGTAAACACATTACACCTATTGTCATCTATTCCTTAAACTTTCTCAACTTTAGTCTATAGTTTTCTTTTATGAAACCTTATTTGGCCTGTTTGACTTTTGATTACTTCTGTGTTCTGAATTGACTTAATGTTCAAAACACTTTTGTCACTTTACGCATCACTTTATCA
Organism: Anabacerthia variegaticeps; assembly: GCA_035583185.1. NCBI lineage: Eukaryota > Metazoa > Chordata > Aves > Passeriformes > Furnariidae > Anabacerthia > Anabacerthia variegaticeps. The sequence continues at coordinate 17,038,390 of JAWWEW010000088.1, read as the reverse complement.
TTTGTTTCTTTTGTCTCCTGCTACTTGCATATAGAAACTGATATTTTCAATTATATTTAAAATCTGCAGATACAGTAGAGTCCTCATCACCAATTTTTTCCTGATATGCTTAACATTATAATTTCATATTCTCTTTAGGGAATCTGTTTTGAATCAACTCATTGTGATGAAAGGTAAAGTATTCTGCATAGAGTTGCAAACACACAACATGAAGAAAACAATCTGTAGGAAAAATTTCTTTTTCTGCTCTCCTTCCCTGGATAGAATTGCTGTTTTCTTATGTAACACATTTCAGAACAGAATAAAAAGATGACTCAAAGAACTAAAATATGTTTGTTTGTTTTGGGTTTTGTTTGGTGTCATGGTTCAACCCCAGACAGCCACTAAGTGCTACGCAGCCACTCCCTCCCTCCCCCACCAGTGGGATCAAGGGCAGAATCAGAAGGGTAAAAGTAGAAGACTCAAGGGTTGAGATAAAGACAGTTTAATAGGGAAAGCAAAAGCCACACACACAAGGCAAAACAAGGAATTAATTCACTGCTTCCCATGGATGGGCAGGTGTTCAGCCATCTCCAGGGCCCCATCATGAGGAACAGTGACTTGGGAAGACAAAGGCCATCACTCCAAACAACTTCCCCCTTCCTCCTTCTTCCTGCCACTTTAAATACTGACCGTAATGTCACATGGTCTGGAGTATCCCTTTGGTCAATTTAGGTCACCTGTTACAGCTGTGTTTCCTCCAAACCTCCCATGCACCCCCAACTTTCTCACCAGTGTGGCAGTACAAAAAGCAGAAGAGGCCCCGGCTCTGTGTAAGCACTAACATTGCTCAGCAGTAACAGAAACATCTCCATATTATCAACCTGTGTTCAGCACAAATCCAAAACACAACCACACACCAACTACTGTGAAGAAAGTTAACCTTTCCCAAGCAAAGCCAGCATATTCATTTTCTAGACCTCTCTTCTTTCTATGACATGGGAGTTAGTGTACGGGACTTTGGCAGGAAGAGTTTTGGAAGATTTCTTTTTAGTGCACACTGGGCCTCTTTGATGGACTCTACCTTTGCGACATTCCTGCTAGCAAGGGCAGAAATACTCCGTGTCATTAGTTTATTGTTCCCTTTGCTCATCTCAAGGCATACTTTCTTTGCATTTCTGAAATTCTGGTATTGCTTATCTTTTACGAGATAGGTCGGTTCTAAGGCTACATTAGTATTACAAAATTATTTGTTTTATGTTTCTTCAGTTAATGGGGAAACAAAGGAGCTGAATATTCAGAGACGCATGATGACAATTCCGAACACTAAAAGAAGAGAAGGAAATTGCATATGAAAACAACATAAGCAATGTGATGAAGTATGCTTATATCACATAGAAGTTTCAGGGTTTTGTTCTGTTCAAATATACATACTCTAGCAATGACAGCAGGCTATATAGGGAGAGATTGTACTGTTAAAAATAAATTTCCATGTAAGAAAACTGTTAGAAATATGAAGTAAATATTTGATGTTCCTGCCCATTTCACTTCTTCCCAAAGAGAAAAGCTAAGAACTGGGTTAATTTATGACAATCAACAGCTTCTATATTTTACGTTTAGTCTTCTAAGTAGTAGGTAATTAATAAAATATTTATTACTAAGAAACCCACTCAGTTCAATTTACTCAAGTATCATCTACCACATTTCAAGTACATTGTTTAAGAGATTGATCTGTGTGACATATATACCTGTCCTTGATAACAAAACCTCCTATCTTTCAGGATACTGTGCTTCTATTATTTTAGTAAAACCCTATTTCAGCAGATATGTGCCCCCTATTCAAACTCTAGAAGGAATAGGATTTTCTTTTCTTTCTGTATTATTGCCTTCAATTCCGTGGCCTGCAGGATACAGTCCTTATCCTTTAAGCGTATCGGTCAATCAATAGCTATTCGTGAGAGTACAACATTTGCCTCTGTCTTTGATTTGTAATCCTCTGAGCACATTGAAAAACACTTGCTTTCTCCAGGGCATTTAACCACAGGATTTCTGGCAGCCTCATCTTTAGCGGCAATAAAGATTCTTCCTCTTTTTATTTCCTAAGTAATGTGACTCTCTGCCTTTGGCCCCAGCTTCATATGCAATAGGATTATGAAGTCGGGTGCATAGCTGAGTAATAGAATTGGTCATTTTTCCCCCCTGTTTCGAGATGCTGACAACAGTTTCTTCTACACCACAACAGACTCCATGAATATGGTTGTGCAGTGGCTCTTGAAATTCAGCTTTCTAGGCCAAGTTGTTAGCTACCTTCAGTCAAAAATCCTTAGGTAGTACTACCTGGCACAAACATTTTATGCCTTAGTGAGACAATGGCATGAGCAAGTATTTTTATTCTAAGGTGGCCCAGGCAAAGCTGAAATTGCAGATGCTGGTTTAGATAAGATTAAAATAGTTCTGCTGCAATATGAACACTTTAGGAAAGTGTATTAAGATATCTGTAATTCACATAGTAAGATGAGAATGGTCTTCTGAACAGACCAGCTCAGGTTTATACTTTGTATATGTTTTCTGTGAAACATTTCTGCCAAGAGAATAAAAACAAATAATAAACTAAGACTTACAAAATACTTACAAAATACAAAAGACTGTGAAATACATGTGATGCCCATAAAAATGAAATGCTGGCACCAATTATTTAAATATTTTTGTAGTCTTCTAGATTATGGAGTCTGTAAGGACATCCTTGACATTTCTTTGCCATGCTGGAGGACCCCTTTCCAAGACAATCCTTGTTCTCAGGGGACATGTGGAAATGTTCACTTCTTTTAACAGATTCCTTTCTTTGTTCAGCACCAGTTAAATGCCAAAATCAGCTACCAGGTTCCCAGGGACAATCACCAGCTCCTGGATACCCTAAGGACTTCAGTATATAATGACTGTGAAGAAATGCCTCAAACTTGCCCAGTTCTGTACACTGGCCACTAAAATCAATAAATTCAATAAAAATTGTGAGCAAGTCTGAAATCAGATGGCTTTCACTGCATTTGGAATTTTGTTATTGCAGATGTGAACAGCTCAAATAGAAAGGCTGACATTAGTCTTCATTTCATATTGTGGTACTGTGCAAATGGAAAAAAAAAAAAGAAACCCGTAAATTTTGAGGAAAGGGGCTATTTTTGCACTCCAGCAGAGGTAAGAGAATGCTGGAAAACAGAACATTTTCTTTGAGTTATCAAATATTTACTTAGTCCTGCAACCTAAGTTGTGGGATAAAGAATATTTTTCCAGGCTGGTTTCCATGACATCTCTGCTAATTATTTTCTGGAGATTTATTAGTGTGTCCTGCAAAGCTCTAATGAGAAAGCATGTTAATTTACATCTGTAAGACAATGAATATTATGTTAAAAGGATCAATTAGTTAACCATTAAGGGACAGAACTGAAAAGACTTAAGTATCGAAAACCCTCATAGGATTTTCACAGCACCTAAAAGTCATATATTCCAAGCACAGAATCACTATAGCTTATTTAGAGACATTGTGTCTTTGTATTTTCAACATATTGCCTTATTAATGTAACCTTAGGACGCGAACTATGTGAACTGTTTTCACTGAAATGCAACAGCACTCAAGGCATAATTGGGTTAAGATTTCATTGTAAAATGAAACATTAGGGCATTCAGCAATCCCCAGGGCCAGGCCAACAAACACTCCCCTTAAAATAAAGGTTTAAAATAAACTTATACTGACTCGAGTCATAGTTCCCTAAGTGGAAGCAACATGGATGTGGTAGGGATAACACCATTGCTGTTTAACCTTGCTCTGGGCTGCCTGTGTGAACAGGACAACGAAAGGCCAGCAAGAGACTGATGTGTGCTGTCACTCTTACTGATAAAGCTGATGACTGAACAGTGTGTCTCTGTGAGAGATACCCTGGAGAAGCATGGCCCAAACCATCATATTGATAGCTTGGATAGTCTGGTGGGAGCAATTTTTCACAAAAATATGGTAGAGGCTCCTTCTTCCATTTTCTTTGGCAGAAAACGCCAATGTCCCACTGAATTTGCTTAAAGGACAGTGCTGCTTTTCTTCCTTTTCATATCAGGTTGTTACTTAGTGAGTAAAAAAAGGAGGGGAAGAGTTTATTGCCCACAGTACAATCATGGCATAAAATCTGCTCACCAGTCTGCCATATATTCCACTGCTTTTTCTCCCTTTTGTACAGCTTTTGCTGTTTAACACTTTGCTAAACTCAACTCTTTGTTGGAAGGAAACTTAATAAGGATGTGTGTTTCAATAAAGAAAAAAAAAAAATCATGACAAATTTTCAGAAGCACAAGATAGCTGGTTGGTCCTAATATTTTATGAGAAAAGGCTAGGTGGACAGTTGAAAATTAAAGTTCCTATGAATGTTACAATCACTTTTACACAGCAACATTTTTACTGTGCAAGTACCAGTTTGGAAAATATAGAGCCTTCACAACTTTTTCAGACCTATTACCATCAGACAGTTAAACATTACCATGAATCATGAAAAGAGAATAATTAGGGTAATTTTTAAAATGTGAAATGTTTTTTCCTCTACAACATACTGCATTCTGAAGGTTAGACCCCTTCCCTTCTCCTTTTCCCAGTTCCTCAGCAGGAAAACTCATAATATTAAAACTGGCTGACAAAGAATCTTTCAAATACACTCTGATGAAGCTACATGAATACACACAGGTGGTGCATATCTAAAAGCAGAACTGATTCCCGTAATAAGTCTGTCTGCTTAAAATTTGGGAGCTATTTTAATGGAGACAAAATTACCACAAGCACACAGTAGCTAATTTCCTAAATGCAATAATGTGGTTATTTGCCATAATGACCACAGGCACTGCATCAGTTCACATTAAAGACTAAGAGGTTAATCATTTGGAATTTAAAACAAGAAAAGTCTGACTGGCTTGCTTTTTATTTACAGGACTGTAAAATGCATTTGAAATCACCAATTTAAATTTTTTTGTGGCTTAATAACTTTTAAACAGACACATTTATATTTATGTATTTATTTATTAAATCTTTTCCTGCTTGAGACCACATATGTTCAGTATGTGTAATTTCATAGGTCAGTTATGAACTTCTATAAAGAGGTGTGAAATGAAAATATTGACAGCTGAATTTGCTGGCACAATTATGACATTCTTCAAAGTAAAGGTCAAAACACTGAAAATCATGGTTATTACACAGATCCAAAAATAAACAAAAGCATCCAAACCAATGTTAGATTTTTCTTTTTGAAGGTTTTAGTATTTCTTCAGCTCAAACATTTTTAAATCTTTCCATTTCCTGTGCAAGACAGGAAAATTTTATAGTTTGCTTGTCTTACTTTCCACTGCTTTTCACAAGTATACAAAAAAGACAAAATCAGGAAACAAAGAAAAAAAAATCATCTGCTGAAAGGAAAGCTAGAACACACAGATGTCCGATTTTAGGAAAGCGAAGGTCAGAGCACAGCTGACGATTTTTCTCCAAGACTGGAAGGGAAATGAACACAACTGGGAGGTATGAGCTGTCTGATAAAGAAATCAGAAGACTATTGAGAAAAGACAAGAAACTACCATCACCAGCACAAGGCCAACGGAAAAAGTTGCAATAATGTAAGCTAGGTGAGCGCCTCAACCTCAAAGACTCTCAGCTATGCGTTTTAGCTTGTTGAAAAATGTGATCACCAGAACACAGCCTGAATGAAGGTGAGGCCTGCGTAAAAAAAGGAACAAGAAATCTTTCCCTGCCATCACCGCCTTGCTGGGAAACAGAGACTTCAACAACAAAACCTTTGTTTGTTGTGGGATAAAACCTTTAATGTGCAGAAAACAGTCTTATGGAAACTTGTAGAGGTATGCTGCTAATTCCCTATAAAATGGAGCAGCACTTTGAGCAAATGTGTCTTTAAGAAGCAGAATGGCACCTGGGATATCATCAGGGTGTGTGGTGAGGAGGGCATCAGTTGAAAGGGTTAATCAGAAATTTTCTGCATGCATTTATGGCTCTGTTGAACTATCAATTGATATGAATCACAACCCAAATGAAGTCTAATGGGATGTTTGGCCTTCAAGGGTAGCAGGTCAACAGACCAAACAAACTAATGTGGACCATCAGTTCAAGAATGTTTTCCTGGAAAAACATGGGATGGGATTTATTGACCCAGGAAATTCCTTTCAGTTTCATGCTCAGCATGGCCAGAATTTCATCTCTGGCTCCTGGCCATCCCCATGTCATGTTCTGTCCTTTTTGTTTGTTTGTTTGTTTTTATTAAAATTGTTCACTACACAGCCAGATGTGCTGTGGCTACAGTTTAAGTTGATTAAGAGGTCACTGTCCTCATCTGCTCACCTCCTCCTGCGCTTTGCTTCTGCTTCCTCAGCTATGTAAGCAAATTGTATAAGCAGTGACACCTTTACCATTTCTGTGAAAAAAAGTGTTGCAGTAAAAGACTGAAATGTATGTAAAATTGCAGAGATTATTCTCAGCAGATACAAACACAGTAAAACCAGAAAATCCAAACCAGCTGAGACTGTGGAAATGGAGTCACTCCTCTTCTAATCCAATATTACAATCTGCTTAAATATTGCAGAAAGAACTTCAGATTCGAATATTTTCCCCAACAAAATTAGAACTCAAACCAAGTTA
>JAWWEW010000088.1:16976486-17006589 GCA_035583185.1 Anabacerthia variegaticeps | reverse complement strand
GAAATCCAGACATCATTTGTGACATTGCTTTTCAGCTTTAAACAACAGATTGCATAGTATTGCTGATTCAGGTTTGTTTTGTTAATTGATTTGATAGACTATAACTGTTATAATAATCCTGATACTGACTAGACTTAATTCAGAAAATTCACATTGGCTTAAGCTGCAGTAAAACCTTGCAGTGTAGCTTTATTACTCTGAACGTGGTGCCATTCTGAGCAAGTAGCAGCTTAGTAACTTATTTGGTTTTTACAATAACATATCTCAGTAGTCCTAATGATTCAAAGTCCAGCATAAAATAATGAAGTTTTGGAAGGAGGAACTGCTGATCTGTAGACTCTTTGCCAGGCTCCTGTTCTTTCTAGGCTGTGCAAAAGTCACAAACTTTTATTTAGATATCAGTACATGCTGAGAGTTTGAATTTTTTGTATTTTCTTTGTATTTGTAGTAGCCCACAAGGAAGTATGAGACCTGTCCTGGATTTTACAACTATTATCCATCTTTTTCTGATATTACTGATTTTGGCTCATTTGGGGAACATTTTATTATTCAGTGTTATTTTTATGTATTTATGAATTTAGCCCTATCTGTTTTGTTTTCCAAGTTCTGTGATAATTTTCCAGAATAAAGTTCTTGAGGCTGTATCTGTAACCCATATGTGCTGTAACAGAACCATGGGATCAACTATGTTGAAAAAGACCACTGGGACCATTGAGTCCAACCTATGACCAACCACCACCTTGTCAGCGAAGTACCACATCCAGTCTTTTCCATGGTAAGTAAGAACAACAGCAGTAGGTTTCTAGAAACAGAATTTTTTTTTTATTTTTTTTTTTTTTTTTTTAGCAGTATTTAACAGATATGTTCATTATGTCTTCTATGCAAAAAAAAAATTTGAAAGGATGTTTACTTTTGTAGTAACCTAAAGGTTTTATTCCTTTGTATTATGCACATTTCTCCACATTATTGGTTGGAAAAAAAAAGAGCTTTCAGCAGTTAGACCCTCTTACATTATGCAGTACTTTAAACTTTTAAAGATTTCTCAGGGTAAGTCCTCAAAAAAAAAAAAAATACCATTACCCAAGAAAAATGTTCAGAAAAGCTTCACTTTGACATGATTACAGGAAATACTTTGTTGCTTCCTAAACTCAGGTGTTTATTGTGAAGTTCATCTTCATATTTTCTGTATTAGTCAAGTCAATATGCAATTACTTAATTTTTGTCAGTTTGCCATAATTCTTCCTAACACCTTCTACTCTCCAGCATGTTGCCTTTGTCTCTATGCTAACTTGTTAAAACCTTAAACCCTTAGACTTCTACCTCATGTTTTCCATTAGAAATTAGATTTGCCCTTTTCTCTGCCTCAAAGAGTCTCGTGAGCAAACCATAATTGCTTTTTATATAATTTAAATTTGAGACATAAATGGAAACAATGTAAAAATATTAGATTAAAATAGTTAGTCAAAATATTAAACTAAAATCAATGACACATACTGGAATTTTTTCTATTCTGATGTTTTATAATGAAAAAGAAGTCTTCCATGGAAAACTGAGTCTTGATTACCAATTAGTTGGAAAGTATTCAATATAAAATTTTATAATTTGAAAAAGTCCAATACTTACTATCTTTTTTAGGATAGCCTACAAGGTTTTAACCAACAAAAATGGTTATAACCTCTCTAAAGACCATCCCACATAGTGTTTAGCTGTCAAAGAGCCCTGTAACCAATAATAGCCAGCTGCTAATTTATCAGTTTACTCAGGGGTCGTGTTATGATACAGTTAGTAAAATTATTGGAAATGGTTTTGCCTGAATTAAGGTGCAAACAAGACTAGATGCCAAAGTCAATAGTGCAGGTTTTGTTTAATGGTAGATGTGAAACAGAGAGAGACAGAAAGAAATAGGAAAAGGAGGTGGGGGAAGAAAGAAAGCGACAGAGAGAGATTAATATAGAGAGTGTATCACTGCTCCATGTAACCTGGCACCATCCCATCGTTCTGGTTCTTCTGGTCTTCTTGGTGGTGAGGGTCCCACAAAGTTTAGAATCTCATGGGTTAATATATGTTCAGAACATGCCAGGTACCTTCTCTGGGGTGGTGGGGAAGCTTTGCAGTCTCTTTCAACAGGCTCTGGACTTGCTGCATCACTTGGATCACAAATCCAGTGCAGTCCTCAGGTGGTGAAATACCTCAGGAATGAGTCAGTGGGACAATCTGGGGTTCTGTGATGGTTAAGGACCCTTCTCAGCTGCCTTTCAGGTGAATGTCCCATGTGCATGTGGTCTTCTTAGAGCAGGGGGAGGGGTGGGTAGGGGTGTTAATCCTTCAGTTTAGTGTAGAGAGATTTCACCATCACACACTCAAACTCCTTCTCCTTCACTACCCCCTGGGCCTTGTTTTCTTCTCTTCAGACCTGAGATGATTAACCAATACTCCTATCTCAAGTTCCCAGTCACAGTCCAGATTCTAGTCAGAAGGCATTGGGAGGAGGTTGCTTCTGTGGTCACAGACAGGCAGTTGCTTCCTTGTAGTTTGACAAAAGTCTGATTTTGACAACGTTTAAGACATGAATAACACTCCAGTCCATCACAGGTCATTCTGTTTTCTAAACAGCTGCTGCAAGACACAAGACTTGGTTATTTCAATTCCTTTCAGAATGCCTTAGTCTTTTCCCTTACTAGTTGTGCTTCAAAAATTTTAGGTACTTAAGCTAGAGCAATTTGTCTCTGTGGGTTATAAAATAGATGTTGAAAACCATAAGTGATTCCACTCTGTTAAAAAATGCCCATTCATCACCTTTATTCCCCAAACTCTATGATGCCTGAGTCATTTCACTAATCCCTCCAGGAGAAGAATCAGATCATGAACTGCCACAATTATACCATGCAGAATTTACTGGAGAACATGGTTGTAGCATCAGACCTAGATGAGGAGAAATAGAAATTTCTTCAGCATTAGTTAATGAGTGGTAAAAGAGCCTTTATCTCCTCTAGCACAGAAATTAACTTTTAGAGAAATATTCTTAAAATGGATAATTAAAGCAACTTATTCATCTCAGTGTCAATTTGCCATCACAGACACACTATGAAAGAATTTTCTAATGTGAGTACATATTAGAAGCAAGCAGTTCTTTGCTTGCCATTTCTATTCTGAAAGCTGAACTCTCCCTATAAATTAAAAAGTTTAATAGAAGTTTCCTCTGCTTATAGTCCAGCGTGTTATTTTGATTTTTTTCACACTATTAACACAGGCATGTAAACCAACCTGTGCTAGTTCTATATTGCATCTTTTTAGCATAAGAAATTTGTGCAGTAAAGGATTAATATGCCAAAACTTTGGAAAGCATTGTTTCACTAGAGAATTTTGTGAAACAATGGATCAGATTTCTGATAGAAATTTCAGATTAAGATTTAGATCAAACTGTGTTTTAGAAGTGCAGGTTATTATTCAGAATACTAATTTTGTGTAGAGGTGATTTCAGCTCATGTAATTTGACATTTTTGCAGGCAATGTATATTTCATATGGTCAGACAGGGAAGAAATTTATATTAATACACTCAGCTGAAGTGTGTAACTGTCTGAGTAATGGATGATTAAGCTCTCCAGAACTCTGTCTCTCTGGTTTTCTCACAGATGATTCTAGAAAGGTCCTGCTTTTATTTTGCTTTGAATTCCTGTTCTTCTGGTCTGCTATGGCTTCATGTATTTGAGTCCCACTGATATTTGAGTCGTGGCTTTTTGGCCACTTCCTGAAAATGAAAGAAAACACTGACTGTTCTAGTTTAAAAGGGAATGGAAACAACCATTTTCTAGTTATTTAAATCTTCTGAATCCTGTGGTAGGCAGCTGACTGGAAGCTGGCAATTGTCCCAGTTTTCAAGAATAGCAGAAGGATCTCCTCAGAAACTATAGATCTGTCAGTCGCACTTTGGTGCCTAGTAAAGTAGTGGACTAGTTTATTCTCAGAAGTATTGAGAAACACCTGAAAGACAATGCTGAGATCAGTCACAGCCAGCACAGCTTCATGATGGGAAAGTCCTGCTTATCAAACCTGCTTTCCTTTTATGACAAGTTAGCCCACCTAGTAGATCAAGGGAAGCCAGCTGATACAATCTTTTTGAATTTCAGTAAAGTTTTAGATACCATCTGTCACAGGATCTTTCTGGACAAAATATCCAGCACACACAGCTGGATAAACACATCATGTGGTGGGTGAGCAATTGGTTCATGGGTTGAGCACAGAGGGTAATAGTGAAGGGGGTGACATCAGCCTGGTGACCTCTCACTAGTGGGGTTCCACAGGGCTCCATCTCAGGCCCTGTGCTCCTCAACATCTTCATAAATGACTGGGATGCAGGACTGGAAGGGTTACTAAGCAAGACTGCAGATGACTCAGAACTGGGAGAAACTGTTGAGTCCCTCCAAGGCAGGGAGGACCTGCAGAGAGACCTTGACAAGTTAGAGGACTGGGCAATCACCAACTGTGTGAAGGTCAATAAAGGAAGGTGTTGGATTCTGCACCTGAAATGGGGTAACCTTGGATGTAGGGACATACTGGGGAATGAGAAGCTGGAGAGCAGTGCCACAGAAAGGCACCTGGGGGTCCTGGCGGATGGCAAGTTGAATATGAGCCAGCAGTGCCCTGGCAGCCAGGAGGGACAACCGTGTCCCGGGGGGCATCAGGCAAAGCATCGCCAGCCAGTCGAGGGAGGGGATTGTCCTGCTCTGCTCTGCACTGGGGCAGCCTCACCTTGAATATTGTGTGCAGTTTGGGGCACCACAATATAAGAAAGATACTAAGCTATTAGAGAGTGTCCAAAGGAGGGCAATGAAGATGGTGAAGGGCCTTGAGGGGAAGGCATATGAGGGCACTTGGTGTGTTCAGCCTGGTTAAGAGGAGACTGAGGGAAGACCTTGTTGCAGTTACAATTTCCTTGTGGGTGACAGAAGAGGGGCAGGCATTGATCTCTTCCCTGTGGTGACCAGTGACAGAACTTGAGGGAATGGCCTGAAGTTGTGTTAGGAGAGATTTAGGCTGGATATTAGAAAGAGGTTCTTCACCCAAAGGTGATTGGATGCTGGAACAGGCTACTCAGGAAAGTGGTCGCAGCATCAAGAGTGATAGAGTTCAAGAAGCTTTTGGATATTCCTAGGTACATGGTGTGACTCTTGGGAATGGATGCAGTGCCAGGATTCTGTGATACATGTGGGTGCCTTCCAACTTGGCATATTCTGTGATTGTGCAAAAACAATTTTCAGGAAAATATTACAGCTGAAGTGTTAAAAGTTTGAGGAATTTTCTGTAAAGGATGAACTATATTTTCTACAGTGTTAACTGACTTTTAAAGAAAGGCTAGAAAGAGGCATATTCATTTTAAGAAAAGCAACTATTTAACAGTGCTTTTCCTCCTTTAGTGCTTGTTAGGGACGAACCTTCTGAAGCTGGACATTGCTAGTTAGCCTTCTCCTTAGCATTCTGTGCCAGTGGCATTGATCATTCAGTCCCTAGGCAGGAAAACATACTCCCACACATTTTTCTCTAAGCAGTCCTTCATGTTCCTGGCTGCTACAACTTTCTGCTCAGCTGCTGTCCTTGAAATATGTTGTCTTCCCAGTCAGTGTCAAGGATGTTCCAAGGAATGTCCAGCTGTTAAACACAGATCTGTAGTTTTTGGGTCAAAATCATCTTCTCTCTGTGTGTGTGTGTGTCTGTGTGAAGGGGGAAGGGATGGCTCAAATCTCATAAAGGTGGGGTGGCATTGTGTCCCTCATGGTAGGCCCTGGAGCAGCTGCCAATCACAAACAGTCCAAGAAAATTGCAACACCCACAGTTCCTGGAGCCCCTGTCCCAGCTCAGATTGGCAGGGACAGTGGGAACATGGTCCCTCACCCTGGCCTGGGACCCCAGAGTGGTCAGAGTGTCAGAGGTCCCACCGTGGGGATGGCCACAGGGACCAGAGCAGATAAAACCAAACGTGTGCCCTCACCACATGGTTGCAGCCCTGCCATCTGGATGTGTGAGAGCTGGTCCTCCACAAGATTCTAGTAGTAGGTATATAATCTGTCTCTCCCTCCTTCTTCTCTCTTCTTGCATCCTCTTCTCTTTCTTTGCTTCTTTCTTGATGCTTTGGGTAGCATATTGCTGGAGGGATTGAATTCTGACTTAAGTGCTGTGAGTTACTATGTTCTGGGTCAGTAGTGTGGTGGAATGTTTTGTCTAGCTTGTGTGGTGCCCTTTTAAACTTTTTTCAGGTTTCTTTATCTTTTTCCCTAAATTATTGATAAAAGTACTTCTTGGGAACAAGTCCGTAGCTTATTCTCTTGACGCTATCTCGAGCTAATAAAGAACCCTATATATATTTTAAATCAAAACTCCTAGCTAAGCCCATGAGCCTGCAGCTCCAGGGCTGAAGAGTTACATCAGCCAGGCCAGAGAATGTATTTTTCATATATATCACACATCCTGCTCCACAGCAGCTCCATGAACAGTGCTGCCACTCCTATTCATCTGTGCAGCAGATTGTCTGGTTAGCACTAAGACAGTGGAAGGTCATGCACCCTAGTTCTGTCATGTTAGTGGCACCAAAATGGCAATACTTTTTAAAAATATGTCAAACCATAACCTTTTTATTTTTTTTTTCCAAATCAAGAAAGTGCAGAAATGGTGTTTTTGGGAAGAATGCTTGGAATCCACAGCCTGTGGCAACACACACAATTGTGATAGCTTTTTACTGTCCTACTTTGCTAAATGACCTAGCAAACTGAAGGGAGCTTTTTCCTAAACAACCAATAGCACAGCTGGCTCCCTCTCCCCTCCTCCAAGTGTTCAGTCATTTTACTGACTTGAAGTTATGGGAGGAAAATGAAATGTCAATAAATGAAGGTCTTGGCATTCATTCTGTATGTTATTTGCTAGCAGCACTAAAAGGAAAAAAATGGAACTAGGCTAGGCAATCTAGAGGGAAACTGTGGAAATGACTTGTAACTAAGAGGATGTGACCCTCTGCATAATTCATAATCATTAGTCTAAGTGACACTTCCACAGTATGTGCAGTAGTGCTCTCCACTGCGACAGGTCTGAGCCCAAATGGCCCATTCAGCAGTAGTCTGTTTGCGATCAGATTTCCCTGAAAGACAACTCTCAAAGCTTTATTTGCTCTGTGTATGTATATGTGCATGTTTGGGTTTTTTTTGTGGTTTTTTCTTTGTTTTGTTTTGTTTTTAAGGAAAGATGCTGCCTCAGCTTGATCAAGTGTGCAATTTAAGCGTTGCTCAAATGATTCTTTAAAACTGCATAAAGGCAATTCTGCTGTGCCTTGGAGACAGCATAGCTGTAATGTTCTGTGCATACATCTGCATGATTTCTCAAAGCTAATTCAAATTTAATGCATTGGTAATTCCTTTTCTGCAGAAGTCACCCAGTAGTAATCTGAAGGTTACAGAATGATCTTCCAGATCAAATAACACTTCTAAACTAGTGTAAACCAGGAGGCAAGATTTTGATGGGCAGAATTAGACTTTCAATGAGTCACTCCATCCTCTTTACAATCCTAAACATAGCAACCTGGTGTCAAAAGTATTTATAGAAAGTGCAGCCAAAAGAAAGATATAGTTTTTAAATCAGCTACAACCAATTTACAGCACTGTATTGTCAGAAGGACATTATAATAGAGGCTTGAATCAATGGGAACTTTAAGAAGCAGGACTATTTATGAGTTTTGGTGTCCACAAAATTAATGTATTTTGTTATTTATATAATTTAAACAAAATATGAACACTATCAAAACTGTTTATGGAAAATATAAATTATTTGCAGTTAAATTTTGATGTAAATTGAACCTAACCAAATGAAGAAAAAAAAATAAATTACTCTCCCCTTGGGATTTAGACCTCACAGTACTAATGGATCATTAGTTTCTATTTCCTCTGAGCACGCAATTTTTTTAAAATGTAACCATGTTGGACTACACTGAAGCAGCAAGTTAAGTGGGTTTACCCACTTCTAATGCAAGCAAATTTTGTTCAGTTTTGGACACCCACATTACAATTTAGTCCTATATAGCCTCATATTTGACCACAAGAAGCAAGTATAAGGGCATAATTAGATTCCCTGGGCTTTTTCCTGTGCTGAAGCTGGATTAGTACAAACATTGCACCGGGTCCCTGTGGCTTAGTTATGTGATACATGCCAAGCTGGAAATAAAACCGAAAACAGAGTAGTCATGAGAAATACGTACTTGAACAACAAAAGATAGTTGGTTTTGATGTGGGCTACGCTCCCTTCTCTGATTAATTTTAATCAATACTTTTTTTGAAGTCAAACCTTGAAGATACTCCACATTGCCTTTTTCAGCCCTTGTTACATATTTTGAAGATCAGTGTAGTTATTCTTTGCTTTCCCCCATGTATTTCCACTAGAGAGATGTTGCATCTTTCCACTGCCTCTGCCATTTCCTTATTGCCACTTACACAAGTGGTCTGTGATGTACGCAGACAAGAGACTTTGGTCACCTTGGACTACTGTGAAGAATATTTAGAATGTCTGTGTCTACTATTGAAAAAAATATTCTGAAATCTATATTAAAGTGACCTGAATTTTCAAAGGAGACTAATTCCATCTATCTGCTTCTACATTTAAACTGGGTTTGGACACAGAATCACAGAATTTTCAAAGTTGGAAAAGACCTTCAAGATTATCCAGTCCAACCATCAACCCAGCACCACCTTAATCACCCTTAAAACATATCCCAAAGGGCTACATTCGAGACATTTCTTGAACACTTTCAGAGGTGGTGACTCCACTTCCACAGGCCACTTACGCCAATGCTTAATCCATCTTTCAGTAATTATCTTTTTTCTAGTATCTAATGTGAACCTCCCTTGGTGCAAGTTAAGGCCATTTTCTCTCATGCTTTGGCTTCAGACATGACAGAAGAGGCCCACCCCTAACTCTCCACAACCGCTGTTCAGGTAGTTGAAGAGAGCAATGAGGTCTCCCTTAAACCCCTTCTTCACCAGACTAAACAACCCCAGTTGCCTCAGCTGTTCCTCATCAGACTTGTTTTCTAGAGGGAAAGAACTTCCCCAGCTGAAAGAATTAAAGATGGTTCAAACCAAGATCCAACATTGTCATGAGGTGTCTTAAAAGTTTCTGGAAAACATATTTCACTCTAGGATCTACCTCCACATTTCAGAATAAACACATCTACAGATGTATTGAAATCCACTCAAACTAACTGAGAATAACAAGATTAAAAATCCCTCCTATTTAGTCTCTGAAAGAACTGGTGTGTCCAGAAAGTTGCTTACTTTAGGCAGCATTGATAATGGCTTCAAGAAAGAAAAACACATCAATTTCCACATTAAAGTAATAACGACGACAATTAATAGCAACCTTTCCAGTAAATGGTGATTGATAATACTTAGAAAACAAAAACAAACCTCCTTCTCCTTGATTTTTAGATAGTCTATAAAAATTAAAGAGGAATATAAGCATAAAAAGCTAATATTCAGCCTTCCTTTGTAAGTCACTTTTAAAACTGGACATAACTTCCATGACATATATTTGATAATAGTTATTTGCCAAGGTCTAGATTGTGTGGGTTTTTTTGTTGTTTTGGTTTTTTTAAAGAATATTTAATTGCATGAATTGTGAATGTCAACAAAGACTTATTACCTTGAGCATGTTTAAAATAAATTGTAATACATTTTCTTTTAGCAAAACTGCTATGACAGCTGCTCCATAAAGTCAATTACACTGTTGTGTGCTCTCAAGCAGACTTATTTTTCATAGTCAAAGTGAATGAGAAACAAGGTGAACAAACATCTCTGTAGTGATTGAGGACTGACTTTCTTTGGTTTGCAGCACTTGGAACAAAGGAATCATGCCTAATGAACTGAAACCATTTATTACTGAGCAATGCAGGGCAAGCACTACTGCCCTGTCATCCCCCAAAAGGATTAACACAGAATACAGATTCTACAGTGTCCACCAGGTGTTTTTGAACTCCATCAAAACAATGACAAAAACCTCCGTCTTCAGGGGAAAAAAAACAAATCCTCTTTAAAATATTAGCAGTTCTACTTTATGCTGGATGCTGATCTGTAGGTGCAAAACAAGAATTGTGATTTTTTCCATAAATAAACAAACAAAATATCAACAACACCCCCTTGATGGAGATCCAGAAAAATAACTGTCTATCCTCATAGGAATTCTTAGCACTGTGAACTGCAGTTTATATATTTGTGACTGTTTATGGAATTGAACAATCATGGTATTTTAGATCAGGTAAAACTCAGTGTTTACAAAAATATTTTGAGATAGTCTGTGGAGAAGCAAGGCTGTACACAAAAAAGGATACATGGATATTAAAGAAGCAGTCCCTTCTCTGATGTTTCATTTTAATCTTTCCAAATTTTTATATTACATGTGATGGCTTGCATTAATAATAGTAACTGTTTAAATGTACAGGATTGTCCTTGCCAGGGTTTTTTTGTCTGATCCATGCTATGCTGGTCAGATATAGTGAGTGTGCTGGTGATTCATTCAATTCATTAAAATTGCTAATATGTTTAAGATCAAATCAAGGCTACTAAGAGCTATCTGTGTTCTTGGAATTCTACAATCTGTTAATCAGATTATATTTTGACTTATCTGTTCTCTGAATGATCAATGTCTCTTTAGACTTGCCCTTGAATAGAATTAAGTCATTTTATCTCTGCAGAAAAGAAATTGAACACTTTTTTCTTTCCTTTTTTTTTTTTTTTAATGAACATGGAAAATGATTATGAAACAAGAAATTAGGTTCATGCAAGTTTAAATACATACTTAACTTGTTCTGTTTAGAAAGGATAGAGATGGTAGCGTGGTGTAAAGTTTTATAGAATTAGGAGAGTTACATTGTGAGAACAGTCAGGATGCAAATTATCACAGATAAAGTAGCTATTATATCTTTTATCACTCCATGCCATTGCACGCAAACAATGAAATTGCAGAAACAGAGTTTAGGATCACAACATTAGTAAAAGTATCTCTGTTATCAGCTTTTGATTCTCAGCTTCCGAGTGAGGCTCTTTCAGCATCAACATGTCTCCCTGTGAAACAAATACAGAATGAAAATAACTGTAATAAATGGCTTTCCAAATTCACCAACATCAAATTGCAAGAATTTTTAACACTTTTATACAGTGTATTAAAAATGGTTCCTAACTATACAGTAGCTAGAAAGCTGACAACCTGGCTTGTTAATGACCGGGAAAGGCTGCTTTTGTCTTTGTACCAATCACGTCATGTCAAACTAACTATTCTCTGGTTGTGGTCTGAATCTTACACCATCTGTGTATTTTCTTTGGAAAATTCTATATTCGCATCCAGCAAAGGATAGATTTGCTTTTCTATGAAAGGGAATTAATTGTGTGTGTTAGATGGTACAACAGGGGATTCAGGGCTAAGCTGGTGCACATCTGTGAGGGGACTCCTTCCCAGATGACACATGAAGAATGTTGGTGAATCCTCCACAACTGAACAAGTCTTGCTTTCTTTCCCCGGTTTGATGACTCAGCATTTATTGCTACTTCATGGTTACAGTGGCTTGCTGAAACATGGCTTATCTAGCGTACCTAGTCTGCTTTTTGTGTGTCTGGCACTGCATCCTCAATTTAAATCAGGTTGTAAACTGTTTTCTCTCAGATGGGTAGGCAACAAATATTAGTAACACATTTGCAGCTGGCTTTGAGTATAGGACTCATTTTAGTTCACACTCTTCATTACATTTCCTGCATCATGGGCCCACTACTTCTATTTCTGCTTTACTCAGGCCAGATTACTACAAAAAGATATCAGTTCACTGAAAATTCCCCCTGTTCTCCAAATGTGTCACAACATATTTGGAGTATATGAGCCTCATCTCACAAATTTGTAAAGCTGATTTTGTAACAATGACATTGAATGCCAAATAATTGGGCACTGAAAGCTTACTGAACTCATTAGACAAAAAGAGATAAATAAATGCACATACTTACAAACACTTGTCTCACTGATAAAAAAAGTATTTACTGTAAGTAAAAAACTTTAAAATCTGGATTAGGTTAACATTCCAATTTTAGACCCTGCAGAAAAACATATCAAGAAATATGTAATAAAAGCCTTCTATAATTTTTGAATGCCTTTACAGTTGGTTGCAAAATGCGACACTGTGGAGGTCTTGCATAGCACTGTAAATAAATAGATCCTTTTAAGTGTCTAATCATTAAGTAAATGCTAAAGAATTTAAACTAAAGATGATAAATACAATAAAATTTCTTCTGATTAAGCAGTGTAACAATAGCTTTTTTGCTACCAAGAGAGAAAAAATTATTTTCCTTCACGTTCCAAGATTTACAAGCAGTTTAGTTGCCTCTGCTTGATGAAACAAAATAATGACTACTCTGGATTTTGTCGACATCCAAAAGCAACTAAGAAAATACATAACAGCAATGTGTGCATGCACATGTGTACACATGCCACTTGATTGTCTTTGCATTAGCCAGCAATGGCTCAGGAACTGAGCACACCATATGAACAATATTAGTCAAAGACAATAGCAAAAACAGAGATGAGGGAGAAGTAATCTTGCATATTGCAAGAGAAATCACATTATTATCCACAAGTAGATTGCTTTACTTGCTTAGCACTCACAAATCTTATTGCCTCATAATCACCTTTACGCTCAGCTGCACTTCATAGCTTGTTTACCATTTTGCACTGATGTTTACCCCCTAAGTTTATTTGATGTTGGCCATCTGAAAATATTATGATTTAAATTACTTCCTGTAACTAATGAGCATATGTTTCAAGTATGTTCCATAGGAACAAGGAAATAAAAATTTTGAGTTAACATCCTCTTTTTTGATCAAGTTTAAGTGTCTTGGAAAATAAGACTACAAAGATTTATTGTTACATAAAATAATATAGAGAGAATTCAAAGGTACAAACATATTACTTTATGGGAATTTTAAAACGTGTTCAGACATCACAAGTTTGTGACTATTTCAGCAGAGCTAAACCTAATACATATTAGAATTCTAAGAAAAAATAATTGCTTAATAGGTAGCGAGGCAGAAGAAACTCTGAGTGGCAGCTAACTCTGAGTGGCATAGCACACATCATGTCTTGACTATAAACATCAAAGTACTGAAACACCAAAGAAAAAAAAGTTGTGCAATGAAACAAGGAAAAAGGATAACAAAAACACTGTAGCATTACATTTCAAAGGTTGGGCAGTTGGTAGTGACTCTCTAAAACGTCAGCTGTTCTACCTCTGAAGGTCCAGGGAAGGAGTTTCAGCTTTTAAAAAGATATGCCAGTCCAGTCTAAAACTTTAGTTTCCCTGAATAATTTGGACCTTAATGTAAATGATGTAAAAAGTACTGAAGCAATCAAAAAAGAATATTAAAACATTGCACCAAGAGGCAAAGAGGGTGTCATACTACAAAGAAAAGAATTCTAAGTAGGGGGGGAAGTAGTAGGGACTTGAACATGCTATTTGACCCTCTCTGCCTTCCTAGTCAGTTCTCTACAATTTTAACATTGCAGTAATTTGGAAATACCTGCATTTTCTCCAAAGTTTTGGGTTTTATACGTTTGTTTATTTAAGCAGTTAACATCTAAACACATGATCAGCATTTTCCAATTTGTAATGCACTGATATTTTAGATACTAGTTTGTCTTAAGAAATATGTCTTTTAGAAAGTGTGAGCATACACATGGCAGTCTCTATATGGATACAGTTTGGAACAGACTGCGAAGAAGCCCTCAGGCTCTGCATCTGCCCATGCCCTCACCTTGTCTAAAGATGAGGAACAGACTACAGTTTGGCAGAATCATACTATTCATAAATTTTTGTTTTGTTTTGTTTTTTAAATTGAAATACTAGCATTTGCCAGCTTCATAAGTATTACAAATGTTGATGGAGACAATTTCTGATTAGTGACTACCATCGAAACTCTGGCATAAGAGGTTTCCATGCATATTCTGTATATATAATTCTACATGCAGAAGAATTGAGAATGTATCATTAGAGTCTTCAAATCCTTTCTTTTTTTAAGTTCTCTGTGATCTTGTTAGACATCAGTCACTTACTTTTCAATATTTCTTAGTGGTAAAATTTCATGGTCATTCTCCCTGTTTTTGTACACACACAATAAACATGAAAACTCTCTTTTAATCAACCAAATGTTCAAAATGTAGAAAGTAAAATTCGTTTAATTCACTGCTTGACTAAGAAACTCACAATAGCTCTTAGTTACACAAAAGGCCCTGATTATAATTTCAGAGTTTGCTGTCTGCTTTTTTTTTTTTTTTTTTTTTACTTTAATTCTGGTTAGCTTTTCAATTTTTTAAAATAAATATCCTTGTTAGAGATCTTTTAATCTTGACCACTTGTATTTCATCATTCTTTTGAAGTATATTAATGAAACATAATCATTCTACAGAGTTTCACAAAACTGTTTCTATCTCACTGATTAAAAACTTCAATTGGTTCCTAATATCCAGTTTCTGATGCCAAAAGTAAAACCTTGGTCATAGTGAGTCAAATGGGAAGCTTTAAACAAAACAGTAAACTTTGGTTTTAATAACTGAGCCTAATAATTTGGCTCCTATGAATGGTCCCATAGTTTGGGACCAATACAAAACTAATTATCAGCATGGAAAACTTTCCTTCTCTGTTCTAAAGTTTGACTGCAGTCATATGTCTGCAGATAAGTAACACAAGCAAGTATTGATCATCTGGGTGCTTGGAAAATAATTTTGGACATAGAAATTTTATGGGAGAAGAAAGATAGTACACTTTTCTGTGAGAGCCATCATTAACCTCATTGTGAATTACCAAAGGAAAAAAAAAAAAAAAGGATTGGGGAGCACTTCACAGTTATGTTGGGAAGTTATCTATATTTTGAGTTTTCCCCCATTGTGGCAAAAGTATGTTTCTAAATGAAATTTCATCTTCAATGTTTTCTCAAACCCCCAAAAATATTTTGTCTTCCTCCTTTTGTGGTATGATTTTTCTTAACACCAACAATAAGTTCAGACCTAAAAGTAAAATCTGTCATACAATTTCTTTTGTGGGTTGCCTTTAATTTTATTGATATTCCTCTGTTTTCAAGAGAGGAAAAATAGCTGCTGTTTCCATATGAAATAATCCTTTGCCTCTTTGATGGGATGTAAGGAAGCTGTGTCTTTCTGTAAAACTGTGAAAGCATAAAACTAGGGAAAAACCCTTAAAAAAGGGTGACCTACTGACCCTGCACCATGGAGAGCCAGGAATTCCTGCCCAATTTCCACCACTGGTGTACTGCTATGCTTCTACATACCACGCAGTTGCCAGGTGGAAAGATTAGCACAGGTCAATGAATCCCTGTAAGCAAATGACATCCAGAAAAAGCTGGCCCCTGATATGCACTAGTGGAAGTGAAAAAAGGCACATGCAAAATCCAGCAGTACTACTCTCTACAAATAACACCTGCTATACAAAACATTTGATTTGGCTGAGTGTATCTTAATCTATTTCTAATACCACAAATAATATTCTCATAGTTGATTATGGGGACAAACAGTCCTTTAATCAATTTAATAAACATAATCTTATTAAATCCACTCTTGAGTCAACTGTAGATCATGTCCTCAATTAACCTGTGTTCTGAAATACCCAGCTAAATGATCAGACATCAAAGAAGCTGCTGAATTCAAGCATGAGCTCCAGTGTTTGGATAGAGAGAGAAAAGAGAGAAAATGAATTTTCTGGCAGATGCAGTTTAGCAGTTTTAGGTTTGCTTTGAATACAAATAAGCAACATTAGCCACAGCTACCTGAAGGAATTAAAGGTATCCTTGAAAAAAACACAACAGACCACCAGAACATATGAATGTGAATTACTACAAAGCTACCTATGTCTCTATATCCTCTCCCCCTCAACCTTACAGCAAGTAGTTTAGTTACTTTACCCATAAATGTCTCAAGGCAAAGATTTTCTCTCAGTGATCCTCTTGCAAAGAACTTTAGATTTTTGAACTACAGAACTACTGGTCCTGTTTATTGTCCATTAAAGCCCTGCCCAAGAGAACAGATTTACAGACAGGAGGACAGAGAATAGAAAATATGTTAATGTTAAATAATTATTCAGCGTACAGTGACTTCTCTTGAAGCTTTTAAAAAAAATGTTATTTTTTTTTGCTGCTTTGCAATATCAGAGATTTCCACTGGGCTGTAAACAGGGGGTAAAGTAAAATTTGTGAATGTCTTCTCATCTCCCCCCTGCTGCCCACCTGTCTGATTGCAGAGGAAACTGCCTCCAGTAGGATTCATATAGAATCTCTCACAGCATTGCACTCCCTTCTTTTCTTCCTTAAAATGAAAGGAAATGAGAACTCCAGTGAAGAAAAAGAATGTGGATTGCCATGCCAGTTCTAATTGTTCCATGGTATCTGAGCTGAGAAAAGTCTGTAACTGAGAATAGACTTAAGAAAGCACAAATATCCAGCGACACGAGTTGTCTATGTTCAAGAACTGCTAGGCATTCTATCCACAAAATCAATTAAAGACTTCTTAATGAGTTATTTCTGCCTATCCCCCCCTTCTTCCCAGTCCTAATCTGATCATTATATTTGTGTATTTTTAAAACAGTTGTGGGAGTATTTATCAATATTTCCTTATGTATTATAAATGAATTTAGTCAGAAACAAACAAATGCTCAGGCTGTAGTAAAAAAAAAAACTAGTTTAAAGGTCTGTTCATATGCATACTAGTTTGCAATTACTTGTAAAAGAATTTGGGGTGTTGGGTGTTAAGGGGGAACACACGCAAGCAGTTGCAGTGTCCTGGTCAACCCATGGCTTATTAGACCCTTATAAATGTGTAATCATTTTGCTCTTATTAGATCCACAGACAGTTAGATCTGAAGACAGGAAATCAAACATAAACTTAATATTTGTTTATTTCTGCAAGCCAGTTTTACTAAATGCTTTAAAACAGAACAAAACAAAGAAACACTCTCGCCCCCCAAAAACAAAAAGAAAAAAAAAAAAAAAGCAAAAAAATTGAGGGCATATTATAATTACTGTATCATGAAGGGAAACAATAAACATGTTAAACTATAAAAGCAGGATCATTATCAATGTTTAAAGAGGAGATCAGGGTCTAAGGCATCTCTAGCCAGAATATCAGCAAGGTTCATTAACTACTCTTACAGTTTTCTGAATATGGTAATTTACATAAAAATTGATTTAGTGATACCAATTGTTCATTACTGTCTCTTTGTGCTTAGGTCCATAAAGTATTATTATAAATAAATACACTATCAACATATTTTCAAAGTAATATTCTAGGGGATAAGACAGATGAAGATTCACAGTGTTAAGTATTATAGACTTATATCTATGCAGAGACACTGCTAAAACAACCCCAGACAGGTGTTTTGTATTCATTTATCTTCACGTGGGTTGTACTCTCTCTTAGATCACATCATCTTATTTTGTGCCGGAATTTTTAGCCTCTGTTATTCTTGAACACTTCCTAAATTTTGTGATCTACCTTCTTATCACTTGTTTGTAGGGGTTGTCTATAAAGTATACACTGATTAATTTAAAAAATATTTTGAGTCAATTTAACATTTCAGCTTAATAACATTTTAACTTAATAACAGTAATAGTATTTTAGACCAGTGTCAAGTAAACCATGAAATCTATGTAGGGATTCCAATTCAAATTTTGAAGTAGGTGTAGGCCAGTTGAATTTAAGCACATTCAGTGTGTTTCAACAAGTCAAAATCAAAAAGGGAAAAGTGTTTCCAAAGAATACACAAAGCGGTGTAGTTGGCAAAGCCAGTCCCTTTATCTGGTCCACTTCTTTGGGAGATGTAATCAGTCTAAAGGAACCATTGCACTAACAAGAGTTCTTGTGCTTCTGATCCCAAGCTGGGTCAAGTAAATGCATCCAGGCCAAGTATTTAGCAGGCAAAATAATGCTTTAATAAATTAACTGATGAGGAAGGGGAAAGGTTTTCAGACAAGCAAGGTTTTTAGACCTGAGAGGGAGGCAATCTATCCTTCAGTGTGGGAAGAGACTGGAAACAGTGATTAATATTATTAACTTAAATGAAGAACAATTAGTATGTTTGAAAGAATACCTATACTACTGAGGGGGATGTAAACTGTTGGAAGTTTATTAGCCCTTTTGGTACTAAGAACAACATATTTTGTCATTGCCTCTAGAAAGATGAAAAGTTAAACTCAAGTTACTATATGGCAAACTAATGTGCGATCAAACAAATATTTCCAGTGTTATATACCCACAATGAGCAACTCAACAGAAAATAAGTTTCTACATGAGCTAACTTCTCTTACTCTTGTCTCCCTCTCAAGAGAAAATGCTTCAGCACTTTTATACATTCCTTCATGCAAGGTCTAACATTTTCTATTAGAATACCGATTTATCTTTCTGTTCAGCTCTATTTCTGACTCAGATTCTGTTCTGTTTTGTCCTTTAAATCTGATCCTAATTGTGTTCTGTAAATAATAATTTATAATGCCAACACTTTTCAATAAGAATAATTATAACATCCAGACAAGCTAAACAGAGCCATCTCTTCTGACCATAAGTCAACATTTGGATCCCCACAACTGTAAAGTTCAAGTGAAACCTAGTTAGGTAGAAATAATTTTTGAAACAACAGTATCCTACTCTCACAAATCTGTGTGGCTCTGGAGCACTATGGGTTATCCCAGACATATATCACTAAATGGGATAAAGTTGGACAGCTCACAGAGGTAGAAAAGAACAAAATATTTCCAGAGACAGACATCTCTTTTCATCCTGTTTGAAATATTTAATCAGAAGGTACCACCCCTTATTCCTTCCATAGCCTTTATATGAACTCCTGACATACAAGTGCTTACTAAACGGAAAAGCTGCAAGGCAAATCAAGATAATAATTTTGCCATTTATACAAAAGCTACTTAGGTTTAAGCATAGATAGAGTTGCCACAGGACCAAAATTATGCTATTTTTTAAAAACATACTCAACCTATTAAGAGCAATTGGTACTTGAAAAGTGTCCAAACTCAATTTATTAAGGAAAAAAATATAATTCTCTGACTAGCTGAAAAAAAAATCCTAGAAAAAGCAGAGGTTATGAACCAGAAAAATTCTGTGTAGTATTTTAAGAACTGCTTGTTTGCACAATCTGCTTTAACTATACAAGTTTGGAAGTGACATTTATTACAATACGGTTACATGTAGATATTTTCACTGACACTCACTTGGGCTAGTGATATGCAAACAGACAAAAAAGACTATTCTTGCTTCAAAGACCTGATGTTTAATCTTGTTCAAGGTTAAACATATGATAATGTAAAAATAAAAATGCTACACCATTTGATTTTCAAACATAAAGCAATAAGCCAAACCAAGTAACAGCCAACAGCAATAGATGTCACTATACCAGAAAAATCTTTTCTTCACTAATAAATTCCAGTCATTCAAATGTTGCGACTAAAAACATCAAAAAAAAACCAAAACACCAACCTCAAAATCAGAAAAATATTGAAGACCCTACACCAAGTGAAATAGTAGCACACAGCTTTGTGCTGATGATTCCAATAAACATACTTACAGAGGAAGGTGGGTAAGACATCTCAGACATGAGCACATATTAGGTGAAAAACTGAGTACTGCAAGAATTAAAGAGGGTGAGGAAGATAAAGATGGTACTTTAAGGCATCTTCCTCTGTTTCCAAAAGTACACTCCAGACAAAATTCAATGCAAATATTTTTACTTGGCTGTTTGTTTTATTTTTTTCATTTACATTGTTAAAATAATTTCTGTCAAGATCTTGCAGAATACAAATAATAGGCCTGCCATTTTCAGTCCCAACTTTCTTCCTATGATCCTGCAAAATTTTGAGAAGTATGGTACATGACAGCATGTCCTCAGTTTTACTCTAGACTGAGGTATATTCTCATAACAAATCAGAAAGTAAGGCTAAACAATACATTTAACCTTACATTCAAATCCAAACTATTATTGGCAGCTGCAATAGGATAAGAATTTGACTCATACACCAGGTAAACCTCACTGTTTTGAGATGTTTTCTACATAGATTATTTTAAATTTATTAGATTTTAATTAATATTATTAATATGCATTTGATAATGTGTGTTTAATATACTAGCATGTCTATGCAAATATAACATACCCATGATTTGACATACAAAGAAATCTACATTCTACAGACAATGAGAGAAAAAGAAATTACCAAATTAAATATAAAAAACAAAAACCAAAAAAGTACTTTCTATTGAAACATGCAAGTTCTGTTGGAATTTAGAAG
Organism: Anabacerthia variegaticeps; assembly: GCA_035583185.1. Classification (NCBI taxonomy): domain Eukaryota; kingdom Metazoa; phylum Chordata; class Aves; order Passeriformes; family Furnariidae; genus Anabacerthia; species Anabacerthia variegaticeps. Next base: position 16,986,225 of record JAWWEW010000088.1, on the reverse strand, counting down.
ATACAGTTGTCAATACAATCTTGACAGCCAAACAGAAAACTTCCAATGAGCCAGAACAAATATGCACATTTCATACTGCATTCAACAACCTCTGCTTAAATCTAAATACTCAAAACTTGTGATATGAAACTACACGATATTTTAGGAATTTGTAACCAGAAGGAAAATTGCACTAATACACTCTGATTTGAAGTGCAGATGTCACTTACCTGGACTTTTGTAAAGCCTTTGGCATGGTGCCTCACAGCATCCTTCATTCCACATTAGGGAGTGATGGATTCAACTTGGCCGTCTGTTAGGCAGATTAGGAATTGGTTGGATGGACACATCCAGAGGGTAGTGGTCAATAGCTCAAAGTTCCAGTGAGCATCATCAACAAGTGGTGCCCTCACAGGTCCGTACTGGGATCAGTGTTATTTAATATCGTCACTAATGGCACAGAGGTATTAAGTGAATTCCCAGCAAATTTGCTGATAACACCAAGCTGAGTGATGCTGCTGACACACCTGAATCCTCTGGATGTTATCCAGAGGGACCTGGAGAAGCTTGAGAAATGGGCACATGGGAATCTCATGTGGTTTAACAAGACCAAGAGCAATGTGCTGCAGCTGGGTTGGGGCAATCCCCAGTATCAGCACAGGCTGGGGGAAAAACGGATCAAGAGCAGCCCTGCTGAGAAGAACTTGGGGGTGGTGGTGGGTGAGAGGGCAGACATGAGTCAGCAATGTGCACTTGCAGCCCAAAAAGCCAATTGTATTCTGGGCTGCATCAAGAGCAGTTTGGCCAGAAAGGTGGAGAGGATTCTGCCATGCTACTCTGCTCCAGTGAGAGTGCACCCTGGAGTGCTGCATCCAGCACTGGGGTCCTCAGCACAAGAAGGACATTGACCTGTTGGAGCAAGTTCAAAGGAGGGACATGAAGCTGATCAGAAGGATGGAGCACCTCTCCTACAAGGAAAGGCTGAGAGAACTGGTTTTGTTCAACACAGAAAAGAAAAAGCTTCAGGGTGACCTAATTGTGGCCTTCCAGTACCTGAAGGGAACTTACAGAAAAGATGGGGCAAGATTATGTATAAGAGCATGTAGTGACAGGACAAAGGGGAATGGTTTCAAGCTGAAAGAGAATAGATTTAAAATAGATATTAGGATAAAATTCTTTACTGAGAAGGTGGTGAGACAGTGGCACAGATTGCTCAGGGAAGATGTGGATGGAATACCCCTGGAAGTATTTAAGCCCAGATTGGATGGAGGTCTGAGCAACTTGGACTAGTGGAAGGTGCCCCTGCTCATGGCAGGAGAGGTGGAATTATATGATCTTCAAGGTCTCCTTCCAACCCAAATAATTCTAAGATTCTATGATTACATTGTGAAAAATCTCAAACGTTACATGTGCCATTTAGCAGTCAGAACACAACTGCATTTTTTCTCCCATTCCACATGGTTAAGCAGTACTTGTAAAAAGTGTTTCATTTGCAAATATTACTGTAAACACACATGGTCAATTTTATATTCCTTCCAAACTGTATGCTTAAAATATGTTAATAGCAGTGCAACACAAATCCTTTAGTAGATACTTTATGGTTAAATAATGAGACAGTATTTATTATATTGTTTGTTTATGAAAACATTGCATGTTTTCTTGCCAAAGCTTCCACAATCAGTTTGGACCTGCTAAACATTCCCCATCTCTGAAAAGCAGTTCACCACCTAGGATCCCAATAGAAGGTAGTTTAAAATGACACTTAAATCCAGAATAAATTCCTATTGTACCCAGCATGCCAAAAATCTATTTCTCTTTCCTACATTTTTTCAAAAAGCTGCTAATCTATTTTTGGTCAAATATGTTGAGAATAGAGCATTTATGAAAGTTTTCAGTTCTCTGTTTGGATTTAGGCTACTGCTCTCAGCTTACATCATCCAGTGAAATCTTTGTACATCAAAGCCCCTTTGTAGATCAGAACCTAAACTTACTATAAGGCGTCTCTTAACAAAAAAATGTTTGACTATATGCTTACAATAGTGTCAATAGTAAAAAATGGAGTACAATTCTACATATTCTTTTTTCCTCTCAAGACAACGGGAATACAGTCATTGACTTCACCAGTTCAAACATAGGCCCCCAGACATAAAAGTCACTCAGTCATGTGACACTCTGCCTTTCAAATAAGACATAAATGAAAGTACAAGTTAAACAAATTAGGTCACACATGAATTAGATGGGAAAATTCACTGTGAATAATGGGTCCCCCAGATTAGAACTCTTAATGTCTAATCTCTTAAAGATGAATTCTGAACAAGAAATTAACTATTAGGTGAGAAGCTATTGGTACACACTTTTTACAATAGTGGGTTTGGTTGTTATTTAGTACTTATTAGTGGTGCACTTGCAGTTTTATTAAAAAAAAAAACAAAAAAAAACAAAAAAAAAAAAAAACCCCACTTAGATAAATTAGATTTTCTCTCTACCTACACAAGAAAGGAATAATTTTGATAGATTTCAATGCTATAAATTTTCAAAATCTGTCCCAAAATAATTTTTTCCAGTCTTGTATTTTGTAAAAAAACTGAATATGGTAATTTTTGATAAGTACTGACGTTAGACTACTACTGTTTCCCTCATAAGAATTAACCTCAAGAAAATGGTTGAGGGAAGGGAGATGCCTCCACCCACTGCTCTGAGCAACTTGGGAGGAGAGGTGAAAACCATACCTGGCATCAATGCTGTACATGGCACTGCACCTATGCACTTTCATGGCAGATATCAAATTCTTTCTTTCTAACAAGCATCCAGATAAGACCAATTTTGAGAGCTAGAATCTGAACCCTAGATGTTCAGTACTTTATTTTTTCCTTGCTCAAAAATTACACCAAAAAACTGTCTTGTGAGTCATAAGAAGTAGCTAAACTTTAGAGCAAACCCTGGATCTCACAGCTTTGTCCAGCTTTCACTTATCAGCTTAATCTTATTTACTTTGTGCAAGATCACTGGTACAGAAATAACAGCATACCTGAACTGTAGATTAACAACACAGAGATCACCTTCAATGGTGGCTGCAGCTAAATAGTTAATTGTGTGTGGATGTCAATCATCATCAGTCAGTCAATCATGCAGCTAATTCCTTCAGGGGTCACAGTTGCAACAAGGACAGCAGTTGACAGGAGAGCTGACAGGCTGAGAATCTTACCACCTAGGTAACAGTTTATGCATACCAAGTCACTCATTACACAAACAGATGGCATAGTCCATTCAGCACAGGGTAAGCCCTTGGGCATTTTTGACATTTTAACCAAAACAATCCTTTGAAGAGCAGAGAGGAAAAAAAAGTCTCCATTTTTGTACTGCCATTGCATTTAATGTAACAGAGCAAACTGATTTTGTCTTCTTATCTCTCTTCCCTCCCTCCACCACAAGTGTCTTTTGCCGGGAATAAAGTGGGAAAAAATGAATGTAATTCACATGTTTAAAAATGTTATTCTATTAATTGACATACCCATTTATGCAAGTATGCATACAAGTGGCCTGCATTCTGTCACTTCTTTAGCAGATATAAATATCTTTGCCCAGTATTTGTTACTGCTTTGAAGACAATTCCCTTGTATACAAACTCCCACCTGCTTTCATAAGAATGAAAATTTCTAATGAAGACTATGTCTTATTATAAAATGACCCTAAAACTCTTACTAAAAGCAGATAGCTTCAAGTATTTTTCTTTAATTTCTAAGGAAAACAAACAAACAAAAAAAAAACACAAAAGAACCCATCAAAAAAACAAAACCAAAAGAAAAAACCCCAAAACTTAAGGGAGAAATATTTAAAAGGGGTACTAACTGAAGAAACTTTGAAAAATAAATACCCCCTTTGAAGACCCTAATGGAAAAGCTAGAAGTGCATAAAATGGAGAGAAATACATGGCCGTGTATATATTTAGGAACTCATTGATAGATGACTGACAGCCATTACCTCACCTCTTTCCTCCCTGCTAACTCAAAGCCACCCATATGCAAGCTGGGTAAAATAAAAATTTAGTGTACACACAGTACAAGACAGTTCCCAGCAGTCCAATAATTCTCTTCAACAACTGACATATTATTCACACCAACAAACTAAAGCTGTACAGGAAAGGAGAAAGAGAGCTTAAAAGCTATCACCACTGTCCTAAGGCCTGAAGTAGATAGGCAGTTCTACTGGGAAAGGGGGCACACAACTCACACATGAGCCAGAGGTAATTCATGAATACCCACTAGTCCCTAGAAATTTCAGACAGCTTTGAATCTATCATTTTTTCTAAATCTGAGTATAGAAGGAAGAGAGATTTGTTTGGTTTGTTGGTTGGGTTGTTTTTTGTTTGTACTTAAGGGAAAAGTGTAAATATCTGCAGGAGCCAATACATGTATTTAGAGGAGGAGAAATTCTACTCTACTTCTCTAGTTCACCATTAGAAGCTCCAAACCAAGGAACTAGCATAAAGATGGTGCCTAAAATGTAATCAGAAAGCAAAGGTTAGGATCCTTTTTTTTTTTTTTTCACCATTAGTTTGATTTCAAGACTATTTCAAAGTGCTTTCTTTGGCTGCAGAGACAGTGATTTCAGAAATAGTTCAAATCATTCATTAGCTTCATATTGTGTCACTATTGAAGAAAAGTGCTTCAAATGGACTTGGATTGCTCATATTTTCAGCACATCCATCACGTTAATTATAGCTATGTTATTTTTCCTCTTCTTTTTTTTCTGCTTACCAGCTAGAGATAAAAGGCCATACTGCTTTCAAGCACTTGCTGCCTTCAGAGTATTATGGACGAAGTTTACACCAGTCCAGCCAATAGGACTGCAATGTAATGTGAGCTAAAGGAAATTTTATTATTCAGTTATTTGCTTAGTTCTCTAATATTGTAATCCTGTCAAAATGAGGGGTTTATAGCAGTCTTCAAATTGTTACTCTTTCTGTAATGGTTATGTATATGATTCAGACAAAGACTTAATAACACCTAATCAAGTCATATAAGCAAGTAGATATATGCGAGACAAGTAGAATATCCAGAAAAAATGATCTGTTGCATAAATTGGCAAATAGTCTGCATGAGATGAGCAATGATTCATACATGGAATGGTGTGTTCAGAAAGATTTGAAGTCTTTACTTCTGATTGTTTGAACTTAAGGAATCCAAAGAATGAAAATAAACTCTAAAGAAAACAGAAAAACCCCACTAAAATTCCCAAATGAAATAACACATGACAGATTAAGTGCAAATATGAGCCACAGTTCTTACTAAAAGTGAAAAAGACAAAAACCTGAGCCATGGTACCAATTTTCATCAAACAACTTTTTCGTACACTAGATATTATGAAGAATATGGGCATTTTCTGCTGGAAATTCTGCAAAGACAATCTCCTACAAAAAGAATATTTTGATTGTTAGAATATTTTTTTTTTTTACTTATTTTGTAATTTCGGTCTGATTTAGATCCAAATCAGCCATTTTTTTTCAATTTTCTCATGATCCAGAAACTCTCTGAACTCTGCAGCTGTTAAGTAAAATTGATAGTCTCATCAGATCCACTGCTTCTACACACAGCAAATGTATGAAAAGTTTGCATTTACTGAACAGCTGCAGGAGGTTCCCACGAACAACTTCTCCAGCATATTGCCTCAGACAGGGAATACAATATTTCTCAGTTTTGTTGCCATAGGATGGACTGTTTGTGCTGGTTTAAAGGTAAACTAGCGGAAGAAATGAACCCAACTCAAGAGAGATTACAAGTCAGAATTAAATTTACTAAAAAGATTACAATAAGTACAACAATACAGACAAAAAATTGTTTAAACCCACAAAGAACAAATGTATAACCCAGCACCCTGGGGCGCAAAGAGAACTGTGTTCATTAGCCCCTGTGTTGAGCACCATGTGGTCGCCCTGAGTGCAAAGCAAAAGGAAAGGAAAACCTGTTGGTGAGGATGATGGTCTCAATCTGGTTGAGAGTTGCAGTCGCAGTCCTGTTGAGGTTCTAATCCTCCCCTGGATCCTACAAGTGGTACCAGAAGTTCCAGACCCCCAAGATTATAAATGCTCAGGTTTGACTGGGAATGCCCAGTAACTCCCCCAGGTTGAAGAATTTCACAATGGGTGATTTAACTCTGTGAGTTATGGGATATTTTTGGAATCTTTGTTGGCCCATTAGCAGACATGACTCCTCAGGCTGGGTGTGAAGGTTCTAATGCCTCCCCAGAGGGGAGTTATCACAGTGTGAAAGAGAAACAGTCCCATGCCTCAGAGGGTTCTTTAACACCCAGCTTGTAGCCTGAGGTGTCAGGTGTGCCCTGGGCAGCTGCTGCAAATGATCCATTATTAACAGTCCATCAGAAATGACATAGAGGGTGTAGAATACACAGTTTTGGTTATACCCACACAGTGATAAACTGGTCCCGGCTGCTGTAACTAGGACAACCTGTGAAGATATTCCCCTAGAGTCAGTGATATGACAATTAACAGATAAATGGAGAGCAGTGGCCCTTCAGCTACTCAAAGCAACAACAAAAAAGTCTTCCAAGCTTTCAGCACCCAAAGTATAGAAACAGAATTGAGGAAATTACTATTTATTTCAAGAGAAAGATCAAATCTCCAAATAAAAATGCTCTTCATTAGTTTCAGTCCTGCCTCCTCAGAGGATAACTGGCAAGTATAATCTCCAAAATAACACAAAGAGCAACTGATAGATATATATGAAATATTGCTCTGCCTTCCAAAAGTATTTGAAAGAGAATACCCTCTCTACAGAAATGTTCTGAGAAATTGTTTAAACATATTTCTAGTTTAAGACACGTCCTTATTGATTTTTCCAGCTATAGTTCTCGTGTGGCTCACACCTGTATTGGTGTTGCATCTGCCTTTAAGATGGAGAAAAAATGTTTTTCACTGATATATCAAATCTTAAATAAACTAGAAAAAGCAATTATTTTTCCTATGCAGAGTTTCACATTCATTTTTGAACCAGAAAAAGAAATTTTTTTTTCCTATGCAGAGTTCCACATTAATTTTTGAATCTGTTTCTACCACCTTCCTCCTTATCCTCTTCTAAAGCAGTTTTTCCTGCTGGGATACCCAGGGTGTAGCCTCCTGCGGGGAGGTATAAGGAGATCTATGTCTGGTGTACATATATTTTTGTGTACTTCTCACTTACCTTTGCTGAGGTGCATTAGTGTGAGGATAGATGCAGGGATAGATGCTTGCTGTGCCCCAAGATTATAAAAGAGAAATGGTCGAATATCCATCAGCTACTACTGTAACAATTGTCACATAGGCAAATTAAGTGTCTTGGTAGAAAGCATAAACTAGTAGTAAACCAAAAGAGCTGTGGAATCACAGGTTTTTCTTTTCAATTTGTTTGAAAATAAGAATCAGTTCCTTAAGCCTCTAACTCAAGTTTATGGATTGACCCTTAATAGGCTCTGGCAGAACTCCAGTGCAATACTCAAGAGCTATACCAGCTTCTACCAAGGATGGAAACATTTCATATGCATCTGCTTGTTAGCCAGTTACTAATCTGTTATTTACATTTCCAAACACAACACAAAAGTGACAGTGTAAAAGAAAAAAAAAATCCAAAACAATAGAAGATTCTTATCAATATATAGCTACATTTACCAAATGTAATATGCTTAAGAGGTAAAATTCATTAATAGAGAAGCTCTCTGACAAAAGATTTTAGAAAAGACTTCTCCCCTTACCTAGCTTCTAGTGAATCTTGCATAGTCTTTGGAAGCTTGTGCATTTAAGATGACACACTAAACTAAAATATGTTCTAGGTTTCTACGTCTAAGGAGTAGCTTTTGTTCAAAATAGCAGGTATACAAAAAGTGACAACCTTGAAAAAAAAAAGAAAAAGAAAAAGAGTTTTGCTTTAAACTATTCAATACATAAAATTTTTTCACAAGAAATGCTTAACTAAACAGCAGCAGTCTTTCTTTGAAGTTTGCAAAATGACAAATTTTAGATTCAGGAAGGGAGCAGAGGAAGGAAAAAAAAACCAAAACCAAATATACAGTGATGTCTGTAGTAAATTCATACCCAGTTCTAAACATAAAAAGAAGGCAGTAAAACTGCTCGAAAAAAAGAAGTGCAGTTGGAACCTAAAAGCAGCTTTCATAACTACAAGAATGATAATTGCTTTTCAGAATGGGATGAGAAATCAAGAAAAAAAAAAAGAAAAAAAGAAAAAAAAAGAAAAAAGATAATAGAAAAAACAACTTCTGTTGTATTAATTTTGATATACTAACCTTGCCAATAAAAATGTTTAAACCTCAGTTACATCTCCCTGGGGAATGGCAGCTATTATCCCCTATTGAGCTGGTGCTTACCATACAGAGTCTGAACAATTCATACAGAAAAATAAACCATAACGTTGCTGTTTATTATTACTTTAGCTGAGAGGTGCTGACATTAAACAGTTCTGCACTGCTGCTATAAATCAGCATGCTGTGGATGTTCTCAGTATGGGACTAGGGCTCCCTGGTAACAGCTCTCATCAAGGCAACCAGCTGTCAGAATTCTTCAAATTAAACTGTTATTACTGTAGTATTCATTAGTCAGTTACTGACTATTAAGATATTTTTACATCTGAGCCATTGACATTGGATATTGCTTTTTAATATGCAAGTTATATATAAACATGATTAAGTGGTTCGTATGGAGTTGACAGTTTCTATTATAGTTTGATCTCCACTTTGTACGGACTACAATGTTGGAGATAACAACCTGGTCTGTATTTAAATTAATTTTCTATTTAAAAGTCGTGCATTTCTGCTATGATTGGTAAACTGCTTCACTAAGCACCAGAATTCATGTTGCAGAGATATAAAACAATACAAAAAGAGTGTGTAATTGATTGTTTTGACCATAATATACAGTCATAAAAATCAGTAATTTTAATTGCATTTCTGTCCATACTAACTTCTGGTCATTTTGTTCATGTAAAACTCATGTAACTGTGATTGCAAGAAAGATGAGATTCAAAAGCTTTTAATACATGCTTTAGTTTAGTTTAATTATTTTGTAGAACAATATAATTCATTTAAATAGGAGCATTCTTAACATTTTAACAAGTCTGGGTTTTTTTGCTAAAATGTTGATTAAAAATACTGAAATTATCAGCATAAAAAAGTAATTTGATCAAGGTTATTTCTCTTGTTTCCAAATAAAGATGTAAAACGTTAAGTTTTTCCCACCTTTCTCTGCATTTGCCTGTTTGAGGAGTACTTTCTATGCTGGTAATCATGTTTGCATCTCAGAAATTCTCTTGTTTTCTGGTAAGTTTTTTGATAAGACTCCATTTTTAGCTAAAATCTTGGTTTGATCCTGTTTCAAACTGTGTTCCTTGTTCCATGATGTGTGGACATTTGTGAGGCACTGCAGAATTTACATCATCCATACTGAAGTGTTTTTTTCCTTTGACAGAGCTTCTTTAAGCTAGGAAAAGTTAGTTTTGCAAGCTGGAAAGTGCAGACGAGCTTTGTACAAGACTACTTTTACAAGTCTGTGGGTCTCTAAACAGAAAGCTTTCCCTACTGATTCATCTCCAGAAATTGTTGTAATGCAGGAGTAACTCAGGCATCACAGTGTGTGCATTTCCCTGCATCATGTCAAACGCTTCAAAACCATTCTTCAGTGGCATATCACAGACTCATACAGTGACACCAGTAAAAACTTTCCTATTGGTACCGCTACCAGTCTGTAGAGAAATGTCCT
>JAWWEW010000088.1:16956072-16966752 GCA_035583185.1 Anabacerthia variegaticeps | reverse complement strand
AACATTATTCTTTGCTAGGTACAATCAGTCACTCAGATGTGGCACAGGGAACAATTGCTCACTGGAAGTAGTTCATAAAAGAATATGCACATTCTGTTTAATCATAAGCAGAACATGAATCCACAGTGTTCTGTTATAGCAAGGAGGACACTTAAATTATCAGGAGCACAAACTATAGCAGACTGTAGAGAAGTGATCTAAGACCTCTGCTTAGTGATACCACTGTCTTGCCTCTACTTTACTCCAGGAGAGACAATCTACTCATCTAACTCCATCTAGTCTATAAAGGAAGCCTAAAACACATGACTCACAAAGACCAAAGTGAGAGTACTGCTTTGTCCTGAGGAGCAAAATATGAAGACAGAGAGCACAGACCTTCAAACTTTTGCATACTGGAGTAGTTTTCAGGCACTTGAATAGTTTAAAATCAACATGCCATCCATTCAGTTAATTTCAACAATTTCTGTGCTAATTCCTGATCAGATTAAAAATAAGCATGCTTTATAACAGATGTGTAATTGAGCTTCTTAGTCACTCATTTAAGGAGACAATGGGCAGAGGATGTCAAAACCAGTGTTTATGTTGTATTTAGTACATTGTGCATAGAAATGAAACACTAACAAAAATCTCTGTTTCTTTGATGACTAATCTGTTTCCTCAGTACTTCTAATACAGTGATTTGACCCAGGAGACAGTGCACCATCAGTTGCTTTCCCCTACCTCATAGGGAAAAAGGAAAAAAAAAAAAAAAGAAAAGAAACAAACAACAACAAAAAACAGCCAACCAAACAAAAAGGCAGAAAAAGAAGGGAGGAGGGGGATAAAAGAAGTTAAGAAGATTAATCTCGTTCATAAAGCCTAGTGATCATGGAAGACGTATTGTTTTCAAGTTCACCTATTTGTAATTGGTTTAATAAACACTATGATTTTACAAATTATCTTTGTGTGTTCAGGTGGTGTGATAACTTGATATTCCATATTAACACAGACTTCATTCATCTCGTTTGTGCTCAAGGTCACTTGTTTTCTGACTCAAGCAATGTGCTTGTATCTCTTTGTTTGAAGTCTTCTGGGAACTGTAGCATTTTCAATACAGGTGTAAAGTCACCTAGAAAAGATTTCAGGTATGCTATCAACTCATGTGTAATTGGTTAATCTGGACAGGTTCTGGGTGACATTGTGTTCTCTGTGATGAAGTCTCCTGTTTGAAGGGAGACAAGGACAGAAGAGCTACTACTTGTGTGTGTCGGGCATCCAGAATGAACCACTTTCCACTACATTTATTACACTCCAGTTATGTACTGTGAAACAAACTGCAACTGTAGTTTTCCTTTGGGGGACAAAAATCTGTCAATTTGACATGTCTATGGTCAGTTTGAATAACATATGAGTAAATGAGTATTTTTCAGAGCTGTGAGAGGTCATTAACTATTTTAAGGGAGGCAAAGATGAGAAACTGCAGTGGAATATCCCAAAACACAGGAAAGCACCTGATTAACCCTTATTATCAAATCTTATGAATACACTTCGATGTTTATGTGCAGTGCTAATAATAGAAACTTTCTTATTTTCTTATTTTGAATAATTTTTTTTTCTCTGAAATCCTCTTAGAAGAATTTTCCTGTGACTGATTAAAAATGGAGACATTCCACCCCTAATATTTGCAACTTAAAAATAACTGAATACAGGTTTTAACTGTGCTGCATGGAATATTTACAGTTTTTTCATTATGTTAAAAAAAGCTATTTGAAGGCCAGAGGCTTTTTAGCTTCACAGAGTAGGGAAGAAAACAGCTCTGTTTTTTAGGAGTACTTCAGCACAAAGCTGGAAGGAGGTCAGGACACTTATAAATACAGCATGTAATTTTAGTTAATTTCCCCACCTTATAAAGATGTGTTCCCATTTAGCATGGCTGATAGTGTGTTTGTGGCAAGGGTATGTTGGATTCAATTTATTAAATGGGAGTTTAGCTCTTGCAGCCTTCAGCAGTTCCAGACTTTCTGCTTAGATACAGACACTGTAATCAGTCTTCCCCTTACAACAGCACTAAGCTTGGTGTTTGAAAAATGCATCGTATTTATGAAGAGAGAGGAGGAAGGACTAAAGAGAACTGTTTAAGAATAACAAATTAAATTCTCTCTATAGTTAGACCACAGCCCTGCACTTCCTGTGCTGCTATTGTTTAAAAGACATTACTTGATCTGTCTATAGTAAGGAACTACTTGATCTGTCTTCTCACAGTGTGGTTGTCTACACCACTGGAATCCCAGGATGACCATCATGCATGGGCAAGGTAAACATCTTGGGATATCTGACAGGGGTGAGGATAGAGCTATGTGACAGGACATTAACTACTCAGTAAGTTGATTTCATTGCTTTCACAGGGTTCAGCAAGGCTTTGCAGTTTGAGAGATGCCACTGCCTGCCTATAATGATTGCTGTATTCCTGCTGCACTCTTGGTAATCATACTTCAGCGAAGTTTCTACCCAGTGCTTCTGCAGCCCTTATTTATCTGCTCACATATATGACAGTCTATTAGAGAACAAGCCTGGAACTCTGCTGTTGACAAATATGTTTTCTTAACTTTGCAGTTTTAAACTGGCAGTATGAATACATCCAGTTTTTACAAGAGGCTGGATACAATGTATTTTGTGGCTCTGGGCCATCTCATGTATGTTGTCATGTTACAGGACAATGTCTGTCTTTAGGCTGTTTTTAATCTGCTCCCCCATACAGTCCCCACTTTGAAACTTCCACTGGAGAAAAAGGCATTTGAAACTTGAAGAAGGTGAATGGCTTGAAGGTTACAGTAGAAGAAAACATTAAAGTAAGCTTGAATCTTGCATGGTGCTGTCTCATGCACTTACCCCTCTGATTTGTGATCTGTGGCACCAATGCAGTGCAGAGGGTACAGGAGTTTTGAGAGATGAGGGGGAAGCAGAGCTTCTGTAAGAGCCTGATTCATGATATGTGCTGCTGCCTGGTTGCTGGTGGGAGCAGCTTGCACCTTGCAGATGCTTCCACTGCACTCAGCCCCGTGCAAGCTGCTGTCTTTAGTCAGAAAATTTCACCTATTGTCAAACTTTTAGCCACTGATTCAGGTGCTGAGGGAAAAACATGTGCAAGCATTTACACACACACACACTGAGTTGTACACCTGTATTACACAGCAGATCTATTATTATTGGGTCAGAACCACCTTGTGGGGGGTGCACGTGTGTGGGAAGGGAAGGGATGGGTTGAACCTTATAGCAAGTCCCTGGAGCCCACACTGGGAAGCCCCAGAGCAGCTGCCAGTCACAAACAATCTGGGAAAACTACAACACCCACAGCTCTTGGAGCCCCTGACCCAGCTCGGATTGGTGGGGACAGTGGGAACATAGCTCCTCACCCTGGCCTGGGACCCCAGAGAGGCCGGGGGGTCAGAGGTCCCACCTGGGGGGTTTGGCCGTATTGACAAGGTAGGTTTATCAGCAGGTAAACCAGAGATTTTGGGGTGCCACATGTTGTGGCCCTGCCGCCTGGACATGTGAGAGCTGGTCTGCCACAAAGTCTCAGTAGTGGCTCTTTCTCCCTCTACCTCCTTCTCTCTCTTCTTGCTCCCTCTGTTTCATTTTCTTTACTCCTTCCTTGATGTGTTGGGTGGCTTGGAGCTGGAGTGATTTAAGTGTGTTGATTGAATACTAACTTTTTTGTTGTACATTAATATGTGCTGAGTTGGTGTTGCAGTAGAACATTTTGCCTAGCTTGTGTAGTGCCTCTTTTTTTAACCTTTGCCAAGTACCCTTATTTTCTCCCATAAATTAATAAACTCCTTGGGAAAAAGTCTGTGGTTTATTCTCTGGACATTTTCATAAGATATTAAAGAACCATATGTATATATATATATAAATATTAAAATAATACTCTTAGAAGAGCCTGTGAGCCCAGGTCTAGACTGTTACAACCTATCCTCCTATATCTCCACTATCAGGTTCCCTTGTTTTCACAGGTTACAGGATCCTCCCTGGCCATCATTCCTCAGGATTGTTCCTAGTCAATTACAGGTTGACACAGTCCTTTGGGGGTGTCTCCCTGTCCTGGCATGTGTGTTCCATGGCTGCAGTCCCTCAGGGGCTCTTGTATCTCTTTGGCACTTATGCCCTCTCCAGAGGACATCTTCAGCCTTTCTAAACACATCTTACCAGGTTCTGACTGTGTTTCTCCGACTGACAGTCATGGATCAGCGTGGTGTTCTTTACTGTGCTGTTTCTGTCAGTGTCAGTGGTAGCTCCAGATAGTTACCATGGGTCCCACCATTTACACCTTATCTCTTCAACGAGCCTTGAGGGAGCCCATTGTGCCTCATATCAGGGAAAAAAAAAAAAAAGAAAAAACAAAAAAGAAAAAAATGGAAAAAGAAAAACCATGACTGACTAGAACTCTCACAGAGTGCTGTTCTCTCTTTTCCACATTTCTTCTGTTTCCTGGGTGATCTTGTAACAGTGCCTGAGGACCTTCCCAGCCAAGGTCCATACATGCAACATAACTCTCCAGAAAAATAAGGAAAACCTTGTGTTTCCCTATTTCATATGGATGTTTTCAAATAAGTATGAGGTTCCCTGACACAGGTTGGTACAGGGAGGATGGCTGAGAGGTACTGCCCATCTCCATGGGAGGAGGCAGTGGTGCTCCTTGTTTGCAAAATGAAAGCAGCCTCAACAGATGCTGTCAAGATTCTATCAAGATTCTACTGCCATTAATAATGCCTTTCACTGTTTCTTGGAAGTCTTCAGGACTGTGCGTTGGAGAGGATGCCATAGCCCCAAGCTGTCTTTTGTCATTTTACATGTCTCTTTACATCTTTATTTTGACATGATGTATATAAAATTGCTAACAGCAGTTAATGGTTTGACCATTGTTTTAGTATTGATTAAGTTCCCAAGTTCAGGAGCTGCCAATATAACCAGGTTCCAAAGATGTAAAATAAAATGAGGACATTATCTTAGAAAAACAAACAAACAAACAAACAAACAAAAAACTAGCATGGATGTGAAGAAAGGAAATTATGATGTTATTAAATATCACAAGAGAAAATTGCAGGGTTTATATTTCTGTACAGAACTACATGATACTTAAAAAAATATTTTAATTATCCATCATTAGATGATGATGCCCCACAGTTGACCTGATAATTGCTTGCAGATGTCATTTAAGGAGTGGGTGTTGTGAAGTCAATTGCAAAGCAGAAGTTCAGAGAATTTGTGTGACACAGATGAAGCTGGTTGTGGCATATGACTGAGAATGAAGGATTGTCATAAAGATGTGTAACAAAAGAGAGGTGGTGGGAAATAATGGAGGATGAGTATCTGAGAGGAACTGAAGAGTGCGAGTAGGAGAAGTTATAACAATTAGTGTGGAAGAACATCTGGCACCAATTAGGAAATTTCTGTAAAGAAAGCATTACATGCCAAATAATATATTGTCAGCTAAATGTCACAAAAACTTTTGGAAAGTCATCTACTGCCTGAATTAATCACGAGTCATTTATTATGAGTGCTTGATCTCAATTTCTAAATGAGTGAGAATGATGTCCTTAAGATTGATCTCAGAAACAATATGACATTATTGCTATTTTTTGTTAGATATTTGTGAGGAAAATACCATGTGAAATATATGCATAATGTAATCATTTTCACAAAGCTTTCCAGACTGAAATTGGCTTTCTACAAATACTTTACCAAAAATATCTGCTATACAAGTATACCCACAGTCTACTTGCAAAGGAGATCACGTCTGTGTCATGCCTTTGAAATGAAGATACAAAAATACTCAAATAATAGGCCAGTTTTTGTAATTTTGAAAATCTGGATTAGCCACAAAAAGTAATAAATCATTTTAACATAAAAGTGCTATAAATGTTACCAGAATGCCTTCTCTGCCATTGTTTTAATGTGAACTATTATTTCCTATATTTTCTACAAATCTAGACTATGACAGAAGCAAAAAGGAAATGAAAGATGAGGCTGATAGATGAGGCCACTGATCTTCAAGGTTGTTTTTTAAAAAAGAAGGAAGTTTAATTTATGGACAAAATTGTATAATGCCAGAAATGCTTTGGCGCCATAGTTACTTTATAATCACTACTGCATTCCTAAAATTTCTTTTAATCACTTTTGTGATTATAATGATTAGGTCATTATATGATAATATATATAACATAGATAGTATATAATAAAGGAAATAAACCATGAAATAAATGAAAGTGAAATAAAAGTTGCACCATTTTGGTGTCTGAAGAGAAGTAAAGGAGAGGGGAAAAGGCATCAAGAAAAGGATTGCTTGTAATGCCAAAATCTTTTATATTATTCCCAGTGATCACTGAATGTAAATATATCTGCACTGGATCTTTTAATAAGAATTGTCCAGACATTAATGCAGCAGATATGATATAGGTTGTTATGATTTTAGTATTTTACTAATTAACATTGTATCAATAATAATTTTGTCAGATTCCAAGATCTTGGTTCATATATTTATTCTCCAAACCTGTGGAGCCTCCTCTTAAGGTAACTCAGAGAATGAGATAATATTCATATAGCTCATCATATTCAGCTTCCTGTACTAAATATGCCACATGAATACTACCAGTACACAATGTTTATAAAAGTCTGTTGCAGAACAATGTACATTACACACTTTCTGTTCCTACTGTGATGAAGGCTGTATCAAGAAAGAGAAATAAATGTTCACACATTCTCAAGAGTTGACAAATAAAAAAAAAAATAAATCAAATTATTAAAGTAAATTTATTCTGTGAAAATTTTCAAAACAGAGACAATTCTGACACTGAGTAAATATTCTGTACATACTTAAGCCGTGTTGAGGAATGAAAATGCACTGCTTGGAGTCCTGCTAAGAATGTGTTACATTAATCAGCCCTATGGCCAAAATACCATGCAGTGCTGTTGCAAGTTAGTCTTGGGGTAAATAGATACATGGTCTGTGTAAATGGCACCACCTAAAGAAGGTTTTTTGCCATATTGAATACAAGGGGAAATTAAGTGATCAGATGTGACATGATGTTTATTAGCTCCTCTCAGGAATGGCTAAGTTAACATTGAGGAAAAATTCTTCACAATGGTATAGTACAAACATTATTCTCCATGACTTGTAGTCAGACTGCTCATATAAAATATATTTTGAACACAGGAAAGGGTATAAGCCTTCTACCTAAGAATGCTAAAATGTTAACATTAGTAGGATATTTCATTTAAATGTAAAAAATATATAATAATTTTAATAAGTAATAAATTTTCTATTGCGGTAAAGATAGCAAGTGGCTTAGATACCTGTTTCCTGTCCCATTATCAAATGCTGATACTCTCAAAGGAATCATCAAAGCAAATGCTGTAAGGAAAATCAATATGTCCAAACCAGAAACACGGCTGGCACCCAGAGACTGATAAATTATCTTTATATCAGTAACTTCTCAGAACAGCTTTCAATAAGTACAGAATTATTCTGATGGACTCATCAGGTAATATGAGTACTTTATCTAGGCTTCAATGGTCAAGAACAAGAGAGACAACAGTATATCATCATAAAGACTATAGTTTAGACCCTGTTCAGAAAAGGTCTCTGCCAGCCTACAGGTATTAGCAGAAATAAAGAGAAGAGCATAACCTTGAAGTTGGGGTTGTGAAGGAACAGAGAGAGCAATTAAAAGAATGCCTGTCTTACCAGAAAATATGTATAATGTCTATATCTTGAGATGTAAAGATATGAGGTTTTGACATTCTAGATCCATATAGATCAGTATTTTTTTTCTTAATAATTGAGCCCTTTTTCAGTTCACAGTATCATAATGAATCTCATGCCTTGATACAGCAGTGTGTAATCACAAAGAAAAATCTTGGTTATTTTATGTTTCTGATTTCACTGCAGTTCCTCATGTTATTGGCATGCCCCACTTACAACTGGTATTTGAAATGGAAGTTATATGTTCATCCCCTCTTCCAAAGCAAAAATAGAAAGTGCTACAGTATTAATAAATGTATTTGTGCTTCAAATTCTTCCCTTCATGGAACTGAGGATTTTGAACATCAAAAAAAATAATTGTGTTTTTCCCTCAGATTAGCTCTGTGTCTCTGAAATACACTGTGTTAGAATGTTAATTGAGTTTGACATAGGCATGGATATAAAATGCATCATGCCACTCAACTTACCAACAGGGAAACTGATTACCAATTATAATCATTCTCTGCATGGTGACAGCATACCAAGATGGAGATGTTGAATATTTCAGTTTGCAATATTATCTGGGTTGTTTAAAGTACTGAGTACGTGTTCTGAAACCAATAGAGGTAATTGGTATGCATGTAAGAGCTGGCAGGCTGAGCACATCACTTATTTATAGAGTCTTTTGATGTAACTCTGTGGAAAAAAAATGTTAATAAAACATGGTTCAAAGGAAAATTTACACTCACCATTACAATATGACATAAAGTACAAATTATTGTACCTGAATAACTGTTTTCTAGTGAATAGTCTTCCTTTTTCCCTTTATTGAAATAGTCCACTGAAATCTAACAGAAGGGGGAAGGGGAACACAAAGAACAAGAAGACTATTAACTCCTTTCTTTTTGTGATGCAGCAATCTGGAAATTAAGATGCATACACAAGATAGAAAGAGGAAAATCACTGAGTATATAATCACTTTCATAACATTCTAATTTGCTCCACAAATTGGTTTATGGTCCTCTTAGGGCACGTTCATCAACAAACTCCATGTCAACAATTCATGTGAAGCTTGAAATGGACCAGAAAACGGGATACAGGAAGTAACATGGTGACCTCAGTTGAAAGGCAGTGAGCCAGTTAAATTAGCCTTCATATAAGTCCTGATGCAAGGACATCAAGAAACCTCACTTCTTTTCAAACAGGAAGACAAACATAAAATATTAAGATAATATTTACAGACTGCTTTGTTTTCATCAGAACTGATTGTAAACCTTATTGGATATATGCAGAAAGCAAGCTTTGTATCACAGGCAATAAAATCATAAGAGCTTCTAGTCACCAGCTAAGAAGCCATAAAATATTAGCAAATGGTGGTAAAAAGCAATTTCAATAGACTCAGAATTTATTTTCCATGGAGTGAGGGAAATCTTTATTACCAGAGACAATGGGGGAAAAGGGAAGTTAGAGAGTCCTGGCTAGCTCATGGACACTAAATATTAGGATACTCTATAATATTAATGAGAAATTACATTTAATCTTGTCATTAATCACTGAATTGTTATGTTTGTGCCCCAGTGGTGGGAAATTAAAGTTGGCCAAGCACTGACTACTGTCTCATTTCCATAAAGCTGACCATCTGCACTTCCTCCTGTTAAATGTTTCATTGTGAAAACTCAGTGCTCTGGGCATGTATTTTTAAGGGACTGTTAGCATTTCATGTAACCTCAGTAGCACATTAGTGATGCCTTTTGGTCTTTAATTTTTGCCCTGTGATGTCTATCCATCATGGCAATCAAAACTGTGCACAAATACAAAGATCTGTTAGTAATGCCAAAAACCCCTTAGCACCTTGCTGATTTTGTCTTAAATGGAGGCAGATGCTGGTTAAAATAATCAGAAGCCAAACAATGAATGAGTTTCTGTGTAGCAAATTCCATGCTCAGATAGTCTTTTTGATGTAATTTAAAGCCTTCAATTTTAGATGGCATTGAAGGCTACATCTGCCCATCAAATATACCTATTGATGTTGTGGCTAGTTGGCAGAGCTCAAATCATTAAGATCTTCTTAATTTCATTTTGGCTTTATAAAATACCTGGGATCACTTTTCAACTCCACTTTAAAAGTTAAGTATATCCTCTTGAGACCATAGTTTTGCTGAAACAATATTTATTTACTTAGAGCATACTTACATGATTAGAGCATGAAGAGAAATATGGCTGTGAAATGTAAGGCCAAATTCCCTGCAAGTTGATTGCTATCAAGACTGTAAATCCTGGAGAAAATACCAAGGATTTGAGGTGGGCAGGAAAAAATAAATTCTTCTAAAGAGTATGTTGCTTTTGGGCTTCCCAAATTCATGTTTTATTCATAAAACACATAATATAATGCTGGAATGTAGAACACTATTTCCCTGGAGCCAAAGTTCTCAATAGATGTCAAGACACAGGAGGAAGGAAGAACACAGAATTACACATACACCTTTCTGTCCTTATCCTTCCCCTCTGTTCAGTGCTTTTTGGAACAGTATTTTGAGATCAAGTGAAACTCAAGCAGAATGTCAATATAGAAATTCACACAGGGGGAATTAGGGCCTTTTAAAAATTTAAATGTACATCATCCTTCAGACAAGTATCAATGTGCTTGCACTCAAACTACATTTGTGTAGCCTGCCTTGGCAGGGAAAGCCTTGGTCAGCTCACTTACAGATCATCTTTTACCAAAGTCCCTTGCAAAAGGGACTACAGGAGATGGTGTTATGATCCAATTATTAAAATTATTAGAGAGGTGTTCTTACCCAAATTAAGACCATATGTGGAAGTCAATAGTACAGATTTTTATTTAATAAATAATAAATAAATATTTAATAAATAAGTAAATATGAGATACCGAGAGATAGGAAGAAATAGGAAAAAGAGAGAATGTGATGGGTTTACTTTGGCTGAATGCCAGGTATCCA
>JAWWEW010000088.1:16940926-16955623 GCA_035583185.1 Anabacerthia variegaticeps | reverse complement strand
TCAAGGATGCAGCTGTCAGGAGGGGAAAATTAGGTTGATTTACCCTCAGAGAATGCTACACTAATTCAGGAAATGCACACAAAGGACATGAGAAACAAACATCAATTAGAAGAAGAAACATGAAAATATCTTTAAGCATCTGCCCTGCCCTTTATTATTATTCCAAGTGCATTCAACCAATCATCCCCTCAGTCTGCTTCATTATTAGCAAATTGTAAAATAAATACTGAGTATTTTTATCTTCCCATTAGCAATCCTGAATCTCATTTCCTTGTCAGGAAGATTTCCATGACTGGCACAAAGGAACATATCCTGTGGTGGTGACCTCATTCACAAATATGTCTTTGAAAGAATATAAGGTACAATTTAATCCTTCTAGGGGGGAAAAAATATGTTAATTAAATGACAGCAGCATCTCTATTAGGGTACTAAGTTTTGAGATGAGTGTTGAAAAGACACATGAATCTGTTTAGTGAAATGTCATAGGAGTAAGGAAACAGGAAGAAAATACAGACAGTAAGAGCTTCTTTTGTTTGTGGTTTGACGTGTGATGACAACAGTTATTAATGTATTAATATTGAATAACATGGTTTCAGAGACTGCATATTATGTAAGAGAGAAACAGGTATCTCAGTATCTATTTTTACCTCATTTCTAGACGATACAGAGTACACATAAGGTATCAGAACATCAGAGATTACGTCTACAAAGCTCCTGAGGAGAGGAGGGACTTTAAGCACAGAGGAGGGCCTGTGCCCTACTGTTGGCAGATTAACACTTGCAGGTTTGGTACCTGTGTGGGGAGGAAATTAATTTCCTTCCTTTTGATGTGAACTTCTAGAGGAAAACCTAATACAGACAAAGTGGGGAAGCTGAAAAGAATTTCTCTCTGTGTAAGTGTATCAAATTAGTAGTCACTAGCCACCCTCCACCCGATATCCAGGAGGGTCCTTCGTATACATCAAGTGTATTTTTTTAATAGGGGATTAGGAAAGCAGAGACCATGTCTCAGAAATAGAGGGATGCAAACACAAAAAGGAATTAATTCACAATCTTCAGAACTGAATTCAACTTTTCAGTGATCATGCTCAGACTAACATCTTGTTCCTGCTGAATGACAGCTCCCTGTATTTACTACTTACCTCTCCTGTCCTTACTGACAAAAGACTTCTTAAGGAAAACCTTGTAGTAGCCATTCTCTTGACAGATCAGCTAATTTTTTCTGTCGTTGTATAGACTATATTTACCTTCAGAACTAGCACAGATAGGTTTCCAACTATGTCCTTAAGTTTAGGTGTTGCTGTTTCAATGTCTTCTCTGCTGGCTATACATCTGTTTGGTTGCACAAGTGTTGTTTTGTCACTGAAATGTTATAACAAAGAAGACAAAGCAAAATAGACATCCTGCACCCCTGAGTAAGCAATTTAACCATAGATAAGAAAAAGATGCATTCCAGTCTATTTCATTTCACAAACTGAAAATAAAAATAATACTGATCTGTAATAATAATAATAATAAAAAAACAAATATTATGTTATTGATTCCAAAGGACTGTAATTTTAGAGAGGTGCTTTCACTTCTTGTCAGTATTATAGATCCTGAAAATGAATGGAGTCTTTCAGGAATACTGTCTTCCAAACACCTCTCATTATTGGCAATATTTTGAATAAAAGTAAGGTAACAAAGAAGTTTAAGAAGATGGCTCAGTGATATGACCTTTCTCTTTACTATGGAGGCACCCACTTTATATTTTATTGTGTTTTCAGTGGACATAGAAAATTTCAGTCTGATCATGACCTTTGTACATCATGCTGCAAATTGATTTTGATGACCTTTCACTCTCAGGTAATTAGGCTTCATGCACATTCATCTTGGTCACACTGCACTGAGACTGCCCACTGCACTAGACCATGTAAATTTCTCCCTTTCCAGTATGTTGTCTCTCATTCTCCATCACTGATTTGTGATCCAACTGCTGTTGGAGAACTTAGTATTTTTTTCTGTAAAAATTGTGTTTTCAGTTGCTTGTCCTTAAATCACAGAATAATAGAATCATAGAATCATTAAGGTTGGAAAAGACCTCCAACATTACATAGTCCAATCTTTGACAAAACACCTCCATCTAAGTGCCATGTCCAGTGGTTTCTGGAACACTTCCCGAGATGGTGACTCCACCACTTCCCTTGGAAGCCTGTTCCAATTCTTGACAAACTTTTCAGTGAAGAAATTCTTTCTAATGTCCAACCTAAACCTCCCCTGACAGAGACTGAAGCCACAATGTTAGCACTTCTGCAGTGCCAGATTTGCGGCGAAAATGGTGATGATAGTGTTTTTTTCTCTATTCATAATGAAGAGTTCAAAAAATAAGTACTCAAATAGTCTTCTACTCATTGCTCTGCCTATTTGAGGTGTATTTCTCCCTCTAAGCTAAGTCTAATTTAGACGGCTTGGTGTTTCAGTTTAAATTCTCGTTCAGGCCTCCACAAACTCCCTATACACTACATCATAATTACTGTAGAAAATACTGTGATGTTCTAGGAGAGGCTGATTTCCAGCAGGCAGAAAGCCCCAGACAAGTGGGCAGAAAGCATAGAGGCACAACACATGAGTGCAGCTGTCTCTAATGGAATGTTTTTCCTTAGGCATCAGCTTCTCTAAAAATAAATGTTTCTTAGGGAAATGCACCCATTACACCAAGACATACTCAAATATTCAATATATTCTGAGTCATTAGAAACTTTCTGAATGTGAACTGCTAAAAATCACATATTTAAAAAGCAGACACATTGGAAGGTAAAATATACTAAGTCTCTCAGTAGACAATTATAAAGGAATCAAAAGCCTCATATTACACTGTAGACAATTACTTAAATTCAAACACATTATTCTAATAATGATTCTTTTCATCTTTTGACAGCAAAAGTTTGTCATGTTTCATGTCCAACAAGTTAATACAGATAACAGATGTAAGAGGATAAGAGTTGTTTCTAGCTTAATATATATCAACTAGTCAATCCTGCATCAGTAAGGAACTGTTTGGACAAATCAGCCAATGAATTTATGTTGTTTCTTTGTATGCATGTGTTACAGGCCTGAATAGAGGACATGGGTCTGCAGTGTCAGGGCTCTGCAGCCAAAGATAAAGGCAAAGCCCTTTAATCCCATCTGTCACAAGCAATATGATATGCAGGTGCAAAAGAAGGCGGGGGGGAAAAAAGAGAGAGAGAAAAGTAAACGAACAATTAAGGAATACCTTGTTTTGTAAAATGTTAACAAGTTTCATCCCCCTGTAAAGAAAGACAGATTTGCTTCAGTTGACATGTGCTGATGTCAATACAGGCAAGTTCTATTAACTTCAGTCCAACAAGAATATCTGTGTATTTCTGTGAGGAAAACTAGTGCAGAAGATGAAGGTCTCAGAGGGTAAGATGAACCTTAAACCAAGTCAAGCTTGACAGTACATTCATACTGAGATATTTTTATTATTAATTTTATTGTTATATTTGTCAGCAAAGGTAACCTCCAGGAGAGGAAAAATTCTAGAACATAGCCAGAATGTGTTTACTATCTCATGAACAGGATGGAAAAGGGCTTTCTGTGTTTCTTGCTGAATAAGATCCACAAGGGCAGAGACTTTGTGTTCTCCTTTATTCTGCACAGCTCTCAGCACAGTTGCAGTTACTAATAAATAATAAATAAAATAATGACTTGAAGAACATATAAAAAGATGAGTGGGGAGGACATACTAAATTATTCATAAATGTTCCCAACAATGTCACTTTCCAATTAAAGTGTCATCCTATCGTCTGCGTGGGTGAGACAACAACCTTCATCTCACACAAATGTGACAGCACTAAGAGCAGAAGGATTTTGTCAAAGTACCTAGGGTGTGATAAAACATTTAGAACAAATTTTCAGGAGTGGAGTTTTTCTATAACTGTCTTGCATACACCATTTAAATTCCAGCAATTTTTCTTGAATGAAATATATGGACTACAATTTGACAAAAATATTATCTAACAGTTTGAATAAAAAGCTCATAAACCACTTAGTAGTTCCATTTTTGAGGAAGTCACACTAATCAGAAACAATGTTAAAATTAATAGTACCTTCCAATCTGTTCCCCTCTACTATGAAACTACTGAGCAATGTTTGAGGTTGTTCATTCATACTATGTATTAGATGAAGTAAAGTACGAGTTATCTCACCAACCTTTGTCCTGTACATTGCAAAAAATCCCTCATGCCATTGTAATGACTGCCCTACCTCAGACATGACCACTAATATCAGGAAAACCTGTACAGTGAGGTTGTGTACTCTGCATCACTCCCTCTGTTCAGAGGTTTCCTCAGTTCCTACTATAGAGCAATAGTGTGAGAACACAGAAAAGGCAGGTGAAACATGCACCTGTTCTTCCAACCCTGAGGAAACTGTTTAGACCTCTATGTTATTGCTCTTCTCCAGTGGTTCTATTCTGACTCATGCAGCATTTAGTGTGGTTGTCGTTAATTACACCACTGGGAGCCATGAAGCAGTATTACAATAAACAGTGAGATTCATTGCAATAAGGAGTAAGTTTGTAGCTATCAGAGACACAAAACTGGGAACACTAAACTCTGAAGGATAAAAATACAGAAAACAGGGAGGTTGAAATGCAGATTACTAAATCTCATGATTCCTAAAGACTCACCTGCACAAAGCCAGGGTGTAACTTGGGCTGCCAGTACTTAAGAAAGATTTCTGATGTTGGATGTCTGTGGATAAAACTATCTTTCTTTTCTTTACACCTTCATTCAGAGATTTAGATTAAGCTATGAAATTTCCTAAGAGCAATGCTCATTTGAATCTATGCTTCTTCATTACAGATATATCACCTGTGTAGATCTTAGTTCATTATGTAGACAAGTAAATATAGGTCTGAGCAGTCACATGAAGAAATATCACTAACAGTTTGATTTAATTGATAGTAAGCATGAAGTAAACTGTTGCCAAATTTCAAGAACCTGATCTATTGTTTATTTTACAGTTGAAACTAATGATGAGATTTAAGCATGTGACAGAACTGTATAAAATGTTATGGATACCACAAGTATGCAGAATATTTGCCAGATCCTCTGTTTTATTTATAGCTGAGATGATGCACAAAGCCTTTGAGCTGGCTGCTTAGAGCATACTGCACAATCATTTCATTCACTTTCATGTCAACAAGCTTTGGCTTGATAAATTTTAACAGAAAAATGCTGGGTAAAGCACTGCAGACCTGCACAATTCATTTTGCAGCAATTTTCTTGAGGTTGCCTCAAGATTGACCTCCTATCTTCCTCGTCTTATCATTTTCCCATCTGGAAAAGTCTGAGTCATGTGGTACACTGGGGAGTAAGTGATCTGAGAGTGCTGCATTCAAAGACCATTCACAATCATAACTGTCAAAATCATACCCTTCTGCAGACAACGTTACTAGTAGCTTATAGAATTGTTAGAGAGGTTAGTAGTTAACCTTAACTAGTATAAATACCAAGTGAATATTTTGATTTTCATTGTTACCTCAGAAATAAAACAAGAACAGCAGGTTTTAGAGGCTGTTACTGAAGATTATGTAGAAAACATGGAAATTAAACCTTTTAGACTTTAATGGTCAGTGAAAGACTTCCTCTATATATATATCTTTTGGGTTACTCTATTAATTTTCTTCCTCTAAAACTAAAATACAGCTGTATTTTCAAAGCACCTGGAAATTTGACTAATCTAGCAATTTCCTTGGTAGTCTAGCCCAAAGCTTTAAAATCCAAAAATGTGAAGAATTAATTTTCAATAGAGAGGGAAATTCTCTAAATCTGACAACGACATTAATTGCTAGTAATATCATGTCTATATAAGAGAGTACAGTGCCATAGATTAAAAACAAACAAACAAACAAAAAACAACACAAAAGCAAACAAACAAACAAAAAAAAGTGAACAAAAAACCCTCAAGAAAAAGAAAAAACAACCAACCAAGGAACCAACAACAACAATAAAAAAAACAACAAAAAACCCAAAACAAACAAACAAACAAACAAAAAAACAAAACAAAACAAAACAAAACAAAAAAAACCTGGAGGAATTTAAAATAATATCAGATTTCAGAGTCTAAATTTTCTAATTAGTCTTTGCTCCCTAAATGAAATTCAGAAAAGTTTTGTGAGAATAGAAAATGCTGGGTTAGATATAATGAGGTGAAAAAGCAAAACCTTACTGTCACTATAGACAAATGACTACAATGACAGATAATCTGGATAAGTAAGAAACAAACAAAAATTTCTATAAAGGGGAGAAAAAAAAAGTTCATCATGATGGTAAAAACATACACTACATATTACTGAGTGATAACTGTTATTATTTGCAAGGTTAGTAAACTTTCTGATTTTATTTCCAGTGGTTTGGCAGATACATCCATATGTGTACATGTGTGCATGTACACACAAACACACACACACACACACGAATGTACACAAACAACATACAACAAATGTCAGTGCTAAAATGAAAGGACACCAATCAGCAGCCCAAAAATTGTGGTGAACTAACTATGCAGTGATATCTTCAAAGTTCATTTTTTATTTACATAAGAAGTCTAAGATTTCAATATTTAAAATCCTTCCAAGAGGTGACACTTTCATTCAAAAATTCTTTGCCTCATGAAGGAGAGAATTAAAAAAAATATTTTGCTGTAATCCATATCTATTTGTAATGTTGATATTTGTCATTGTATTCTACTCTTCTGTGCATATAAGTCTTACTTATCAAATCTGGAGTAGTAAACTCTGCCAGTGCATGAGAGGATAAAGTTTAATATTCTCCTGGTAAATCCTTTGTAAATTTTGAGACTCCTTTCACCCCTTCTGTCTCCCTGAAGTCATGAATGACTTGGTGAATTGCTAGGAGTTTATGGAGCCTTTCACTTTGGGTCACTGGTTTGATTCAAGTTGAAGTCAGCAGTGAACCAAGAGTCATTACCATCTGAAGATGAGTTTGTTCTCCACTAAAATGAGTTTGTGGCTTGAGCCATTTTTATTTGAGGCAAGGGTGATAAGCCCAAATTCAACTGACAGTCTTTTCTTTCAGTCTTAGCTGAAAAGACTGAATTTGTGACCCATGGGCCAAGTCATTCCAAGTCAGAGAGGAGTGGTACTGAGATTCCATTAAAAATGCCCCCCAACTATTTTTTTTTGCATAAAACAGGTGAAGAGTTTGTTTTTTAGAGCTATTCATCTCCACTGTATTCAGGAAGACTATGCATGCAAAAGAGAATAAAGGATTTACGTGACTGTATAGTCAAGTTGCCATTAAGGAAACTTTCTGAGAAAAAAGAAATTATCTTTCCTTCTTCTCCTCATTGTTGTCTGGGCTTTAATACATCCTCATTAGGAACGAAACAAAACAAAAAAGTAAATATTAAAATACTAGAAATTGATGTGACTATGCAGGAGATGTTAGCTTTGCCATTGCCTGTAGGACTGCCTGTGCTTTGAATATGAAACCTGTACTTTTTAGTGGAATGATTTTTTCCAACAGTCTCCCTCACTGCAAGTGTAGTATTTTAATTTCTGCATTATTCAAAAACAGCTTAAAAAAGTCTGTGCTCATGTTGGTGGTGAACTCCGGAATAATGGATCTCTACCTGTAAACACAAAGACATTTATTAAGTGATAGGATTGCCTTTCCATTCTACTCATATCTTCTATGTCCTTCTCAAATGAGACTTTTATCTATATTTTATAATCCCTTTCTTCATGATGTCAGAAAGTCTGGGTGATTTCTAAGTCTCAACCGCCTTTTCTTCTAATCAACACTATTTGACCTTTACCCATAATAGTAATATATCTGAAAATGCTGTCTACTTCAGTTTAATCCCATTTCAGCAGGCTTTGGCTGGCAAAGCTTTCTAATTTAGTAAATAAGGAAATCTCAGTTTTACCAAATAAGAAAGCCAAATTCTTATGAATTAGTCATCTTCACCTGACCTTGGTGGAACTTATTCATACTTCCTTAAGGCAACATATCATTGGTGGCTTCCTATTTTGTTGTTCCAGATTCCCATTCTAGAGATTTTTATTTTTTTTTGCTCATTACCCATGAAAAATGAACAATCCATCTTTTTCTTTTTCATGTAGGATTCTGTATCATGTAAAATTAACTTATCCTGTTCATCAGTTGCCAGTCTTGATACGAGTATGTAATACTTAAGCTGACCAAATAGTGTTCCAGTGTTCCACTTCATTGACTGAAATAGAAAGCTGTTGACTATTGTAATTCAGAAATAAACTGAAAAACATGTGTATGCATAAGTAGATTTACATGTGTGGATAATTATATCACAAGCACTTTCCAACACCAACTCTGAGTCTGATATTTAAATGCATATTTAATATGAAACTGCACACAGTTCAAAACTTATTACAGTTGCTCTACAACAAACATGTGATGTACTGATCAGTGTCAAGAGTGAATATAGGGAAATAGCCACAAAATGAGACTATAAAGCCTTGATGGTGCCAGTTACTCTCTAACTTTGACTCAGAGGTGTATTATACAAAAAGAGAAAACTAAACCAAACCAACCAACCAAGCAAAAAAACCCACAAAAAAAACCACAAAGAAAAAGCAACACCCAGTCTGCCAAAAAAAAAAAAAAAGGCATGGAAGTAAGCAAAGCAAAAAACAAAAGCAAGAAAGCAGGACATCTGAAAATATTGTTCCCTACAGAAAACAGCTTTGTTCTTTCAGTTGTTGACGTCTTATTTATTCTCTAATAATAAATCAAAATATCAGAGCACTCCTGTAGACATCAGCTATGGATTCCCCAAGGTAAAGTGAAAATCACTTTATTGTCATGAATAAATAAAAATATTTCCTTTTAATTGTTATTAGAAGTAGTAGTAGTAGCAGCGGTGTTTTTATAAGGAAAAAAAAACAGAATAGAAAAGGTTTGTAAAATCTGTTTCTTCCTACAAGCTTTTTCTCTTTCTCATTGTTCATTCATAGGAGACTTCACAGAAGCAGAAAGAATAAATTGAAGTCTTTCTATAAAAGAACAGTATAAGCATATATTGCTCACGAATCAGGGAGATTTATTATTCTTAACACAAACATTTGAGAAGAAGCCACAGAAGCATGGGAAATATTATGCAATAACTAATATTAACATAAAAAAGAAATTTTTAACTAAAACCTGCTGTAGTTACTGATTTAGAATACTAGTTACTATTTAAGCACTACTGTCCCTTGAACCCATGTATTTTAAAACCAAAGACATGCACTGGTGCACAGTTCTCCTTTTGGAAGATCTCATTAAATTTTTCATGTTAAACATTGATGTCAAAGGTTAAGATAACACCTCATGAACTGAGTAAATTATGTATTCAAGAATTCTTCCATTAATTATTAATTTATGTTCATATTGATAACAGCTAGATCTTTCCAGCTCTTTGTTTCACACTTTGGTAAAAATACCACAGACTAACACAGTTAGGCAGAGTCAAATGAAGTTTAATGGAGAGTAAAAGAATCCAAATAATTCAAATTCCTCTGTATTTCTATATTGTTTCAAATTTCTTTTCCTCTGCACTAAGGAGTTTGGCTGGAATGGAAGTACCAAAGTACCAAACAATTGAACTATTCTCACCTTCTTTCAGAGTGACTCTTTTACCATGGAAATTTAAGTAAGCTTTATATTTTTTTTAAAAGTTGGAGTCTGGTTTAAAACCAAATTTCCTTGCAAATTAACTGCTTCTGGTAGTGACAGAAAAGTAATCCAGCAGCTGTTCAGGCATCTCAGTCAATGTTACACAAGCTGGATGTCAAATTGCAAAAGAAAGATATCAAACCTGTCAGTAAAAGTTACCGCATGGACTCTGCGTGTAACCACTGTCAAGTTCAACACTATCTTCTGGTGATTCTGGACACACACATTTACAAATGTGACCTGTCTTCACCTAGCAGAGGAGCTGTACCACCTGCACAATGCCTTTGCAGGATACCTTTCACAGGAGACTGGAGGAATACAGGGCCGTGGCCAGAGTATAATGTTTTTCAATGAGCTCTGGTTGACAAACAATTGCTTGAGCAACTGCTTCAGCAGTGATTGTGAACTCAAAACATCCCTTAGAAGGACCTGGTCACAAATATCAAATTTAAGTACGCAATTTTTCCAGAACAAGCATTTGAAGGCAGCTGGGTCCAACCTCATGGTTCACACACAGTGCTTTTAACTAAGTTGTTGCCTCTCACCTTGAACTGACATTACATATCACCCATCACTATCTGTCAGAAATCATATCAGTATTTGTAGCAGCTGTTGCACCTCCTGGATGAAGAGTCTTAATGTTTACCTTTAAGATGTCGATCCTGCACTCCTAGCATTCACAGGCCTGTATCAGTTTGTTCTCAACTGCCCTGGAGATGCATTCAGAATAAATGAAGCAAGTGGGACAATTTACAAGGAATAATCTGTAGCCAAAGTGGTCTGCAGGCTTCACTTCACTGGCCGTTTCTCTCAGGGATCCTTCCTGCAGTAATAGCACTTTACAGTGATGTACCATTTAGATCCTATGTGGAGGGAACTGATATAGTTTTGGTAACAGACCTTCTCTGCTGAGATTTAAGGGTGTCAGAGTTTCTCCACTTAAGAGACCACAAAAAGACAGGAGACCAAAAGAATGGCATGGCCATTGCAGTTCATACTCTCTCCAGCAGTAGCAGTTGTATTCAGACTGCACTATACATAATACACGGTGCAAACCAGGAAATCATTCTAATCATCAGTGAAGACACCTGACTGCCATCTCCAGAAAGCAGAGGTGCAAGGGAATGGCT
This sequence comes from Anabacerthia variegaticeps, assembly GCA_035583185.1. Lineage (NCBI taxonomy): Eukaryota > Metazoa > Chordata > Aves > Passeriformes > Furnariidae > Anabacerthia > Anabacerthia variegaticeps. Next base: position 16,944,771 of record JAWWEW010000088.1, on the reverse strand, counting down.
GGAGTGTGGTGCACCATGACCCACAGAAAATTTCTAGGTGAGCTTGAAAGAATCAGTTTTCTTACTGCCTCAAACACCCCTGGAACAGTTTCCTTCAGATAAAGCCAACATGCCCTTTTGATGTTTTGCCCTCAGACTGTATTGCACACTCCTGAATGCGAATATCTAGCACGTCGAATATAATACTGAACAAACTGCAAACTGACTTGGCCTGCTTCTAGTTATTGACACAATGTTTGTGATCTTTTCACAAAAGTGTGCAGCAGATAACCATCACAACCTTAGTATCAGTGGATTAACTATGTACTGATGATTTGGAAATCATCATCATCATTCTCTGATACCACTTCTCATACCTGATTTATGTTATTCTTACAAAATAGATGAAATGATTGCTTACTTTTGTGGCATAGCTAGGAGAACAAATACTGTCTTTTAGGGTGCAAAATAAGTTGCTAGGCCTCTTATTTGTTGAAGAATAAAATGCATCACAAGAACACAAAAGTCCTGTTAACAATGATTTTCACAGCATATCCACACAAAGATCCATTGCATTTGAGTTTCTAAGACAGTGTCTATATTTGAAGGAAATCAAAAAAATATCAATATGTGTAGGAAACCCATGGATGCAGGACATGCTGTCTCTGCTCTATAGCCTATCTCCTACGGCACCATGTTTTGGGGCTTCCAGAGAGGCTGAAACACAGAGGTGACTGATAACAAGAAGTAAAAAATTGTAACTAAGAATCACTTCTGATATTAACAGTATGTTGCCATGGCTGATGTAAGGGCTTCTAGGGTGTGTCTGCAGATAGCAATATTAACACAAACTCTCTTTCTCTCAACTTGCTATATATACAGAAGAAAGATCCTAGAAGCTCTACTCTACCTCAGCAATTAATACCCCACTTCACGGCTGGACACAAGGCAAATAAATACTGAGTCGAAGGGGCTGTCTGCCATGACAGCTGTAAACACAGTCCTTCCCATGTGGGGCAGAAAACTTTGGCACAGGAAGATTCTGTTTCCATTGTATCCTTTGTGCCTCTCCTCTCACTAAAGAGGAACAGAGCCTCTGAAACTGCCAATCCAGTACCTACTGAAAGAACAGCATTCACTAAAGATAGGAAAGCAAAACTGTTTTCCTTTGATCTACAATCCATGCTCTGCCCTTCCTCTGCACTGTTCGTACATATGCATCACATTAAAAAAAACACATCTAGAATAAATTCTGTTCTGTTGTTCATATGTGTGAGTACAGGCTTGATCATCCAAAAGAATGAGCAGGTGGGGCACAGGCGGGATCTCATTCATTAAATTCACACAGTTTTAATTCACTGGCTCCAGTGACCCTTTGCTTGGAACATTTTTGCAAAGTCCTTGTGCCTTTGTGACTACATTGCTATGAGATTTTAAGGCTGCTTAGAAGTGGGATACTCACAGGCGAAAAGCAGCCTGTTTTCTATCTGTCTCTTTAACACAGCCAGAACAGGAAATAGCGATGAACTTCCATGCTTGCACATTCTCTTCCATCAGAGCTGGAATCATCAGGGAACAGTTGCACGTTGTAAATGTTTTCTATCAGTAGGCACCTATGACTATAATCATTCATCCTAAACCGTGGATTTATGTTAAGGTATTATAATGCAAACTGTGACTGAAATTTGATTTTGCTGTTGCAGAAAGAGAGGGAAAAATGGATTTTCTAAGGCAGACATAATTAAACTTGGGAGCACTAGCAGAACAGCTGAATGTAATGGATAAGTAGTTGATATCCTGCAATTACATATTAGAGTACTAGTGATCTCAGAAATGGTTTGCTCTTCCATCAGTGAATTCATCTGGATCATTGAATAAAAAAAAATATCTAATTTCATTATGAGTCTTGGGGGCCATTGTATGATGTCTGCTTTCAGCTCTGTGTTAACAGCCTACCTAATTTTCCTCACTTTCTCAAATGAGATGTGGTTTCAAAGGAGCAGCTTTTCAACATTTACATAACCACACATAACATGCTTCAAAGCACATTAGGTAACTTCACTAAGCAGAGAAACTCAGTAGTGTTCAATACAGAATATATCAGTATAAAAGTACAGTTGAAAACTAAGGTACTTTAAAGAAAGAACAGTTGTGCTGCTCCAAGTCATTGGTAAGCCATGTTTCTGGGCATTTCACTGACACAAAGGTGTTTTTGTTCCACTAAAAGAGGAAGCTAACTTAATTAACTGTAGAATCCTCATCGGAAAGCAAAAATTCCTGTAAAAGATTTTGAAAGGAAATCTGCACATTTCACAATACAAAGCACTTATCTAGAGATAGAAAACACAAAAATTACAATTTCACTGGATAGTGAATATGTAAATATATCTGGTATCTGTGATATTGATGTCCTTTTCATGCACAGACATGCACTTGAAAAACGATAATTCAGAAACAGAAGAAAGCATCCATTTGCCTGTATGAAAAAATGAGGAGGTACTTTCTTGATTTTAAACAAGCGAGAGAGAGGGGGAAAAAGATAAAAAACCGCTCTAATTTTGTAAACCCTTACATTTTAGCAAGCTAGGACTGAGACTCTTTTGTAGTAGATTCCTCATTTATTCATTTTACACTGCCTGAGTAACTAGATCAAAAAGCAGTGTCAAATGCCCAAAGCAATGTTTGTCAGCAGTTCTTTTTTGTTTCAAAGCATCTGAATAGAGGAAGGCTAGTACTTTATTTCCAAACAGACACAGGAAGGCTCTTGTTGGCAGCCCGTTGCTGCAGAATGAATACATGCCATGAGTATAGACCATTTGTCTGCTGATTACAGCAGACCCCGGGGGAGCTGATGTTAGCTCTCATTTTCACCTCTCTTTCTCACACAGTGTCTCCTTGCTGTGGCAGTCTTGCTTCCCCTCCTCCTCCTCGCCTTCATCCCTCACGGCTTTGATTCGATCTGACTTGGCAGTGGTATGTTTAAGACTGTTTTCCAAATTAAAATCAGACTGAGATGTTTGAAATGTGTTGACTTGCCTTGAAGGTTAACACAGAGAAGAAAAAAAAAAAAAGTGAAGCTATTCTCATTTAGAATTCAGAACCGATCATAATGAATGTACTTAGTATTCATGTGAATCTCACATGTATTTCCCTAAGAGTGCTACTGTAATTTAACACTGGTACTAAAAATACTGGGAGTAGAGGGGCACTTAAAAGAAAATGTCATGGATTAGAAGAAAAGGATATGCCTTGTGTCTCTGCAGCAACTCTACAGTTTTCCTGTTGTTTTAATACTTGATTTATAAGTTTTCTCTCCCATCCCCCACTAATTTCCATAGAATTTTCTCGGAGAAAATGTGAGAAATATTCTTTTACTGTGCTAAATTTGTAGCCTTATGATTCAGTACTCCCAAGGGCAGTGGTGATGTATGTGCTATCAAATTACATGGATTTTACTCACCTATTTTCTCTGATATCCAATAAGAAATGTGTACTTACTGCAGTAACCTTGCATTACTCATGCTACACTTTGGAGAGACAGAGAACACTGTACCAAGCACATTCAGTAGCCTGCCAACTAATTTTTTCCCTTTACAGTATTTTAAAGAGGAAAACGTGTTATACTCCAGTAAATAATTTTCTGAGATTCCTAATTAATTTTCAAGATAAGGTAAATGGCCGTATCTCTGTGGCTATGGACTTCAGAAAAACACACTAATGTTCTACAGGACACTAGTTGAGAATCGTTTCTTGAGATGTAAATTTGATTATTCTTCCACTTTTCTCTCTTTGTGCACACCCTGATACTGCTTGGCAGTTTTCTGCTTTTTCATTAGATTGTTGTTGCTGGAGCAACACAATTAAGA
>JAWWEW010000088.1:16927419-16940884 GCA_035583185.1 Anabacerthia variegaticeps | reverse complement strand
TCCCTTGTTTCTGTTTTAATCATTCCAGAGTCAGAGGGTGTGTTCCTGTACTCTTCAGTGATTCACATTCTTGCAACTTGGCTCGTCTAAAGCTTTATCAGAGAACTCTACTTGCGTGCCCTAAAATTGGGAGTTAGTCCAATTTCTCAGGGCAACAAAGTGGTCACAAATAGTGAGCAAAAGTGAAGTGGATGCAGAGATACAAGGGAGTAAGGAAGGGTGGGGTGTAAACCAGTTTCTCTGTTGATGGCAGTATTTCTGCTTTCGACTTTTTAAAATTTTCTTGTTTCTGGGAGAAGAGCTTAAAAATTAGACCCTATCTGTCTGCTTGAATTATGCTAGAAAAACATGCAGAGAGCCTGATTCATGTAAGAGTTATGGAAGCCGTTCAGCTCCCTTAAAAAAAAGTCCCTAATTCCCTCTCAACTCAGAGAAAAAGTGCTGGACATCTTGGAAACTCCATGATAAATAATCTGTCCTCCTCAGGAACTCGGGAGCTTAAGCTTAAGGAGTCACAGCAGACCTGTTTCTGATGTTTTCTAGAAATAAGTCTCTCCTCTGATTTGTACAGAATTCTTGTTAGGAAAGCAGCCTCATTAGAGGCCTACATAGTGCTTGGATGCACAAGATCAGTACACTGAATTCTAGACTTGTGATCAAAATAGAGAAAATATTTTAAATTGTTGACTACATCATTAATTATCAGTATAGGCATGAGAGGAGATGAAATATCACGTAATGATATATATTCTGCTCTGCATAACTCATGCTGAATTTGGCTGAATAAGCTATTTACATTGAATGGAGGAACAACCAGAAGTGTTATCTTTGTTATTAGACTTTACCCACTATATACCTGCATGGATTTTATACACACAACACCTTAGATAATTTCCTTTTTTTCATTTCTTTACATGGAAAACTGTTATAAAATACAAAATAATTGTAGCCAATCTGTTTGCGGTGACTTGGGGAATAGATCTTGATTTAGAACAAATTATTTTTTCAGCTTGGTTTTACAAGCCTCAACTGTATTTTAACAGCCACTGAAGTTGACAGCAGGTTGATATATTTTTCCTAGTAGACACCTAACAAAAGGGTATGAGGAAAGGTGAAATAGTTGGAAGTGAAATAGACCCCCACATCCTGAACAAGGGATAGAGCAATATGTTACTCTCTCAGTAGTTTCCTTTGACTTAGAGCAAGCTGAAATGATGGGACTAAGGTAGTGAAAGTGTTGTGTAAAACCTGGTTTCACATATTTTTTTTGTTCAGAGTGGAAGGTTCAGTGACTGCTGTTGTAGCAATACCAGAGCTGAGTGAACAGAGATCATTATACGTGAAAAAATACAGGACTCCTGACAAAGGCCAGCTTACCCTGTGCTGAAGTCTTGCAAATATCCATGATCAGGATATATATATAGCTGTCATTACTTTGTCTATGCAGACTTTGAAATTAAATTACTTTTCAGCTGTGACTATTGCACTGTCAAATGGAATATTTCTTTGCAGACTATGCTATAAATGCTACTTCTTAATATATACGAAGATATATGTCATGAAAAGCATGTCAGCTTAAGTCTTAATAATAGAAGAGACATAATGAAAATTAATTACTCATAAGTTTTTGTTTTGTTTTGTTTTTTTTTATTTTTTTACCTACGCTGAGACTCTAATCTTATTGGAGTTTCCCCTAAGGTGTTACCAATAAAAGCAGTACTCTCTTTTCCATGTCCTCCACATCCTCTTGTGAGATCATTTTTAACACAGTACTTTGTGTACTCTGCTTTGTAGTAGGGATATGTGACAAGCAAGAGTGTTTTTAGGTAGCAAAAAATGAGTAGGCAAGTGCTGAATCTGGCACTGCTAGAGACAGAAATGTCCCCAGAAAAACAATTGCAGGCAGGCAGTTTATGTTCTATTTTCAGATAACAATAAATGGCCTTCTCACATTCCAAGTGTTATCAGCACACTGTCTTTCCTTGCCTTTTTTGTGGAAAATATTCTGCATTTGGTCAGTTATTATGCTTATGTGATCTGTGATAGTTTATTCAGATAGTTTTACTGAGGAATTATGTGTTAAAAGATGCTAACTTGAACACCTTTTATAAAGTTATAATAAAACACTACTTTACAGTACATTTCTCATGCAAATTAGTCCAAAAATTTAGTTTCAGATGCAGGAAGATCCAGAAGAAAGTATCTACCTACTTACTCGGAATTAAATAGCTTCTAAAAGAAAAGACAAAAAGACTAGACTACAGAAGAAGATATTAAAAATGTTGAGCTCTACTGGAAATTTTCGGTCTCAATAGATTATATATTTGATTTAATGAAATTTGGATGAGAAAAGAGAACACAATTCTAAAAGTAAATCAATAAGAGAATAATTTGGTAATTAAAGTGATGGAAAAGGGGTTACTTTACCCTACAGATGTATATTAATGTGTTCAACTTCTCATTTATGATTAGGGATCTGAGTAGGAATATGCTCAGATTTGGATTGGCAGATGAATTATGTAGGATTGTAACACATTTAACAGAATTATATATTTCATGGTACTGAAAGCTTTAGTTCTATTATCTACTTCCCCTATATATCCATATAAATATGTTCTTTGCTGGTATAACTAGTCTGTGGAGCCTCAAACTAGCAAAAATCTAAGTATCTGCTCAGCTTTGGGCCTTCCAACTTTGGACTTCATGAGGTCTGTCTTATTTCAAAACATCCATTGGTTTAACACATTCATGAATCAGAGCCTTAGTTAAAAGCAACAATTTTTCTGCCAGTGTAGCCTTGTTAAATTTTAAAGATCAAATTAGTAGTCTGAACAACTACATGCCCATTCTGTTCTTCAGAAATGAGTTGCAATCTGATTTGGCACCTTCGGCTCTGGTGTCTTGGCCTTTGTCACCTTACAAAGCAATGGCATCCAATAATAAGCACTACTGTGTTAAAATATATCTCTTTGGCAAGCGACGTCAGACTTTCATAGCAGTGTCAGTATCCTTAGTTTACAAAGTTTTAAAAACATCATTGATAAGGAAAATGCTCTGCTTTATTTTTTTTAATAGAGAATAATTCTAGACTTCAGGTCCTCAGCCAATTTTTTCCTGAATATCCTGCTTGATAAACAGGTAAATCCATCTGAAGATTCACCATAATACTTGTCTTGGTGTAGTATGTGTTATTCCTTAGTTTTGGCCAAAGGAAAAATTGCCTTACCCCAGAAGGGATATGAGTGTGTATGCGTGTGAGTGTATGTATATATATGCACATATATACATGTATATACAGATATGCCTAAGAGAGAAATAAGTAAAAAATGTAATTTTAAGATTGCGTGTTTCAGTCTGTCATATACCAAAAACTGAAAGAAGGCTTTCCACAAACTCGATTTGTATCTGTAAATCTCTGAAGTCTTTAAACCACATGACTCTCAGTTTTAGTTGTATTAATCAGGAAAAAATGTCACATTCGTTAAGAAAGGTGGAATCATGGCTACAGGGGAACTGTTAGAAAAGTCAACATATTCCAGGAAAATTGTTAACAAAAATTTTTAACAAGATATATTAAATATCATTTTCCAGCTCTCCTGACAACCAGAATTACTAACAATCCTTGGTGACTTATGAATTACCTGTTTTAATACATCTTTCCTTTTGGCCTCAACATAATGCACACAAAAACCAGTATAAATATGAATCATGCTATGTTAATTTGTTTCTACTTTTAGTATATTATTTAGTTATTTCAGTCTATGTATGAGTGAATTTATTAGTCTTCACAAAAACAACGGGTTTTGAAAAAGCAAAGTGTTGTTGGTGAATACAATTTTTGGTCCAGAAAATTTGGACATACAGAAGAGACTCAACCTTGAGTAAAGGCTTTGACATCATTCTTGAATTTCCAGGAAAGAGGCCTGCAAGAGCAGGGTCTGAAACACTGTAATATTTACTATCTATTTTAATGATCCAAAAGCTTGTGCTGAATCAGAGGTAGAAATGTTAAAGTAATTACCCTGGAAAGTCAATTTAATGAATGCCCAATATGTGAAAACTTTATTTCTGTAATCTTTTCTATTGCCCAATTTATCATTTTTATTGTTCATTTACCTATGTTTTATAGTTCTGGTATGAATTATATTCTCTAATATTCGTTTTTCTTCAATATGACTTGTTAGATAGCTAGTGAAAAGGTTCTCTTTAAAGAGAGACCTTTATACTTGAGAAAACTTTGCAATACAACTAAACATAAATCCATTCCTTTCTCATGTTTTTTGGAAACATTCCCATGCTTTTGACTATAATTATCAGAAATATTTTTTTGAAAATGGCATTTAATCTTCATTATTTCTTTTTGACTTTTCATTTGGTTTGGAAGTATGGCAATAGTCCTGTATTTGTGATTTCCAGTATCCAGTCTCAGAACTTGATTTGCAAAAATTATTTCCATCCAAAACTTTATTCACACGAGTAATTTGTCAGCAACTTAGATGAAATTCAACATGAGATGTGTGATAATATACACAGAAAGGCTTGCTGACAACATCTAGTCCTAATACAGTGAGTTCACAGGATATAAATACAATATTTTTTCCTAAATTCAGATGTAAACTGACTTATTTGATAGAGAAAATAAACCTCATTAGGACTATAGGAAATAGCAAAGGTAACTCATCTCTCATTGTGCTGTGATTCAGAAATTACATTTGGAAGAAAATTGCTGTAAGAGCTTGTAGGAAGCTTATATTTTTGGGATTGACTCTGAGTTTATATTCTTATGTGGTAATGTTCTCTCTAGTTTAAAAAGCCCCTCCTAAGAAACCTTGAATTGAAATAATGAAATTTATGGTAGACATCATAGTGAAGAGGAACATACTCCTTCATATTTATGAGTTTACCCAGCTAGTCAGTCTGAAACAGATTGATGGGTAAATGTCAAGAAGTAAGTAGACACAGTGCAACTTCTAAGAAGACAGTGTTGGAAAATAAAATTATGTGAAGTAGAATATTAGTGGAACAACAACCAAGAGAAATGAGGGGGAAAAAAGATAAAGATGACAAATATTTTAATATCCCTAGGGTTCCTTTGCTCTCACAGAGTGGCTGAGACATGGTCAAACACTGGTCTTAAAGCTGGTATAAAGGCCTTATGGTAACTGGCATAATCTTGACCTCCTAGAGGAAAATCAGTGCTGACTTCTGCCCGCTGGTGCAACCTCTCTCCAGGACAACCCTCCACATCTACAAGGAAAGAAGACAGATTAATCAACACCCAATCAGAGAATTAGAGACTGTCTGGCACATTCTTAGGGGTGGAGAGAGATTAGATTTTATTCCTATAAGATAATACTGGCAATTTTAAGGCCAGTTTGAGGGCACCAAGACAGACTGCAGTTTCCGAGGCTATGAAAGGAGCTTGGTTTTAATACAATGAAGAGCATACAAGACCCTTCATGACATGAGAGGAAAAATTTTGTACGGATGTGCACAATTGCTGACTGGCTTTTCTTGGAAAGATGAATTAACTTGAATCCAAACCCAGGCTAAAATTGCCTTTATAAAAGTGCGTCATGGTGAGTGAAACACTGTTGGTGTGAAAATACACAAAGAACAACCTCTCCCTGTTATTGCAGCTATGGCAAGGTTCAGGTCCTGTTTATTGCTACAAATGCATGACACCCTCATGTAACTCACATGTAAAAGAAAGCAAAATTTAAACCTTAAAAACATTGATCCTTCCAGCAGATAGTCTACTGGGTCACAATCCAGAAATTTGAAGGATTGATTCACATGCACATAGGAGAAATAAGGGCTTAGCAGGAATTGGTTTACAGTCCTTGTGAACTCCTGTAGAGCTAATAAGTCAAGAAATACCAATTGAATAGAAACATATGATAATCACATGATTATATTTTTTGATACATTGCATAGTGCTTATGTATAAAAATAAAAATACATTTAGAGCTTAGGCTGTCCTTTATTGTATCAAATTAAATTGGATTTAATGCCTAGTTATGTGTCATGCAGATCAGATCCATTTGTACAAGACTGTACAGTGCGGAGCTGGTTCAAATGAATGAATAGCTTTCTCATTACTTCACCCTATTCTGCTGTCTCTTTTCCTGTCCTTTGTAATGTAATGGAGGACAGCTGTCGTGGTGAAGTGAATATTAACTAACCTCAGTGCCTCAGCAGATTGTGACTTAATCCCTGCAAATACCACTAAAATCAAAATTTAATTACCATCAGCACAGCTCTGTTAATGCCTAAAAAATATTTAACAATTAGTGGTTGGCTTAATTAAGCAAACTGCCTTTCACAAAGCAACCTGAAAAGTTTTATCCTGCATTTTATCCCTCAGACTAATTAGTCTGATGTAAGCTTACAGCACTTCATTTACTGTTACTGAGTCTACTATGCTACTGATCCAGTTTCTGGGGCTTAACAGTCTTTAATAGAGGACAAATTGTTAAAAGAAAAAGAAAAATAAAGATTCATTAAGCAGTACTGCCCCTCAATTAAAAAAAAAAAAAAAAAAAAAGCTTTCTAGTAAAGCAGGAAGCTTCATTTTTATTCACTCACATGGATTTAAATAGATAAGGTTGTCATAGCTATAGTAATGTTACTTACATGGGTTCAGTATATGTTGAATAACATGCAAGCTAAGTATGGACATGCCTGTCAGAAAACAATGCCTTATACATCCATAAAAAGAGGATTATATAGAAGTTTAGTGAAATGACTTGGCCTTGAGTGGTCTGATTCAGGTATTAATTTTTTAAATTTCTGTAAAAAAGTGAGAACTGCAAAGGAAAAGGTGATTCACCGCTGACTTTGACAATTAAGTCTTGTTCTTTTAGTTAACTTAGCATTACTTTGATCTGGCTTTTTTGTGCTGTTATGGTACAAGGTCCATTACTCTTGTTTCTGTGGATTTTACTAAAGTTGCACTTCTGAATACCTAAGATTACAGATGGGATCTCTTTGCTTTCTGAAAATGAAAGCATTGAAAGAAATTATTGTGAAAAGTGTTTTAAACTATAACATTTCCATCTGGCATCCCATAAAAAAGTACTGTTCAACAGCTGAAAGAGCAAGATACACCACTTTAATATTTGAAATATTTATTTGATGATAGTTTTCTCCATTTAGTAGTAGCCAGCATAAATTCATTTAACAGTGGTGTCAGATATTTACCTGAGGAGAGTTGAGTACAAACATACTCAATTTTTCAAGGTAAACTCTTCCTATTTTTTACCTCATAACTAATGTGTACAAAATTAATCCATACATTTATGAAGGGTATAAATATGTTCTGGGGGAACAAGTAAAAGCAGGTTTACAATAAAGGGTGAATTCCTTTAATAACTACCACTTTTTAAAAAATCTTTTTCATCCTAACAAGTTTACAGTTCATACAACCCAAAGCAACAACACCTGGAAATTCATTGCATTTGGTTTGAATCTACTGCTGTACCTTTTGAAAAAATTTTATCACATGTCTTAGTAAGTCACAGTCAAATTATTTAGAAAAGTACGGACTGCAGGTTTACTGCTGAACTAGCTAGATAGTAAGTAGAATACGCACAAGAAATGAAATTGCCTTAATCCGAGTGTACAAAACCAAAATACAAAACCGATTAAGATTATTTTAAATCAGAATGTTTTATCCCTTTCACATGCTTGTCTGTCATTGGGATTTACAGGAACATGGTCTAGTTGTCTGCTTTCTTCAAAAGATAGGTATTGTGCAGTATAGCTGAGTTATTTGTTTCAATCAGGTATTGGCATTGGGCTCCACACTTCTTCAGTACTTCTTCAGTTTGAAAATAAGGATGTCAAAGCAGCAGATTCAATAAAATCTGTGGTTTGTACCAAAGACAAAATAAATAAAAATTAAATCAATGAAAAAAGTAATTTCTGAAAGGGAAGTATGCATAGTTTGGTACAATTCCAGATACTTGGCAACCATTGCTTCTGGTTTTGGGGTGGATTGAGGATGGAGATTAAATTACCATTCATAATAGTGAAGAGGTAGTTCATTCAAGTCATGGCTTGAATACTGAATGTTGGCTGAAAAATACAGAGAAGTGCCTGACAACTCTCTAAGTCCTTCTCTGGGAATAATTTAACTTGTTACGAAGGAGGAAAGAAACCAAACTGCATTGCAAAGCTGAGAGCAGTGCAATTTTTTTTTTTTTTTAAACTATCATAAAAACTGTGCTGCAAATGCATTGTGTGACATTTAGATGGACTTCAAATGGTTCTGTCTGTATCATCATGTAAACTATTCCTCTGTGAACGTACATTCTCATTGCTGCTAAACAAATGCTCTTTCACCATCAAATTTCATTCTTTCAGTATGTTTGTTTGTTGAAGAATGCATAAAAGTTCTCCTTAATGATACAAATAATCTACTTATAATGGTTCATTATTTTTCCCCCAAAACATGTTGTTGCTGTTACTGTTGTTGTTGCTTTGTTTTTGCTTTGTTTTGTGTTTTTTGTTTTGTTTTGCTTTTGGTGGGTTTTTTTTTTGGTTTTTTTTTTGTTTGTTTGTTTGTTTTTGTAAAAAGAATTAAGAATTTCTTAAAGGTGTAATATACCTAAGTGGTCTTTGAATTTTAGTATAAAAAGGTAATATTTTTTAAAAATCAAGCAAAATTTAATCAAATTTTATTCATCTCAGATCCACTGCTACAACTTTTACAAGATACTTTCACAGGTACTTTCCCCTGTTTTCACAAAAAAACCCATGGTACAACCCCTAGGCTTTACCTTCTACTAGGAAACGCACTTGTAAATCCCAGGATTAGAGTTTAGAAAGAAGTTCATGAACTAGGATTTTTTTTTCCTGCTTTTCCATCACTTAAACTTTAACTATTACAAATCTTACAAAGCTGTGGAAATTTTGAAGCTAAGGACAAATAAAGTTGATTGTTTCTGTCCATATATGTGTTTACATATGTAAAATGCTTTTTTACATATGTAAAATACATATGTAAAATCCTTTATTCTGTAGCACTCTTGGTATTCTTGCTGAATTTAAAGGGAAGTGTATGCATATGTCTTAGGAAAAAATAGTCACCTCTTTCTTGTGCTTGCTTGTCTGTTTATTCAAAGGGTAGGTCTAGAAGCACAACTTGTTTACATTAGAATAACTCTATTTACTCATTATACTAAAATATAAAGCAGTGAAACTCTACTGCATTAGTGTGTTGGAGTACTTTCATACAGATGCCCATAAATAGCTCTTTCCTGACCTCCATGGAAAAGGTAACACACAGAAAAACAGGAAAGCAAGAGAGCTTCATAGGGGTTAAACAGTGGTGCATTGGAATCCACCTAGAGGGAGCTGTGTAAGGCTCATGAGGATGCTTTGAGGATGCAATTGCTTTGATATCCAAGGTGTGTCTTTGATCCCTGGTCGAATTTTCAGACTTATAGTGCTCCAGTTTCTGCTGGGATTGATGTGTATACATTCACAGCTTGTATAACTGCTACTAACTCTCAAACCTTCTTGCAGTACTATTTCCTAAATGGGGAAAGGAGAGCCATATAAGACTTTAGATTTGAATTTAAATAAAGCAAGCCAACTAACCTCCCTCTGTAATATTTCCTTTCTCCTTTCTTGCATTTCTTCCCAGCAGAATTAATACCTTTGCTGTTGATAAACTTGTAGGTTGAAGTCTAGTGAAAACTGCCACCATATAACACGAGTTTTCCACTTTTTTGTCTTTTCAATTAATAATAAGCTCTGAATCCAACATTCCTTTTCTAGAAAGTGTGAGGTCTCCCACAACATTACTGTAGTAACAAAGGACTCCAGTCCAGATTTCTAACACACCTGAAATAAGATAACAATCTTGACAAAAATTATTCTGACTGGGATGAGGTTTTTTGCAGATTAATTTTTTTAGCTTTAGTTCTTCTTTTAGTTCTGTTTTTTCCTTGCTTCTCTGGCATTTCCCAGTTGGCCAAGTGAGTCTTTGGCTCATATGTATGTATACTAACACAAGTGCTTTAAGAAAACAACTCTGGATCTCTCGAAGCTGGCAAATGTATCTAAGTAATACTAATGAATAATATTCTGAAATCTCACTAAAATAACCTACAAAAATCAATTATAGATGTTATTTTTAGTGCATGCTTAGCACAAAGAAAGAGACCAAAGGAAGATAGAAAACGTAGCAAAGCTAAAGAAAAAAATTTGACAGACTTCACCTGTCTTACCAAAGGCAGGTTGAAAAAAATATATATTTACACATTCAATTTGTCCAATCGTGGAATCTACAGATGTAATAGGAGGTTTTGATGACTTTTGCAAAACACTGAGTAGTAATTAGGAAAGCTTCCAAACCTCCTCAGCAAATTAATAAATCTAGGAAACAGATATTGGAATTGACCTATATTTACTTGCTGTGATCAGTTTTCGTGAATATAGCAGGATTTTGCAAATGGCACAAATCAGTTTAATATATAACAGAATGAGTTTAATAGTAATGATGCTTTGGGATTTTCATATATTTGGAGATTTGAATATAGCTGTTCAGTTTCTCACACCTGAGGTAGCACAAACAGTTTCTAACAGTTTCTCCCAGTTTGTGCCACATTCCTGAATTTCTGTTTAACTGTCTTTTCAACAGACAGGATAGCAGCACGGACATCGTGTTTGGGTCACATACACCGAGAGCAGAATAATAAGACATATTGTAGTCAAAACAAGACAGAAGACCCAGAACCCTTGGAGACACTCCAATGGGGGAGTTCTGAGGGCGGTACCAAGGCAAAAGGTTCTCAGGTTGGATGTACCAATTAGGTGTGACAATGAAGTAGTGTTATAAATCTGTAAGAACTGCACACTATGTGTGTACCTATATACTTTGTGCACCTGAAAGTTTTCATTAAAGAACTTCTCTCTACTCTCCCTATACTAATATTGTCTCAAAAGTTTTTTCCTCAATTTTAGGCAACACTACAACATTAACGTTATAAATCAGAAGCATTAAGTCTGGCCACACTGAAAGCTTTCTCCATCACTCTTTGTATGAGCAAGCAGAGTTAAAATCTCATTTTTTTTCTCAAGTCTGGCAAGTTTACAAAAGTCATTGTTCATTAATGTTTTTCTTGTTTTCTAGTGGCAATGTTACTAGTCAAAACTTCTGAGATGCATAACAATCATTATTGATCATTTCTTGCACATTTTCTTTCTGTCATTCAGGAGAACAATGCTTACATTAGCTGGTATCATACTTCTAGCCTTTGTGACAATAATTTTCTTTACCCATTTCTAAGTGGCTTATTAAGAAGATAAGGAGTAGGCATTTTATTACATATAAATTATTTTTATTTGTGACACATATCAACCTTAAAAAATGTGGACTATATACTAAGTTATAGAAAAAAGAATATCATGATTCTTGTGGGGGAAAACTTTTGAAGTGAATTCCTTGATAACATCTGAAAACAGTGAAAATGTAAGTAGTAAAATATGTTATTGCAGTGGTGTTTAGAATGTGTCTTGTCTTATTACTATCAAAAGTTTCAGGGGTCATAATATGGTGTCTATGACATGATCTAGGGATCAAAATGTAAATTTTTAGCACAACACTTTACCCTGAGCCAAAATTAACTTGAATGATTTTAAGAGCTTCCTGGGAGGTGTTTCTGAAACAGGAAATTAGGACAAGTTACTACGGATTTAAAGCTTATTGTGCCTTCACCTGATATCAGAAATTATTCAAAAAACATAGATCAGGTACATGGTGTTATGAAAAGGGATGACAGGAATAATCTTAAACTAACAGAGTCTATTCAATTTCTGCTTGAATGAAAGCTACATATTTGAACAATGATATTTTGCCATATTCCCTGGTTTTCTGAGCTTTTTAATTCTTCCCTAAGCAGAAGTATGAAAAAGTGAACAAGAATATTCCAGTATAACTATGAAGTTTATTTTCAGAAATCAACAAATCTCCACGTATACTTTCCAGTATAAAAAGCCCAGAAAATTTTTTGTGTTAATAAAGTATCTGAATTTATAAATTTTCTGGTTTTGGTGCTTTGACAAATTTAGGATTATTGAAAAACAATAATTCAAGGGTCAAAGAAGTAACACTTAGTATCATAATATTTTTGCCTCTAATTTTTCCCAGCTGACTTTCTGCAAAACCAACTTTTTTTATCTATCATATTTGGTGATGCTATTTTTCAGTTACCAATCATCCCATGTTAGTTCCTTCAAAGGTAGAATGTGAGCACAAACTTTGCTAACAAAACTAAACTGTATCAGTTTTAGACTCAGCTTGGGGGTGGTTATATTTATATATTCCATTTTTTATTACCATGCAAGTGAAGCCAAATTATAACATGATGGAACATAGAGCTCTAAACACAGATGTTCACTCATGATGAAATATGTAACTACACCTTTCATTAAAGATGCTGTAATTTTTAGTTTTCATTCATAAACTGCATTTGTGTCATCCAAATGAGGCATTATATCAATGAGATATGTTGCTGTGATTTAGACTACTGCATCTAGGATATGATGTAACTTCAATCAAATTTGATTTTGCCATGGAACAGTTATATAGGAAATGGCTGCCATGAATGAGGGAGGCAATCCTTTCTGTTTCCAAACCACAGGGTCCAAGACAGAAACAGAGGGACAGGAAAGAACAAGCTGCAGAGACATGTCTGTTGCATTTGCACTTCACAGCTTCTGGATGTGAAAAACTGGGCATTAATAATGTAAAGGAGTAGAAGACACTTTAATAAATCAAGGTCTCAGAAGTTTTGGTCTCTGGGCTATACAGTTGTAGTATCTTTTCCTCCACAAATTTCCCAGGCTTAAACCTTTCTAGGTTCAGGCTTTGAATGCATTATACATTGTTCTGACAAATTTCTCTAGCTTATTGACATTGGGCTTTAAAGAATGAAACATTTTATGAAACAAAGAGGCTGACACTGGTAGGGAGTAGCAGAGTCTATGGGATCATAAGACACAGATACAATCATCTGCCAACGAGGCCAAGAAGAGAAAAGAGTACCTTAATGTCAATGCTAAGAGCATCATCCAGAAAGATGGACATCTAGATTCCATAAATGTCAATTTATACTTATCACTAGGACACATTCATAACTAGGGAGTGATTTGATTGCTGTGCAGTTGTTCTCCACACTAAAAATCTCAACAGCCGAGTTAACAAATAAACCAAAGTCACCATGAATATCCTTACCAAGTAATAAAAGTCATAAGAAATTTGGATCACAAGCATGAATCTGATTTAAATTAACTCCATATTTCATAAGGGAAGAGCTGTTATTTCCTTGTATGTTATTCTAACCTTTGTCAAGCTATTTTGTCAGGTTTTGCATTGCCTGCACTTTGCTAACATGCAACCAGCTGCATGGTATAGAGATAAGGTGCCGGATGTGTGCCTTATGAAATGCTTCAT
>JAWWEW010000088.1:16911407-16921808 GCA_035583185.1 Anabacerthia variegaticeps | reverse complement strand
TATACACTTCACATTGAAAGATTATGAGCTGAACAGTTTAGTCACATTAAATCTCCACAAAGAAAATAGAGGTCAAAAAGACTTAAAGAAATAATAAAAATATTATAGAAGCTATGTACACAGGAAAACAAACAAACAAACAACAAAAAAATCCCAAACAACAACAGCAGCAAACCCTCCATGAACAGGAATAGGAGAGGATTGAAGAGCAATATAGATCAGAATTATCACCCACACAATGACCATGGATGAGACAGGGGTTAGTGGCCTTCATGGATAGCTGGTTCCTGTGAGCACTAGTGTTATTATCATTACCAAAACAGGCAAAACAACATGCTAGTTCTTGTAGTCCCATTGGTGATGTGTGTATTTAGCCATGTTCCAAGAAAACAGTGGACATTTCTAAATTACAAACAAATCAGATTTGCTGGTGTTTACTGTTCCCTGGAAATTGTACTTAGAAGAAGTACAATTGAAAGTACCAAGAATTCAAATGATGGCTGCAGTAAAAGGTCGGGCAGGTTTTCTTGGAGGGCTGCTGTGAAGACTAAATGTCCAATATCCAATGGCAGGCCCTTTCAAGCCAGCCTCATTAGCTTTTGTGTCATGGAGTAGAGAGGCAAAGGTCCCACTTCAGAGAAGGACAAGCAAGTTATTTGCTTAAAGCAGCTGAGACAGGACTTCTGTGGGTATGTGAGGCCATACATAACAGAGCTGCAAGACTTTATAGTATACACTGTCTAATTCTGCTCACACCTGTTCACAGGCTTTAATATAGACAGATTTGATCAGCAGCCACTGGAGTCTCCAATGGAACTTTGAGCTTTTTGTGTTGAGGATACCTTCTTAATATACTTGATAGTTTTGCTTTTAAATTGTCTTGCAGAACTAAATGAATAATATAAAAAAGAATATTACTGAGATGAGCAGATGTAGAATCCAAGGAGAAAAAGGATATAAAGGAGAATTTCTGCTGGGATCATTCTACTGACCTGAACGGCATAACAAACAGTGTTATAAAATGTATATCAGTGCTTGCCTACAGTACACAGGCTGGAAGGAGCATCTTGGTCTGCAGCCAAGAAAACAGCAAACAATTAGCACAGCCTGGAGAAGTCTTCAGCCAACATTAATTATTGCACACTGATCCTCTGCCTATTGCTTATCTTTTTATACTCTTGGGCAAAAGCTGAATCGAGGTCTGCTGCTGTGTCATGGCACCACTGAAATAGTTTATGACCAATGTAACATTGTGCAGGGCTTTAAGAAAGTACATGCATTGCTACAATGCTCCACTAACTTTGCTGGACTGTACTTCACATCAAAGCACTGTAAGAAGCATAAAACATATTTTGCTGGAAAGCATCCAAGAGTAAGATCTATTTTCTTCAGTTCATTTTAAGGAAGACCAATTTTTAATTGATTACATATTTTTTATACATTTTCAGACTGGACATATCTGTTGCAATGAAGGCTCTGAATGCAAATATACCACTTGGTTGTTTTAAACATAATTTCTATAATCTTTCTCAGGAGATAGTTATAACATAAACTGATCAAGACATTAAAAAAAGAGATTTCCCACAAGGCCAGACTACAGAAGAGCACAGCAACAACTGTAAAAAGTCTTTATCAGGGCTTTCCCTTCAACAGTGTCACACTTCAGTAAGGTAGAGAGGAACAAAAATAAACTTTGCAAAGGCTAAGAAGTGTTAATCTCACATACCGCTAAAAGTGTCATGAACAGCATGAAGCAACCAGTGTTTGCTCAGAGCAATCAGAAAGACCAGGGCAGGTGAAATCTCAGAAATACATTAGTTTGTAAAGTTCAAAGGACTAGAAATAAGGTTGTAGGTCTTTCTTCTGTGGAATAAGGGGGTAAAGGTAGAGAAAGCTAAGTTCTCAATAAGTCTGAACTGTTTAACTACTTGCCAAAAGTTCACAGTACTCAGAAATTGTACTTCTTGGAGATTTACACATCACTGACTTCATTGACTATGAAGGCTAAGGGAACACAGTTGACAAATTTTCCAAATTATTAAATAATGGATAAATTAACATAGTTTCACCCCCTAAAGAAATACAGAATATATGTGATATGACAAAACCAAGCAAAATAGACATTAGTTAACTATTTATTTCTTCCCTTTGAATACTTGAATATCTACTCCTCTTTCTGATGATCTATCTGTATCTAAACACTCTACATTGGTAAGGAAATTGGACATACGTCAAGAACATGTTATGGTTCTCTAGATGGGAATAGCTTCTAGATTTGACTGTGAAATTTTTTTTTAATTCCTCATTTTAGAGCAACCAAGCAAACATTACCTGGTAGCCTAAGGAATTTAATTATTTATTTATTTGAGAAGTGTTTTTCCTGGATAGCAAAGAGTTTTCCAGGTTCTCTTTGTTGTTTGTTGGTTTGGATTTGGATTTTTGTTGCTGTTGTTGCTTTATTTGTCTGTTTGTTTGTTTGCTAAATTTATTTGTAAAAAGATTACTGTTTAATGGTAGAGAAAGAAAACTGACAGTTATAAAGCATTGTCCAATGCAGATACAGAAATTATATTACCGATAACATAACTAGTCATGCGTGTTCACCATAAGAATATATAGCAAATAACAGAAGGTAAATGGTTTGAACAGCAATTCTAAATGTATTGTCAAAAGACAACTAAAACAATCACATTTTATATAGAAAACTACCATGAAGCCTAGTAACAATAAGATTAAACTGTTCTCCTAGTGCTAAACTATCTGTTGTGGAAGTCTGAGAAAAAAAAAAAAATCATGTGTTCTGTCTCCAGTTGGATACTGAAGTCCAACTCCTTCGTTAATTACTCAGCTTCTTCTGAGGTCAGCATTTAGGGTCCTCTTCCTAAACACAAGTCACTAAATTTAGTATTCTTTATTTCCAGCTAAAACTGCCTACATGACCCACAGAAATAAAATATATGAACAAAGGCAGAAAACAAGCACTGTGCTAACTTAGAACCCCCTTCCAGAAAATCTCACTAAATCAAGGTTAGTTAATGGGATAGGATCTGAATTAAACAAAATGATCTTACTTTACATGCTGTCTGTAAAAAGCCCCTAGCTATCAGCCTGTCATGCTTTCTTTTCCTGTCAGGCTCTACTCCAGGGTTTATGTTTGCCAAGATAAGCCATTTTAATTTAGCAGAAAACCTTGGATTTCCTCAACTTTTCCAAAGTGAAACAAAGCCAAAGCTTTTCTATAAATATAAACTTATTCTTACTTTATTCCTGTCACAGGATCTAAAGTAGTGAGTTTAATACTTTTAAAAAAATCCAACCATTCATAGAAAATTTGCAATGAAAATCTCTCTTGATTGTTTCGAAGTGACTGGCTTTGTGCTTTCCATAGACATTTTACTACAACAGAACAAATGTCCTGCAGTCACATGTGCTGAAATGGAATAGCTTACACAGCTATTTTTGAATATTGGTGAAGAGAATTTTCAAACGAGTAGTGATAAGTTTTACACAAAACATACTGCTAAGAATTTAATATAGTGAGGGAACATAATAATATAAGCAATTATTTATGTTTTAAATACTGAAAAAATCAATAAAAATATTAATATTTTCATTTAAGAGTTAGTGAGCAACCTATTTCCAAAACCAGGATTTTGCAGAACATTTAATAATTTCAAATACAGTGATATTTCTTAGAAATTTGCATGTTTAGTGAAGTTTAAATAGAGACAAGAACTGTAAGAATATTGAGTATTCTGTATAAACGGAAATGTCCACAGGTTGCTTGAAAATAGCTCTTTGGTCAGAAGAAGACACCCTGGACTTGGGACTGGTTTCATTTGATGGCTTTGTTAATAATATTGGTGTAATATTCCAAGCAATATATCCCAAACTGAAGCACATTTCTCAAAGTGGGTTAAATCAGGAAGCATTTATCATTGCACAGTAGGTTCATTAACTAACTGGCTTACTCTGAGGACAGACTATCCAAAGAAAAGAGATACAAAAGTCAAGGTCATGCACTTGGAGGTAACAAGAATTTCTGCAACATGCTGTGGGCTCATCAGGCTTAAGAAGAAGCAAAAAGATGTAAGTATTTATTTTAAAAGAGAATTACTACAAGCTACTAATATCAACTGTGAAACAAAAGCAATCAAAATCTAGCGTATTTCAAAACATGTTGCTGTAAAGGAAATATTAATCTGCAAAGGAATTGCGAGACCTTATCTGGAAAACAATTCTGAACCCATATTCCCAGAAGATAAGTTTAATTCTTCTAGGATGGCCTTTAAAATGTATTTTCTTTGTGGACAGTATAAAAAAGACAGTCTATCTGACAGGAGAATGCCAAAAGGTGATTAACTTCCTCAGCCTAAGAAATGAAGGCTGTATACTGTAAATACACTAAATATAATACACATCAAACACTACTGAAAGAAAAGTCCTGTTTGTGCTAAAATGGAAAGAAATTGGCACAACCTGACCATAAGTAGTTTAGGAAATCATACAATGCTAACCCTACAGCAACCCAGCTCCAAAGGAGCACTTCCAAACAAGTAGCTGGGATGAAAACAAATATAACAGCTAACTTGGACTGATGCTCAATGGGTTTATGAAAGGCATTATTGAGCACGGTTTCCAGCAGTGTCAGGATGACAGCCAACTTTCAGGAGCTCCCTGTGTACTGCCATAAATTCCCTAGGTTTTCTACTCTCATGTGATTTTCTGTTAAACAAAGAAGACATATTCAAGTACACATATTTTTTCCAATTCATCTTGCAAAGTGAATGTTTATAAAGCACATATTTGCAGCAGGATAATAAAATTTGCACATACCTTCATGAAAAGGCTGCATGTAGGGCTGCATAGTACTCCAAGCTGCAAGTTACTCTTACTTGATTTTATTAGCTGAATGTTACATTTTAGTTCCTGTGTTCATTTTATATCAAAGCAAATGTGGGTGCCACTGTCTTTCAGAACTGCATGTTTCATTATTTCTAATTAGGAAGTTTCTTTACTTTCATTCCTGTCCGTAATTTGTATTACTGTTAATGGGAATTCTGTTTGTGCACTGATCTGAGAACAGACCTCTCAGGTATCATGTAATAGCTTTACAGATGACTGACCATTGCTGACCAACTGAGCAAACTGATATCCTCAGGCACTACTTATCAGAAGTTGTAGTTAGACTAGAAAAATATATTTTATGAGTTCTGATGTTTAGGGTAAGGGGAAATAAACAATTTAAATTAGGATACTAGCACCACAAAAGCATTAGTTCAGGTCTTTCTAGGCTAATGATCACCCTTAACCCCCCAAAAACTGTTTGAGTAACACAGTTCACATACCCTGCTTAACAGAGAGAGTGGGATTCACTCCCAAACAGAATTTCGCTGTCTACCATAGGCTAGCTAACGTTGCTCCATCTATAACCAAAGAGGAAAAGCACAGGGAAGTCTTGGAAGTATTTGTCTCTTTTTCCAGTAATGGGATGACTAGTACAGGATGTCTTCCTTTTAATGACTAAAATCATGAACTGAATCACACACGGAATGTGGGCCAATTTAGGGAGAGTATGGGACAATTCAGTGGAATCCTTGAGTGCAAATGAACTCTCTCATTTGTAGGATATATCTAAAAAAGTTCCAAGATAGTCCATTATTCTTTTTTTCTGGTTTAAATTGTATTAAAAAATGTGCTTAAAAATGAATTTCTAATTGAACTGTTAATTTCTGAAACAGCAAGTGTTGATCAGAAGACAGGTGATTAATGGAGGAATACAGTATCTAAACTGGAAAGAATAATTTGAAGAAACTGTTGTTATTCTAAAGGCATATGGTTTATGTATTACTAGCAGAAGTATTTATAGCTATGGTACTAGAAATCAGTAATTACTGCAGAAATAATGTAGATTACCCCGCAGTAACCTCACAGGATTTCTCAGTAATAAAACTGCCATGTTCTTTTTTACAGGCAGAGTGAAAGCAGTCCCACAGCAAGACACAATGTTTTTTTTCTAATAGAGTTATTATTTTGTTATTTTGCAGATGGGACACAGAAGCAAATTGAGAAACAGTGGTGGTAATGCTGTCTAAAAATCCCAAACAATAAACCTCTAAACTTGTGATCTGACTGCTCTAAAAGCCTACTCTTCATTGCAAGGTTGAATACACACATAGAGCTTATAGTGAAACACAAGCCTACAAAACACATGGAGGAAAATAAACTTTTCTGACCTAGAATGTGGGAAATACTATCTGTCTCATACACAGCTATTGAAATTATAATGAAAACCAATGCTAAACCTCTGATGTGACCAGGATACTGGAACTGAATTTTCAATTTGATTCTTTGTCTGTGTTAAAAGAAATAAATGAGCAATTACAAAAAGAACAATAGATTAACAGACAGGGAAAAAGGTTGCTCAGTAATTAAATTTCATTCGTGGAAAGCATAAGTGCTTGCATATATGATATACAAATTAATTCCTTTTTCATTCTAATGTGATAACTGCTATTCTTTTTCGATGCTTTTAGTTCTCTCACCTTTCCTATTTGACTATGATGAAACTGAAACTAGACAGCTTCATTAAATAAGACCATTATAATAAAAGCTCAAATATTCTAAGCCATTGTAAAAGTCCCAAAATAAAGGGATCATATGACAACAGCCTCAGTGGCCATTAAAATTCCATTGGAGATCCAAACAAAATGGGGATAAAAACATACATGTGATACAAATATATCCAACTTTAAAAAAAAAATAAAATCAAAAATTGCTGTGTAAATGCATTTTGTAGCACAGAGTGACCTCTAATTATAAATAATTTTCATCCCCTTCCTGGGAATATGTCTACTTGCATATATATAGATACATGTATATATGTATACAATATACATGTTATGATTTTATCTCCTGTGTGCGATTCAATGAGATTTACTTCCATTTGTATCTGAGTCTGTTTTTCTATCTTGTTCTCTTTCTTTCAGTCACACAAAGAAATGAAGCCTCAGTGAACTTAGTCAACAGGTGGCTTTTGCTTTATTTAGTAGCAACAGCTACAGAGCTGTATTTTGGTTGGGTTTTCTCAAATTCTGCACTTGTTAACACCTGTCAAACATAGAAAAAATAAAAGGGTACCTTTAATTTCTCTCTCAGTATGAAGGGGTTGTGCAAAGAAACAGCACAGTCCTAACCAGTCAGGTACAGTGTAAAACATATTTACAACACTTGAAAACATCTGAAAATGAAAGCACTCCAGCTGAAATATAATCTTCTTTCTGGGTCTTTTGGTCATATTTGTCAATATGCTAGTGGAAAGAAGTAGTATTATCCAACCAAGTTCCTTTTATAATGAGACAACCAAATAACACATTTACAAAAGATGTAGAACTTGGTTTTGGAAAAAAGAATGTCATTCCACTACCACCAAAGCAGAGTGATGTGTACAGTTAGTAAATCTTTTCTAGTTGCAAAATTACTGTCAAATTGCTAAGGCCATAAACTACATCAGCACAAGTCACTCTCATTAATTTGATGGGTGAAGGAAGGATTTTCAAACAGCAGGCTTCTCATTTGAGTTTTTATTTTAATCAGCTAAATAATGAGATGGGGGTAGAGTTGCTTAACCAGGCCAAGGGAAGAAGAAAGCAGAATCATCTTAAAACACCAATCCTGGATTTAATAGCCTACAACAAAACACTAAGCAGGTCAGCTTCATGGTTCAGCAACTCCTAAAAACCCTGTCTACTTCTCAACAGCTTATCGGCGGCCAGTGTGTAAGATCTCCCAATGAGATCTGATTTACAGCACTAAAGGGTTTTGCTACAAAAATGAAGGGCAAGAATGGTAGCCTATTTTCTTCCACATACTGTCTGTGCACACAGACATATTAAAAACTCCCCAAACCCTCAGAAACCAATTTGGCCCTCATGATAAGGATCTTTTGCATTTTTCATTGACATAAACAGGTCACAAAGCCTGGAAAAGCTTAGGTAGAATTCAGCAGCAATCTGGTCTGTTTTTTCTGGGTCAAAGTCAGAGTTTATCTTGTTAAGCTATCTAATTGATCACAGCCCGTGTGATACAACAGGACTAAGTGCATTAAATGAGGAGGCAGTGGGAAGTGGGGGATACATTTATTTATGTATGCTGCTGAGAGGGTGCAGCTTCCCGGAAATACCTAAATTAGCTTTCAAATAGCTATTTTTTGTGTCTGAAGAAAAAGATGTCCTACTTTCTCTAAATACACACTGTCCAAAGCAAGCTTAGTATATTGTAATTGTGAGATGAAATACAGTAAACAAGAGGAACATATCCTGATCTCCATTTGCCTTGGTAAATCTGAAATAATTTTATTGTTGCCAGATGAACAATGGCAGATTTTTATTGAGGTAACCAAGATCAAAAGCAGACGCCAAATGTCAAGCGAGTTAAATCCACAAACAGCATGATTTAAGCCACAGTTGCACAAACCAGGCTGTATGTAGTTCTCAGTAAAGTGAATTATATATAATAGCACTTACAGTTTCCTACTACTATTGGATTTGCTTTTTACATAAATGCTTAAGTTATGATAAAAAACAGAGCTGTGTCAGTTCTTTTCAGTCTCAGCACAGTTGCTATTAGCATAAGAAATGCTGCTTATGGCAGAGGCAGCCGTGCTTGAAATTTCTGAATTAATGGATTTGATTTCCTCTTGAGACAAACCATCAGCCTTGCAGTAATGGAAATGGATATAGTTGGTAAAACAAATAAAAAGCTGGCATGCAGATAAAATGGGTTTCAGTTTAAAATAGTAATGTTGTAATTGAAGTGAACAATTACAGGGTTGCTCCTAGGCACAAAAGAAATACCATGAAAATGAAGTAATGTTTTTGTTAAGTATAGACATTTCATGAAAATGTAGAGCTGCAGATGTCGTTGTCTGGAAAAAGGAAAACTATAGTTATTCTTCTTAGCTGAGATTCTCTGACAATATTTTGCTAATTTTAATAATAATTACTAACATTATATCTAAATTTTACATGGGTGGACAGGAAAAAAGAGGGAGAACAAAAGCTTTACAACTGGTATTAAGCCAAAAAGACTTGCTTGTCTTTCAAGGGATTTTGTTTATCAGGGGTCGAAAAACAGCAGTAAGAATTTTTGGAGGGCAGGGGAGAGGATACAGTTTTCTGTTGGCAGAAGAAAGCAAGCTTTTTTGTCTGCATCCTTTGTCATGGCTGCAACGTTGGAAAGCCTGGGCAGAAAGGGAGGATGGCTAGCCATGCTGGGTAATCACGAACTGCAAACTACAAGGTTCCCCTAGGGGAGCAGGGGAGGACATACTCAGTATCAGATCTCTTTGCCAAAGATATTTTCTCTAACTGGGTTCCTCCTCTGGCTGGCTTTCAGCTATATACATCGCTGGGGAAAAGCAGGGAGCTTCAGCATTTGAGAACCTTTCATGTTAACATGTAAAAATTAAAGTAATGAAGCACACCAAAAGCCACCAATGTAAGTGTCACCTCAAATCTGAGAGTGCATCCATTAACTGCACTGCAACAAAATGCCCTGCTGTGTCCTATATTCCTCTTGCTTTTTATGTGTGACAGAAAATGCTCTCATTACAATTGTTTGTAGAGATCTATTAATTA
The DNA here is from genome assembly GCA_035583185.1 of Anabacerthia variegaticeps. NCBI lineage: Eukaryota > Metazoa > Chordata > Aves > Passeriformes > Furnariidae > Anabacerthia > Anabacerthia variegaticeps. Next base: position 16,912,170 of record JAWWEW010000088.1, on the reverse strand, counting down.
ACAGATCATGGTTACTGACTTGACAGTCAGTAGAGTACACAGCTCTTCTTGTAATAAGTCACAGGACCCTACACGGCACAGAAAAAGCTGTCCAGTCATTACATTTTTGTCTCCAAGAGTTTGACTTTACACCACTGTGCTGCTGGATGCAAGGCAGGGCTGATGGTTCCACAGCTATGACAGCAGCACATGGTTAATATGTTTCATAGATGTGCTCGCTTTGTGATCCCAGGAGCAAGTTTTTAAATGTTTCATGTCTAGTGCCCTGTTGCAAGGGATAACCGTGTTGAGGGGTAAGGTGCTGGTGGGCAGACACCACTTGGGCTGCAGTTCAGCCACCTGGGATCTGGCAGACAGCCTCCTGCAGGTCTGTGTCACTCACCAAAGGATGAAGCTCTGTCTTCTCAAGGAGTCTTTCGTGAGGAGACTCTAAATGACATGATTTGTTAATATTTGTTATTTAATTATAAAAGCTTCCAATGTCCTGCATGGTATTTCAAACACTCAGGTAAATCTTCAACATATAAATGAATTTTCTACTGTGAATTTCTACTGTAATCAGGCAAGATTAAATAGAAGCATATTTACATATGTCACTCCAAAGTGCTCACACTGAAATTTTACTGCTTTCTTCACAGTTTTGCACTTACACCCACATAGTACAGGTGGATTTTTGAATCATCAAGTGTTTCTTTTTCATAACGAGATATTTTTTGAAACAAATTAATGACAAATGTGTAATGCTTAAAGTCTGTTTAGGATT
>JAWWEW010000088.1:16887269-16897554 GCA_035583185.1 Anabacerthia variegaticeps | reverse complement strand
TCAGCTGATACTGCATATGAGCAGGTATTCAAAATAATACTAGTTAGAAATTCTATCAACAATATATTACTTCTGCTAATGTAGACGTAGCAAAAATATATCTAACCTTGTAAATTTAATTTATCTGAAGAGAGAAAAATTGAGAGACAATGAGAGAAAAGATTTTCAGAATGGCAGGAATATTAACTTTTAGTAAGGTAACAGGTTCAAAATTGTCATAAAAAGTCTATTCATTTATTGCCCTTGTGTATTCATGGATCAAGAAACTATATTATAATATTCTGGAAATGGTATAATGTAATGGTGATAAAACACATAACTGTGAGTACAGTTAAACCTTTCATAGTTGATCTTACTGCACCAGAGCTATTGGGTGAAGATTGGTGTTAAAGTTACAGGAATATGATTTTTTCCAGAGAATACACGAAACTGATTCTGCTCATAAAAGTTTCAATGACTATAGTAAGATCTCCGATTCATAATAAATAAATGCAGAAAAGACACACTCACAAAACCACAGTATTACAGAATCACAGAATTATCGAATTACAGAAAGGTTGAGATTGGAAGGGACCTCTGGATGTCCAATTTTCATGTTCAAGTGGGTCTACTAGAGCTGTTTTCTTGCGACTGTGTCCAGACAGCTGCTGAGTATCTCCAACACTTCACCAGCCAATCTGTGCCATTGCTCAATCACCCTCACAGGAGTTAAATATTTCTTGATGTACAGGTGAAGTCACCTGTGTTTCAGCTTGTGTCCACTGTCTCCAGTCCTGTCAGTGAGATCCACTGCAAGGAGCCTGGCTTCATTCTCTTGGCACCTTCCCTTTAAGTATGTAAATACACTAACGAGATTTTGCTGAACCTTCTTTATTCAAGTTGAATATTCACAACACTTCCAGCCTTTTCTCCTAGGAGAAATGCTTCCATCCTTTCACCTTGGTGGCCATTCACTCAGCTCTCTCCAGTGTGACCATGTATATTTTGTACTGGGGAGCCTAGTATTGGACAGGTCACTCCAGGTATGGCCCTGTAGGTAGGGCTCAGCAGAGGGGCAGGAACACCTGCCTCTATCTGCCGCCAATTCTTCCCCTATTGCTCCTAAGGGTACCATTCATCTTTACAACGCAACCACACTGCTGGCCTATGTTCAACTTGGTGTCCATCAGGCCATTTTTTGCAAAGCTGCTTTCCAACTCAGAGGCCTCTAAGCTACCCTGGCTCCCAGGGTTTCTCCTCTCCAAATGTAAGACTTTGCACTTACTCTTCTTGAGCTTTGTGAGGTTCCTGACAGCCCTTTTTTTCAGAATGTCAAGGCTTCTTAGATGACAGCACAATGCTCTGGTTTATCAGCCCCTCCTTCTAGTTAGGTGTCATTCATTTTTATTTTTCTTAAGTTGAAAACAAATTGTCAGCTGAATTTTTAAAGGGACAAAGTGCAATGTGTTTTTTGCATATGAACTCATCTGGAGCTGTGTAGCACTGGAGATATCCAGATGTGCATTAGTGGAAAACCTCCAGTTCTTCCCTCACAGGGGGTATGTACACATCCCTGTTTGAAGCTAGTCTTATCCAGTTTCAGGTAGCATTAGATCCTAAAGCACTTTAGTCAGTCAAAAGTACACCACAGTTCTCGGAGGAGATACAATAATGCTGAGATCACATCATCAGTGACACAGGGTCAGGTGTAGACAGTTGTAGGAAATATATCTAAGTGCAAGCAACTCCCTGATATAATATTAAAGGTACAGATGAGAGATGGGAAAGCTCAGCTGACGGTCGGTTTTGCTCTTCCCATCCCACTGCTGTCGACTCTTACTTCTCTGTGGTATGTTAAATGTGCTGGCAGCTGGGATTACCCTGCTGACCCAGCTCTCCCTTCTCAGTGTCTTCATGAGATACATGTTTATCAGACCCTGGAAAATTCCTCTGTCTCAAGAATGAAAGGACAAGGAATTATCTCTGAAGCCTCATGACAGAGCAAAGCAAATGTAATGAACAGCTGGCAAGAGAGATGACTTTCATGACCTTTAAATAAAATGCTCAAAAATAAAATGATTAAAAATAAGTGTATGCTTTAGAAGTGAGCCCACAAGAAACATCCATGATTCAGCATGGAAGAAAAAGTATTCGAATTTAATGTTCTACACCACATAAGATACATTTACATACATGACAAAAATACTATAAGGAATGTTAGAAAGAAAGCTTAAGAAGAAAAAACTGTAACAAGGACATATTCAACATAACATTAATGTTGCTGTATTTTCTTGATTTCTGGTGATAACTACATTTCCAGGAACTGCATATGCCACAATACGTTACTTCTCCTGCTCAATCTCAATTACTTCTGTTTGTCAATATCCAAATAGATCCAACTTCAGTGATAGATACTAAGAAGGAAATATCAGCCTGAAGAGTATTGAGAAAAACTGCATAAATACAAAAGGAGGTAATCTGTGAATGACAAGTTGACCCCAGAAGACTTTCCAATCTATCATCAGTAGTGAGGCTGAAATTGTTCTCTAAACGCAGTATTTAATCTATTATTTCTGTGTTAATTTTAAAAGAAAACAAAAATCATGTGACAAATCTCTTCACTTTCAATTTTTTACAGTGGTATCCCATTTTACAGACATACATGGCTAAATCTTTGATACACCATTTGTAAAGAGAAATTAATAAGCACTATTTTGAATGCATTAATTCAAAAATTCATATGGAGTTTTTGTTTAAAGATTTTTAGTTAGTTGACAAATATTTTTCATTCTTTACTCAATATGTGATATTAGGATGGCTACTATGAAAAATGTCCATTTTAATTCAATCATGACAGCTGCTACAGAGGAAGCTTCCCCAACAACTGGCCACATAGACTGCCGGTAAAACCAGAACATCCCTGAAGACCATCTTTAGTAGTGAGAGCCTGTTTAGTCCTCTCCAGAAAGAATCACGACCCTTCTTATTTTCCTGAATATTTTAAACATGATAAACAAGGATTTTTACTTGTTCTTATGCTTGATCAAGCATTCATTGCTACTACATCTGTAAAAGTACTTTAACAAATTTAATGGTTTTTTTTTTCGTGAAGGCATGAATCAAGTTTTTAACATCTGACATCTCTGAACATGTAGGTACCAATAACTGTCAAACATCTAGGATATCAGCAATTATTGGTCATTAAGGCTTCTCTTGTAGATAGTACACCTGATAATGAATTTCAATAAGTATTTTCTTCGTTGTGTTGTAGTAGTTAAGTTCTTTAGCACTGTGGATTTTAGAGACATAAATGACAAAGTACTTCTCTTTCTACTCCTGTGAAAGAAACATTTTAAAAGTAGATGAGGTGTGAAGTGCTCTATATCCACTCTTGGCTTTCATATACATAGGCAGTTTGGATGGTGTGAAAATATAGAAACCCCATTGTGTCAAGTGAGAACTACTGTGAGTGCTTTTTAACTTAAATATTTAAGTTAAAGCATTTGAAAACTGCTAAAGGCAATCTGTATAAAAGGCGAAAAGTATTCAGGGAAGTTCAAACTTTAAAGTTCAAAAAAGATTGAAAAGGTGTGCAGTACAACTTTCTTAATGATTACAGTCCATTTTACTGTTTCTGTAGGAAGTAGGAAAAGAAGGTCAAAACCCCCAGATATTTCTTTTTCATGATATCGGCTTTTAGAATGGTTGATCTTTGTTATTGGGTGCAAAACCTTTTATATTTGGCTTTGTCTTCTTTTTACTATGCAGATGATAACAGTGCTGTCTCCTTCAGTGGTCTGCATGGAGGAAGTGTTCCAATTGAGTCACAGCTTCTTATTTCCACCTTTCATCCCTGCCATTCCTTCTGATTTCAATCCGCATGATAGCAAGTGGTCAACCAACATCACTGCCTTCATGGTCTTCATCTTCCATTTCTTAGACTCCTGTTTGACTCTCTCTGCTTTTTCCACAGAACATCATATCCAAACCTTAATGAAGCTCAGGGAAAATCAGCAATGACATTAATAGTTATAGAAGGTGACAAAGGTCCATGCTATTTCTTTTGTCTTAATGGTTCTTGTCTTTCTCTCTTCACAGGTAATCCTTCATTTGAATGCTGATTCCTCAACTCAAACTTGTCTCCTCAAAAACATCTAAAAATAAACAACATTTCTCACTTAGTGTTTTATTTTCATACTGTGCTCTCAGTTATTTTCATTTATTTTCATTTATTTAATTTTTATTTTGTTGGTTATAGGAATACTTCTAAATCTATTCCTTAATCTCTTGCAATTTATTAAAAAAAAAAAAAAGATGTCATCTTTTTCTCTCACTCTGACCTTTTTTATAAGCCAAAAATGGATTTAGTGTACCAAAAAAAGAAAAGACAGTAATGGTCTCATTAACTTTCTGACTATGCCTATCCTGCCTATGAGTCTTCTTAGCAACTTTTTAACTTTGAACTTTCAATTTTCTTATCTAAATTTTGTCTTCCAAATGGAGATTCCTCAACTTGCACTGCTTTTCTCTGCTGCCTTTGACTCTGTCATTCCCTTGCACTTCAATCAGTCTGTTCAGCATATTCCTCACTCACCCAGGTCTGTTTGCATGCCCCAGCTGTCTTCTTTTTCAATTCATTCAACAAAATATTTTGCTCTTAAGTCTTTAATTTCCAGCAGGTTTTTCTAGTAACATAAATACATATGATTTTTTTTTTTTTAATAGGTACAGCCTAAGGAAAAGCAAGCCATATGGATGACTTAATCATTTAACTGTTTTCCTTTTAATGGTACCCTTCACCCTTCTGTTTTTACATGTGTTTTTAACTAACATAATATTTATTCAATTTTCCAATACATCTACTTATATATCCTGCATATGATCCCTTCCTCCTAAACATTTTATTTTCCACATATATAGCACAGATCAATTAACTGGCATGGTTCTCCATTTAGTCTGTAGACTACATTTATTTTTATCCATGCTGCTTATTTTAGGAGCAAAAAAGTGAATAACCCTTGACAGATTCAGCTAGTAGGTGAATCTCAGCTCCTTAAAGCTTATATTAATTTGCACATTAATATATTTTGTAGATTTAAAGGAGAGTGTTCTAATAGGATTAGAATTGACATGTTTTTTGGAGCACTACAGTTATGTTAATTTGTGCGAGCAGGGGGCACAATTAAAGGATAGGTCGTTTGGACAGATTGCCTTAATTCTCTAGGATTCCTTGACTTCTGAAAACAGCCCCTGGGGATGGATGGAATTAAGCCTTTCTACGTGGGCAACAAACAAGTGGGGGAATCTGAGTAAGGGGGCATGGAGTGGGAAAGAACTAAAGGGCAAAGGAAAGATCAAAAGACATTTCCATCACCATCCCTCAGAGCAAGATGGCCCTTTCAAAGGTACAATCTGAAGTGAAAAGAGAAAAATTTGTAAATATTCCCTTCTACAAGTTTTAAGAGTTTTATACACACTTTTATTCAAGAAACCTGTATTTCTTAGTAACACTCTATGTTTTTAAGTCCTTTTTTAGTCTGTATAATCCTTTTTGAGATTGCATTAAATATTACTGTCTAAGAAATGTCTTCTTTCACTTTTCCAGCCTTTGAATATCTTTGCTAATAGTTTACTACCAAGTGAAATTCTTCTGTCCTATTCTTATGGTTTCTAAATATGCAGACCCTCTGGAACGTAGAATTGAAAGACTTCTCCACAATTTGTTTTCATAATATGAAATTAAAAACTAATAAGAAAAATTTAAACCTACTACTTTTAGTGAAATTGTTTTGATTTCCATTTGCCTTGTGAAATTGCAATTAGCTATCATTATATTTAGGCCTTTGGATTCTGGTTCTCAGTTTCATTTTTCAGTTTAATATCTAGAAAGGAAAATAGATTACAGTGATCTGTATATATCAGTTTCTGGTAAAATCTATGTCTACATAAATATATATCTAGATATTTATGAAATAAATTACAAGCACAGAGTTATTTTAAAACTATTCTTAACTGTGGCAATATTCATAGCAATTATCTTCATTTATTAAAATACTGAGGGAAATATAGATGATTTTTACCAAAATGTCTACGAGTAAATAGCAATTTAACTATGTTTTCCTGATTTATTCAATTCTGTAGCTAAGTCTGAAGCAACTCAAATAAAAGATGGCCATTTAGACTTCAGTTTCAATGTGGAAAAAACCCAAAACTACAGGTACTTAAAAGTAGTGATATGCAGACTTTATCTTTCAGCCCTTAAGAAGTCTCAGAGTATTCTATTTAAACCTCCACTAGTGGAAAAGTTTCTACATGTCCAACAGGCTAGACAGGGCTTGTGTTTGGAAATAAAAGATGCTCTTAGCACAGCCAAGTCATTAATATAGAAAAAAGATCTGGTCTTCAACTGTTCCCTTTACGGGATCTCATAGCAAATTCTCAGGCTCTCATAAGTAAACAAACAGGCTACAACACCATTCAGCATTGGACGAATTTACCAGTTGTTCAAGTTCACACAGCCTGAAAAAATGTAGGAAGGACGTCCAGTGCCAACAGAATGGAAAGCCCAGCTCCTGGCTTCTGGCAAAGCACAGCAGAACCATGCAGGGAGGGGCCATCCTCTACGCAGTGGGGACAGAGGACACCATGGGACACCCCGGTGGACAAACAGAAGTAGGCAGTAGCTCTAGCAAAAGAGAAGAAGGAAGGGAAAGTGTGGAGGGGAAAAGCCATGAAGCTTAAAAAAACTTACAGCAAGCTGTGGGAGAAGGTTCATAAGAACTACTGCAGATTTGTTGGAATGCCTGGTCACATTTGGACCATTTGGATAACCCTCAAACCCTTGACTACTGATTTGACCTATGCCTGTTGACTTTTGTCCACTGCCTGTGTCTGTGTCTGTGCTGTGGAGAGCAAGGCTTGGCAGGGGATGAACTGACGACAGAGCAGGCTAGCTCTGGCCTTCACATTAACACATCCTGTGCTTTGGCATCACACAGCATTCCTAGAGTGGGAGTTTTCGGAAGAGACACTTTGTGCTGCTTTCCAGATGGGATTCAGAGGATTTAAAAAGAAAAGAAAAAAGAAAAAGAAACACCACAAACAAATAAACAGAACAGAAAAAAACCCAGTTAATTAGGGAATTTGTTTATGTTGAGAAATCCTCTTCTTCCTGCTCCTTCCTTTGACTTTTTAAAATAATAATCATACCTGTTATTAAAAAACAAGGCAGAAAAAGTCTTTGAAAATATGTGCTTGTACAAAAAGACGGAATTTGAAGTTTTAGATCAAACACAATAGACAGGAAACACAACTAGGCTACTTCACAATAAGACCTGAACTGAAGCCTATGAAGATCAACAGTTTTACCAGTGGGAAATATTTGTCGAAATAGCCTATGAAATAAGATGTTTTGCTTTCCAGGACTGGTAAGTGGAATTAGCTGAACACTAAGTTTGACTTAGTGTTTGACTGTGAGATACTTCCCATGTGCCTGCCTGTTGGTGTATTATTTACCTACACAGCAATGAGATTAAAATATGTGTCATGTGCAAGACAGGCATGTCTTTTGGTCCATTGAAGCACCCTGACAGCTGCTCTTATGCAGCTAGACAGAGTCATCAGGCATTTCTGTAAGATGTTTGGCACAGATCTTCACACATCTTCACACAAGAGGTAGAATGGGCTTTTTTTCTTTTTTTTTTTTTTTTTTTTTTTTAAACAGAGTGTAAAACTAAACACACACATGTCTTTTCCCTTTACTTCACAGCCCTTTGTCTAGGCTTCTGTATGTGGACCTCAAAACCCACTGCTGTATCATGTAGCAGCTATTAAGCTACACAATTTGTCTGTCATTAGATTACCTTACTACAAAAAGATACTGTCATCATTGGTCTACCCTTTAAGTTCCATGACTGTGTGCTGACCCTTGCCATGGATCTGTGGTAAAACCATAACCAACTATAACAAGCAGCAATTATACTGGTCAAATAACAAACGACAATACAAACCAGGAAAAATAGCATCAGGACAAGAATAAGGGGGGAAAGTTAGCATAGGACTGTATAAAACTTTGGAGGAGATAAAAAGGAAATAATTTTTTATTTTCATATCAGGGCTATGGGGGAAATGATTCATTTGAACATTCACATTTTGTGATTTCTGTTTTATAAAGAAGAAAGCTGGGTTGAATTTGTAATAATAACTTTGTGTACAGTTAGGCTAGCCAATAAGTGACAAAAGTGTTATACAATAGTTAGACAAACAGCTGAGGTGAAACTAGAATTGCAACTCTGTTTGCTATGTTCATTATGACATTGTGCCTTATTAGAGCAGAAATTTTCACACACATCCTGGTTTTTTCCACAAAAAAAATCAGAAACTTGTGAGGTTTTTCTAATTCTTAACAAATTTTTATCATGGCATCAAAACAGGTCTAGAATACCATAACTATGACAACAAAATCTTCAAAAGACACAATGTGATGTCTGCTGTTATAGGAAAAGCTCATAATAGGATCCTTCAAATAATTTTACCTGTCTGTAAGTTGTGTGGCTTTCTGGAAGGATATAACTCTTTAATAGATATTCATATAGATTTATTAGGAATAAAACCACTTGAAATTATTCCACAATCTAGTTACAGTCACCATGTTAAAAGAACACCAAAAATGCAATATCCCACTGTATGTCAAAAAAACCTCCAAGTCCTCACATTCAAATTGAAGTCTTTTTCCAGAAAACGTTTTATGTCATTTCAGAATGCAATAGACCAAAGCACTTTTGCATGCTGTGCAGAAATCAGAATTGTACCGTAAAAGGTGGGAGTCAGTTTTAGGATCATTAAATTAGTCCAATTATTTTCAAATATCTATGAAGGCATGCACATATCTGTATACACACATATGTATTACATATTATATATATACAAAGAGCATATACCCTTTCCCTTTTTCCTCCCAATGACTCAATACATGATTAGATGCAATAAAAGCCTTGCCTTATGAAACTGATGTATTTGAGAAGATTGTCAGTGATAGCTGTGTAGAGATATATCCCCTACAAAAGAATGCAATTCTCCCTAGTTTGCTCTCATAAAAGATTTATTTCTATCATAAAACATCACCTGTCTCTTGGTCCTCTGACATTACAATGCTGTCACATTCAGCACAGTGGGGTGGTTGGTCTTTTTTCTTTTTCTTTGCAAATATGAAGATTGACAGGCAGTTGACAGTGCTAAATAACAAGATATTATGAAATATATAATATTTGTAACAGCTGAATAGCTACTGCAAAGAAAGCAATAAGCTCACTCTTTTTTTTTACCTTTGAAAATACTCATATAGAGAACTAGTCAAATAATTGTGGTGTACATTAAAAGAATCATCCTGGATGGACCCGACATCTTATCATAAAATGCTTTCTAATTTTTATTATAATTTAGTACTTTTTTCTCTCCTTCAGCTCTTTTCTTTCTGTTCAGTGTCCATTCCATCTTTCTGACATACATTGTTTGTCAGAACAAAGAGAGTATTTTTCGTGCCTTCTCAGCATCTAACTGGTGGTGAATCACTGTCTTGACCGTTCCTGTCACTGTTAACTGTAAAGGAAATTTAGATGCCTTATTTGGCCCACTTAATTGTACCTAAGCAAGACTCCAATGTAAAATGGACATGATAAATACTCTGCAATACATTCTCCGCTCTGAAAATTATCACGAGATGTTGTTGATTGTGGTCTTTACCTTTTTTGCCGACATTCATTTTGAAGGAGAATATTAATGACAGAGTATTTATACAGAAGTCTCCTTATAGTGACCTTCTATATCCTTAACGGTCCTGGCAATCTAGTCTCCAGGGGTTTGCATAACCTAGTAAGTACAGATGGATTTCCTTTACAACTGAGGGTCAAAGGTAAAGAAGCATGTTCTTAGATGTGTCACTACATGAATTAAAATGTAGTAATGAATTTGTGGTGTACTCTGTGACTTTTTGTTAGACCTTGACCTTAATATCACATTTAACTCAGCACAATCATAGGTCACAAATTAGAAAGGTTTAAACAATCTTTTGCTCTATCAAGGGAACCCAATTTAATCAGATCTGATTTAATATTCTGCTCAGAGTTTAGGGAGCACTAGACTAATATTACTAAGAAAGAAAGTGTCACGATAGTTACATCCATGCTGCAAAAGCACAAAAAGGCATTGAGGGGGCAATTCTAGAATTCTGAAGAATCGAATGGTTAAGCATTAAAAATTTTTTAATGTTTTTCTTTTTTTTCTTTTTTTTTGATTGTTATTTCATCGC
>JAWWEW010000088.1:16859604-16874224 GCA_035583185.1 Anabacerthia variegaticeps | reverse complement strand
AGCCAATGTGGTTTCAGAGCCAACAGGAGTACCACAGACATGGTATTTGTTCTCAGACAACTGCAAGAGAAGTGTAGAGAACAAAGGACTCCATGTAACTTTTGTTGACCTCACCAAAGCTCTTGACACTGTGAGCAGAAAACGCCTGTGGCAGATCTTGGAGCAATTAGGATGTCCCCCCAAGTTCCTCAAAATGGTTATCCTGCTACATGAGGATCAGCGCTGCCAAGTCAGACATGGCGATGCACTCTCTGAGCCCTTTCCAATTACCAATGGTGTGAAACAAGGTTGCGTTCCTGCACCAACCCTATTCACAGTCTTCTTCAGCTTGATGCTCCAAAGGGCCACGGCAGACCTTGATGAAGAAAACAGCATCTACATGCGATATTGTACTGATGGAAGCCTATTCAACCTAAGGCGCCTGAAGGCCCACACTAAGACCCTAAATCACCTTGTCTGAGCTGCTTTTTGCCGATGATGCCGCCCTCATTGCTCACACAGAAGCAGCTCTTCAGTGCTTAACATTCTGCTTTGCGGAGGGTGCTGAGCTCTTTGGGCTGGAAGTCAGCTTGAAGAAGACAGAAGTTCTCTATCAACCTGCACGTCAGGAAGTTTTCCATCATCCCCACATCACCATGGGTGATTCAGAGCTTAAGTCAGTCCAGCAGTTCAGCTGTCTGGGAGGCATAATTTCCTCAGATGGTAAGATTGAAAAAGAGATAGACAACACATTAACAAAGGCATACAGAGCTTTTGGAAAACTCTGTAAAAGAGTCTGGCACAATAAAGACCTGAAGAAAAGTACAAAGATTAGTGTCTACAGAGCCCTTGTACTGTCTACTCTTCTATATGGGTCTGAATCATGGGTCATCTACCGCCATCACCTGCGACTCCTCGGGCGCTTCCATCAGCACTGCCTCCATACAATCCTAAACATCCAGTGGTCTGATGATGTGACTAATGTGTCTGTCCTTGAACAGGCAGAGATCACCAGGATCGAGGCCATGCTGCTGAAAATGCAACTGCACTGGACAGGGCACATCTCCAGGACGGAGGACCACCGCCTCCCTAAGACTGTGCTCTATGGGGAACTCGCCACCGGCTGCTGGCAAGAGAGGACCCCCAAAGAGGAGATACAAGGACTCCCTGAAACAATACCTCAGCCTTGGCCATATTGACCACCATCAATGGTCCACTCTGGCCTCCAATCATGAGAAATGGAGACACACCATCCATAACACTGCTGCTTCCTTTGAGATTAAACACAGAATCAGTCTTGAGGAAAAAAGGCAATGCAGGAAGAACCATGCCTTGCCAGCAGTGCCAATGGAGACTTTCTACTGTGCCTTTTGCAATCAGACTTGCCTATCTCACATTGGCCTTTTTAGCCAACAGCGTGCTTGTAGCAAGCATGGGTAGAGCCCTTGCAAATCTTCGTTGGTGAAGCCTAGCCCTGATGATGAATATTGAGTATCACCAAGAGACTACACATATTGTCATTTTGATTGAAGAGAAGATAGTCTGTATTGTATTCCCTTTCACAGGACAATGGATATTTTATGACCATTGTGTGTTTTTGCTTACTTGGAGAAAGTCTGTAAATGTAACCTAATTGTATGTAGAAGACTCTAGAGTGAAAAATGGATCTGGTAAATACTACAGAAAGTCCTACAGTAAAGTATGGGAGATTTATATCCCTTGCTCTATAATGCCATAAAAATGCAGTTTTTGTGTTTTAGAGTGTTTCTTGTTATGATGTTGGTAAAAGAAATGTTTCCAGTTTGGTGAGGCCACTGTAATTACTTATACAATCATAGTTTTCTGGCTTCTAGACATGTTTGCTACAGTGCAAACATTTCATTTGCATGAGCAAATGAAAGAGATTTGGGAGCCAACATTTAAAAGAAATTACACTCCTCAAAACTATAGTTACTGTATTATGTTGGGATTTAAAAACCAGTCTCAATAACTTCTTTGTTTCTGGATGCAGAGATGGTTTCATTTTGTGAATGATTCTGATATTTTCACTTATATCATCAGGAGTACTACCATCTAGCCCAAGACAGTTTCTTGTATGCCAGATTCTCAAGGGACTCAAGGTCTGCCACTGTATTACACTTAAATCATTCTTAAGCCAATGCTACAAGGATGTGATGTGGCCCAGTTGCATCTGCTGGAAATTATGACTTCTGTCATTTCCAGCATCTTACCAAATGGCACACTAGTTCAAAGGCTTTTAAAGCTATCTCTGTTTCTCATACAAATTCTTGAACAGAAAAGAGTGGCAAAGGTAATTGATGGTTACTCTTCATAACTTCTACTCTTGTCCCATAAAAAGTCATACCTGTGGAATTTTTTTTAAGTTGACTCGTTATGCTCATTAACAGTGGATTTCTTTAGGGAATATTAGGTGTAACTTTCTGAATGCAGAAACAGACTCTTCTAGAAGCAAATGAAGAAATTATCAAATTGTTGTCAGCATTATTATGGAGGCTTCAAATGTCATGATATCTATAATTAGCTCCATGTAAATATTGCATGAATGAAAAACAGTGATGTTCTAATTTCAAAATAAACATGTCCTCAGGCAGTAGGATGAATGTCGAATTTTCATGGTTGCAGTGGCTACACGTTTCTAGCAACAGACATAGCAACTAATAAGTGAAGCAGTCACTATGACAGATTAAAATATGACACATTGCACCCCTTAGAGATACACAATTTAAAACATGTGATAAGACTGTCTCAATTTTTAAAAGCCAATTTTACATTATAACATTAAGAAATGTATAAATTAAGTTGGTTTTTGAGGCTTTTAAAGATCTTTACATGTCAATTTAATGGCATGTCAGGCTTGAAAGAGAAAAAGCATCAAACTGATTTGATAAGAAAGATGTCAGAAGTACATTTATTGAGAAATTCATAAAGCATTATTTTATTTTATTTTATTATTTTATTTTATTTTATTTGTTAGGTAGGAATAAGTAGAAGCAGGGGAGAACAAATTTATGTAAGCTGTGTAAATTACATTGATTTTATGCTATAATTCACTGATGTTATAATTCACTGATGCTGTGCTCACATAAAGAATATATATGTCAAATGGAAGGATTTTATGCACTTAATGTCCTGATTTGACACCTCTTTTGATCTAACTAGAGCTTTTCTAGTTTCATAACTCTAACATGCCAACCTCCAAGGTAAAAACATGAAGGAAAAATCAAAATGTTTTCCTTGAAGTTTCTGTGAAACAAATGGAAGAAAATCTATTATAAAGGGTCACAACATTTTGCATCCTACATTACACCTATCTAATACAGAGGGAGAGGTTCTCATTTAGGAAATAAAAGAACTCTCAGCTCACAAAGAAAGTTAACTACAAGCCTGAGGACAAGTACAGTTGGAAAAAGAGAATAAAAATCAAAAACTTTGCCTGGATCAGACCCAAGGCTGGAGATTCACTGTTTTTTAAGTGTTTCCAGAAGAATGTTAAATTGAACAACCTGAAATGTCCAAGGTAGGAAATCAAGGTACAACTCTAAATTGTATGCTGTGTAGAGCTAATTCTGGATCTGGTGGACCAAAGAAAGACTTACACAGGCCCCCTTTCAGAGTGTGCCTTCTCATCATCCTATTTGGCCAGAGGGCTAGGTAGACTGTCAGCAAACAGTTTTTGGAACCCAAAGCTCTCTGAGAGATTTTGGGTTTGTGGGGCAAGACTGAGTGATGTGACATTCTCACATGCTTCACTAAGATGCAGCATGCACTTCAGTCATTCTGTGGTGCCAGAGGGCATCCTGAACTCATTAGTTATGGTCAAGGGATAGTACAGGGAAAAATTCCTTGCTTCTTGGCATAGGGGAGTTATTGGATTTTTTTGCCCCTCACATTTAAGTTGAAGTAGTTTAATAACATCTGGTAGATGTGTTGGACAAATATACATGAGATCTACTCATTTGTATCTGCTTTAGTAGTTTAGCAGATATCTGTTAATGGTACTGGAAGGCAAGACTACCACCTCTTTATTGTTTTTTCCAATTGTATTGGAAACCAGCATAACCAGGCTGACAAAGGCAAAGTGAAAAAACATCGGATGTACTGCCTCTCACTAAGAATACATACACTTGTATTTTTTCTCCATGACATGGCAATTTTAGCTGTCAGTTTCCCTTCCCATATGCTTTACTAAAAGCAGACTTAAAGGTGGATGGTACTTCAAAGCAAATTTTCCAGGCTAAAGAGTCTGGATGGACAAACAAGTTGTGACCAGAGGACATCACAAGTCAACCATGTCAAACAAACAGGAGAGCTAGCAGAATGGACACTTCAGGTCAGTATAGATCCAGAGAAATATCACTATTAGCATTCTCCTATAGCCTTTGAGTCTGTCTGAATGTCCAGTGCCCCACTCGCACAGAGCAGCAGATTTTTAACTTTGTACCATGCTTTTTGCCCCTTCTTCACCTAGACAGGCAGCCTGGCTGAAGAAACCATTCACTGGTACAAATAGCCCTGAAAACTGGACTTTCAGTAACATAAAACCAAATTAAGCCAGGATGGCATAGTTTTTAGATATTGTCACTTACAGTAACCTCAGGAAATTAATTGTTCTCATATGGTGCTGAAAGATGAAGCCTTCAACCCCACATTACCATAGCTTTTTATAAATTTTAGAACTTTCATTTAAATTATTTATTAAGATACATATGTTTGCATCTGAACTTCCTCATTATCAATAAGCAGGGAAAAGATTACTCTTTGCTTTAAAAGACCCATCTTTTGAGTAAAGAGTTCTGCCACTTTTGTGACATAATTTATTTCTCATAAATTCCTTTTATCTACTGTATTTCCTAAATCTGTTTGAAGTTCAGACAGCTCAAGAAAGATGAAGTCACTGGTATGTATTTAAAAAAACCCCTGCCTTTGAAATATAATCAATAGTTTCTGCATGATTCAACAAGGAAGCCTCTAAAGAGGAAATACAATTCCTCAGTGTTCCCATGAATTATGCTTTTATCTGTCTTTGTGACCAGTTCCAAAGTTTGCACACTTGACTTAGGGTGACTGAAATAATATGGCCCATATAGCTCAATAAATCTCCATGAAATGTAAACAATACACCTACTTTAGAAAAAGGAGGCCTTTATAGGTGATGTTCAGGCTTCTGGAAATATTTATGTTATGGATATTTTTTTTATGCTCACTAGAGGTCTTTACTATACTTTCTAAAATAGAATAACCTCATTATCATAATCAAATTTATATCTAATTAATACAGCTTATTCTGTATTTCAGCATCTTGTGAACCATCATGTACAAATTATTAACAGTATGTCCCCTTTTATTGACTACAGAAAGTATTTTAAAAAACCAGATATTTTATTTATTTGCATTAAATTGACTTACTACTAAAAGACTTTTCAAACAGGAGGCAGTTATTTGAAAGTAAAGATAATTGGTTGTTAGAATGCAATCCTGCTTCAGATATGTCAGAGTAAATCTGTCAGGCACTTTATGGCAGTAGGACTCAGCTGTGACAAGGCAAAGAATCTCCAGAGAAAGGGCTCTCTGGGCTTACACAAAAAGACAGTTCAGAATAAGGCTTTTTCTGATTAAATGATAACATTATTGTCACAGTAGAGACCTTCACAGTTGTTGTTTCTAAGCACACAGAACTCTAGGTTGTTGCTTACTTGCACTGTGTAAAAATATTCAATAAAACAATAAATGTACCCACAACAGTTTCTCGCTTACCTCTATCGCTCTGGTCTCTTTCAGCAAAGAATATCAGTCATGCACTCCTAACAACCATGAGTGAACAAGATGGGTTAGGGAATCAAAGGAGGTGCTGCTTTCCTCAGTAAAAGCTGGCCCAAGAGCAGCTGTGAAATTTATGGCAGAGATAACCACAAAAAGTAGTGTGATGTCCTACTGGCTGGCCAAGCCTACTCAAGCCAAGTGACCCTTCCAAACAACATTGTGAGGGTCTTTCTTACACAAGTTCTGTGAAGAAAAGTTGACGACCATGGTCCTCCTTCACTCGGGTTCTACTCATTTCTGTCAAGGCTGAGCTTTCTGACCCACCTTCAGGGTGCTCAGACACATCCCAAGCTGCACACACCGACTCTATGTTTGATGCCCTTGTTCTCCTCTGCCAGTATCAGTACTCTTCTGCAGTTTCTGGTTTGCTTTAAATTCAGGATCACAACTTCTATGACTGTAATAGGGCTTTTGTGGGTTTTCTGGATTACTGGGAGGCAAAATGCATCCCTGAAGTGTTTGCACTCTTTTATTTGTGTAAGAAAGCAAAACCTAAGTGATGGGATGCAGGCACAAATTGAGCAGATGCATCAACCAAAATTTTTTTTGTTAAATCAGAGATCGTGCACCAGAAATGTTTACAGCATCTACTAAAGAAAGCAATTTAAATTCATGCGCTGCAAAGGTCAAACTGCTGAAGTTTGAGAAATCGTGACTTGATCATAACATCTAGCTTGTCCTTCTTCTTCGAAGAAATCATAACACTTCTCTGTATCACCATGTCCCTTGCTAAAATATTGGATTTATATTCTCACGGTTTTTAATCTAGGTTCATGACGGTATCTCCCCACCAACATTAGCACCCACACTATTTTCTAGTGTTTAGAGATACATCAGTGAAGCCCAATGAATATTACTGGAGGAAGTATTTTAATAACAAGGTGACATGGTAGCATTAATGAGAGCTCCACTCAAGCAAGAATGGGAGAAGGTACCTCTCATTCTCTCTGCCTTTGGGACATGTTCAACTAGCCTTCCCTGAAGTGCAGATTTACAGACAGGCCTCCTTATTTGTTTTTGCTTCTCAAAGTACCCAGCTATGACACCTGTTCTACACTAGATTTTAAGACCATGATAAAAAAATCTGTTTGGAAGTAGCTGAAGTGGAAATGTGCAAATATTTGATTTATTAGGTTCGAGTTGATGTAACAGGATAAGTTGTGTTGGTTTCATTAAAAAAGAGAACTTTCTCCAAGAGAGTTGGAATAATAAAAGCAATTGTGTGACAGGTTAAATTAAATTAAACTACTTAATGTGGATTTTATTTCTTTTTCTAATGCTTATTCCTCACAGGAATAATATCCTTCTGGAAAAACTAACAAACAAACAAACAAAAAACCCTCCCCACCCCCAGATTACACTGAGGGTTAAAAAATCAGCAAAAAACCCAAGAAACTCTTGCATATCATCTGTAGTCATGGCAAAATTGTCATTAAGACTAAATGCTGCAGCTGAGGAAGGGTAGGCTTACAGAAATTATTTACGCTCATGTGCTTTAAGCATTTATAGCTTTTTTCTTTTGTCATTGATAACAGAGTAAAGGAAAGATACTATATACATCAGTTTTATTTTTCCTGAATGCAATCTGAGTAATTATAATTAGTGAGCTTTTTCTTTTTTGAGTGTTGTTTAGATGAAATTCAAAGTATGACAAAATTAAACTGTGTCAGCATACTCACGTATTATCACTGGCATACACAGTTTGCACAGAGGTATTTACTATACAGAAAAATTCCCTTTACTTAAAAAAAGTCGGTGATCTACAGGCGCGACACCAAATTTTTCTCTTGCTTCTAAATGGTGCAATATCAAGGATACAAGGTAACATAGGGCATTAGATATCTTTTAAAGGATGAATGTGGTTACAATATGAACCAAAATAAACATACATTTGTGTGTGGCTATAAGTCTGAAATTCAGCCTGCTTCCTTCAAAAGATCTTGAAAGTTCATAAGCCTACACATCCTTTTAGATGAATTAAGAATAATTTGTTTTCTGGTACCAAAACTAATTTTCATATTTTAATGTAAAACATGGCAAACAATATTATTGCTTTGCATGCATTGAAAACTGACAAATATTTTTTTTTTTTTAAAGAATCAGTAAGTTTAATCTTTTTTCAGCTAAAACTTTTACAAAAAATTTTTATCTAAAAATTGAGCAGCTGTCCTCCTAAGTTATTTGTAGAGAAATTTGTGTAATTATTATCTTGTTAAGGGTTCAAAAATATACTGTGGAATCGATACAAAAAATCAGAGGTGTTTTGATGTATTTGACCTTTTAGATCTATTATTTGCACAGATGATTTCATTTCCCTGACTGAATTAATATGATTCTTAAAACTGTATTTGTACCTTGCATATTCATTATTTTGAAATCAGTTATTATTATTCATTAATATTTATTAATGAGTATTTTATGTTGGAGTATTTTCTTTAAAATAAAGTACAACAAATTTTTATTCATAAACAAATAAAAATTATTAATAAAAGTAATTAAATAATAAAGAATAGGAGTAGGAGTAGGAGTAGTAGTAGCGATAAAGTAGGTATATAGAATGAATACTTGGAAAAATTCTAATGGCCATAGGCTTACCTAAGCATCCCCCTTCATAACTTGAAGGTGTTTCTGCAATTTCATGTGAAATGAAATAAAAGAAAACCTTCATATGAACTTATAAGAAGTAAAAGTACTCTATTTCTTACACTTGTATGTTAGGCAACATTCAAATGGCTTAAAAGGTTATATCTAATGTTAATCCAATCAGTCTAGGAATCAGGTCTTTATTCTATTGAATTTTTTTCCAAAATTTTCTCATTTCCTCTAACCTAAATGTATGATTAAAATTGCTTTGCATAGGGTAATTTTGCTAAGACTTCTTCCTGGACCAAATCAAGCTTGAAAATATGCAGACATTCAAATAAAAATATACAGCCATCAAACACGCATAAGGACAAACAATTTCTCATGCAACAATATTATGATGATACAGCTATGCAAATAGAGAAAGAAAGTAAACTGTGTTCTGTATATGAAGTTGAATCTGAAATAATGATCGGAGAAAGAGACAATACTTTTAAAGCAAAGATGAGTTATGGAGTTTTTATCTGTTTAGCTTCTATTTTGCAAATATATGATAAGGCATTCATAAAGAACTCTTTTAAAATCACTTTATTCATAAAATCATAGTATTGTTAAGTTCAGACAAGGCCTTTACAATCATTGTCCAACCATCAACCTAGCTCCACAACCATGCTCATCATTAAACCATGTTCATAAGCACCATATCCACATTTTTTGAACAGTTACAGGGATGGTGATTCACCCTCCTCTGTGGGCAGTCTGTTTCAACAGTTTGCACCCTTTCTGTGAAGACATAGTTCCCTAATATCTAATCTAAACCTACCCTGCTGCAACTTGAGGCTGTTCCTCTTGTCCTCTCACTCTCCCATCACCTGGGAGATGAAATCAGCCCCCACTTCACTGCAACCTCCTTTCAGGTACTTGTAGAAGCCAATAAAGTACACCCTCTTCCTCTTTTTCTCCAGGTTAAACAACCCCAGCTCCTTCAGCTATTCCTCATAATATTTGTCCTCCAAGCCCTTTACCCACTTTTTTTGCCCATCTCTGCCCTCACCTCAGCATGTCAATCTTCTTGTTATGAGGGGCTCAGAACTGAACATAGGGTTCAAGGTGTGGCTTCACCACTGCTGAGTACAGAGGAACAATCACTGGCCTGGTCCTGCTGGCTACACTGGTTTTGATACAGATGAGGATAACTTTGGCCTTCTTGGCCACCTGGGCACACTGCTGGCTCATGTTCAGCCATTTGTCTGCCAAGAAACCCCTGTTGTTTACTCTTTTAGACAAGAAGGGAAGCACCTTTAGGATGGCTTTTTTTATTTTGTAAATAAGATACTATTTACACAGGAGAAGTAACAAAAGCAATGCAAAGAATCTAAAAATCAAACCAAAATATGTTCTTATACCTTTGGGAGTATTCACAGTGAAGGTTTTTTTCAGCCCATTTCTAATATTTATGTAGTATAGATTGTAAATATGCAAAACTCTTAGAAAAATTAGACCTCTTTACTCTGTAAAATTTCATATTTTCAGAGAAGCAGATACATCCAAGTTCCTTTGAACAAAATGTTAGTTTGTGAATTATTGATGTAAGAATTTGTGTAGTTTTACTTTATATCGAGTTGACAGCATTAAAAAAAAAAAGATCTTCATTCTTTAAGATGTTACTTTATAACATTTGAAGTTGTTACTTTTTAGCATAGGTTTTAATATTCAACTTACTACTGTCATATAGGTTTGGTTTTGGTTTTGTTTTTTTTTTAAATTTCTGACCTAGTTATCAAAAGAATTTAAATACTTTATGTAATTAGGGGCACCAAATCCCATTAGTATATAAAAAGGTTTTAGATTAATAAAAAAATCAGATAATAATTCTAAATTCTCTTAAGATTGAAGTCAGAGAACTGGAGACTTAAGTTATTTAAGTTTAACCTTTGGGTCCCAGTTAAAAGCTTATTACTGTACAGTTAAAAGCTTATTGCTGTCCATTCAAACTCTTCAAGAATTTACAAAGGCATATAATTTTGATGTCAGCATGGCAGTCTACTACAGACCACCTAACCAGGACAATGATGAGGATGAATTTTTCTTGAGGAAATTAAGTAGACCTTAAGTGTACTTAAAGTGGTCATGGCACCAAGTTTGCCGGAGTTCAGTAAGTGTTTGAACAATACTCTCAGGCACATTGTGTGATTGTTGTAGTTGGCCTGTGCTGGCCTGACAGTTGGACTTCAATAATCCTTGTGGGTCCCTTCCAATTCAGAATATGCTATGATTCTATGATTTTATCCACTAGACATAAGCTGTAGGAGAGATCTGGAAAAAATGAAGGAACATATCTAGGAACACAGATGTAGTGGGTTAAAACCAGGCAATGTTAGAAGTTATATACATGACTGTGAAAAGCAACAAGTCTTTCAGGCTCAAGGAAAATCCCAGGATCAAACAACCAAACTAGAACTCTGCAACTGAAGGGAGTTTCAAAATGTCATCTGCACCAAAGTAGAGGCACACACATAGGCATTGGGAGTACTTTGCCTGTGACACTGGCCTCATTCAGACCACTCTGTCATGCTCATGACTAAAGGCAGCTTTGGACCTGAGCATTGTTCAGCTGCTGGGGAGACCTCATTGCCTTTGTGGCACCACCAAACTGAGGCCACCTGAGGCCTGGCATTGGCATGCAGATGGATGTCATCAAGTCCTTCCTCCCTAACCATGGGAGGCTCGGTGTCATGGGACATGAGAGGGAGCAGTCATGATCTTTGAACCTGTTTCCAACCTGAATAAGAATCAAATCCTTTTGTCCTCTGTGGTAGTTTCTAAGGTCTATCTTTATTTAGAGAAAAGAGTGGATGAAAGAAATTCATGTAGTACATATGACAATGGGTTACATTGGGTAGATTAAACTATACCACAGGAAATTTTATTAGTTTGAATGTGGGATTTACAGTGAATGAGAGAAATCTTTTTCTGCAAAACAAACACGCAAAAGACAAATGAATGCAGTCAATTTTGAAAATATGCTTGATATAAATTGAAACATTTTTAATAAGAGAGTAACTTCGGAAGCTATAAGATGTTGATGGATTTTTTTCCACTGGTTCCTACAAGAGTCTTTAAATATAAAATATACAATATATTTTGAAACAAAAATTACTTCCAAGTCAAAGGCCAATGTATCTTAACAGAACTCAAAAAAACCCACAAAGTACTGGAACAATAAAGTTGCAAGAAACAAGCTCCAAATACTAAATTGAAACAGAACAAATGCTTAACAATTTATTTCCACTTAACTAAAACTTCTACTGGAGAGTATTAATGCACATGGAAAGTAGACAAATACTAACTCTGAGGACTTTAAAGTAAATCTGTTTCATAATGATCACTGTCTCACCAGACAGCAAAAATGGCATAATTGTTTGTTTTAATTTTCTGTCAGATTATGTAAAAGAAAAAAATCTCTTGCATATTTTGCAAAAAGGGTTTGCTTTCAATTTAGATTTTTTTTTTACATTAGTGCCTTACATAACTTTGTGCATAAACTTGTTTGATTAACATTAATTAACATTTATTAATCCTGTAATTAATACAGGAAAAACACTTTGCCAGTGTCAGGATCTTCTTTATTCTTTGGCATATTTCTTCATGCAGGTTAAATGTAACTAATTTAGGTATTTCTCCTTAAACTAGTGCAGCTCAGTTAATACACTTAAAAGGACTGAACAGTCACAGCAGAGCTTAGTTTGTGTTTACATAATAGATTTGGTGTTAACATTTATTTTTCAATCCTAAAGTCAATAATGTTGCCCCAAGCTTAAGAACTGTGTTGGTAAAGTTAAAGTCAGCTAAAACTTGATTGAGATTCAGGATTTTTACATCAGCATTGAGGATTTTGGTCAAATCAATTCTTTATAACCAAGAACCCAGAGAAGTGGTCACAGCACCAAGGCTAACAGAGTTCAAGAAGTGTTTGGACAGTGTTTTCAGGCACATGGTGTGAGATCTTGAGGATGATCCTAGGCAGGGCCAGGATTTGCACTTGTAGATCCTGGTGGGTCCCTTCCAACTTGGCATATTCTGTGATTCTGTAATTCTATGATCATTATTGTCATGGGAAAGTTCCTGATTGGTCAAAGGTGCCCAATAGAACTTCAAGGAAATGGATTCCAATATTTATTTCTCAACATTAACCTGAAATCCTAACAATTGTACACTAAGAACTGAGCACTGTATGGTTCAAGTAAGACGAAGATAATGCATATGGATTCTGATATCTGTATTTTGTGGAGGGAACCAGAATGTTATTATTAAACAATGTTATCTATCTTTGCAATGATTCTCTAAAAGTATAGAGATTCATATGTTTACCTCTATTTAAAATAAAATAGAAAATTATTAAGGATTATAATAGAATGCAATTGAGTAAACTTAAAATACTTAATGTGGGGGTTTTTTGCACATATTTGTATATAGGACCATATAGTATGTGCCTTTAGAAACAAAATATGATGGTTGCGGAGACTTCTATCATCATTACCTAGATTGGCAATAGCTTTAGCTTTAATTTAATAGTACCTATTAATTTACTTACTAAGAGGGAGACTATTGGTAGTGAAACTAAAAATAGAAATGAAGATAGGCTGGAATTGTGTACAGACCTCAAGAGAATCTTTCTTAAGCAGTACATTCCTGCAGCAACTCCACTTTATGCCATGTTGAAGTTGAGTAGTTATTCTGTGTAGTGCTCAGGGGAAGGCACTGCCCAAGCTGAGAAAGTTCTCAGTAGGGAGTTCTGCATTTTTGTTTTTTAGCTTTGGGTCAGCATGACTTCCTGGTCCTTATCCATCACTACACTTTTAGCTGGTGAGGTCAGTTCGGTGTTGCTTGTCAATACTTAAAATATCTCCCAGACTTTATCTGACTAAAATTGTGTGGTGAAATGGAAAAACAAGGTTATTATCATTTGAATTCTGTGCAATTTTTGTACAATGGGAGCAGAAAAGGAAGGAAGGATGTAAAACAAAAGGAAAGGAAATAAAAAACAAACAAACAAACAAAAAAACAGAATAGTAGAAGTATCAGAAATGAAAGTGTAAGAAGTATTAGCTCTTGTACTATGGAAGAAATATTTCAGAAATCAGCTATGCTGAAAAGTACCTGAAACTATTGATAAATATTCCTAAATTTCTTCCAGGGTGTCAGAAGCAGTGACCTGAGAAGTGCATGTATCATATAGCACTTCCTCAAAGGCTGGAGGATAGAAGATGGAGTATAGTATGCTAGGGCAGTATATTTTAATAAACATTCCACATGTCAAGCAAATTAATCCCTTGCTAAACTCTCCACATTTTCTCTTAAATATTGCAGAAGGTGTAACTACAGTATTAAAGGAGATTAAGTAAAAATCTGCTTCTTAAAATATCAAAATAGTATAAGAAAATCAAGAAAAATGTCCACAAGATCACCTAGTCATTAAATGAATTAATCTATATCAGCAAAGACTTTCTTTTGAAGAAGGGAAAAGTGGTATTATTCTACTGACTAGAAACAACAGGCAAAGCAATACAATAATTGGGTCAGATAAGTATCATGGTCAGTCTTAGAACAAGATTAATGAAATATGTTTAGAGCAAATAAA
Source organism: Anabacerthia variegaticeps (assembly GCA_035583185.1). Lineage (NCBI taxonomy): Eukaryota > Metazoa > Chordata > Aves > Passeriformes > Furnariidae > Anabacerthia > Anabacerthia variegaticeps. Next base: position 16,860,180 of record JAWWEW010000088.1, on the reverse strand, counting down.
AGTATGATGTCTAAAAAAAAATGGATACCAGAGGTAAAGCCATGATTTAAGGCTGAAAGGAAATATAATCTCATGGAAGTCAAAAATCACAGTTCAAAAAATCCCCACTGCCAGTGAGTGGAAAATCAGGCCCCATTTGAAGAAATGGATAACTGATAAAGCTAGTTTTGAAATTCTTGACCCAAAACTATTATTGTTTTTCTGAGGTGCCATCCTGAAAAGATTTCAAACATTGAAAAAATGTCTAAAAATATTCAGATTTTTTTATACATGCAGTTCTACAAAATAAGATCTAGCACAGTTGATAGAATTGTCTGATGAGGTTGAATTATATCCAATGGAACCTGATAGCAGAGACACTTGCAATTTCTATTTTTCAAGACAGAGTTGACTTCCTAATTTAAGGTTCTTTGAAGCACATTACAGTCAGTCTCTATTATATCTAACTAGACCTGACAACTGTAGCACTAAAGATACCCACATACACTAGTTAGAGGGGGTATTGCGTGTAAGGCAAATTTTCAAACAATCAGAAGTTTAACAGAGCAGATGCCTGAATTTCTGTGGTATATTGAA
>JAWWEW010000088.1:16835062-16854823 GCA_035583185.1 Anabacerthia variegaticeps | reverse complement strand
CTGGGTTGAAGAAATGACGGAAATTGAGTTAGGAAAAAAAAAAAAAAAAGACAGAATCAGATTTTGTGCAGTATTACTAAAATATTCAGTACGATTTTACCCAAAGGGTGCTTTTTCATAAGCAATGCAGTAACAGCACAACCACTACAGCCAGTCAGTACCATTATTTCCAGGTACAAGACCAGGTATAGGAAATTGATACGCTGTAACATGCCTTCTTTAGTAGTATGTACTACTATGTGCATGACATCCAAGAATCACCTAAAAGGGAGACTGAAATCAATATACGTATGTAAATATTCTTTGAAGTAAAAAAGAAAAGTAGGAATGTAGACATTCTGATACATTTCAGGAATCCAATATCTGGTAATGAAAAAAAAAAAGTGCAATAAATGTTGGGTTCAAGCCTAGAACTTTCTTGACTAACTTTTTGCCCATTGACATAGAGTGTGGGCCTGTGCTACCAAAATTCTTTTAGGAAAAGTTGCAAGTAAAATTAATAATTTAGAGAAATTTTGTACTATCTTTTTAAAGATAGGTTGCTGCAACATTTCCATGTAATTTTCTTTTTCTCAAAATAATATGTAATAACAAAACTAAAGTTAATATGTGAAAGATGTTGGGTTTGTGGCTATGTGGTACACAATAGTGCTTTATAGCTCAGTTATGTCAGCAATTATATATTTATGGCCAACACAAAAAGTATTGTCCAGGTTAGCCAAAAATACTTATTCAGTGAGAATAAGTCTCCTTGAACAAAACTTGTCAACAGATGGACAAGTGGCCTGAACTGCTAGGATAAGGAGGCAGATGATTCTCTTACAGTTCTTTATAAACACAGAGTGAGAAAGATCAGTTATGTGATTTAATCTTTCTCTCACTGTTGCACTTATTCACTCACAGGCTATGCAAGAAATGTGATCCCAATGGAGAGCAGATATGGAATAGGGTGGATACTGGGCAGATATATTGCAGACTGGGACACTTTTGGAGAACTCAGGACACAGATAAAGACTAAAGACCTATACACAAATTACAATGCTCAATGCAGAAGCCTGGCATGAGGCTGAATTTTTGCAATATCTTTCTGTCCATAATGGGTTAGAACTCATTGTAAGGAAGGGAGTGAATGTTTGCATGTACTTGGTTGACATTTCAAGAACACCAGCATTTAAATGCTCCTGTATTTTGATTTGTCAAACCATTTAGTTCAGAAAAAAAATACATTATTTAATATCTGTTTAATCTAGGTGGAGAAGACACATTTTTTCTAGGTTGTGATGAATGTCATCCCATTTGTTAGGGCTTGGCTAAACACTAGATTATTGTAGTGCTTAAGTAAGAAGTCATGAAAGATAGTAACTTCTTGAGTAATCTCTACAATGGGAACCTCACCTCCAGGGTGGGTGTTGTGCATACCTGTAGGCAGAAAGAGAGCCTCCAGGGCTTGCACTAGACTTGTGATTTCTGAATTACATGCAAAATGAGAATGAAATTTTGGGATGACAACAGTAGTGCCCAGAAGTAATTTTGCATACAAGGAAACCTGTTCAAGAAGTCAAGACCATTTTCTTGACCACAAATTGTAGGAGCAGTGTCATATATTTTTCAGTTTTCATTTTTTGGCTTTGAATTTATTTTGTTCTGACATGCTGTTCCAGGAATCTTGCCAGTGTCCCAGGGATACTGGAAGAGTGTATGACTTCTGGCAGCAACTTTTCTGCCAGTCCTTCCCAGTCTGAACAGACCACAGCACCCTGAACTATTGAGGAGTGCAGATCCATTTAGGGTAGTTCCTCCTCCAGTCTCCCAGGAGCATGCACGAAGGATGATAATTTCTTGTATTGTGCCAACGTTTCTTTTAAATTCAGTTCATTCTCACTTTTCTATGAGACCATTTGGTGTCAACAAATTAAAAGTATCAGGGTGTGTATAAAGAAAAAAACAAACCACAAGATCTAGAGCATAGTCTAAAATTTTTCTGAAAATGCTAGCAGGAAAACCCCACTTTTATAGTAAGTTTTCAAGTAGATATGAGTCTTATAAAAGAGATCAGTGATAGCTGCTTGCTCTTCACTCTAACTATGTGAAAGTATTGTTTAATTATGGATCAAGTTCAACCTTTACCTCCTTGACAAGTGTTAATTATTCTTTCCATTTTCTTCAGTGGGATCATGCTGAGCAAGGGTGATGCAGAAAATTTGATATTATTCAACACCTATATTCTCTAGAGAACATAAAAATACTATAAAAGGAAGGAAGAGGTAAAAAACTCCCTTTGAGTCCTTTGAATTAAGAAAAAAGATAGAACAGCAAGAACTAGGTCTAAAACAATAAAATACAGCTCTCTCCACACAAGATATCTGAGAAACATGGACAATGGCCAGTCTTCTTAGGCACTTAAATTAAAAAATATATAATTATTTGATCAAAATATATAAAATACAGCTTTTTTGTTAAATCAAAGAAGCCTGCATCTGAATAGAACTGTTATAATTCTTTTTTTCCTCCCTTTTTTTTTTTTTTATGGAGAGAGTAACTTGAATGGCAGTTGTGTGCCATATTTTGCCCTAATATGTTTATTCAGCACAAGAAAGCAAATTGCCACATAAGAGGTATCTGGAACATTGTTAGTCTCTGGAGTGATGATGGGAAAGGGAAAACAAGGAAAGTTTGCAATGTAAAACCATATTTTTTGATAAATTTCTACAAGCTTCAGCAACTGTTGCTGTGGTTTCAGAGTTTTGCATTTATTGACAATTCCGGAAGTCAAAATAGTATTTCAGGATCACTCTCAGGATAGAGACAGGGGAAGAGCTAAAATTGATACCGTGCACTTGTCTCTGAACGTCACAGAATTCCTCTACATTACATTCAGTGCTTTTTTCCTCAGTGTGACCATGGTTCAACATGATTTCATCAGATGTGTTGATTTCCTGTGAGATAAAATATTCTTAACAATGCTTTGCCCCAAACATATTTTAATTATTATAAGTGTGAGAAAAGAACTAATTAGGAAGAGTTTCTGCATTTTAACCACAAGCAAGTAACACCTTTTTCATACACTTGAACCAAAATCAGTATGTCTTGATTAAGACTGTCAACTTGGCCTGAACAATTGACAATGGTGTAGTGAGAGCAACTGACATAAACCTGAGTATTGGTCACTAAAGCTGCTAAGAGAGCAGAAATGACTGCTGGAATTCTTGCCTTCAGTTTCAAAATGTAAAATTCCAAAGATGTCCTTCATAGAAGTAGGGTTTTTTTTTCATTAACACCTCATTGCATAGTTTGCAAATCACTCAGAGAAAATGTTTTGCTTCACTTGAGGAGGGCTATATCATACTTTGTTTACAATGATAGTAACAATAATTCCACAAGTTTTTTTTTCTGTTTTGTTATCACATCAAAAAGTGTGACTACTCCAGGCTAACAAATATCAGCCTAGTAGAGGTAAATTCAGGAGCAAAATTTTCACTGCAACATATAAATCTCTTCTGCAATGTTCTTATTTTGAGGTGTGTCTGCCTGATGTAGTCACAACTCACTTTCTCCACCTATCTGCCACCCAGGGTAGATCAGCTGCTGTGGAATGCACCTAGCTTAGGTTATTGATGACTAGGTCAGTTATTACTTCCTATGCAAAACTTAGTTATCTGAGCAGAAGTGCATGAGTAGAGATAGTTCTTGCTGGAAGCTTAAGAGCCTGAGTAAATGTCACAGCTTTCTCTGTAGAAATGCAATTAGTTGTCTCTTAACATTTCGAAGGTGGAAGCCAGTTCAATCTTTTTTGCCATCCTGGCATGTATCCATTTGCTAAATTTATTGCTACTTACAATATGTCTATTCTGCTATTGAAGGGGTGACTGCTGATGAGTCAGACATATTTAACTTACTTTTTAGAAGAAAGAATAATGACAAATGTGGCATCAATCTTTAAATCTGCTTCAAGGGTAATCCTGAAAATTATGTAGTTGAAAGTCAGACTTCAGATCACTAAAATTTGTTTCCAGAAAGCTCACCAAAAAAAAAAAAAAAAAAAAAAAAGAAAAGAAAAATTAAAAAAGAAACCAATGATCAATGGGATCTATGTGACATATTGGGGAAAAAAAATTTACTTTTGTAGGTGGAAATAATCACTAGTATTTTCACTAGATTTTTCCAAATAAATCACCTAATAGGTAAGCATGACCTAGCAAATACCATGTAGCTGAACCTTTAGGTAAGCTTTCAGTCAAAGGCCAGTTCCAAAGGTGTTACAAGATAGAGAAAAGACAACCCCAAGAAATAAAAATGTATGAAAAGTAGGGTATAAAATATAGAAATAAATAGTCATTTTTATCAAGATGGAAGATACCACAAGTTTGTTTCTGAGATCCATGCATTTTACTTATGTATAAATAACCAGGAAAATAAGACAAATAGAAATGTGGTTCAATTTTTGATATTAGAGGCACAAAATGGAAGCCATACACAAAAAAACCCCAACCCCCCCAAACCAAACAAAAAACTGCAACTGTTATAGTTTTTAAACTCAGAATTCCTTCCAAAAGCTTGAAGCCAAGGCCTTGGTACTGATAAAGAGGTTTAACAATGGATGCAATGAATATGCATGTTCTGATGTTAACAGCTCTGGCCAGAGCTTTTGTTTGGACCTCTCCCTGAGCCTGAGGCGGTGGGAAAGACTGGCTATGGTGGGGGGAAGGGATCAGCACTCCTGGGCGTTTCTGCGCAGGTCAGGACCTCACCGGCGCAGCACAGAGGAGAGAGAACAGACACACGCACACCAGGTCCGACATCGCTCTGGGACCAGAATTGTGTCTTGTGCTCTCTGGCTTCGCCAATCACCCCTAGACACTGCAGAGGCTTCTGTGAAGGAGAGAACCTGCCTGCCTTCTACACTGCAGAGGCTGCGTCGCTGCAGTTTCTCTTTGTCACCGACCTTACAGGAGCTGACTGCAACTGCTGCTGCCATTCCCGAGAGACGGAGGCTGCCTGTAGAGATAATTGCATCTTCCCCCCTTTTTGGGCGCAGCCAAAAGATACTTAACTGTGTTTTTTTGCCGTTTGGGGGTGGAAGGGTTAATTACAAACTGTTGTTGTTTGGCTTCTTTCTGGATATAGACAGATATAGAGATATATGTATATATCTGTGTATTGTGGTTAAGAACTGTTATCTTTTCATATTTATATATATATTTTCCTAATTAAAGTTCCATTCTCTAAATTTAAGGAGAGGGATTATTTCTTGGACAACATAGATATCTTAGTTCTCCCCTTGAACTAAGACACCGACTAAACAAACAAACAAAAAAACTAACAACTAAACAAAAAAACAAAGTAAAACAACAAAAAGAAGCAAAACCAAAACCAACCAAAAAAAAAAATCTTTACCAGGATGGTTTATTTTGAAAATAACATGTCCAAGGGGGTAAAAATGCAGTTAACAAAATTACAAATATGGAATGGTTCCAACAAAAGTATTTAGGAGTAAGTCTGGCAATCATCCAAACAGGAATGCATTTACTTCTAAGCTTTTCAAGGAGCATACTCAAGATTTGCCTACAAAAGCAAGGTCTTCATGTGCAGATTTAGTCAAAATTGTCCTTAGCTGAGGGACACAGAAAGAAAATCTAGGGATTTATTCACTAGATTAGGAACCTGAAAGAAGCTACAGCTACCATGCGGAGAGCTGCAAACACTTCTGCAATTTCCCCTCAGTCTCAAAGGAGTAACCCTGGCAAAGCACTTTTATGGTGACTGGCTGCATCAGCACTTCTCCCCAGTAGTTATCTCTGCAACTAGCTTTTAAAGACCAGAGACAGATATGTGCTTTGGGGAACAGACTACTAGCTGGCTTGAGACACATTTAGCATTGTTGATTTACTCAAATAATATTTCCATCATCAAAAGCTCAGATTCCACCATCTGAATTTAAAAATGTATCAAGACCATTAAGTCTCTTCAATAAGATCAGGAAAAAAAAGTAAGAAAGAAGTTTTAAATACGTAGTAATACCATGGAGAAATATAAACTCAGGGCTGTTGAAACTTCTTCCAGCTTGTGGGAATATCTTTTCTTAATATGTGGCCTTAACATCCTCTTTCTTACTCCAGTGCTGTAAAAGAAGTGAACCACTTATTGACCCATACCTAAAGAAAATGACAAAATGCAAATGTTTCTCTGCAGACTACACATGGACCATCTGAAAGTCATGCCATCTTTTCCCTTTCTAAATCTTGCAGACTCTACTAATAAACACTAAGAGCTCTATCTTTCTGTTTTTACTTTCCTTAGAGCAAGCCAAATGTCTCATGAAGCTATCAGCAGGGTTTATTTTTCCTGGCTTGAATGCAAACCTCCAGTTATTGGTATGAAAGTGAGCTCTGCTAGCTGACAATTTAAGATAAAGTAAATTGAAAGTGACATAAAGGAGCGTGTGGGTGTTAATGTGCGTCACCAGCATTCCTTTCTGACAACCTGGAAGGTCTCGTCTGTATGGCCGGCACTAGCAATCTTTACCAGTGACCCTATGCTATTAGGAGGTAGGCACTCTCATTGATTTGTAAAAGTGACAGATGCTGCATGTGCTTGTAAATTAGCCATGTGAAGCCAGTCTCCAGAGATTTCCAAGTGATTATTTCCTTTGCAATGTTTTGTGTTCTTCCACTTGCCAGGCTGCATGAAGCAAAGCACTTAACTCTTTCAGCAGTCATCTTATTGTATTTCACTTTTTTTTCTGATTTTGAGTTGGTTTGGTTTTTTTTTCCCTTCTTCCACCTTCCCTCAGTTATTATGATTCCTAAGGTAAAACTTCTGCTCAGTTGTTTCTGAAGGTGCTTTTCCTTTTCTCACAATAACATTTCTGAAAAAGGCCACTCCAATCACATCAAGATGAGCTGAAGTGTCTTTCAAATCCTTAACTCTAATTTTTATTTACAGATCTGTATATATGTATGTATGCATAAATATGTTCATTAATTTTTGCCTATAACAGAGTATCTGCTGTAGTGAAGACTTAAGTGAAGGCTTTGTTAACTGACTTACAGTTGCTGCTCCCATACACTTGCAGAAACATACTGTATGAGCTTCCAAGTGTCTTCATTCCTTATGCAGAAAGCCAGCTGTGACAGAATTACACAACAGAAGACAAGGCCAAATCGACTTATATAGCAACAGTTGTATAATGCAAAGGATGGTAGCAGGAAATAAGGGCTAATCACATTATTTTTTTCAGTGTTGTAATAGGTATCTACTGTGACTGCATGAAATTAAGACTTATGGGTGACCTAGAACATGGTCCATCCCTACCAGGCAGGCATTAGTTAGAGCACACAAGCTGCCTTCTCTTCATCCATCTGAGAATTTCTTTCCATAGAATTCCAATCACTCCTTTGTAATTCCAGTTTTAGATCTGAACTTGCATTATAATTTATCTGTTACAGTAAATCAGAAAATTAGCTAAATAACCTATTTTCTAAAAATCAAATTTAGGGCATCTAAACACTTAGAAAAGTATCTATGTACCACTGCTACAAAGCCAAACACAAAGCAAAACAAAAACATGTCAAGAAAAATTATTCCCTGGACTAAATGTCACAAGTTGTAAAAAGCACCATGACAAACTGTGCAGGTTAAAAGGTCATGACCCCATAAAACTACTATTTTAACTCCTTATCCTAAATCACTTCTAATTATGTATGGTAAGGTCTTCCCATTTTAAGTAGAAAATACTTTTTCTGAGAACTTCAAGCTAGCCTTTCGGAATGGATAGAGAGGTGAAAGGTTCAGAGTTTTAGCTACTAAACCACCAAATGTCTTTCCTCTCCTCTACTTTCCTTCCTTTTGAAGTTATTTGCAACAGTTATTTCTACAGAGTATTCACTCCATGGGGAGGGCTTGTGCAGCAGTAGTGGTAGACTCTCTGAAACTGTCTTCCAAGTTCTTTAAGTTTCTGTCAGTTCCAACCACCATTATTCTTTTGAACTTTAGCCAAATGCAGTGGTGGTTGAGGCTGAAATTTTGGATTGGGTAGGGGAAAAAAGTTGTATTAATTTACAAACTTTTTTTGCATGCAACTGCCACTTGATCACTATTAAATCCTTCTGCACTGAGATCTTACTACACTGAAATCATACTCCAGTGCCTGCCCAGTGCACCTCACTGTTATCACATGCCACTCCAGCTGAGACATTGCTAAGGCAAGATCACTTCCAAAAAAAGCCAGGAACAATTGCAAAAATTACAGGACTCTTTAGTTAAAATTTAGTACCAAGTTACACTCCCATAATCTTCACAGTTGAAATCACAGTCTCATCAAACTGCCAAATCTTAGGTCACAGCATTAATGTTTTATGTTTTCAGAATTGCTGTTTGGAGTGGTTTTGGAAGGCTAAGTTAACATTGTAAGGGGCTGGTAAAGGTCTAGGGTTTTTCAGTTGTGGGTGGTTTTGGGTTTTTTTTCCCCCTGACAGCCCTAAATGTTTCATAATTGTTCATTTTAAATCCATTTCCTGGTCAATCACTCTCAAACTGCTCATTTCCACCCTTTAGTAAAGTCCAAAATTGAGTGTTACTATGGAAACTGCTACAGATGTAACAGCTGCAATTCACAAGAAAGAGAAAGAAGAAAATGGATGAAGAAGTGTCACTTGCATTATGCAAAATTCATAGCTATGTATGAATTGCATGCTGTGTAGTGCTGTGTATAAGGTTCCTTGTGAACCCAAAACATTATAAAGGTCACTCTAGCATTAGAGGAAATTATTCCCAAGCAGATAAATGAATTGCTTTCAATATTGCAATGTAAAAAAAAGGATTATTTATAATCTTTCCTTATAAAGTCCATCTGTGTTTCATACAAGACAAAAAGAAAAAACAAACGATTATTTTTTTCTTTTTAAACTGTTTTTACCCTGTAACATGACCTGGCATTCTTTTTTTCTGTTGTTGGCAACCAGAAAAATTGATCCTAAATTTCTTTAGGTCTTAAGCTGCTTTAAGCACAACCCACAAGCCAGCAGTGTTTGCATATTTGAAAGTATTTTCTCCTACTCCCTTGAATACATCTGTGTATTCAGCAAAAGAAAACGAGGCTATGAAATCCCAAAAGAATAGAAAGAGTGTAGTAAACAAAAGCTGTGAAAGCATGTACCCAGCCTGTTTCTTTGATCAGCTACAATATTTTTACACCCCCATAAATTCCATTGACTGCAGGCAGGTTTTTGCAGACGTGGTCTGGAGAGCCTTAAAGAGAGCAGGGAGAACCAGGCCTTTTGTCTAGTGCTCAGAAGCCATCAATTATTTAGGAGCAAAATTATGTGACATTTTTCTTTCAATTATGCTGTTTAACAAGGCTTGGGAGTTAATACTGACCAGGAGATGTTTTATCCGAGATACGCTGTAAAATGCTTTGCTCTCTGTAGAATATATCTCCCTTGGCTCTCAATTAATGACTACAGCCATGCAGCTGCACTAAAGTGACTAATCTCACTTGACTGAATCTGAAAGAGCCTCTGTGTTTTTTAATAGATAATACTTCTCTAAGTATTTTGAGAAGAGCTGTTTGTTCTGAACACACAGTAATATATATTTGTCAAATCTGACAGAAGACTTGGCTCCTAAACACAATTCTTCAAAGAGAGAAGTGTGTTAAAAACAGAAAGCATGCTGTTTATTATTACCATGGGGACTGTGTGATCTTGTGCCTGACTAAGATCTGTTTAAGATGTAAGAGTGGTGCTGTGAGCCTGTATCCAACACTATCCTTATTGTTTGTCATCCAGCAGTTTTGTCTTTAGCCTGGAAACTCACTCTTGTCTTTTGCCCTTGACTTCACAGTTCAGCACAAGTAACTGAGTACATTCCCAAGCTGTGCATTTTACACATCCTGAACAGTAAGCAACCATTTAAATATTATGACATCCACTGAGGGATGCATGGGGTGTAAAGAAAAAATGCTTAACAAGTATATTTTTAACAAAGTCTTATTTCCACATGAAGCTCTGCCTGGCATCACAGCTTCTAAAAACACTAATGACTCACTCACTGGAAAACTCGATGCAAATGCAAATACAAATACGTTTGCTGGATTTGACAATCACCTGCCCCCTTTAGAGCTCCATTATTTGATATTTGCTAACTTGATCATAAATGCTGAAGCTCCTTTGAGAATTAAGGTAATTTGTTCTCTTCAAAACTTATTTTTTGCCTTTGTGTCCAACTATTGTTGCAGTCAACCTCAATATACTTATTTGACAGGTTTTGCTGTCTTTTCTTCAACCCCAGGAGCAGTAAGACATGCAGCATGTTGTTGCAGAGTTGCAGAGCTGTCCGTTTTTGTGTCATTGCCTATTGTTCACTTATGTTCTACCACAGATTTCAGGTCAGCACTGAAAAATCAGTCCTGACACCAGCCAACCTAGTTTTCTTGATATTCTGGTAGTCATAGAGGCTACAGTTTTAGGGAAGCATTAAAATCTGTGGAGAATATATGTCTGCAACTCTGTTCAAACCATTTATATTTTGCAGAAAATCCAGTCTATTCAGAAAAATCTTTAATCTCTATTACTTAGGGGTTTTTTTCTATTATTCTGTCACCTGGAGTCCTTAGGAGCCAGAATGATTGCTTGGATATTGCCTCTACCTTTAAGCCATTATACATATTGGTCAAATCCCAGATTAAGTGGCAAAATGGAAGAACTGACTGGAGAGATGAATGTGATTCAGCAAAGTCAGAGAAAGTTAATTCAATACAAATTTGATATCTCCTCATCAGACTGATTCAAAGTTATTTAGAGTATGAGCTACAACATAAGAAACTGAGATTTCAGGTAGTGCTGTCTAATAAAGTGATTCATACAGCAATTGGAGTTTCCCATGTTAGGAATTTGTGCATATTGTTTTTTCTGATATTTCTTCATGGACATTCTGCACCTCAGCTAGAGGGGCACTTACATACATGCAAAATTGTTGAATCTGTGTAGTCAGTTAAAGCTGGTTGTTTCCTAAGATCACGTCTGCAACTGTGCCCTGTAGAGGTGCAACACAAAACTTTCAGCCAAGGGAGGAGGCAGCCAGAAGAATGACTTTCAGCCTCATTCTTGCTGGTCCATGGCCTGGAGAAGTCCTCAGCATATCTACAGCAGCCCTAGGAGCATGCCCGTCTTCCAGTGAACGTATGTACCATGATCTGCTCTGATGTCTAGCAGAGGCAGCTTGGCCCTCCCTGTTTGTTGCCCAACTCCAATCAAGTCCTTTTCACTACAGCTTGCCTGTCACAAAGAACTTCTTCACAATCCTTCTAGAAAGAGGGGTTTTAGTATCCTTATCTTGAATGCTGACTCTTTCATCCCTGAGAAAAGGGACCAATATTGAATGAGGACTTTGCCTTAAGAGTTTGAGCATCTTTCCCCTACATTATCCAAAGAAAAAATTCTCAGAAACAAGAGTAAACAATCAGCTTTTTCAAGACTTATATCTGGAAAGCAAGGCTCAGCTTTCACTTTCTCAACTGAAATCACAGCATGTCCCTACCTTTTTCTAGCCTGAGGAATTTATCAGTAGCTCACATGTGGCAGACAAACTATCAGCAGACAAGGCTCTGTGAAATCATCTCACTCCCTTTACAAATACGTCATACATTAAGTTTTCCTCAGAGTATCAGGAACATTGTTTCCTTTCTTTATGAAATAATTATTTTTATTTTTTTCAGTAGCAAATTAGAAAGACACAGGAGCATTTCAACCTCCAGCTGGTCTAGATAATGATAATTTCTTCACTTTGACTGCTATCTTCTTTCAAACTAGAAGTTTAAAATGTGGTCACAATTCTTTTAAACTGTCTGATAAGAACTACAGAACATGGCATTTCATACAGAAGTGGCTTTGCAAATATTTGTGTGATTCAATGGGAAAAATTTCCATTATCCCAGAGGAATTTTATGTAAGAATGAAATCTCAAGTGCATGAAGTAACAAAAGGTCAAATGGCATTATTTCCTCCAGCAAATTTTTCACAACATTGCGCTCCCCCCCCCCCCGCAAAAAAAACCCAAACCAAAACAACAAAACAGAACAAAACAAAAAACCACAACAAAAAAACAACCTCCACCCAAGGGAAAAAAAACCCACCACCACCAACAAAAAAAACAAAACACCAGAAAACAAACCCAAACCCACAAACCAAAATACTGTTCTCTTTTAAAAGTCCCTGTTGAAAGCAAAATCTTAAAAAGACAAAAATAAACCCATGTGTAATAGTCATGGTTTAGGTATTTAGCTTACCTTATATTTATGAATTGTTGAGCTGTGTTCTTTTGTACTAAATGGTGAATAATTGATCTATCCCCATGCTTCCAGCAGTTTGTTCCACATTCTGTGTACTAGCTATTTTATTTTCTTTTCAAAGAAAAGCCAGTAAAGAACTGATTGACATACTTTGACTATGGCTATGCACAGTTTTATCTAGGATAAGTTTCAGAGACCACAGTTTTTTTTGTTTTGAAAGGTTATGTTTCTATGTGAAAAATAACATACTTTGCTATAAAGGTGCCTTTTTTCATTATGACCCTCCTTTTCTCAATCAGTATCATGGAAAAACACTCTACAGCACCTGCAAAATTTACTTATCTTCACATACCTAACAAGAAATACTTATGCTGTTCCACATAGTGTGACAGCCAGGAAAGATGGAGGTTCACATGGTAAGCGCAACTGAACTACATATCCATATCCACCCTATGAAATACATCTTCAAATGGAAAACAGTGTCTATATATTTTAATGATGCTGGCCTTAGGATAACCTCACATGTTATTAATGTCCTCTTTGGCCATCCTCTAGACTTTATCTAAGTAAACTAAACTCCATAAATACAAATAAATTAAAAAAAAACCAAAAAAAAAACAATTGTGGCCTTTCTTAGGTGATTAGGAAAATCAAGAGAGTGAAGAGAACACCATTCAACTGTGAAACACATATGACATCATAAGTGGGAAAAAAACAAATAAGAAGAATCTGAGGCAATTGTTGAAGAATAGACAGAATTTGTGGCAGAGAAACAGAACAGCTGTAGGAATAATATATGAAGTCCTGAGGAGAGAATAAATATTTAGCAGTAACGCTGGGAGCATATTTGACCTCTGGTATCACTTGATGCCCTAATGTCATAGGAAGTAACATTTTTCTCAAGAGAATAGCTCCATTACTCTCCAGATCTTTATACAGCCAACCTTCCATGAAAACAGATTATCATGTGACATACACTCTAGCAACTGTCTATCTTCAACAGAAATAAAATAAATATTTGGAGTTTCTAAAGGCAATAATATGTCTCTTTAATGCAACATATTACAACATCTCTTTTGGATTGTAGGCTTTAAAAAGTTACAGCATTGGTTTAAACTTTGAGATAATTGAATTGCTGAAATGAATTGAGTGTTTGGAGGAATAAATCATGACATAAATTCAAATTTCCTTTCAAGAGATATTCTATCTTTTTTTCTGCAAAAGTAGTGTGCATTATTAGTATGTATGATTTCCTGACATTAAAAGAAAGTAATTTAATAGAAATGTGTATTTTTTGATTTATTGATCAGAAGCTTAATTTAGTCATTGGAAGCCTATCTCCAAAACAAAGTTAGTGTTAGAACCACATCAGCATCAGTTTTGAAATACTTAACTACCAAGCTACTTAATGTTAATGCATTTAATCATTGTTTCGCATTTAGAACTTAGAGTGAATTTCAAGTAAGAATTAATGCTTGTTTATAATGAAAAAAAATCTAATAGAAGAACCTAGGAATTAGAGAAGACTTGTTAGGGTATTTTTAATTAAAAACATTTTCCCTAGCTGTCTCTGTATAACTGGAAGAGCTAATGGCCACAGAAGTCTAACAACGTAGTTCAGTTAGGGATAAAAAAACCCACAAAGCAATGATGTGCTTGTGAGCAATGTTGTGCAGCCTTTTTACCTGTACTTGTCAGACATCATGATTCATGACAGACAGCAAAAAGGATGTATGAATACTGTGTTATTGTGGGCTGAAAACAGATTACAGTATTTAGATGGCTTTTATGTCCAGTAACTCGTAACACTATATATCAATGCCAGGATTAGGCCATTGTAGAGATCCTATACCAGACTCAAAGAGAAATCTCTACACATGAAAGCTGTTCCTATAAAGTGTAATAATTATGAAGGTGACAGGTAATCTACACTTGGGTTCAATTCACCTTTTACAAAAAATATAGGGTTAGTACCATAAGTTTTCCATTTCTATTAAGAAGGGAATGGACAGGTGCTCTATAAAATACAAATTTCCTCTCTTTAGCAGGATGACACAAAAGGGCTCTGTCTGGCAGGTCTGATTTTTTTCCCCACTGTGTTCACAGAACTTCAACAGCTCAAGCATGCCGGACACTCTAGAGCAGGGACACATATCTCCTGGCTGCAAAGTTATGGGGCAGTGCACATCAGTCTGCCTTATGCTGCTGAAGCCAGCGGAAGGAGCACACATAACAGGGTGACCCAGAGCTTTTCAGGAAGGCTCCAGTGACCTTCAAGTCATGTCTGTTTTGAGCATCTTTTGAGCACAACCTTTGACACATTTTCCTTAGATATTACTAAAATTCAGCATTTTTTTATCATCACAAAGTAGATCCAGAATCTGAGTGTACCCAGCATGACCCAAACCATTGTGTATGCATTCCTGGCTTCAAAAGGAAGGGTTTTTTCTCACTAGAAATGCCTAAAGAGGAGAGAAGCAACATGTTTCTCTGTGAGGCAAGAATGGTTGAGGCTGGCAAGACCTCTGAATATCACCTGGTCCAGACTCTCTGCTGCAGTAGAGCTACCAAAAGCCTGTCACACTGAACCATTTCCAGACAGCTTTTCATATCTCCAAGGTGTAAGACTGCAATGTCTTTGGACAATCTGAACCAGTTTCTAGTCACCCTCATAGGAAAAACCACTTTCTGATGTTCAGGAGAAACCTTCTTGTCAGAGTCCACTCCAGGTTCTTTTGGATATTCCATAAATGGAATGTGCAACATTTAATAGCAAATTTCCCTATTTAAAGATCCTTGATGTTACATGAAATTTCTGGTTTACTAGACTGATACAAAATATATTACATAGCACAATACAAAAGTTATACTTAGTAAAATACATATTAGCAATTGCAACAAACAGTTGGGTGTTTATACTCCATGTTGGGCTGAACCACTTGTTCTCTCCCCCCATGCTGGCCTGCCTAAGTCAGGAAAGCATTCATACTCTGAATGAACTGAGGGAGAAACCTTTCCACTGGCTGGTCACCATTTGGCTATTGATAGCCATTTATCAATAACAAAGTCTGTTCTCTTGGTGTTGAGATCAAGTCAGCTTCTTTACAATACCTGTCATCAGTTCCAGACTACCTTTCTTCCCTGAGATTCATGAGCACATTGCCTTGGCCCATCTCCTCTCAGCCTTCCTCCATGGCAGGGCAGTCACAGTAGAAATGCATAGACAGCAAGAAGATGAGGGAGGGCACCTGTGTGAACACCTTTGCATTGTGGACACCCACTCTTCCCTCAGGAGACCTCAGTATTGTGTATGATATGGGATACTCTGAAGTGCAGAGTAAGTGGGGACACTGGTGTCAGAATATGTGTTAAATGTTAGTAAAGCTTGATTTATTTCTTGTGGGTTTTTTGTTTTGTTTTGCTTTCTTTTAGAGGGGTTTAATATATAAACTAAATATAAATGGAAGTTCTCCTGATTCTTCCTCACATTCTAAGGGAATATTCTTGCTCATTCTGGAGGTTTGTGCACCCCACATGGAAGACCAGGGGCTGAGGAAACTGAAGTTGGGCACAATCTGTGTCTCCATGACAGAAGACCATTCTACAAGACCAAAAGTTTTCAACACCTCGTTCAGTACAAATGGTGTCTGCAACTCTGGCTAAGTATTTTTAACAGTAATGATTTTGTTGCATAGGTTTTGGTAGGAAGGGTGTTTCACTTTTGGACCTTATTTAAACTCATTCTCACCATTACTTTTAAATGACTGTGTCTTAGTTGAAGGGGAGAACTAAGATATCTATGTTGACCAAGAAAAAAAAATCCCTCTCCTTTAAATTTAGAAAACAGAACTTTAATTAGGAAATATATATATATATATATGAAAGGATAACAGTTCTTAACTGCAATACACATATATATATATATATATATATATATATATACCTATCTATATCTATATCTATATCTATATCTATATCTATATCTATATCTATATCTATATATATCCAGAAAGAACCAAACAACAACAGCTTGTAATAAACCCCTCCACCCTCAAACGACAGGGAAAACCATTAAAATGTCTTTTGGCTACCCCCAAAAAGGGGGGAAAATGCAATTATATCTACGGACAGCAGGTGGCGCTCTTGTACCTCAACTGATGGCCGTTCTCTCTCTCAGGGGTTGCTGTTATATTTACAGATGGCAGGTGGAGATGTTGTACCCGGCCAGCTGGCCTCTCTCTCAGGGGAATGGCAGGAGCAGATGCTGGGTGAGCTCCCGTGGGGTCAGTGACAAAAACCAAAAAATAAGGCAGCAGAAACCCAGCCTCTGCAGAAAAGCAGGTGTGTTCTTCCTTCCCCGCAGTAGTCCGTGGTGTCCACGGGTGATCAGCCAAGCCAGAGAGCAAATAACACAATCCTGGTCCCTCAGCGATGCTGGAGCTGGTGTGTGTGTCCCCGTCCTCTCTCCTCCACGCTGAGCCAGTGAACTCCTGACCTGCACAGAAAAGCGTGGAAACGCTGACCCCTTCCCTGCTCCCCTCCCCAGTCAGTCTTCCCTCCCCTTTGGCCTGAGGAGAGATCAGAACAAAGGCTCTGGCTAGAGCTGTTAACATCAGGACATGCATATCCATTGTGTCCTTTGTTAAACCTCTTTATCAACACTAAGGCATTGGCTCCAAGATTTTGGAAGGAATTCCAACTGAGTTTTGAAACAGACTGTAAGCAAAAGAAGCTCTCAAACACCACCATGATGCTCTATGGTGGTGACATCACAGCCTGGAGCCTGTGTCCTGACATGGTGACTCAGGAGTAGAGCAGAAAATCAAGCTGCTGTGAAAGACTGTAGGCACTGGCCAGGCAACACAGCATCCCATTGTCTGTAGGAGATGGAAGACAGGGACAAAGATGGAAGACTGCGGCAATAGGTCTCAAAGTGGCCCACTGTGTTGGGCACCTGTCTTTGTTCTCTTTGCTGTAGCGGTGCTTCCACTGGAGAACATGCTTGAGGCAGAGTTGTGATGAACAGGGTGGGGGCTGCAGACAGTGCCCAGCCTCCTTGGATTGTGGGATGGCTCTTCCTCTTGACATTGCTTGTCCTTGGCCAAGTGGAACCTTCTGGCTTCCTGTATATTTCTATGAAGAGGATTGCATTTCCCAAGCACTGTGAGTCAAAGGAGATCAAAATACCTTCCCAGTTCCTGCTTATTTCTTCTTTAGCCTAAGAAAGCATTGTTCCTTATGTCCTGGGCTTCAGCAGTTTCCCACAGCTGCTCTGTAGGATCAACTAGAAATAAAAGACTAAGTACATTTTTAAATTATACAGATGGGAGATACATAAAGAAAAGTCTTTGAATGTATTTCCATGCTTTTATATGACATTTAAAATTTAGAAAGCAAATTATCAAAATTAATAATTTTCTGTTAGTCTTCTGAGTCAATGTGCTCTCTATTGGATCAATCTTTTTTTTCTCTAATGGACAAGTTTAATGTAGAACCAGTGGGAATCAGCACTTTTCTTCCCTTCTCCTTTTGGATCAGTCCCTGGGAGGTTTGCAACACCCTGACTTTTTGGACAATAAAGGTGAGGAAAATTAAACCTTTGGACCCTCCAGGAGTTTGAGCCAAGCAAGAAGGGTCTCGTCCAAGTGCCAGACCATTCCTGAAGGCCTGGAAGATCCCTGGCTCAGGAAGATGCAAGCTGGCAATCAGCTGGCCTTTGCTGTTACCCTACTGTGTCATCCAACTCAACAGGCTGGGAAAGAAGGGTAGTATCTATGGGTCAAGAAAGTGTGGGTGGCCAAGTCAACAGGAGATAGCTAGGGACATGTATGTACCAGCTATTGAAATGGTAGATAGTACAAGAACTGTACAAAAATAATAGCTATTACCAAAAACTTGGACAAGCAACTTGCCTGGTGTATTTACTTTACTAAAACTCGTCATGCAAATGTTGCCACATAAAAGCAGTGCTGAAGCAAGAGGCTTTGGATGTGAACATCTCTTGTCCTGTACATCTTTCTTGTGGTGGCTTACCTTACAAGAAAGCCGTTCTTTGGGGTTTTTTGTTAACAAAGCTCAATCTAGCAAATACTGTAAATGTGTTAGAAACATCTGTACTTTCAACAAGCTGTCTAGCCAACCTCTTAGATTTCATCATTTGTTGTAGTACTTTTTCCTTCCAATTTTCAGCAATGTTTCCTTGGCCTCTTCTAGCTCTTCTGTCACTATTAAGCATAAAATATGAAAAGAGCCTGCTAGAGTTTTATTGTTAATGTTGATGAAATGCTGTAAATATAACCCAAATAGTAAAAATGTGTTTCCTGATGTTCAGAGGGAACCTTCAGAGTTCTAGTTTATGCCAATTGCCTCTAGTCCTGTCACTGGGAATGAATGAAAAGGCACTGGCTACATCCTCTTCATACCCGTCCTGGAGATATGTATATATGTTAATAAAATTCCTCAAATTAAACTGACTCAGCTCTGTTTCTTCATAGCAGAGATGTCTTTGTGGTCACTCACTGGAGTCTCTTCAGCATGTCCCTGTCTGTCTTGAACTTGGGAGTCCAGCACTGGACAGAGTATCCCAGGTATGACCTCACCAGTGCTGGGCAGTGCCTTTTCTGCAAAGCTGCTTTCCAACTGGATAGCCTCAACACACAGAAGCGCATGGGGCTGTTCCTCCCCAGGTGCAGGACTTTGCACTTCTCCTTGTTGAACTTCATGTGGTTCCTGTCAGGCCCTTTTTTTCTTTTTAACCTCGTCTCCTGGTACTAAGTCTTATAATCCTAACATTTGAACAGAAATCAGAAGAGTTTTCTTAAACTCAGTTACTCATTTTTATATAGAGAGAATAGTATTGATTGAAGTGTACAGTGTTGATTGTTATGGCTTGTCTTTGTAGAATTTTTGTTATAGTAAATTATATAGGATATTTTGCCTAATTTTTGACATTTTATTTATAAAAAATAATCACATTTACAGAAACACCATCATGCTGTTAATATACAGCAAACAAATAATTGTTTTCCTTAAAAGTTCCCTTTTTGACCTCGCAGGCCTCTACAAAGCACAACAAATACTTATCTGACATTAATATTTTTCTCACCTAGAAAAGTCACCAAGTTGTTCTGAAAACCTTTTAAGCATTTTAAAGTCATCCTCCACCTGTATCTTTGCCATCACAGTACAAGGACTTCTTTTCAATTTGCAGTTGTCTTGAGGAAGTATTTTGATTCTTGATTTAGGCTGTGGTCTCCCACATGTCCCAGGGTTCCTGGCTGAAAGATAAAGTTTCATGCTTTATACTTCCTTGCAGTAGAGCACTAATACATACCACACGGTGTGCTCCAGTCCATAGATTTTTGAAAATAAGTAAGCCCATGTCTCAGTTCAAAGGGAGAACTAAGATAGCTATGTTGGCCAAGGAAAAAAAATAATCTCTCTCCTATCTCTCTCCTTTAAATTTAGAAAAACAG
>JAWWEW010000088.1:16806410-16829485 GCA_035583185.1 Anabacerthia variegaticeps | reverse complement strand
GCTGTTTTCAGTCCCTCTCAAATCACTATAGGTTTTTTTCAGTGGACGTTGGGATTTTTGCATGGTAGATTTAAACTATTGCCAATAGGCTTGCTTTCCACATTTACCTTTGATGTATTCTATGCCTATTGATGACTGCGGATTAAAGGGTGCAAACTGCTCTAAAGGCACATTTCAGGCTCCTGTGCTCTCAACAAGGCACCCACTTCCTACCAGATTTACACAACTGTTTGGTTTGAAATTCTTGAAGCAGCAAACACAGGAGTTGAGCCTGGCTACTCAGTTACTGCTCTGGAGACAAACAAAATGAAGGAAGTGAACAAATCAGGCAGAGGGAGAGACAGATTAAGTTACCAGAGACTCTGACCTTGAAGGCTCAAGAAATAAAGTCAGAGAAAGCAAAGGCACTAGTTAGCTGGAAATTCCTTTGGATTCCTTTAATCCCTTAGGTCAGTTTAAAGGGAAATGGTCTGACCATTCTGCATCTGCTAGTGATTGAAGGCAAATACAAAGCATTGTGTGATTTCCAGTTCAAGAAGTATATAGTACACACAGCTTTTATGAAAGCAAATACACCAAATCTCAATTGACCTAGGCTGACTAATAAACCCTGAGAAGCCTCTAACATATGGGAAGCTGATGCAGACTCCACAGAACTAAAAAAAGAATAATTCATCCCTCCCCCTGCCTCAACCTTCCAAGTCTCTAAAGTGAAGGAACAAAAACAGGGAAATAATTTATTGCAAGGACTGGTTTTGGCTGAAACACTCTAGTCCCCAAATCATCCTCAATATTTAGTCTGCTATAATGCAGATGGAAAAAAAGGCTAAACTCACAACCTACTGGGCCTCTCGGATTAAACCTTCTGCTAACATGTAAGTGGAAACAGTCTTCCAAGGCTTGTTTATGTAATGACACCATACAATAAGAGCCTGGCTACAGAGGAAAGCTTTATTGGGCCTTCTAATAAGAATATTACTGTGTAGCATTGGAAATGGTCCCATTTGGGCTTGTAATGTGCAGTGATTAAGGGCTAGACCATGCCTGTAAAAAGAATAGTTTGGGCATGGGTGTCAATTAACACAAAAGCATTCTTTCTAGAGACAATACTTGAGAGGCCATGCTCTCCAGACTCACCACCCATTTCTCTGTCATTCCCCTTAGATCCCCAGATCCCCTTAGATCCCCTTAGATCTCATGCACAGCAGCTCTACAGTGACAAACCTCCCTCTTTCCCACTCTTCCCAGTCTGAGGAGGTTCATTTCCTAGGGCCTGGGGCTCAGGAAATACCCAACTGAGACTAACATCTATTGAAAGTGTCAGAGGAAAGACTTCCCTTCTTACTACTTAAATCTGTATCTACACATGGAAAATAAAATGCATAGCTACAAACTGGCAAATACTGAAGAGAAAGGATCAGCAAGTTGCTGGAATACACATGTGTATGTATGCAATTCTTGCAGGTTTTTTTTAATGCTTGATAAAAAGTATTAAACCAAGCTCATTTCCATCCCCTACAAACTTCTGAAATATACCAGTTCTGACCACAAAAAATTCTGCTGCCTCCTTCTGTCTGACTCTCTCCCTGTTACTACCTATCTTTTCAGACTAAGAAAATAGGCAGTCATTTTCCCTGAATGTGTTTAGCTACAAAAGACTCTTCCTTTCACCTTTTATATGTACACTTCGCTCAATTGCAGCACATTATGGAACCTCATCATTCAAATGGATGAATCTGAATGCTGGATGAGCCTGGACAGAGTTTGTGTGTGCTGCATAGAAGAAGGTATTTGAAGAAATTCACATTTTGTTTATTTAATAATAACTTTCTGTACTTTATTTTCTATTGACAAGACCCTTACAACACTTAAAAATTTGAAGAAAATAGAATTTTATAACACAGTTGTTCTGCAACAAGATTGCCTTGCCCCCTCTTCTAAATACACAATTTCTACTTCTTTAAGCCAAGCATTGAATTCTTAAGAATTCTTCTAGTTACTTGTGGGATAAATTTCTCCATTCCTTTCCTGCAAGTTGAGTGACTTTGACAAGAGAGTAAGAGTAACAGAAATAATAACTAATAATAGAGAAGGGATTTGTAATATTAATTTTAAGTGTTGCATTAGAAAAACAGCTGAATTATTTATCCTTGGATTCCAAAAACTGTACTGGCTCTTGGCAATGATCAGAACTATCCTCTTATTCCCTCATGCAGCTTTGTTTCCTGCAAATCTGCTGACATCTTTGCAAACTGTTCCAAAGAAAACAAAACAGTATGTCTGCAAACTTAAGCATCTTTAAGACTAGCTTCTAACTGTACATCCAGATGATATGCAGCAAGACACTATTCTGAAATAATGTTGAAGCAAAGAAATTCACATCCAAAGGGGGAAAAAACAACAAAGAACTGCACAAAAATTACAGGGAAAAGAAGTGCAATTTGCAACTAGATTTTTAAGTGCCAATAATGCTCCATAATGAGACACTACCATGTGTAAAATTAGATAACATGAGACCTTTCTGTACTAGAAGGGTCTTATGCGGGGGAACCTGTCAAAGATTTTAGGACTTGGAGACAGACAATCATAGAAGAGAGAGAACTCACCAGGTATGAGCAGCCTGGCCGACGGAGGAGCCCTCGGTTAATGATTTTAATGTTTATAACTGTTCTGAAAGCCATACCTTACAATTGTAATAAGTGGTTCTGTAGTTGTAATTATTCAAATGTTCTGATTGGTCCCCTGTTCATTGGCCCCTGTTCTCCCGATTCCCAGTGGCTAGCCTGTGGTGCAATGCAGCTCTACCATATAAGGCTAGCCACCCCCCAACTATTCCTTATGTGTATTATCCCCTCCCCACCTTCCCTTTTATGTCGCGTTCCGCCCGCAACTCCACCCTTTTCCCGCCCAGGTTCCAGAATCTTCCTACCCGACCCTATAAAAGTCTGTTGCTCCCATAATAAAGTGTTCACTCCTGTTCACACCTTCACCCTGAGTGGGCCTTCGTCCTTTCCACCCCGGCTGAACGCGGCAGTCTTAAACTTTTTTCTTCAGCAAATATAATTCACCTCTTTACAAACCACCTGAATAAACATGTTTATTTGAAAGTCAATTAGTGTAATATACTGGTCATGTCAATTACAAGAGATAATATATCAACAGGGGAATAATAAATTTAAAGATATGTTTAGTGCAGTCTTATGTGTAGAAATGTGGGAAATGTATTTTCAGGAAGTACTCACCAAAAGGAGTGTGAATATATGTAAAAAGAAAAAAGAAGCTTGAAATATCCCACTGTCTTGGCTCTGTCTTGTCTCTTTCTCTGCTTGGAAATATTGAACATAGTATCAGCTATGAGTAAGCTCCCGCAGGTTCATGAAATCAGAAACTAAGCATGTGGAGAGGGAGAGAGAAAGAAAAGGAAGAAGAAAGAAAACAGTAATTACGGCAGCCCTCAGAAGCAGATGGACAGAGAGGAGGGTGTTTTTGCAACCAGACAGTTCCTTAGATGTCCATGGGAAAAATCTGAAAATGCAACAAGGCTCAATATTAAAACAGTGAGAGAGATGTTTCAATGCTCACTTCCTCCAGGCTCAAGAATGGTACATCCCCATGGCAAGAAACTGAGCAAAAGAACAGAGACCTGCGTAGATGAACAAAGAATTCCTATCAAAACTCAGGCATAAGCAGGTGATATACATGAAGTGGAAGCAGGGATGAATAAAAGGATATTGTTAGAGTATGCAGAAATGAGGAAGGCCAAGGCCCATCTGGAGTTAAATCTCTCAAGGCATAAGAACCAGGCCTTCTTCAAATATATCAATAACAAAAGGAATGCTAGGGAAAACTTGGGCTCAGTATAGAATAGAACAGAGATCCTTGAAAGAGAGGCTGCAGAGAAAATAGATACTGAATGCCTTCTTTTCTTCAGCCTTCACTCTCAAGGCAGTGAAGGAATCCCTGAGCAGGGGACTGGCGGAAAAGTCTAGGGGAAGGAAGACTTTCCCTTGGTAAAGGATTAGAGACCATTTAGACAAACTTGGCATCTGCAAGTCCGTGGACAGAATGCATCAATGAGGGATGAGACTGCTCATGGACAATATAGCTAGGCTTCTCACAATCATCTTTGAAAGGTTATGGAGATCAGGAGAGGTGCCTAAGGACTGGAAAAAAAACAAAGATCACCCCAGTCTCAAAAAAGGGCAAGAAAGACAACTCAGGGAACTATCAGCCAATCAGCGTCACCTCTCTCTTTAAAAGGTGATGGAATTGTGTCAGGAAAGGCTAGATATTACAAAAGGTTCTTCACCCAGGGGGTTGCTGGGGAGTGGAACAGGCTCCCCAGCGAAATGGTCACAGTACCAAGACAGGCAGAGTTCAAGAAGCTTTTTGAGGACACTCTCAGGCACATGGTGTGACTCTTGGGGATGGTCCTGTGCAGGGCTGTGAGTTGGACTCCATGATCCTTATGGACCCCTTCCAACTCAGCATATTCTGTGATTCTGCGCATGGCTGACCATAAAAGTCATCTCTAAACAAGTGGATGACAGGGTGTTCAGGAACAGTCGACATGAATTCACCAAAGAGAAATCATCCTTGACCAAGCTGGTTGCCATCTACAGTGATGCAACTGCCTAGGTAGATGAGAGGAGAGCAGTGGATATTTTCTACCTCAACTTCAGAGAGTTTTTCAACACTGTCTTCCATAATATCCTCACAGGAAGACTCAGGAATCATGTGCTGGATGAGTGGACAGTGAGGTGGATCAAGAACAGGCTCAGTGGTGGATCTCAGAGGGTTTTGCCATGTAGCACAGAGTCTAGTTGGAGTCCTGTCACTAGTGGTGTCCCACAAGGTTTTATACTGGAACCAGTAATGTTTAATTTATCCATCAATGACCTGGATGAAGGGGCAGAGGCCTCCTCAGCAAATTTGCTGATGACACAAAGCTGGGAGGAGTGGCTGATAGCCCAGAGGGATGTGCAGCACTTCAGAAGAACTCAGTGGGCTGGAGAGATAGGCAGAGAGGAACAGTCTGAAATTCAGCAAAGGCAAGTGCAGGTCCTTCACTTGGGGAAGAATAACCCCGTACACCAGCACAGGCTGGAGGCTAAGCTGCTGGAAAGCAGCTCTGCAAAGAAGGAACTGGAGTCCTGCTGGATAACAAGTTGTATCCTGGGGTACATTAGAAAGAGTATAGCCATGACCAAAGAGACATGGAGTTCCAGGAGGGGGTCCAGCTGAACGGGACTGGACCACCTCTTTTATGAAGAAAGGCTGAGAGAGCTGGACCTGTTCAGCCTCAAGAAAGATGAGAGAAAAAGGATCTCATTAATGTCCAGGAGTATCTGCAGAGAGGGTGTCAAGAGGCTGGATCCAGCTTCTTCTCAGTGGTGCCAAGAGATAAGAAAGGAGACAAAGGGCACAATATGAAACACAAGAAGTTTCACCTGACTGTGAGAAAGAACTTTTTTACTGTGCAGGTGACCACACACCGTAGTAGATTGCCCAGAGAGGTTGTGGAGTCTTCATCAATAGAGATATTCCAAACCGATCTGGACACAGCCCTGAGTAACATGCTATAGTAACATGCTTGAGCAGGGAGGTTGGACCAGATAACTCCTTGTGGTCCCTTCTAACATTACTCATCCTCTGATTCTGTGATTCTATGTTATTCCTTGCAGTCTGCACAATTTATCTCTATGCTTTTTGAATAGCAGACAGCTGGACACAAATAACTACTACATACCCTTTTTAGTCATAAAATGTAATTGTATTCTCTCCTTCCCATGAAAGATCATTTGTCCTTTTCATAATCAATATTCATATCAATTATATTCTCAAAATTTTGGCTATAGAAGTATTCTGATATTCATCTTCTTGCACAGGCAACTTAGTCAATTTACAATATTCATCCTTCTCTACCAAGTGCTTGTGTCAACTGCATATTTTAACAGTCATGATGGGGAAAAATCTTCTTGGTCACAACATAGTGGAAAAAACCCCAAAACAAAACCCCACAGAATTATTGCTCTGTTCCAAAAAAATGGAGTAAGATTTTCCTTGGGTTTGTATTACTCTCCTTTAATTATTTATCTTTACAAATTATTGATAAGACTTTTCCAAAAAGTCATAGAATCATAGAATATTCTGAGTTGGAAGGGACCTATCAGGATCATCAAGTCCAGCTATTGGCCTTGCACAGGACAGCCCCAAGAATCACACCATGTGCCTGAGAGCATTGTCCAAAAGTCTCCTGAACTCAGAGAGACTTGGTGTTATGACCACTTCCTTGGGGAGCCTGTTCCAGGGTCCAACCACACTCCGGGTGAAAAAACTTGTTCACATAACCAACCTAAACTTCCCTCAAATCAGCTTCATGCCATTTCATCACATCCTATCAATGGTCACAAGAGAGAGATCAGTGTTGCCCCTCCACTTCCCCTCATGGGAATGTTGAAAACAGCAGTGAGTCTCCCCTCAGACTCCTGTTCTCGAGGCTGAACAAACCAAGTGACTTCAGTCACTCCCCATCCTTGTGGCCCCCCTTTGGAAGTTTTCTAATAACTGAATGTATTTTTTAGTGTTGCAGAGACCAAAACTATACTCAGAACTCAAGGTGATTCTCCCCAAGTGCAGAGCAGAGTTGTACCTCGACCGGCTGGGGGTGCTTTGCCTGATGCTCCCAGGACACAGTTGGCCCTCCGGGGCTCTGCTGACTCACATTCAACTTGCCGTCAACCAGGACTCTCAGGGCCCTTTCCACAGGCACTGTTCGCCAGCTTCTCATTCCCCAGTCTGTGCACACTTCAAGGTTGCCTTGTCCCATGTGCAGAATCCTAGTTTAACCCTTGTTAAACTGGCTGGTGATTCCCCATCTTTCTGATTTTTCAATGTGTCTCTTCAGGGCTCTCTGTCCTCAAATAAGTTGCCAGCTCCTCGCAATTTAGTGTCATTAGCAAACTTACTTAGTAACCCTTCAAGTCCTAGCCTATAATTTTATTTTCTAAACCTCTAATTATATATAACATCAAAGACACCTTTAGAAACATTGGTTTAATATTAGCTTCGTACCAGTGCTGTAGAATATTCAATGTTTCAAAAAATGTGGAAAACAAGTATTAATGGATCAGAGAGGTCACCAGTTGTTTTTTTTTAAAAGTAATCTTGTTTAAAATACTCCAAAACTCTTTAAATGCTTTAGGCCTGATTTTTTCACTGTTTAACATTCTTCAGAATTACTTAGAAAATGGGGGAAAAAAATCAAATCATGTCCACTACTACCATCAGATGCACCTTTCAATAAACATATAATCATATAATCTAAGTAAAATCCTTCTCTAATGTAATAGCCTAAAAAATCTTAAAATCATTAAGATTGGAAAAGACCTCTAAGTTCATGAAGTCCAACCTTTAACCTTACACCACTGTGCTCACAACCCTTCTAGTTCATATCTTATAACCAGTCTCTAGCTCATTTTTTTTTTTTGACATATGAACATGAAATATCTCACAGTAACTTGGACTTTCTTCTGATTCTGCATCCTTTGGGATCATACATTGTCTGATTCTTAATTTTATTTCAAAGGAACCAAATCTTTTTCTGGCTCAAGACTAATTTAGCCATTTTGGTCAACATTTTAAGCTATATTGAAATGAAAAATGCCATATTATTTCAATTAAAAATTTTGTTGTCGTTTTTAAAATAAAAATAATAGCACCCCTGAAATAAATAATCTCATTTGGAAATGTTGATGAAGTATCTAAATCCTAAATTAAAATCTTTAACTAAACAGCCTTCCTTTTGATCCAAGAGTTTGAATGAATTTGAACTTCAATAATTTATTAAGTGTTCCAGCCCTACTTGCTGAACTGAACAGTGGAGAAAAAGTCAGAAACATTCTTTTTCTGTATACTTAATACCAAAGAAAAATAGTGGCAAAAATTAGTAGCTAGAAAACACAACAACAGATACCTTACAACATAAAGATACTTGCAACTAGGTACGTATTTTGGTGAAACAACCAAATTTTGATTGCCAGCAAGCACTCAGAACAGAATTTACAGATGTCAACATGTAAACAAATCTACTGGGACAATGGATGTGAAGGAAATATGATACTAGCTATGGCATGGTATGGCATAACTATTCCCATATTTGCTTGTTACAGCCAGGAAATAGATAAGAAATTGGTCAAAAAATAAGGAAACACATGTTGAAAGTAAGTAAAATATTACCTTGGAACCCCTTATGACTTCTCTGCTTTGACTTCTCTCCTGATGCTCATCTCTACAAAAGTAAATTAAGTCGTTTTCAAGCTTTACAATCTCGCCAATACACAGCTCTTTTATTTATCATAGCAGTCACATCTTGACATTTAGTGATGTGAACAAGCCAGCTCTCATGTATTGGCAGTGAGGACTTCCTGAGAAAAAACTACTAGAAAACTGACAGTGTTGGTTCTTTAATGAAGGACTCTTGCATCAAAAAAGCATGAACTGAAAAAGAATACTTTACAATAGTGTTGGTGTGTAAAAAAAGATTTTGCAGTGTGCCCAAGGACAGATAATTATTTGTACAAAGACTAATGACAAATTCTTGGAAAGACCCTCAAAAATGGTTATTCAATAGTACATATTATTGAAGTGAATGTGATTTAACAAAGGACCTGAATGCTAACAATACTGCTAAGAATGTTTCTAAAGAGAACAAAAGTAACAATGAGGCTCAGATCAAGGGTGAAGAAGTCAGAGGTTCAGATGGTATTTTCATTCTATCAAGGGTCAAAGGATTAAACCAGGACAGATTCATCCTACAGATGAAAGCAGGGTTGCACAGATGGTTCACCAGGAGGGCTTTAGTTTCCTTGACTTTAGGAAGATGCTCCATAAGTCATCATTAGAGGGTGGTTTCCATATCATAAAAGGGATTTACACATCTTGCATGGCATTCACTACCTTTACAGAAGAGTCTCTTCAACTGGGACTGACTGGCAACAAGAAAACAAAACAATCTGGGCAAGTCCCTTAAAGCAAGAAGGATGAAGTTATTTGTAGTAGTAAATTCAGCAAATAAACTCACTATTGTATGTTTGTGATTTCTGTATCCGCGTGCAAGCAGATTGGGAAACACTCAAGAAGAGGTGTAAGAATTAGTCAAAGATAAAAGCTGTTGTTTAACTGACCTAACAGACATTTGTTATGAAGAGTAATGTGATTAGAAGGAAATATTTAGAAAATGTTGATATATGTCTCAAGAAGGAAGCAAGTCCTAGCTTTATGGAAATACAGACCTTCTAATCATTCTGGTGATGATTAAGGCAGAACATGGTAGGCCAACAATCAACACATTCACTTGGATGAACTGCAGGATTTCAAAAAAGACATAGAAATTAAGGCAGTTAAGAAATAAAATATCATAGGTTATCAGAAAAAAAATAAAGAGTTTTAATACACAGCTATCATGTGTTTCACCATTCTGGGTGTTCACAGTCAAGCAGCAACCACGGGGTTCATTAAGAAATATTGAAAGGCAATAACAGGTACAGTAAACTGGAAAAGGCAGATCTGGGTAAATTAAAAGGGAAAAGATGTTAAAGAGAATTTTAGTGTAGATATGTAGCTTCAGTCTTGAGGCAAGAAAAATGTTGAACAAGCCAGACATTTTCCCACATCATCAGAAATTACCATTTAAAAAGGCAAAACCAAAATCAACCTAAAGCAGCAAATGAAACCAACCAACAAACAAACAAACAAAAAAACCCCAACAAACAAAACCCCCCAAACCAATCAAACAAAAACCCAAACCAAACCAGAATCAAAAGAAAAATAGATGAACAATCAGCAGAGATTTGTGAGGAACAAATTATATCAAACCAATATACAGTCTTTCTGTGACAGAAAAACATAGTTTATTGATATGGCAGAAGCAAAAAATATCATCTTTTTAATAAAGTAAGGCCATTGTCTCACATAACAGTTCTCTGCTCCTCAGTATGAGAAAGAAATGGAG
Source organism: Anabacerthia variegaticeps (assembly GCA_035583185.1). Classification (NCBI taxonomy): domain Eukaryota; kingdom Metazoa; phylum Chordata; class Aves; order Passeriformes; family Furnariidae; genus Anabacerthia; species Anabacerthia variegaticeps. The sequence continues at coordinate 16,819,473 of JAWWEW010000088.1, read as the reverse complement.
CTTCTGAAGCAGGTCCAACAGATGGCTACAAAGTGGCTAAAGGAACAGGAGCATTTCTTTTATGAGAAAAGGCTGAGGGAACTGGGCCTGTTCAGCCTCTAGAAGAGATGACAGAGAAAGGATCTCTTCAATGTCTATGAGGATCTGCAAGTAGGGTGTCAAGAGGACGGAGCCAGGCTTTTCTCAGTTGTGCCAAGCAATAGGATCAGGGGCAACAGGCAGAAACTGATGTACAGGAAGTTTCATCTGAATATAAGGAAGAACCTTATTGCGGAGGTGCACTGAAACAGATTGTCTAGCAAGGTTGTAAACTCTCCCTCACTGGAGATACTGAAGAACCATCTGGGCACAATCCTGTGTCATGTACTCTGGGATGGCCCTGCTTGAACAGGAGGCTGGACCAGATGACCCACTAGATCCCTTCCAACCTGACCCATTCTGTGATTCTGTGGACTAATTCCCTCCAGCCTTCTCTTCTCCAGGTTAAACATAGCTAAATCCCTCAACCTCCTCTTAGGAGCCCGTGTGTATGTTGGGGGCTGGGGTGGCGTGGTGGGACATGGAAGCAAGAAAATCCACAATAAGACCTCAAAGGAAAAAAGGTTGGAATGTCCAGAGGATAGTAACTAAAAATAATCAGATGTCTAGAAAAGTGATCCATGTGGAAAGGTTAAAAGAACTGGCATTGCTTAGTTCAAAGATAAAAATGATTGGGGAACAAGGCAGCAGTGTTCAAATACATTAAAAAAAGATAGGCAAAGGAAGAGGAGAATACCTTGTTCTCCACATCAGTGGCAGTTAGAACAAAAGACAATGGACTTAAATGGCATAAGGGAGCAAAAAATTAGATTAGGAAAAATTTCCTAAAGATGAGGAAGGTGAAGTACTAGAATGGATTGCCTGGGGAGATTGTCAAGTATTTATCACTGGAGAGATTTTTTTAAACTGATTGGTATAGTTTTTGTCCTGACATGGGGCACAGAACAGACTAATATTAAAGTCTAATTTTCTATGTTTTTATGCACACAGCTGACTGGAGAACAGTTTTGCAGCCCAGAAATATAGCAACTGAACAACAGTAAAGGATCTTCAGTCTGATAAAAAGCATTAATCAAAGCAAATGTTTCAAGGCAGGAACTAGAAATAATTTGAGAGGAAATAAAACATCAAGGTTTACTTTCTATCTTTATAAAAAATACAGGACATTTATGATAAAGGTCTCACTTCCATCATTCTGTCAGAACAGGCAGGTATTATAGGAGGAGATGCATCTGCTTCCTCAATACACAGATGTTATTAAGATGAAATGTGAGTGCAGAAGTGTACCATATATAGGTGTGTGTGTGCATAACAGAGAGAGAGAGACACCTCGCTGACAATAGAATCACTCTCCAAAAAGATGCCAAACCCATTCCAGAGTAGAAGTTTGTAACTGGAATGCTATTTGCTCAGTACAGGGGCCAAATATGATCAAAGACTTTAACCAACTAGGGACCAATTAAAATTCACATGTGAAAATGTTAAAAAAGAAGAAATTTAGTCACATCACCTTGTCATGGTGCCACACCAATCAAATGAAGAGAAACAATCCCCTTATCAAAGAAGGAATTGAACTTGCTGATGTTCTATCAACATCATAGGAGGCTTTGGTAGGCTAATACATCATTCTTATGTCATGTGCAAGACTTAAATCTATCTCCAGAAACTACAAGTGGCTTAGCTGGAAGGACTAAAAAGACCCAAAAATAGGGTAAGGTAGTGGAAGAGAATTGGCAAGGGAAAGAGAGAAATTATTAGAACTAAATCCAGGTATCTGAAAAAACTTAACTATTTCCTTCTGAACACAACCATACTTGTAGAAGACAATGTCTTCTACTGAGCATATCACTACTGGTAAAACATTCTCATTTGAAAAAACCCACACCTGTGTTTATGGCAAGAACTGGTGCTGTGGTGGACACTGACTTCTCAATTTGCATAAAATTATTCACAACCTCAGGGAAGAAAAAAACAGAGATATAAGAACAGCCCCTGAAATATCATCACTTCAGCAGAATTAGAGGTAAGGCAACCTTCTGTCATGACAGGAGTTATTCTTGCCCCACCTGCAATGTCCATTGAGTGCTTTATTCAATATATCAATATGTGTTACAATAATATTCCAAATTCCCAAGGCATTTTTCTTTTTTTCTCAGAAAGAATTACTTAGCAGTGTATCTTTTTTTTTTTTTTTTTTTTTTTTTTTTTTTTTTTTTTTTTAATAAAATGAAGGCTAAAATATGCTTGGGTGTCGTTCATTACGCATTCTTTCATATGTTGGAAAAGATTCAATATGTGTTTAACAGACACCTGGATGACCTTCATTTGAACTGTGAAGACTCAAATGTGTCCCCTCTTCACAGGTCATCAGTGAGAGGGCAGTTGACTCAGCCTTCACACCAAACCTGTGCCTTGTTCAAGTACTGTTTAGAAGTGAAGTTTTCAAAGTTTGTCAACCAGAGCACCCACTAGGTAAGACTCAGAATGTTTTCAACAGTTCAATAAACAGCCATTCAAATTTCTGTTATCATTAAGCAAGTAGAAACACCAAATTTTAAGGTGATTGCTGTTTCCATTTGTTAGACAGTTTCAACTGAAGTTCCACTGAAACACTAGAAGCTGTTTTTCCTTTTGTCAGTCTCTTGGGAAAAGGCATTACAAGAAGTTTTGTTTTTTTTTTTAAATTTCTTTTCCTTTCACAGAAAGAATCATAACAAAGGAATGCAACATTAGGTCTGCTAAAGTAGAGAACATTTACTGACTAGTCATTTTAGACAGACACTTCTTGGTCATTTATACCACCTTAAAAACCTGAGAATTGTGCATTTTAACACAGGTATTTAGATTAGAACAAAACAGTGACATACACCATCTACTTAGAGTATATATCCCCCCTCCTCTCCCCCCCGAAAAGCACCCAAAACAAAACAAAACAAAACAAAACAAAACAAAACATAACAAGAACCCACCAGAATGTTGTATCTCTCAACTTCAACTAATCAAAACTCTGTAACATCAACACTGTGTCAGTCATTGCTTTATTTGTTTGGGTTTTTTTAAAAAAGTACATCTGTATTTTTTCAAATTTTGGAAAAAAGCAAAACAATCTTAGTTCCTTAACGATCATCACATTGTCTCAATGGCCACACAGTGATACAGCAGGTTTTTTAAGTGCCCATGTGCACTTCAAGGTAAGAAACCATCAGTGTCTTCCACCAATACCTTCCCCCTCCTACATTTGGTAAATATGATCATTGCAATTCACCAAATCCTTGGTTTCTGATATAACTGACTCAGCCAAATCCAAAATACAACTACTATTATGTTCCTAGATTAATTTATAATCCTCTAGTGAATTTCAACTAGAAAAGTTAAGCCTCTGTTTTCTTGTCTGGTTGTGTTTCACAGGTTACAGCAGTCAGTGAGGGATTCTGGCACAACTGGAAAGAAAATGCTTTGGAATTTTTCTGTATTTAAACTGATACATAAAACAATGTAGAACATTATGTAATTAATGTATTGAGTCCTGTTGAAACTTCAGATTATGCTTATTTCTCTAAGTGTAAGACGATTAACTTTTTTCGCTTGTTTATAATTGGACTTAATGTCAAAATATAATCTTTAATGATTTGACTTCAAAATCTCATTAAACCACAATGATTTTTGACTCATACTTTCCTAATTTTAACATGATGATGGAGTAGCTGGAGTGAAAAAAAAGACTGTTCTGAATAAAACACACTGAAAATCAAAAGAGGATAAGTAATATGAAACATCTTTTCTGAATGACCAGTGTGAGGAGAAAACTTAGAAACTGGAGAGACTGAGAAGTAGGCATAGGTGGTGTGTGTAAATAAAAGTTATTAAAATGAAAAAGTTACACAGTGACCTTTTAGTGGAGCAGAACCTTAATAGAGATCAAACAGGCAGTACTGCATTCAGAAGCTGTTGATCAAAGGAGCATGAAGGTATGTCAGTATACTCATTCTGGATGTGGAGTGATGTGAGAACACCTGGCAGTTCATATTCTTGATTGAGTTACAGTGGGCCTCTTTAATGGTGTGTCTATTCCATTTTTTATCCTCAGTGAAACATCAAAGATAAGACATGAAACCATAATATTCATTTGTACAGGGCGAGAAAAGGCACAGAACATGCAAATAGACAGTTTTAAAATAAATTTTAATTATGTCATCTGTATGATAAATACAATGGAAAAGATATGGCCTTCAGGAAATACTATATGGTTATGACAAATAAAACCCTTGTCACTTCTACATTGAGCATCTGAAGAGCTAAGCACTAAAGTCAAATGTCACAGTGATGTCTGTTAACAAACTAAATGAATTTATGGTAACCAGATATTTGTTTAGATATGTGCATGCCAAGATGAGAAGCTCTTCTGCAGTAAAGGTGGCTTAAATGTCACTCATCTTACCTAAAATTCGCAAAGGGAAATATTCTGTTCAAGCAGGCATGTAAAGTGTGGGTTTGAGCTCATATTCTTTCATCCAACAGTAATTAGTTAGGATTTATGGCTAATAGCTTTTGTTATTATAAAGGGAGTCTCAGTACTGGCAAACTGAAATTTCTAGGCACTGTAAAGAGTAGAGGTAGTTCACAATATACTGTTTTTTCCCACTTCAGAACTTAACATGACAATAGTGAAAAAATATGTCAGATTTTGATAATGCTTCTATTTCTGTATAAATTTGTAATGATGCCTGGTGTAGGTTTTCAATACCACAGATAATTCATCAAGGACATTTAGGCTCCAATTAATTGGAGTAAAATGAAGACTTTAGAGTTATCAACAAGTTAATATATTTTGATGTTCTTAACTACCATTATGCCATGAAATCATTAAAAGGCATTTTAAGACTTAGCTGTGTTTTCAAGAACTGTTATTATTCCAGTCCTAATGCAGACCATTGTATTGGCTCCATCTGAGATGGAGTTCATTTCTCCATAGCAGACCTTACAGCGCTGTGCTTTGCACTGGTATGTAGAAAGGTGTTGATAACACACCAGTGCTTTAGATACTGCTGGGCAGCACTGACACAGCATCAGCATCCTCTTCGCCCCACCTCAGTCGAGGGCAAGATCCTGGGAGGGAACACAACCAGCAGCTGACCTAAAGTAACCGTTCCATACCATATGACACCAGCTTAGAAAAAAAGCTAAGGATAGGAAGAGGAAGGGGAGGCATTTGTTGTTTACAATGTTTTCTTTCTGAGCAATCACTCTGCGTGCCTAAGCCTTTCTTCCCAGGAAGTGGCCAGACGTCTCTTTCTAATGGGAAGCAGAGAATAAATATTTTCCTCTTTGCCTGTGTGCACATAAACTTCTGCTTTTGCTTTAGTAAACTGCCTTATCCCAACCTAGAAGTTGTTTTCCATCTTATTCTCTTCCTTGTGCAGCTGGGAAGGGTAATGGTAGAATGGGTTGGTGCGCACCTGGCATCCAGCCAAGGGTCAACCCACTACAATCATGCAAGGTTTTTTGAAGACCGTTTTCCTTTGTTTTATATGAACTTCCAGTACCCAAAGTACAAGAAAATGAATTCAAGTTAGCTAAAAATAGTAGGAAAATAAAAATATTTTATTTCCATTAAAAAAAAAAAAGGCAAAACCACCAAACAAATATTTCCTGCAGCTTCCCATCAGAAAGGCCCTCACTGGGCTTTTTGCATGAGTATGGCCTCATCTGTTCTCAACAGCCAATAAGATAATGAATTCAGTGTCATGAAAATAAGCTTATTGCTGATAACATGCTCTGATTCCTGTTCATTTTACAAAAGACATCTTACATTTTAAAAAGAATTAAAAATTAAAAACTAATTATAAGAAGGAAAAAAATTGATGACAAATTAGCAATTGTTTCATCAGCTGTTTGATCTAATGAGCTCATATAAAAATGGAGTTATTAAACACACCTACTATGCAGAAATAAAACAGATTGTTAAAAATTTATAGAGATGATATCCTTGTGGTACTGTATAGGATTTGCTGATTCCTGCTTTACACTGATTTTCAGGTCAGGTGAGACATTTGAATATAACTTCTATAATAGGGAGCGGAGTAGAGTTTCAGATTTCACGTGTACTAAATTCAAAGCTATTAACCAGACTGACATGATGCCTGGAGAAGTCATTTCAGTTCTTTCTGATTGGTTTCACCTGAGATGGGAGTGTGATTGACATTGTGAAGACAGTGTCAGCACAAGTGTTAGGGAATCCCCTGCTGACAGATTAGAGAGAGCAAGATGAGAATAAAAGATTCTGTATCAAGCTGGCATCATGTCTGATCACAAATCCATGAAAAGACATCCTGACATGAACATCTTATCTGATTATACACTAACTTCTCAACCAACAGTTAGTACCTGCCATTTTTTTTTTTTTTTTAAATCTAGCAGTATTCTGGATCTTTTGGCTCTCTTCCTGGTAGTTTAGCAAATTTATTGGCAATAATGTTAATTAAGGACACAATCATTTAATTAATTAAATCATTTTCTAGAGGGACAAGAATAAACTTAAATAGACCTCCAACTTGAAGAACACAGGAACTTTGTTCAAAAACATAACTTTTGTTTACCAGTCTGGAAAATGGATCCATGTGTCATATCTAGGTCATTTCAGTACAATGAGAGAAAACCAAATCTTATCCTATGGAAATAATGGCAAAATTCATAAGAGCTATATCAGGAAGGTGCATTTCATTTGTAAATATACATGTATACTACTCAGAATATATTCTTTTTGTATTTTGATTTGAAATGACTGAATTCTGTCTGAAAATATCAGGCTAAATTTGAGCCCAATGTAATTCTTGAAAATCAAGATATACAGAATTAGCTTTACACATTGCTTTTCATCTGAATTGTGAGAGGCTATGCTCAAACTTTTTTACTTCCTTAAACTAACAGTTTGGCATTTTTTTGTGCACAGCAGTTCTGCTCTGACAGTTGTCTGGGGATAGTCAAGTCTGCAGCAGCAGTGTTCATCAACAAGATAAGAACAGATTTGGCCTGGTTCCACCAGCACTGCAGACTGCATTTGACACCTTCACAGGAATTGCTTGTGGGGTGCTTCATTGCTGCAGAATGCTGGGGTTTTAATCCTGAAGGGAGTCTTATGATTTGTTGGTTGGTTTGTTGTGCTTTTCTCTCAGGCAACCATTTCAGTGAATGGGGAAGATGTAAGAGAACAGAGAGGAAAACTCCCAGCTCTACACTACCAGCGTTAAATACCCTCCTTGGAAGCTACAAGACTTGTAGAGTCTGTCAAGGGTTTAGGGAATAAAAAGTAATTTGATTACAGGTGCTCAAGTAGAATTCTTTTTATTCTTATTAGGTGAGAAATGTCTCTAGGGATTGCATGCTAATCTTCTCAAAAGCTGATAAATGGCTCTATTAAAAGTAGTGTAGTTTGTTCATAGCTCTGTAGTATCAGACTGTTTTATGAACCCAGGGAAACAATAAATACAAAACAAGAGAAAGGAAACTTCTTCCTCAAACCTTGTATAGATAACTATATTTGTGTTTGGTGATTCATAATCCTAAAAGGAAGTTTATATGTAGAAAGAATATTGAAGACTTGTGGCAATGTTTCCCTTTATTTGCTTTAAGGCATAAGCATACGAAAATTGCCATCTGAATCAACTTTCTTTTTAAGATTAAAAGGAACTAAAAACCTATAGAAAGAAAGAGAGAAAAGAGGAAGGAAGGGAGGAAGAGAGGAAGGGAGAGATCGAAGTCAAAATGTCTAGAAATAAAAAAAATATTTTTTTGTAGTCACATAAAATGAATTAAATAATGTAGACTTTTCTCTAATCAACCAAACTAACTTTTTTCTAGGTGTGTTGGGTTTTTCTTTTGGTTTGGTTTTTGTTTGTTTGTTTTTGGTTAATATATTTTGAAAAGAAACTCGAAAAAAATAGGCACATTTTTTGTATCAGTGTGCAATATACAAACGCTTTATGCTGCATAGCAGTAGAAAATGTATTTTGCATATAAAGTATAGACTCTGGTATATTTGCATTTAAGGATTGTTTAATATTTAGATAACAAGGCTTAAGACACTGGTCAGTAGTGCCTTTAGATATGTGTGTGCAACTTCCATAAAAAGCAATGAAAACAAAGCATATTTAGAGTTAAAACTAGGTTTCAAAGGTCAGATGTAAAACCTCACTGAAATCAATGGAAATCTTGACACAAAGGAGCTCTGGGTCAGTGCCAACAGTTTACTTTGCAAACATTTCCCCAAGGAATATTTGGAGTGGAAAATATGCATTTCTATAATATTCTTTTTAATAAAAAATTACAAAGGTAAACTGAGAAGCTATCATTGTTGAGCAGCTTTGCATGGAATTTCCTTTTCTTTAAGGAAAATATAGTTTGGTTCTGCAAAAAATTTAATTTCATTAGATTCAAATACCAGTTATATAAAAAACACTATCTGATGGCTGAAGAAACAGACAAGAACATAGATCAAGCTAGATCAAGCAGAGATCTGTTGAAGCTGTTATTTCACAGAGTCACAGAAGGGTAAGTGGAGAAATGCCAAAACCACAAAGCTGCAATCAGGCTACGAACTCCTCTGAAGTTCAAGGTCACTTCAGCTGGGAGGTTCAACTCAGCCCAGCCCTGCCAGTAGTTCATTTGCTTCTCCCACAATTTTTGGAGGTCTAGTAAAAGCAATTTGCTGTTTTAGGGTCCTAGTCATAAGCGTAATGTGCATTGGTCCTTGCGTGCCAGCACAGTTCAAGCACAGTGACCAAAAGTCTGTGGCTACTCCAGCACATCTTGTGTGTTGGTGGATGGTTGTAATTACATGTGTCAGCACAGCTGAATTTTTTTTTTTTAAATGCTTCCCTGTCTGCTGCCAGTGACTGTAAATTTAATGAGAGCACCTGCTGCCCTCTTGCCTAGTTAATTCATAGTGATCTGCCTGAACTAAAGGAAATTTCAAAAAAGCCTCTGTTCTTTAGTAATAAATTACCAGTCTATATCATGGCCTAAAGGGCCTTTGATTCATGTAATATTACACTTACACTAAGCTGTGCTGGCAGCAGGAACATTTAGTTTCCCTGAGTAAAATGGGGGAAGGGAAAAGAGACAGAGCGAGAGGAAAGGAAAGGAAGGGAAGTGGCTGGTGAGATTAAATAAAAGGAGAAGATCAATTGCCTGAATATTGACAGCTGAGGGAGGTCTTTGTCCTTGACCTCTTACCCCAGGGTACTTATTCACTAAGGGTAAAAGCCCTGGCTGCTAAAATTCTCCATTGACAAGCTACACTGTGGGGCATTTAAAACTCTTTTTCTCAAACAAAAAGAAAAGTAATAACTTCTTTATTCTGAATTTCTAGTTTAGCTCACATTTATCTGTAAAGCGAATATCATTCTAGTTAGTAACATTGTAAACTGAAAGCAGTAATGCCTTCAGCAATTACCGTTTTATGCATTTCCTTAAAACAGAAACAATAAATCTGGAAGCTTCTGAGATAATAACTGAAATAAAGAATTTATTTGGGTAGAGGAAGAAAGGCAGGCAGCTGAAGTGAATATAAAATATAGAATATTGCAAAGGGGAATAGATCAATTATCTTCCCCTGGAAAACTGTGGGGTGCAAATGAAAAGTTACAATGACAGTAAAATATCTGAAACCGAAAACATAAACAGTATCCAAAAAAGATTTATGTGAAAGTAGAAACTGTTGAAGTGCAAAGCATTACAAACAGAGTATTGTATCTCCCACAGTTTCTGACTCCCTTGAAATTTGACTTTGAGTGATTGTGAGGTTCTGACTTCCACAATTTGAATGTCTAATTTATGTCAGAGGCATAAGGCATAACTGACAGGTAATATACAACTCCTATACTTTTTACTCACATCAGGTAAAACCTCCACATCTAGAAACTAAATACATGCACCTATGCCTTAAGTTTAAACATGTGTAGAAGGATTTTCAGGTCTGACTGAAGCCTAGTTGAGTGATCTGAAACCAAAACTGGGTATGGAACTATGCCAGATACAGAAATGTGATAGAAACAGACACAAAATAAAATAAAAATGTGTAAAATAATTAATTGTCTCAACCTCATACTCTATGCTCTACAAATGTCCATAATAAAAAAATAATGCAAAGAAGCTTTTTATCCATTGAACAAATTAATACTAAATTAATCATATAATTAGATGATGTTTCATTGTACACAGCTTGAAAGAGATTTGAACATACAGTTCATGACTGGTGTTGCATCTTTCAAGCATCTTTCTGTAATAACAGGGTTTAAAGGTTTTCTTATGTAAAGGTCAAGATTTTCACTTTTGGCATTGTAAAAAAAGAAAAAAACAACAACTCAGAATTATGTCTCAAGAATTGTAAATGTTACAACTTTTTTCATGTTCTGCTGTTCATAGGTGTTTCTATTATTATAATGTAGAAATAAAACATTACCTGTCTTGGCTGGTAACACATCAAATCTACTTTGCACTAAGAACACAATGGTGAAAATATTGTCTCATTTTTCATTGCACTCAGACACCTCATTCTCTTGACATAGAATGACAGAGCTTGTGCATACACAGAATAAAATGCACATAAATATTGCAAGATTTTGAGTCCTCTCTAAACTATGCCCTTCATCACTTCCAAACTAAACAGCCTGACAATTGGTTTTTTGGGGTTTTATGTTTTTTTTTAATTTTTTTTTCTGTTTTTTATAGAGGTCTGGAATTTTTCTTTTAATGAAGCTTGCTGGAGGATTAGCTCTCTTTTCAAACCAGAACTGAGAGGCTATTGAACATAGCCATGAGAAGGTGAGAGAGCTCAAACACGCCCTGTCTTCACCACCCAGAAAAGTGTAATGACATTTACAGCAGTGGATGTGCAGTGAGTAATTAGAAAGTGCAGTAAATGTAATCCAGTACCCATGCATACTATCATGTCCAGCATCATAAGTAGATGAGGATATAGACACTAAAACCCTTCCTTTAATTTTGTGTAAAAGACAGAAAATTCTCTCTTGTTTCAGGTAGCAGTAACAGCTTTGATTGTCCTTAGTCTCTTTTTAATGAGTAAGTGAATTGTCATGCACACTTCTCAACTGATATGACACCAGATCCCTTTCCCTTGAATTGCATCAATATGCTTGATTTTAATGGGATCATTGCTGAATTAAACTGGGAATGTAGGTATATGTACTGGTCTCATAGGCAGAAAAATATTACTATGAACATAATGCAGAAATTACTCACATCACAGTTGCACCTGTCATCCACCAACACCACAATGTCTGGAGAACAAATACCTGGACACAGAGAGATGAAATGTTAGGTAGGTCAGGTATTGGTGTAGATACTAGCTTCCACAGAATGTGTTGTAGCTTGATAAAATGTGTCCTGCCCTCTTCTCTTTACGCTGACTTCTATTATATCACATCTGTTCAGCATCTTGTTCCATAATCCGTTTTACAGTATGGATGCAACATATCAATGTCTGTGGTCTTCTGTTTGGCTCAGTGGTATTTAGTACCTAGGTGAATCTTATCTGCACAGATGGCTCAGTGGTATTTAGTACCCAGGTGAAGCTTACCTGCACAGAAGATGGCGGTTTTATGGATGGCATCTCAAGTCTTTATGCCTTTTTGTCCAACCTGGCTTCCTTCAGCATATTGCCTTTTTTGCAAATTAATTCCTAAATGGACGGCAGTCCACATGTGACAAACATCTCTCCAGAGTGAGTGGCCTACACTGAAGTTCCAGCAATATTTATGAGGATGTTGTTGGAATGACACAGGGACTGTTATGGAAAGAGTGAACATTCCAAGAAATTAAAATTGCTCTTTGGTGTCACTGCTGTTCCTATATAGTGTTCATCATACAACACAGGCTTTACATAGCACTATTTTCAAAAGCACTAAACCTCTGGTGATTCGCCTTTTAAATAAAACATACTGGAATAGCTGTCATAAAGTCACCAGCCCCAGCCTAATCTGCTTTCTGTACACAGACAGTGCCTTCTCATTGTTACTAGGTGACTAGATTTTACATATACACTTTCTACTCTTGAATGAGTAAAATTCCAGAAGATTAGGTAGCCACACACACTGTAATTCCACACAGACGACAGACTGCAGAGTTTATAGCTTGGCTCCTGTACGGTGTGATTTCATACGGCGCATACAGAATTTATAGACTTGAAACTTGAGAGATTCTCAAGAGAGATCCAGTGTGGCTGAGTCTAATAGAGAAACTCCCTTCAAATATATAATAAACTCATTCAGATCACCTAAAACCCATTAAAATTTTGCTTTAATTGCTGGATAAAGCCTGATTTCTGTGCTTTTCAGCTCTAGGTTTCCATGATTTTATCCTCACTCTGTTGAAATATTTCACTAGGAACTTGACTGACATTCAGTTCTTTCCTGCTGTACTCAAAAACGGTGGTAGCTGCATTGTATTGACAAAACTGCCATCATTCGCTCAAACTGCAATTCTAGAAACTATTAATTAACTAATCAAATTAGAAACTAGAAACTAAGAATTAGTTTAGCACCTAAACAGCAAGTCAATTAATAGGAACTTAACACAAAGGAACAAAAGAATACTAAGGAAAATTATATACAAAATCAAAACACTCATTAGGAAAACAGATTTTATCAACATCAGCATGTATTTGCTACACATGGAAATACACAAAGGATATACTTATTGTGATACTTTGAAAAAGTTACTTCCCTTTCAGAGCAAAATTAAAAAAATCTGATGCCTTTCCACATATCCTCTTCTATGCTAAAAATACAAACCTTACCTCCCAGCAGTTTCAAGAAGTAGAAACTATCCCTTTTTAAATGAATGAAAAGAACCAGCATTTCAGATCATTCATTTAAAGGGAAAAAATATCTCATAACTTGTAAATTAATATGAGAGAGTTCAACCTGAAACTTTTCAACATGGGAGCTCAGTCACTAGAGGACTGAAACTGACAACAGTTTTTTCCACAATGAGTTTCCATGTGAAA
>JAWWEW010000088.1:16791010-16806310 GCA_035583185.1 Anabacerthia variegaticeps | reverse complement strand
ATATACACAATGCACTCATATGTACAAGAATTTAATTTCTCTTTCTGCTAGAAGCCACTCTCTTTTGATGTATATTCTCTTTATATTACAAGGACCAATGTATATAACAGTTGTGCTGCATAACACCGGTCAGGTTCTGACTTAATTTTTCACGGTACTTCACAGTCACACAGGGGTATAGCTCCTGATCTGAATAAACCTGTAGTCAAAACAAAATTGGTAACACCTCCTTCCTCCTTAAACTGCAGCTGGTGTCTCTCCAAAGCATAAATTCCCAGTCTGAAAATTTATGCTCTAAATTGATATGTAAACCAATTCTCTCATGTAAATTGTTGCAGTGTGTCCTTCCTGCACTTGTGGACTCTTTGTTCTTAGAGATATAAAAAGTACTCAGACATCCTGAAGAAGTCAATAACTAAAAGACACCTCTGCAGACCAAAGAAAAGGGATATGACATAGCTCTCTGCAAAGAACATCATGCCTTTACTGAAGGATGAAAAGTCATCACTGACCCTTCTATTTCATAGTACAAGTCTTTATTCCAAGTCCTTCCTCTCTTCATAATATTTTCTGTCAGAGTTAGAATTTGCTTGAATTAAATTTTATTCATTTCAGAAACAACGTATACATTTAAACTTTTAAAATAATTAAACTTAAAACCCCTGAAAATCTATAAATTTTTCTTTAAATTTTTCCCATTTGAATTTTTAACTTCCAATGACCAGAGTTTTGACTTAAAACAAAAGTTGCCTATTTAATCTGTCAAAATAGTAAATTAGTGTGAGGGTTTTGCTGTTAATTTTTCAGCCCTTGTATTAATCACAAAGAAATTGGAATAAAATCTACAAGCTACATGACCTGACCAAATAGAATTGCTTGAAAAAAAAGTATAGATGACTGCCTGCATCAGTAATCAAAGAACTCTGACTTTTGCCAAAGAATACTCTTCCAGAAGGTGGCTACATTTTCTATGGACTTTGATTAATGGTCTGAGGTGAAATTAAGCCACTTTTGTGGGACTTAGCTTACAGAATATTGAATACTGCATCTTTAAAAATAAAGCTCTTTTTCACTTTACTAAAATTGCTTCCTCAAAAGTCAGTGTTAGTATCTGAAAAATGTATCTGGTACTGCTAAGACAATTAGACAAAAAGCAAAGAATTGCTACAAATTTTTCCACATGCAGTATATGAGAGAATACTGGCACTGCTAAATTTAGACTGCAATTACAATTCATGTTTCTTTGGTCTTCCAGAAATATACATCTACCACAGAAAATCCCATACCACTGCTCTTCCAAGAGCATGCCATCCTGACTGAACTCTTTTTAAACAGACCCAGTAGTATCCCAGTGGTGTCCCTGTACAGGACAATTGGAATCCAAAGCATGTTTTCAGTGCTATACAAAAACATTTAACTTGAGTAATGAACAACAATAAAAGCAGCAATCAAAGAAAATCGTGATTGCCAACAATGAGAAATAATGTCTCTTAGCAACCAAGTTTCAATTACTCTTTGTTTGCTAACAAGCACCCAGATATTTCAAGCTGGTAGCTTTATTCCAGTAAGTAATACACTATCAAAGACCATGATAAAGGGCTCTTGTTTTAACTGGTTCTATTTTCCAATCAAATATCTTGCCATTAATTTTATTAGTGTTTTAGAACTAATTTACTTTGAATAAGCTGTAACTATGATTTGTTATTGTCATGTAGTAAATGGAATTGTAATGCGTAATAATTATTTGCTTAAATAATAGAATCATTGGCGTACAGATGATAATCCAAGCAAGAAAAAATTTTTACCATTAATAATAAAATTAAACAAAATTGTATCAAAGAATAGATCCCAGGAGAACCCTTCAGCTATTTTAGGTGAAGTAGAAACAATATTACTAATTAAGACAGAAGACTGCCTGTCACAAAGATAGCAGCAAACACTGCTTCCTAGTGAAACAATGAGACTTTATCTGATTGATAAAAATTACCTAATGTCAATCCACTGTGCCTGTGGCTGTTATCAAGTCTCTGAGTACAGTTACCATAATTAGATATCTTACTTGCTTTCTTACTAAGCCCCCATGATGACCAAGGCGTTCAGATTATATAATTTTTGAGTAAAGCATACAATATTTAATTTCCTACTTCTTTCTTCCAAAAGAGTTTTTAACCAAACGTTCAAGCAGGTGAGCATGGCAGGCAGTTCAGCACTAAAAGCTGCTGGACCTTTATTACATCTGCTTTGTCTCATGGAAAGGAAGGAGTTATCTTCCATTTGTTCTTGAGCAACATGAGGCTTTTATTTAAAAGTCAAACATTCAAGCAGCACAGTGTAAGGAATGAGCAGAAGTCAGAGTAGGAACAAGTGAATTTTGAATGGAGAGTACAGGTCAGCACATGCATCACCCCTGGGTAATCATGCAGGGGAGCAGCTCCCATTCTGGATGATGCGCAGGCCCTTAACAGTTCAAGGCTTCCTAAACAAAGCCATGTTGGCAGTGGAAATACATGGCCATTTTGAGTGCTGGTATAAGAGCAAAGGAGAGGACAAAACATCCCATGTGGCAGGGTCCATTATGCCATAGACATCCCAAGACAGCCATTTCCCCTGGATGCTGTAATACCCCACTGCTTGTCAACCATTTTTATTGCCCCAGCCTCAATTTTTTTTTCCAGTTCTTCAAGTATTTCTGGTTTATGAAGCTTCTTTTCTGCAACCCAAAGGCCTATTATGTTCTTTTGCTAATGTTTTCACAGTGTTGGGGCCTGAGGCTTCACTGACAGACATAACAAGAGCCATACTTAACATACTTAACAAGCTGCATGAATTGGCAACACTGGAATTCAACTACTGCGGCTCACATTTTTATACTACAAGAGTGAACTAGACCTTATTCTACTATGAGAAAACCATAACTTGATCAGTCAAAAATTATTTAGATTGCAAAATCTTTTTGCGACTCATGTTAAAAAACTGACTGCTTCAGGCTTTTTTTTTGTCAATAGGAATAAAGCAAATAAAGTGATAATAATTTCTGTATTGATTGGTACTTTCCTAAATTTTATTAAATATCTTCTTAAAAATTAGATTAAAAATGCAGTACATTAATTTAAGTACCTGCATGCCTGGACAATATGCATCAGAGATGCCATTGTGCTTCTTGCAGCATTTGACTGAGGGAAGCCCATTGCTCAATCACTGGTAGTTTGTACTTCTTTTATTTGCTCTGTTCATATGCCTCAGCCAATCTGGAGTTAACAATTTTAACATTGATTTATTTTTTTTTTTCTGGTAGCAAGTTAAGAATGTCCTTTAATAGCACCAATTCAAGAGGGTTTTTATCCCCCAGGATTGCAGAGTGACTGAAATATCTTCAATACAGGCTGCCTAACAGCAGACAATCCATATTGACTAGGGTTAGTGCCATGTACCTATTGCTCTTGAAAGCTGTTTGCCATAGCAGGACAAAATTTTGTGAGACTGTTTTCACAGGAATTTTTCCTATATGGCACCAATCCACTCTCTGTGCCTCCTCAAGATATGACCAAATTCATTGTGTAATTCAGACACTTGCTGTTTCTCCTGTAGGGACCCAACCATGTAATTATTTCAAGATTTGTAAGAAAAGAATACTTCCCCCCCTACTCCTGAGAAATTACACTGATCTAAGGTTTAGTTCACAGAGTAGTCAGATCTATATTAGTACAACCTCATAACTCAGATCTGCAGTTTGTGGTTCAGAATAATAACACTCTTTAAGGAAGCATAAAGACTGTTTTTCATTTTAATGGGATTTTGGGTCAGATGCTGAAGAGCTAAGATTCCCTGCTATCCCAATCACACTGGCCATTCTCTGCCCTTCCCGCTGACTACTGTTGCATTATTTTTGCTTTAACCTGCCTTCAATGTCTTTCAGCTGTTCTCTCAGCACTACAGGGGCTTGAACTTTTGACAATGAATGAGATGTGTCAAGCTAGGAGTAATTACTTTATTGACGTCACTTCAGCTTTCAACCCACTTTTAACCAAGCTTCTACTGCTTGAAACAGTAGGTCATTTGTAGCACATTATGCAAATGTTAGAACTAATCTTTTGCATAATACATAAGAGCTCAGCTTGTGCATTAGCTAATTTATCTGACTACACAGGAGCTATGAATGCTGATTTTTATTAAGCTCTTCATTAAGTCAAAATGTAGCTGAAGTGCATGCATATATATATATATTTATATAGTCACAAAATAAAATTGCTTCAAAGGTAGAAACAATCACTTGATACATGGTCTTTGTTAATTCCACTAAAACATGAGGATTTATTTCACAAGAGATAAGCACAATTTGGAAGAAAGCAGATTTTTCCTTTGCAATAAATAGATAAATTAATACACACATTCATATCCTTTCAGTAGTTTTTAAATTGTGTTTGTATAACATGCAAAAAATCTGTATAGATTGTCAGCTCTCATACAACCCTTCCCTCTATTAAGTCACTGCAAATTGGATTACATTTCATCTGTGTCATCTATTCGGTTTTTCTAGCATGGGAAAAGTAGAGGAAATCATGAGGTATTCCTTTTTATTTCAAATTTAGTGACTTAGATTTCCAGGAAAAAAAAAAAAAGTATTATTTAAATATTTAACATAAACGAATAGCAAAAATAAATTATGATTTCTAGGTACTGTATTGCCAACAAATGCAGATAGCTCACTACACAAAACTGCACTCAGTTATTTTATTGTTGAGTGGCTACTCTATTGATTCTGATGAGGAAGAGTGTTGACCATTTAGGAACCAGTAATGCACCTAACAGTGATTCTAAAGAAGCACAGGACCGTATTGAACTGTGCTGTACTGAGCTACCCATAATGTCAGGCTTTCAGGACTGTAATATGCAGCACAAATTCCTTGGCTGCAACAAAAAGTAAGCCTACACATTGCAAGCAAGAAGGCTGTAGGCATCTCCCACTGGGTACTGTTGATGAGATCATCTTTGTGGCCTTGTCTTTAACTAAAGGTGCAGCAAGAAGTTCTCATGAGAACAGATCCATTTTCTTGTGAAGAAATTATAGTAAAGAGAGACCTTCTTTTAGTGAACAGGATCTGCTTTGAACAGCATGCTGTGTGAAAATCTGTCTAGGTTCCAACTGATGCTGCACAAATGCGGGACACCCACCAACTGAAGGAATGTAAGATTTGCTGAGTATCTGTATTCTTATTATTATTAATGTTGTATTAAGGCATTTCTTGTTGGACCTTCTTTATTAAGTTCTGGAACGAGTCCTGCACTGTTCCCCTCATCCAGTGCAGAAGACCTATTGCTGGAGAAAGTATCAGATCTTCCACTACATTACACTCTACTGTCAAGACAGAGTTTACCAAGGCTATGGGCAAAAAATTCCCCCAGATAATTTTCGTAATACTGATTCCAAATCACAGTTATATCAAAAAAATACTACTACTACTAAAAAAAGTATTAAAGAATGCACACTCCCCCCAACTGCAGCAGCTGCTTTCCCATTCTGTTCGATCTCCTCCCCCTTCAAGCTCAATTAATTCACATTTTCCCTATTTGTTTCCTTCTGGGCAAGTGCCAAGAGATGAATAATTACCTTCTATCTCCCGTAAGATGTATATTGACATTGTAGTCACTTTGCCAAGAGCCTAAAAGGTCAACATGCTTCAAAAGAAGCAATAAGTGATGCTCCCTCCTTATATTCAAAAGCAGTATCTAACAGCCTGCAACAGATGGGGAAAGAGGAGGAAGATGTCAGCTATCCTAACTCCTGCAAATTCTTTGATGCAGTTCATTAAAACTAATGACCAATCACCATGTGTTACGCATAAGAACAGATCAGTCTTCCATTATCTAGGTAAACAAAAAATGTTACATTACTATTATGATACTCTATGCACAAACAGCTCTGGGATTTGGCCATATGCCCCACTCTACAGCAGAATATTTATTAAATTATTGAAATTTATGGGTTGATAGCTCTCTTAAACAATTTATTGTAGCTGTAAAATATTTTAAGTTTTGAAAACCCAATAAAGTTGATTTAATAATCCCCTAATCTTACACACAACTTCTTCTAGACTTTTCTTAAATCATGCCTCATAAATTATAATTTATGGTACATTATAGAAACATTAAAAAATAAACACTTCACTTTAATCAGATTTGTTTATTTTGTAGAGTTAACCAAAAAGCATAAAAAATTCACACATGACCTCTGAACTCTGAGCACAGGGCCTCAAATTCAGTCCACCATTAACAAAATCCTTCTGCCAAAGATAACAACTAAGTGTTTTATTTAGCTTGAGCCAAGATATTTGCCCTAATGGCTACATTATGGAAAAAAAAAACAAACAAAAAACTAGCAGAATTCTTCTGTTCTATGAAAACACTACTGAAGACCAAAGAGTTAAAAAAAATCCCAAAACACTGTCTTCTCTCTATGGTGATTGTTTAGCAAGGATGTGTCACTGGAAGTAGAGGGAGACAGCTTTAAAAAAACCTTGATGCACATCATCTGCATTGTATGAGTATTATATCACTCCAGTGTCAGCAACAGCATCACTTCAGTCAAGTACCTTATTAAAAATGTTGTCCTGATTTGTTCATGGAGTGTTTGTGGAATTGTTTTGGGATTGCTTGTACTCCGTTGTTATAACCTGCACCTCAATGTATTTAAAGTGCTCCACAGAAGAAGCCATGGTGAATTGCAAGGCTCAGAAAACACAGAATGTGCCACCTCACTTTGGCAGAACTAGACTGGTCAGATATTTGTTATAAATTAGTCATTCTCCAAAGGACTCTGTTAGGCAAAACAATTCCTAACAGTGATGACCATTGCCTGATAGGGAATAGTGTGCCTGATGAATCTGGACTCTTTCATAAAGTTTCACAGTATTTAAGCTATCATGCTTCATTTACATGCACTTTGGATCTGCTCCTTTCAGTTTACTTGTTCTTTTTAGTAGTTACCAGCCATTCCTAGAAGACAGAAAAGCTGCAGTTTAAATCTCATAGCTGCTGCATCGTATGATGACTGTAATCAACCATGTTGACATTAATGACAGGGATTGTCTTAAACATCCCACTCCAGCAGAAATTTAAGATATTAAGCTATTAGAGGGTGTCCAAAGGAGTGCAATGAAGATGGTGAAGGGCCTTGAGGGGAAGCTGAATGAGGAGTGGCTGAGGATGCTTGTTCTATTCAGCCCAGAGAAGAGGAAACTGAGGGGAGACCTCACTGCAGTTAGAACTTCCTTGGGAGGGGAAGAGGAGGGGCAGGCACTGATCTCTTCCCTGTGGTGACCAGTGACAGGATCCAAGGGAATGGATCAACCCTGAAGTTGAGTCAGGGGAGGTTTATGTTGGATATTAGAGAAAGGTTCTTCACGCAGGGGGTGGTTGGGCACTGGAACCAGCTCCCCAGGGAAGTGGGCATAGCACCAAGTCTGTCTGAGTTCAAGAAGTGTTTGGACAATGCTTTCAGGCACATGATATGACTCTTGGGAATGGTCCTGTTCAGGGTTAAGTGTTTGACTCAATGATCTTTATAGGTCCCTTCCAACTTGTCATGTTCTGTGATTCTGTGATATCACAATCTTATTGTACCTATACCTTTCCCAACAAGTTTAAACAGTATGGTAGTTTTTCCAAGGGGCAGAAAGAAATTCTTAAAGTCATAAAATAGTGCCTTTAGTTGCACTATCTCAAGTGTGTGGCAAACTGGAAGTGCTTCAGTATCATGTTGTCTATGAAGACAAGCAGTTAGAGTTGTTCAGTCTGGAGAAGAGAAAGCTCCAAGAAGTCTTCATTTCAGCCTTCCAGAAAGGCCTACAGAAAAGCTGGAAAAGAACTTCTTACAGGGGCAAAAGGGAAGATGTCTCTAAACTGAAAGAGAGTAGGTTTAGATTAGATATTACATATTGGGTTTAGATTACACTTTAGGAAAAAAATTCTTTACTATGGGGATGGTGGGACACTGGAAAAGGTTGCCCAGAGAAGCTGTGAATACCCCAACCCTGGACATGCTCAAGGCCAAGTTGAGTGGTGTCCTGAGCAACCTGGTCTTACTAGACCAGGTATTGCTGCCCATGGAGTTGGAACTATACGATTTAAAAATCCTTTCCAAAAGAAATCAGTCTATGATTCTATGATCATACATCGGCCAGCTACCTTGTACAATAGTATGAATGACCATTAACTTTGATTAACAAGTATCCACAATTTATGAGTAAAGCTTCATGGGTATCATTAGGCAGAAAAACAGAAACTTGAACTCTATGTCAGTTTCAAGTAAATTTTAAAAATTTAATGTGAAAAATAAAAAAAAAACACTACAGTACAATATGGTTCTAAAGTAGGTCAAGTCCTTTTTTTTGCCAGATCCAGTACTTCCATTTCTCTATTATCTTATCAAAACGATTAGAAGATGTTGTGCTTCAAACTCTTTTCCTGTTGAAGTCAACCAAAACTGGCTTCAATAGGGTCAAATGGAATTTACTCAGAGAAATATATATACATCTTTCTCACAATTCAAGCCTTGTTGTTCTTCAATAAGACAATGTAAAGAAGTGACTGACCATAAAGACTCTTGTTGTTAGCTATTACAAACATTCCAAGGTTTCTATTGTCAGTGTCGAAGACAGATGTCCATCATTAAAATTTATAGACACATTTTTGAAATTTATGGGTGAGGTTTTCCCCACTATTCCTTTAACTTCTTCAGACAATCAGCGTAAACCACCTGTCTCCTTTGAGAGCAGCATGAGAAATGAACACAATCCAAGGTTTGACATGAATTCTGCAGCATACAAGTAGTCTTATTATAAAAAAAAAACAAAAAAACAAAACCACCTATTTTTCCTTATAATTACAGTTTTCATTATTGTTTTGTTTCATGCTCAGTGGGGCATAATCCATAATGTGCCAAAGCTGGTAGATATGTTCACATTTACTTCTATTGTTTTCAGTAAAGTACTTTAGTGTACTTGGCTTGCTGTAGACAGTTCTTCTTTAAGGGACTGTGGGAAGAATGCACACCTCCTTTCTGCCTACACAAATTCATATACATTCCTGTATCACAGAGACACTTGCAGCTTAATCTTAACTACAGAAAATATCTTAGCCAAACAATTTATTCTTGTCTTAATTAAACATTAACTCACCCTTTCACAGAGTGAAAATCAAAAAGTATAAGAAAAATGTGCATGCATACACAGATTCAGAAGCCATTAATATGTCAGCTCAAAATTAAACAGGTTTTTGACAGAGTAGAAACAGTTTTACTACAGTGAACAGTGTTGTTAAGGCTGCGCAATAATTCCGCTACAAGGTCCATTGACTGCTACATATAGCTTTAATATTCTTCAACAAAATACTGGATTCTGCTGCATTTTTCCCTCTCATATTAGAACTTCTTCACTGTAAAATGTAATATTTCATAGGATCTGTTCTTTTTAGTGATACGCTCTTGGTGTCATATACATCCCCAACAGCAAATCTGCAGCAACTGTGGCTATGTCTACATGGGCACTCAGAGCAGGTAAACAGGTTTGTGGGGCTGCAACTGAAGGCAAGAACCTGAATTACACACAAAACACATTTCAGTTGGTTTTGTGTGCTCTTTTTCACTTATCTTCTTTATCTTTTGGGGACTATTTCTCCAGGGTTGTGGTTGGGATGCGTAAGGTGACCTTTCCATGTGTACTTCTTTTTAGCTTCGTCTGAAAGAAAAACATACTGAGCATGTTGATGGCTGTGTGCTAGGAACAGAAGTGCAGTAAGTAGAGCCATCTTGGAGATCTCAACATTTTAGTTTTTAAAGTTAATATTTTTATATAATTTAACAGTGCTTAGCATAGAGTTTTGAACTTTTTTTTCCCCCTAAGAATATTAGGATTCATATTACTGAAGAAAAACTTTATCTACATCTGCCCTCATCTCATGTATGGGGGAAAGATTTTCTTCTAATAGTTTTGAAGGTGATGTCCCCACCAGCACTATGCACCCACTGGTGCCACTGCTGTGGTAGCCCAGGGTCATGCGGCTGCAACTCCTTTTGCCTCAGGACAAACCTCCCCATAGAGCGACCCATGGCGACCTCCCCATAGAGCACAGTCTTAGGGAGGCAGTGGTCCTCCTTCCTGGAGATGTGCCCTGCCCAGTGCAGCTGCGTTTTAAGCAGCATGGCCTTGAACTGGTGATCTCTGCCTGTTCAAGGACAGACACATTAGTCAGGTAATCATTCAAGGTATACCAAATTATGTTTCAGAACTTGTCAAACCGGATTTTATAATACCTTTTTTACTATTCTTTCATGGCTAGAAAGAAAATGGCTTTGGGACGACAAATATGAAAACCTTCCATTGTCACCTCTGTTTAGAGAGTTTGAAAATAGTTTAGCACAACAAAAACACCCAGGTTATCCCTTGTGTCAGGTGGGAGCATGATAAGACTGGAGCTTGCACAGGACCATGACACAACCTCTGGAGAAGATCAGCCCTCGGTATTCAGTCCAAGCTGCAGAGCACATCATTCCACACAAAACAAAAGGGATCTGGACTCTGTAGACTTTGCAGGAGCAGGTTTGCCAGAAGGATTTTGGGTTGACTTTAGCTGATGTGCAAGGATGAAAAGGCAAAAGAATTTAAAGTCAATGAGCTTTCACTCTTTCTCTGGCTAGAAATAGAGTACAAACAACACTCCTCTTCAAAACCCTATAGAGTACATCTATTTCAGAACAGTGAGTCTCTGCATTGCCCTCAAGCACCAGCATGCACCTCATGCACCCCAGCCTTGCTGTTTTCAAAGATTGAAGGTTCTAATGAGACTCATAAAATTGTAATACTATATCACAGGTACTAGTGCTTTAAATATTTTAAAAACAATTATGACAACGAAAATAGCTAGACATATTTTGAAATTACGATTGCAGAGACAAAACAGTTTCTATCAAGTGCCACCCTTTCCCATTTTAGATTTTAGTTGTGGGTATTGGCAGCTTATGTAACATGATAGAATAATAAGTAAAGAGTTTAGTAATGCTAAGGGAAAATATAATCTAATAGGAGAAATAAACACTGTCTTCTTAAGAATTGTTTAATAATATTCTAAAATATCACAAATCTTTTACAAATAATGCTCCCTCTCTGAAATAATTTTTCATAGTGATCAAATACAGGATAACACTATGGTATTACAGGGAAGGAAATATCCACTGTATTTCTAGTGAAAACAGTGAAGTACTCCTGCAGGAAAAGAGACTGGAGGTATTTTTCACCTCTCTAAGAAGCTAGTAACTACAGCCATTCTCTCATAAGGAAGCCATCAAGATACCTATTAAAATCATGCTATAAACCTCTGTGACCTAGAAAAGATTTTTTTATACTGCAATTCTCTTCTATTTTCCTATGGACATCAATAGGCCTAAACCAAAAGGACTCTTCCCCCAAAATTGTCCTTATACAAAATATGTTTTTTGCGACCTTAGTAACCCAATCTTAGTTTCTTGACAAATATTTTACTCCTATCAGTCTGCAAGATATTTTTAAATCTTGAGTACATCAGTAAAAGAAAAGTTTTGTGGTTTTTTTTGTTTGTTTGCTTGTTTGTTTTTTTTCCTGTTGGAAATGAGGAAATGAAAATATTTGTAAATGTCCCATTCGAACTGCTTTAGGGTGAATAACAGCTGTTAACACTTTTCCATGAGAACAAAACACTCAGACACTGCAATAATAAGTTTATTACAAAAACAAACAAACAAACAAACAAACAAAAGCAAGACTATCAAAGGAAAAAGTATCTCTACTCTTTTTCTGAGAAAAGCAAAAGCACTTATGACCCTAGATGAGAAGACCCCATTACGATACAAAGGATGCAGTATGGGCATCACAGGACAAATACAAATATGCAAATAGTTAGTTCCAGTCAAAAATCTGCCGGAGATGCAATGAATGAAGTTTTGTCACAAAGCATTGACAGAAATTTCAAACAACAAATTATGAAAAAATTCATTTGCAAATAGTTTTTGAATAAAATCGAAGTCTGAACACATAAAACTGTTGCAAAATTTGCTTGCATGGGAGTGTAATTTAACCATTTACTATTTTAGTAGTATTTAAACTATGGCAGCTCTTTAGATAGTTTTTATTACAAAACATTTCAACTTCTACATTCACTTAAACAGAATAAGAAATGCATGTTCTCTTCATATTGGTGGTAATTCCCCTTCATTTCCTTCTTCCTTTTCCCATTCTGCTCCAAAACCAATTTTTTGTCCAGTTAGTGCAAAAATTTCTACCTAGGATGCCTAACTGCTTAGATAATCTTCAAGAAAATATAAAGCTTCAGAAAAGGTGCAGATGTGCTTAGGCAAGATTTTTGCAGTGTTTAAAATTGCCGTGCGCTCAACATTCTAGTTTATAAAGTTATTTATATAATTTAATAGTGCTTAACATAGAGTTTTGAACTTTTTTTTCCCCTAAGAATATTAGGATTCATATTACTGAAGAAAAACTTTATTTACCTCTGCCCTCATCTCATGTATGGGGGAAAGATTTTCTTCTAACAGCTTTGAAGGTGATGTCCCCACCAGCACTATGCACCCACTGGTGCCACTGCTGTGGTAACCCAGGGTTATGTGGCTGCAACTCCTTTTGCCTCAGGAATCTTGTGTTTGTGTCTGGCTGTTATGCCATTCCTGCAGTTGCATCCTTACCTGGGCAGATTTTCTCCCTTCCACACCTACATTTAGCCCTATATATTACTATTTCAAGCTTCACATAACATCTCTCTGTCAGACTAGAAGGCCTGTGTCTGTTAACAGTGTATCAAAAATTTCTTTCCTGCTGCAAAAATACTTTGAATGAACAAGAAGAACACAGCAAAATAAACACCGTATCAATGAAATATTGCCTAAAAGCATACGTGTGACCAGCCAGTGACACAGTGGCACGATACCAAGCATGGAGAACTGTGAGGAATCTCGCATTTCAGGTGAAATGAAGCAGTAGCCATAAAGGTGTCTATACTTTGTAATTACTCTCCAGTAGATTTTTAACTCATTTCAAGTTTTAGATCTGATAAAGGATTTTAAGTGACCTTTCATAAAGTCAAATAAGTCTCGAAAAAGAAGCTGTGAAAAGTGGCACCAGTCTATAGGGTCTTAACAGCAGTATCATTTCATCACCACTCATAAAAGCTGTATTATTAATTTACTGCATTCTCACACAGTGCTGTTTCTGCTACTCAGTATTGCTTTGTTACCCTCCCTGGAATTTTCCTTCTGAGCAAGTCGTTTGACAATCCTGCTCTAGTGTCGCCCTTTACTGTTTTATTTCCAAACCTGCTTGCGTGCAAACTATGGTAGATCACTCTTACCAACTTGTGATTAGAGTGAAGAACTGTTACTAGAACTAGGGACTGCAAATTGGTACGGTCAACATAACCTAAACAAGTATTTAAACCTGAGCACAACTTTCAATTTCAGACTTGTAATGGGTTAAAAACATCAGAAATTGGTTTCAAGGGAAAGTAATAATCCTGGACATGAAGACCAAGTAGTACCAAACAGGTTCTCATGTTTCAGCTGTGTAATTTATTGCTGTTAAGACGGACCTTCCATCTTGGACAAGAGGGAAAAATCAATATTAATCCACTCACACTTGTAATGGAAGGATGTGGTTGCATAAAGTAACAAGGAATAGTGCAGGACTGCAGCCTGAGTTTGAAGACAGATGTTATAGGTTTGCTATGAAAGCAATAGACCATAACAATGTATCTGATATGGAAAAATCAATCACACTGCTACTAGCTGGAAACAGCTACTCTTTGAGGAAAGAATATTAAGTACTTCAACTAGCTGTTAAAGAGAAGAGATTTCATAATTATTTAATCACTTTAGAGGTCAAACCAATTAAAATATCATTTGTCAGTATTTTCTCTGAGATTTGTTTTCAGGAGGGGCAAGGGGAGATTAATGTTTTCTCAGTGTTCATTGCCTTGATTTAAATGGTGACATACAGAGATAATAAACACTGCCAGCCTACATGCATTATGGTTTCTTTGGTTTTATTTTTCTTTTTTTTTTTCTTTTTTCTTTTTTTCATGCAGAAATTACATAGGGTGTCTACTTGGAAACTAAAAAAAAAAACAAAACAAAACACAAAAAAGCCCCAGGAAAAAACAAAAACAAACCAAAACTAACACACTGACAAGCACGCTTTTCTCTGGGCTGAGGTGGTTATCTCTGAGAATACATGTTGCCA
Source organism: Anabacerthia variegaticeps (assembly GCA_035583185.1). NCBI lineage: Eukaryota > Metazoa > Chordata > Aves > Passeriformes > Furnariidae > Anabacerthia > Anabacerthia variegaticeps. The sequence continues at coordinate 16,792,034 of JAWWEW010000088.1, read as the reverse complement.
AACATTGCTACGTAAACAGTAGCTATGAAGTCTCATGGGTTCTAAGGTACAACGGATGCTGATATCTGCAGTCTGTCTAGCTGCACTAGGCTTGTTACTATAGCTCCTATTGTTTAATGTGAATTACCATTTCTCCTAAAAGTGAAAAAAAAAAAAAAAAATAGCACACAGCCCTTGTTACATAGCTGTATAACCCAGATATTCTAGTAATGGCAAGGCAAATGTCAGTGACAACGTTTACCTTGGATGACTTCTACTTAGGCAGTAAAAATGCCTTCAAAAAGAGCAAGCAAAGGACACTATATTTTAAAGCACGCTTAATTAACTCAGTGAGATAAACAACAGATCTTAGTCTGTTTCTGAGGTGTGCTTTCTGTATCATAGTACAAATAATAGGAATGTTAACAGTGATGATAGTAATACTCAATTTAATGGAAGTTGACAGTTAGTGACACTGTTCAACTAAGATGATTTGCAGAAAGTTCTTCTATAATAGTACTGAGGCTGAATTACAAATTGTAAAAGTTAACAACAGCTACCTAAACTACACCAGTCCTGGGAATGCATTGAAGGTCATAGAGTCATAGGATTATTAAGGTTGGAAAAGACCTCTAAGGCTATTGAGCCCAGCCTTTGGCAGAACACTGCCATGTCAACTAAACCATAACACTAAGGGCCACATTCAGTTGTAACTCCATTACATCCCTGGGCAGTCCATTCCAAAGCTTAACCACTCTTTCTGTGAGGAAATTTTTCCTCAATATCTAAACTGATCCTTCCCTGCCGTGACTTGAGGCTATGTCCTCTCATTCTGTCTCTAGTCACCTGGGAGAAGAGACCAATCTACACCTGGCTGCAACCTCCTTTCTGGTAGTTTTAGAGAGTGGTAAGGTTCCCCCTGAGCCTTCTTTTCTCCAGTCTAAATATCCCCAACTCCTTCAGCTGCATCTCATAAGACGTGCTCCATCCCCTTCCCCAGCTCCCTTGCCCATCCCTGGACATGCTCCAACCCCTAAATGTCTTT
>JAWWEW010000088.1:16742343-16759451 GCA_035583185.1 Anabacerthia variegaticeps | reverse complement strand
AGAGGGGGTAGAATACATAGCTTTGATCACCCCCCACACAGTGATAACCGGTCCCACCTGCTGAACTAGGACAATATTGAACTATCTTTCATTTCTTAGCTCTGTGATGTTTTTAACTATCCAGTAAAGCAATTTTAATATCATGTCTTTAGAGTATTTTCTTTTTCCTGAAACCTTGACCTGTCTTGGCTTGTAACTCCTGCTAAGGAGAATGATGTATGACTTAACCAAAAAAAAATGAAAGTCTAAAGTTGCCAGTAAGAGTTTATTGATAAAATATGCATTAAGAATACACATGTTCCTCGGTAACTAGAAGAAATCTAATGGCTTGTCTGACCTTAGCCAAGAAGTTAGAACAGGTGAGCCACTGATCTTAAGCTCTGTGAAGCCATGTAGCAGTGCATTTATCTTATACTACAGCAGAGGCTCAATAGCAAAGAAAAAAAATTTCTCTCAATAACAAAATCCTATTTTTCTCTCATTCAAACAATTAACGTATCTTCTCATTTAAATAAAATCAGCAATATTGATTCTGCATTGCAACTATTTAAACCAATGTAAAAATGAATCACAGTTAACAGAGTGATTAGAATCTTACATAATCAGTTTTGTCTACCATCACTCTGAAACATTAACACATAATTTTGTCTAAATACATTGCTACTCTACTTTATTGTAATAAATGTCAAGTGGAATTATTACTGTTATCTTACACCAAAACATATTGACACATGGTGTGTGCCCTGAAGGACTTACATGTGAAACAGGAAAATGTCTAGGAAAAGAACACCAAAGATTGACAAAATGGCTAGTCAGGGTAAGGACAAGAAAGTAAAGCTTGTTTATCTGCCCAGAATAATGACTATTGGTCAGTATTCCTTGTTGATTCTCTGATTCTGAGAAAATTACTTATTACTTCTGCAATACATTACCTCACATGCAGTGAGGCACAGTCATTTATGTATAACCATATATCTTTTAGGCTGTTGTGGGTGTTTGTTCCACAACTTATCTCTTGTAAATAGAAAAACAAATTAACTATTCTCACATCCAGATAGATAAAGAAAAACTCATAGTCAATAGTAATTAAAAAAAATTAGTCCATATTTTTTAACCTACTGAACAGAAAATAAAATACTGCACTAGATCTTTATTATTTATAGATATGATATACATTACACATGATGCTTTACACTGCATAGTATTCTCACAGCAGTGCAAGTACAAAAATGGATTTGTGATTAGCATCATGACTCTCTCATCAATTGCAGTCATATGTGTATGGCATAAGAATTTTCTTTGCACTGTTACCAAGGGAGAAGTAAATCATTGATAAAATAGGTAATTGCTCAATAATGGACTGGTCATAGCCAAAAAGTAAATAATATGCAGGTTTACCTTCTTTGTTCTTACAGGAATAATTGTCCATAAATGATGAAGAGTGACTCAAGACATTCCTTTCTCAATAGGTAACATAACTGTGGAAGCACTCATTAAACTTAGAGTTTCAAATCAATGTTTTAATATACATTTAAGATAAAGCTGTCTTTGGATAGTAACAAAAATTAAGTCAACCTTACCAGGTATGTTTACAGTTAATGAGTTAATGCTGTGAATACTGCAATATAATTAATTAAATATACAAATTTACCAGAATATCAGGTTGATGTCACTTAAAAATATTGCTCTCATTTTCACTATTAACTTAATAGCCCACCTGAACATAAAACTAAGAAAATCTTGAAATCTAAAGATACATTTTATTTGATGGATTATCTTATTGCAACATCCATTTGGTTGTTATGTAATGACAAAACTCTTTTAAAAAAATAAAACCTCCCAGAAACCATTTCCATTTTAATGTTTTTGGGGTTTTTTTTGCAATTCATAAAGTAGTACATGAAAGTAGAGCTCTGTAAAAAATTAGTTCCTAGACAGCAGTTGAAAAGCAGATAGAGAATAAATTTTGCTCAAGAAGGGGAGGAAAATGTGGTTTTCTAAAATTTCTACTAATTCTATATGTTAATCATAAATTGAGTTAGAATCACTGGATTGAATATATTGTGTTAATACAGAAATTTATTCTGAGATAAGCCCTGAAAAATCTTGAATACTGACTGAAAAAGAATTATTCATTTGAGACAGCTGTATGGAGCTTTCTGTGGAGAAACACCTAAGCATGGGCTCACTGAGCAGTGGGAGTAATCTCTCCATGATTACTGAACAGACGTATTTTTCAGGCTGACTTTGACAGCATCCTTGCCCAGAGCTCAGTTCTCTCAAGAGCAAAAACTATATTTTGTTGTCTGAAATAAAGGTAAAGCTTTTATATTGGGAGTAAATTGAATGTCTTTTAAAGGAACTTGCCAAAATCACTGGCTTACTTCATATCATTCAGGACTAGCACAAAATTCATAACATCCTCCCCTACTGTTACTGTGCCTTGATAATGACAGCTCCAGGAATCTTGAAAATGCAGATTCTATAACAATACATTGTTAAACAAACAAACAAACAAACAAAAAAGAGGGAGACCACTAAGGAGTTGAAAATGTCATGAACCGGTCTATTATTTGAAAACGTGTGCACTATAATTTCTGCTATTAAGAAATTTTACACTGTACCTCAAGATATTATTTTTTTGTTATTTATTGCCACTTAGAAATCTATACATAAAAATAAAAGCTTAGTCCCAGAGTGATATTTTTCCTTCATCTACTAAGCAAGGAACAAGGTTCCAGTCATTTTTATATGGTATCATTAAATATAAACAGGATTTGGCCAGATTTCTAACCAAATGGTTTCAGTTGGTGTTTCAAATTAACGTAACCATGTGGTTTACATCTCTATTGGTGTATTAATATTTCTAGTGACAGGACAGGGCTATCCCATATTTCACATGTAAGCAAAACTCCCAGTGAAGCCACACAAGCTCTTTCTTTATAATAGGGGAAGGAACGAACCGAGTGCCAGAACAAACCCAGAATTAAATCCACACATTGTATCTGTTACTTGAGTGCAGTATCACTAGAGAAGAAAATGTGGAAACTTATAATCAGAAGGAGTGTTACATGAAAATTTAGAAGCTTTCTACTTTTTTTCAAGAATGACACAACAGAAAATCCAAATTCTGCTTAGTTCTATGTAATTTCATAATAAAACATGATCTTTTCTATAAGTAATCATTGCAGTGTTTACAGCAAAACAACACCAAGTACAAGTGTGCAGATGTTGACATTGGAAAAGACCCAAAGTTGAAAGATATCAATGAGCCCTAGAGGACATTCCAGTTATACTTCAAGTAAACCTAAATTGATTGATGTTATTAGCCTCCCTTCCAGCTGTTTGTGTGCAGAAAAATATTTACTTAGAAAATTTGACTAAGCAATATTAATAATGATTTTGCACATTATATGCAAATGCTCCTATCTTTAGACAGTACATCACATCTATTAAAATACTAATGAAATCATAGTAAAGTGAAGGCTTTAAGGGGGCACTTCTGAAGCTTAAATAGGAATTTCCTTTTACAGAAGAAAAATGATTTTATACCATTGCGTATGTGCAAAATTTCAGTCACTGTCATTATTTAAAAGCACAATATAACAGGACATACAAAGGAGGTGTATAAGTAACAATTTTTGTCTTTGCAGATTCTTAAACATTGATAAATGCTTACATAAGTATATGCATTCTTGTACAAAATAAAAATGTTTTCTAAAATCTTTGCAATTTTCACCATCATGCTGCTTTTACATATGTAACTAATAGGAAGAGAGCAATATAACAAAGTAGACCAGTGTACTATATTGAAACAGGGACAAAGAAAACATACAAACTGAAGACAAAGTTGAAAACATGAATCTTATTCAATTCAGAGAATGAAAGCGTTATTCTGATACTAAACAACTGTATTAGAGTGCAGGACCCTATATTAGAAGTCCAAACTTCATAATTAGAGAGAAAATCACATCTTAGACTTTAATGGAATTTTATCTGTCACTGAAAGAGAGTGAAAGTGCCTTTTCTGTCCAGAAGAAAGGTTCCCTGCTGGTCAAGAAAATATTTTTCTCATTTGCTTGTGCCTTAAATGTTAATTTCCCAGTGCAGCATGGTACAACATGCTTTATTTGGTGGACTAGATCTGCATATTTAAAAAAGTATGTTCATTTATCAAATCAGCTGTTATGTGTCCTCTGCACTATATGCACATATGCACACACACACAAAGGACTCAAGTTGAAAAAAGTAAATAAGATCTGTTTGGAAAAGACCAGCATGAGGGTAAGTAATGACATTAAATGCACTTTCTTATTAAATATTTACATACAGAATTTTGTAGTGAAATGCAGAGAGATCAGGTACAGCTGGGAAAACACAGGATATTTTGTGACCTTTGCCATGTTTTTAATCACTCTGCTTGTAAGGATTTATTTAAAGTATACAGAAATATTTGTATAATATTTTGAAGTTAGAATAAATCTTTTAAATATTTAAGAAATGTAAATATCCTAGATTATAAATACACTTTCAGTTCCCAATGCCATCGCCTGAATTAATTTAACAAGCACACCTGATGTCTTGAATATATACTTGTCTACCCTAGGCAAAATGAGTTTTTAAAAAGCAACTTTAAGATCAGAACATACACTTACAGTTCATTTTGTTTTTCACTAGTCCAGTGAACAAGTTTTCTGAGTAGTACAAGTTAGACATCCTCCTTTCACTGCTCACTCTCTCCTCCAATTAGAATTCTGCAGAAACATCACATCCAAAGGCAAATGAGTACAGATTATAATTTCTTCACAATTTTGGAGGTCTGGAGAAGTGTATGCAGTCTTTCCTTCAGAGTGAGTTTCCAACCCATCTCTGGTTGTCAGGGATCCATCTCACATGGACTTCAGCACTGACTTGCACTGCTATGACAAAATCCTCCACTTTGACCCAGACTCCATTTTGACCCAAGAATAGAGAATAAGTTCTCACTGAGTAACACAACTTACCTTCAAAACATCTGTCCATTAGTGAGGGTGGCAGGGTAGATCCTCCTGTAATATTTGGTATTATCTTTGACCAAAAAAATTCTGGGATTTGTTCTAATATGTCCAGGACAATCACCTAGATACTGTGTCCAGTTTTGGACTCTTCAGTATAGATAAATATTAATAAACCAGGGCCATCTACCTGTAGCCTTCAGTGCCTACAAGGGATTAATGGGGGGCTGGAGCTGGGCCCTTCTCAGCAGGGCACAGAGAGAGGGTGGGGACAGGAGGACTAGGGGTTTGCCATAAGGAAATGTTTTCCTTAGACTAAATTAGTAATAAAAACTGTCTGAAATATTAGTTTGTACTAAGTTTTCTTTAGAAAGGTTTTTGTGACTGTTTTTTATGAGCTGTGAAAATAATTTTCAGAAAATCCTCTAGATTCAGACTTACGAAAGATTATTGACTTTTAGACACTACAAATTGCAGAATCACAGAATATGCTGAGTTGGAAGGAACACACAAAAAATATCAAGTCCAACCCTTAACCCTGCACAAGACATCCCCACAAGACACGATGTGCTTTAGAGTATTTCCCAAATGCTTCTTGGACTCTGTCAGGTTTTGTGTTGTGGCCACTTCCCTGGGGAGCCTGTTCCAGAGCCCAACCAGCCTCTGGGTGAAGAGCCTTTTTTAACATCCAAACTAAACCTCCCCTGAGACAACTTCATGTCATTTCCTTGGGTCCTGTCACTGGTCACCAGAGAGAAGAGATCAGAGTCTGACTCACAAAGAAGTTGTAAATGTAATGAGGTCTCCCCTCAGTCTCATATAAAATGTTTTAAAATATGCACTTGTACATTTTAACACAAAGTTAAGCAAGGCTTTTCAACGTTGAGATCTGCATATTTGATGATAGAATTTCTACTTTTTAGATAATTGAAAATATTAGAACAATAAAACATAACAAAAGAATGTGAGAATAGAACGGAACGGAATAGAACGGAACGGAACAGAATAGAATAGAATAGAATAGAATAGAATAGAATAGAATAGAATAGAATAGAATAGAATAGANNNATATCAGAGAAAGATGTTTTTGGTTGAATAAGACATAGTATACTTCCTCAAAGATCTTTAGGAAATTGCTTCTAACTCCACATAAAGCAAGCACAGAATCATTACTCTGGACAGGAGATGGCTGGAATCCTACTGCTTAAGACTTTTAAACCTGATATTAGAAAAAAATAGTTCATTGGCAGAGAGATTTCCCTAAATGGTTGATGATGTTTTTACTTTTGCTTCTGTACCTCACACACTGGGGAATCTGAAACTAGAAAAATAACTCCTGTAGTAACTTTTGTTTGGGAGGTAGACAACAAACTGGCCTGCTAGAGAATTTTAAAGAAAGTTCATGGAAAATTAGGTGGAGAGTAAAACAGTAAACCTTGTTATCAAAACCGCAAAGTGACTTCACAATTTTGACCTGCAAATCTGGTAGATTTGACTGCCAGTAGCTCGACTTTCCAGAGAGTTCTCAGTATTTCTCTCCAAGATTAATAAAAAGCACTGATGTCTGTAACTTAAAGCATTGGTTTCTACCCTGGCAAATATAAGCTTCTGACTCCTCTACTAAATAGTGTTATGACTGATCCTAATAGCTTGTGCACATACCACAGAAATTTCTCATAATAAAGGATATTGTATTCACTGCATGTGACTGCTGTAGATTCAATCACAAGCCCATTTACAAACGTCTTCTCTGAGCAGCTGTAAAATTAGGTCAGCTGAGCAATTACGACAAGCTACATCAGTCACGCAGAACTTCAGCTGCTTCTCCCCGCAAATCAGATTTACTTAACTTCTTCATGTAGGAGCAGCATTTGATAAATAAGAGGTTTGGTGTTAACGTGGCTTAAAATAGCCAGCCATAATTAATGTCAGCTTGTCATTAAAACCACAGTTACTGATTACTCTTAAAGATAATGCTTTTAATACACTTAATAAAGATTAGGCCCATTAAAAGCTATCAGAATTTTCCCTCACTGCTTCTGTTCTGCAGCAGACACTGCTTACTTGCAAGATATTTTCCTTTTTTGAACTGTTGAAGTAGTAAGCAAAAGATCTGTGGGTTTGACAACTGTGGCCGAACCAATCAAAATTATAAATACACACATTATCTGACCATGTTTACAAATGACTGCAATGGTCCTTTTTAACACTCAGAAGCCACCATGTGTTGCCGTCACTGTTTGTGAATCTGTCATCCTGATTAGTCGGTGCTCTCTATAATAACCCTAGTAGCACTGAACATATGTCGTGGGAAAATCCTGTCAAGCAAAAAGCTAAGATAATCTCATCTATCTTTGTCACTTTTAATACATATACTTACTTTTTCAGCTTTTTTTTTTTTTTATGGGACAGTGGTAGATTTGAATCATAGTATTTCTTCAAACATATTTGCACCTGCATAAAATATTCTTTTTAACTTCAAATGCCATTAATAAAATCATTGGAAAATGACTGGTCTTGTTACTCAATTGAAATTCAAGGCATAGACTAGGACAGATAATCATTAGCCATACCTAATTAAACAAGGCACATGTAACAGAGACACTGAGCAAGAAAGCAAAATGTGGCTTGCTACACATAACAATATCATTGCATATGTATGTGTCAAAGCATAATAAGAGACTGTGTTGAAATTTACTATATCATCTCAGAAGAAGTTCAGTGCTAACATATAAATACTACATTTTATTTCTCTTTGAGCTGCAAACCTCAAAGAACCTTTAATGATTAAGGTATTACTTATCTGTAAGCTGGAGATAACATGCAGAGATAGCTAGAATGAAAATTTGTAAAAGAATGCTGTCACAATTTTGTTTGATTGTGCACAGGTGTAGAATCTCAGATAGAGTACATATTTTTTAATAGAGAAATGACTTTTTTTTAAGGTAAATAATATTTTTACATGGAAAAGGTTTTTCCATAGTGCCTCTGTTAAAATATCTTGATAAATAACGCCACATCTTCTGACTTTATAAAAAGGAAAAATGACAAGTATAAAGTAATGCATTGGATATGTAAGTTAATTCGTGTGTAACAGCCACTGTCATGTTATACTGAATCATCTGGTAGGGTCAACATTCTTCTAAATTAATTACAGCCATTTAGCAATAACAATAAGTATAGTAGCCTACAGTGTACTTTGGTCTGTGCTGCCTTCATGGAAATGTGGCTGTTTCAGATGGCTGTTATGCAATTCATTTCTGAACACACCGCTTATACTTTACTCCCCTCTTATTATTCAAGTCATGCTTACAATTCATGAGAGACTGAGCTAAGACCAACAGACCCATACTCAACACTGATTTTATAATGTAGCTCAAGCCAAATGTCAATAATGAGTGTATAAGGAAAAAAATCTAACATCCTCTGTTCCTCTAGAGCTGCTAAATTCTATAAGCAACTAAATGTACAGCAGATGTTAAATGTGATTAAAGTGCTTGCTCACAGCTAATGTTTGTCAGTAATGAGAACCTTATGAAAAGTTAAGATACAAAACAAGTGCGGGGAATTGCTCATCTGTAAATCTCTCTTCCCTCCCCGCAACATCAGAGGGATCACACTTGACAGAGTTCCTGCTTTGTTTTGCACTAGAAGTATGAGGGGCCTGAGTAGGAATTTATCGCTTATTCAATCTTATTATTAATCAAAATTGAAAATTACACTGGCCCAAGATTTTGTAGAAAGCATTCTAAGTATGCTGTCAAAAAAACCCTAAAAACATATTTAGAACTGTCTGGATGCAATCCTGTGCCCTGTACTCTAAAATGACCATACTTGAGCAGGGAAGTTGGACCAGGAGACCTGGTGGTCCCTTCCAATATTAAACATTCTGTGATTCTGTGAAATTCTAATTGGAATTTGAATAAAAACACTCAAACAGGAATTATCTCTTGGTTTTGATACTGGTAATGTCAGAACTTGGTGAGTGTCTTAGCACACAGCCGTCACTAGTCAGAGCTCTTGAAGAAGTCATGTGCTAAGCCTCAGTTGTACTAGGGTTATCGTTAAGACTTTTTGGTGTGAAATCATCTCACATACATCTAGAATATACACATGGGATGCACAGTGCTCACTGGAGATGATGCTTACATGCAATAATTAAGCATTCAGAGCTCCCAGACTACCCAGACACACACAGTTTAAGAGAACATGAGACCATTACATGAATAATAGCTGATGGAAAAGTGAATCTGTATTCAAAAAGCTTGCCCTGCATTTTGTTCTGAAATTCGTGTTCATTTGTGTTTTTGTCTGACACCTTTAAAAAACTCCCATGTTTGTCCAGCCACCTATCACATTATATAAAACAAGGTGCAAAACTTTTTTTTTTTTTTTTCCAGATGAAAGAAATTATTTGGGAAACATTCACAGGCATACTTATGTTGTTCTGTTTATCTGCTTAACTATAACACTACCAAAATTCTTTCTCTATGCAGGCAAGGTCATAAGCTGTCCATTTAAAAAAAATTTACAGGAAAATCAAGCAGGAAAAATGAAAATTGTACAATGTAAAGGATATCCTTAGCCATTTTATATTTTTAGTCATACTTTTATACATGAAAAAACTAAGTAATTGAGGCCCACAGCAGGAGAGATTAAATAATAATTTAATTAAATTAAATAATATTAATTAAATTATTTATTTATTTATTATTAAATTGTTATTTAATTAAATAATATTAGAGTAAAAAAACTTTAAGAATGCAGGCTTAGCCTGTGTTATACAATTTTTTTTTTTTTTTGCAAAAAGACAGAATTTGACTATTACAGCAATTCATTCTTCATTATGAAAATGTATTCTCTAATGAATGTCATACAAAAGAAACTGAATATTTTTTTTCAGGGAGGGTCTTCAGCCTAAATTAATTACTTAGAAAAAACCCTCTTCATAAAGACCTTCTTGCTGCCTACTGGCAAGTTTAATGGCATATCTCTATCTGATTCCAGACAAACATACTGAAAGGTCGTCTAAGCTTCACTGATGTGTCAAAAATATAAGTTTTATTTTTTAGAAGTACACTTCATATATTTATAGGTGCATTTCAAACTTTTAACTCTAATAGCTACAGCTAATGATTACTATCTGTTTATCAAAGTCATTTCATAGGCCACATATACCTAAGAAATCATTCTGACATTGTTGCGTGCATAAACCCTCCATTAAGCTTTAGAGAATATTAGACATTTCTTTTAAAATAAACATACCTTGGGTAAAAAATGTAATTGTTTTAACTAGTTTATTTTAGAAAAACCTGTGAAACAGCACGGATTGTTCATATTCTGGTTTTGAGTTACACATAATTTTAAACTCCTGCATCAAAATTTCTAGTCACTGTCGCAGGACTACAGTGATTCTCTGATCATATAGAGGTGGGAGTAGATTTTTTACAATTGCCCTATTCAACCATGTATTAATTAATCTAAAGTGACTTAAAAAATGTGGTCCAACCTTTAAATCAAAATCTTTGATTCTAATGTGAGAAATTCCTACAAATCTCTTGAAATGTTCAGAGATCATCCACTATTAGTGTCTGTTTTCTCCATAACAACATTTAGTAATGAGTACCAGTTGCAAATGAAATTAAGATCCATTCACTTGTGATCTCATGTCTGAAATACTTTGTAGAAGCACAGTTTTAAGCATACATCATCAATATTTTTTGAAAATTGCACATTATATATGCCTCATTATCCAATTTAATTACACTTAATTTATTTTATAGATGAACATATTTTTCATTGTCTCATTCTGTCATAAACTGTGCCTTAAGGAAGTAAAACAGTGTCTCTAACACCTTTGTACACTCAGACCACTTTTTACTTCATAAATGCAATAGCTTCTCTCTTCCTCACTGAAGGGCAGTGTTCAGTTTTATCACCACAGGAAGAAAAGGATGTTAGTGCCTGTTTCTGACTGCCCTTGATACCAAAACTGTCTTGACAAACACTTATTTTCAAGCACAATAATCTTCTTTCTTAGATCAAAAGCAACTGTCCAGTCTTTTTAATACAAGCTGTTTAAGCAATCCTTCCAATATGACATTTCAAAAATGTTCATGCAGTCTTCAGAAACCTTAGTTATATATTTCACCTCAAATCAGTGACAGTTTCTTTAAGATTGTCTCTGAAGAGCAGCCTATTTCTCAGCAAACCGTTTTGCAATTAAACTTCCTAAATAAATAAAAAATATCTCTTAGTAGGCTTCATTTTTACTCTAATATCTTATGAAGCATTTAAAAGGTTGTTTACTCAATAAAAAGTTTATGGGAGAAGACATTAGAATCTAGTAGCAAAATGCAAAGTACGGATGACGAGACATTTTCAACTTTACTGTGTGAAAATTTATGAGGGGGAATACCTTTGCTTTTTCAAACTATGCTACATTTCCCTTTCCCCTTCCCCCATCCTATTCTGTCCCTGCATTTTGACTTTAAGAACACCACTGGAGTTTTGTGCATCATACACTTCCTTGTTGAAGGCTGTATCAGACCCAAACACTGCTTTTCAGGCTGAAAGGATGCTCAACCCTGATTCACACAAAGAGTGATCTTCCTAGCACTTTCTCTCGGGCTCCAAAAGCACAGACCACCACCTACAGCCCAGGAATATCTCACAAAGAGAAAGAAAATGCTTTTCTTAACCCACTTTCTCGTACTTTTCCTCCATTTTCATTTGTAAGTGTATATGATGACCTTCATTCACTGTCACTTGATTCTTTCTCACCAGACATTACATACAAGTTGTCAACTCATTGCAACACCAAAAGGAAAAGAAAGAATTGCTTTTTTTGTCAGGCTGCACAGTCAAAATACAGAATGCAAACAGGAGGAAAAAACCAATTCAATATTTGTGACACACAGTATATGTAGTTTTAACTCAAATAGCATGTTTTACACTTAATTGTCAAAATTATACTTCTGAGTTTTTCCTTTTTTCTTACAAAGTTTTTAAAAGTTCCAAGTGAAGATTTTCCAACATGAAAGTTATCCTAAATCAAACTTAATTTGGAGTTAACAGAGTTTAAAATGACTGTTCAACAAATAAAAATGTAAAATGTGCTTATATTTGCATGCATGTTTTCAAACAAATGGCAATTGTGCCCATACAGTAAATATGTTTCATTAACTATAATCGAAAACCTTACACACAGCTGAAAAAGTAAGTAAACACATTTCTGTTCTTTGGTCTACACTTATATTTAAGAACTCAGTCCCTTTCTTGTACTGGCCCTTTACACTGGACAGGAAGACAGAATAAATACTTTCATTTAAATCACCTTTATTCCTTCGATTTCAAAGTATTTGCCCAACTTGCCAGTGTATTTAAGCTCAAATCAGTTTCTCTTTCCTGGGGGTACAGAAGGAAGTGTTGGCAAGTAAGAAAACACTGTAGAAAATATCTTTGATAAGGCATAAACCTTTGAAGTTTCTGATACATCACTGCTATCACCTGTCCATTCTTATCACACTTCTCTTATGAAAACCTTCCTTGCTCTGGACATTTTCCAGTCTCTAATGTCTCTGCTATCCAAATAGTTTAAAAAGTCATAAGGAGTGTAATGAGCACAAACTAATTTGTAGAAAATTATGTGTATTTTTACACTATAAACAATGCACATTAAAAAGTTAATATTTTTGCTTCTTTGGATTCTTCTGAAATATTATGAAAAATTGGATTGTGCATAAATTCCCAGTGCATATTTTGAGTTACCCTACACCAGCACTACAATTGGTGTGATGTATATATCTGTGATTTTTAAATAGATCTTCCTCTTTTCCATTCCTCTTTCACATTCTCAGAAAGCTTCTCCTGTTGCCCAGTAAGCTGGATACAAGGTGAATTCAAGATATCTCAAATCTCACTTCAAATAAAGCACAAACCAGATTTCTCACATAATATTTTACAGAAGAGAAGATCTTTTTGGAGTGGAGACCAGTGAACATAAGGCTCAGCGTCTAACTGAGAAGAAATTTCCACTCACAGTAAGCTTTTAAAATTAATTAGATCTCAATTATTTTTAACCCTGCAGCCAATATAAAAAGAGAATGGTTGTGTTCATAGAGTCTCCTATGGCATCCTAGATAGAAGAAATTCTTTCCTTTCGTTCAGTGCATCTTCATTAAATAGTGTTCTTTTCTGAACATGTTACTACTTTTTCAATCATGACAGAAACAGAGCTTGTGCTGTACAGCTTTATTTTGTGTTTAACAAACCATATAACCAGACCTGTTATTGTGTGTCACTGTCTTTGAATCTACTCATGTGGATGCATCCTTGAATTTAAAATTAGAGTAGGAGAAGCTTCTCTTTTATTTATTAAAGTCTGTGTTTTCTTTTGACTTTTTTTCACTTCCTCTTTTAACAAGGTATTGAATCTCAATAGGGAATTCAGCCATACGCAGCAATGATTAGATTGCAAAACCTAAGATAAACCAGAGAACACACTCAAAAGGTTTAGTCTAAGAGGTGACCCAAAGAAGACACAGGACTGCAGTTTGATGTGGTTATGTCACAAGTGATTGGAGAGGAAATGCTCAGAAGTACCACACTAATACAAATCACATTTCAAAATTTCTACCATTGTTTGCTCTAAATTCTTGTACTTACTAAAATGCCCTCAGATCATATTCATTACGTTCCTGAAATTTAGCAGAAACAAAAGTTCATTCCCTTGCCTATTAAAAAAAAAAAATTAAAAAAATTAAAATGATTACACACAAAGTAGATTCAAGAAATATTTTCCTTGATTCTAGAGTGCTGGAGCACCTCTTCTGTGACGACAGGGTGAGACAGTTGGGGTTGTTTAAGCTTGGAGAAAAGAAGGCTCCAGGGAGACCTTTTAGGACCTTCCAGTACTTGAAGGGTGCTTACAAGAAGGCTGGAAAGGGACTTTTTAGAAGGAAATGTAATGATGGGAGAAAGGCGAAGCCTTTAAACTGGAAAAGGGTAGGTTTAGGTGACATATAAGAAAGAAATTGTTTACTGTCAGGGTAGTGATCCATTGGAACAGGTTACCCAGAGAAGATGTTAACGCCTCATTCCTGAAAGTGTTCAAGGCCAGGCTGGATGGGGCTCTGAGCAACTTGGTCCAGTTCAAGCTGTCCTTGCCTCTGGCAAGATGGTTGGAACTACATGATCTTTAAGGTCTCTTCCATCCCAAACCATTCTTTAATGCAATGATTTGCAGCAGAAGAGGGAGAATAGAAACTACAGGTTTCTATGACCATTATTAAGTGTTGTTTCAAAAATATTCACTGACCTGCTCCTCTTGAAATCCCAGAAAAAAAAAATTAATTCAGACTGAATGGCAAGGGAGGCTGGAAAGATTAAAGAAATTAATTTCATTTCCGTAGTTAAAGAGATCTATTGAAAGATAAAGAGTATCCAAAGAATTTAACTTAATTGTAACCATTTGACATCACAACATCAGTTTCTCTCATAACTTTCTCCTTACATTTAAAAGAGATATGTTTTATTAGCTGATTTGACTGAAACTATTTAAAGTTTCTAATATTTTCACATGCAGCTAAGTCAGATCAAGAAGTATGTGGTAAAAGAAGCACTAAAAATGAAGAAAGAGGTCTGTGACGTTTAAATATTGAAAAAACTTATCTCTAACCAAAAAAAAAAAAAACAAAACCTGTGTCTGTTTGTCTTTTGATCTAGACACCTATTCCAGTTAAATGAAAAAAACAAAACAAAAAGAGAAAAAACAAACCAAACAAACAAAACCTTTGCTGTTGCTTTTTGTTTCTGCTGCTTCTTATAAACACCAAAGCAATAATTATGGTCTGTGCTTTTGAAAAACATCTTTAATTCAGCATTCATTACACACAGAGGTTGCTGCAGTTACTCTTGGCTGATGGTGATTGTAATATAGTTAGGTGTGATCTTACAAACACACATGTAGGCCTCAAGCTCTCAATAAAATCAACACAACTATGTAGGCAGGATAATGGATTTAAAGCAGAGCTAAGAGGCAGATTCCAGAACTTAATTGAATTCCAATGTTCATTCATTCAATTAGCTGTTGTTAATGGCAATGTGTGTGTAACAAACTATTATGAATTATTTTGCTTGAAATGAAAATAAGGATAATGTAAGAGTCATCTTTTGGGAAACTCAAAGGACTGTTGTACCATCTCAACCTTAAAAAAATTAAGCGTTCTGAGCTTAAAAAAAATGTCCTGTAAGATCTAAAGTGCAAGCAGTTTTATTGGTGATACTTTAAAATTAAATATCTCCTTAAAAATATTTCAGATTTTGTTCATGCTCTCCACATTTTTCAACAAAGTGTATTCAACTGAATGTGATAGTGTTTGCTTATAGCTTTCTCTGTTCGTTTCAACTCATAGAGTCTTGAATGAAGCGTTTCTTTCAGTCTTCCCACTCACATTCATTAGTAGCAGTTACAATATAATTATTTTCTAAAGTACTGCAGGCAGGGAATGAGTTTCCCCATTTTTCTGTTTTGTTTTCTTTCTTCTTAGCATGACTGGCTGTGTGAAAGAGCAGAAAGCTTTTCTGAAAGCCTCCCAGTGTTTGACCTGCCTTGAATCTGTCTCACTTGGCTGCAGATGGCCTATCAAATCCATCAAGTCCTGATTGGAATAGATTACTAAATTGTTGGAGCAATGGGATTAGGCCCATCTGTCTGCAGGAAGCTCTCTAATCACAATGAGACATTATTGTTGCCTGGGAGATGAAAAGCAGCAAACCGTGCTACACTAAAGGATCAACCAAGGCTTTCCATAAAGGAAAGGAGATGGAAAAGCAATCCTGTTCTGCTTAATCCAGTGAACACCAGCAAGGTGTTGTAAATATTCTTGAAATACTGTTTCATTGAATACACATCTCTTTAGGATGTTTTTCTGTGATGAAGTGAGGTTAAAATAGAAGTCAAATTTTTCCGTTTTGTTGCAAAAGGATGTAACCACAGTTTAAGAGAGTTGCAAACTTTGGCCCTGAATGCCTTCTTGATTGCTAGTAGTCTTGAGGTTGGATAGATGAATTAGGATGAAAGTAAAGGTTAGCCATGTCCTACCTGCCAAAGTCAAGTGTAACTAGGCCATAGAGGCATTTGGTAAGTGAATTGACCATATTTGTTTTCCTAATTTGAAATTTTCTTATTTCTTAACTTAGATGTCTGAAAGTACCAAAAACATAACTGAAGGTAATGCTGAGAGGATCCTGACTTCATTCTGTTGCATTTTTACAGTTTTCATCATGTTTCAGTTGTCTAAAACAAACCAAAGCCCTTTAAAATGTCTCCTCTAAAAAACTTGAACTGCCCCAAGGCTTTCAAGCCAAGAATTTGAGCAAATATCTTTAAAAGTTTGTCTGCATGGACCATAAGAAACTCTATCTCAAGTTTCTGCTGTGCCTTCTGCACCAGAGACATCAGAAAGGAAAAGTCATGCCCTTGCACTCACCAGTAGGCATTCAGAGCAAGGGCCCATTCTAGGCTAGAGTCTAAGGAACCACGGTTTTGAGAAGGCTTTTCCAGCACTTTCTTCCTCACCTTCACTCTCCACTTCTCCACTTCAACACTCCCACCAGTAAGAGAGTTCTGACAAACTTCCAACAAAAACTCTTACTCTATGCCACTTCAACTTTCACACACAATTAATTTAGCAGTTAGGAAAAAAAAAACCAAAAAAACCAACAAAACAAAACAAAAAAAAAAAACACACACAACCTAAAAAACACACCCAAAAAAACCCACAAAATCAAAAACAAAAAAAAGGAAAAGGGTTTTTTGTTGTTAGTTTAGTTAAGTTTTGTTTCTTAATTTAGGGAATACTTTTCCTCAAATAGTTAATCTTATCATTATTTTCAGCAGTCCCAGGACAATATCTGTAGAAGAAAGTTTTCCTATTATAGTTTAAATTTATCATTTCTATACATTCAAATATAATGGCATGATTTTTAAGTGTGGCAGTGTATATGTGTGTTGTAAAGATTGTCAGGGATTTCTACCAGAACGACTAATGTATATGAAGATTTTTTTTTTTTGGTTGGTTGGGGTTTTTTTGTTTTGCTTTTGGTTTTTTG
>JAWWEW010000088.1:16695763-16711068 GCA_035583185.1 Anabacerthia variegaticeps | reverse complement strand
TTTTTTTGTGTTTAGCTGTCAGTTCTTCCCAGTCAGACAAGAAAATGTGTCTTGTGCAGAGTAGGTGACATATAACAAAGAGGATGACTCCCTTTGTTTCAGCACAGCCCTGACTTTAGGGGAGCAGCTGGAATGCAAATTTGCTGCTTCTGCTTTTGCAGTGTGACTCCTGACACTCAAGACATGGAGAATTATTTACATAATCATAGAATGATAGGATCTTTTAAGTCGAAAAAGACCTCTAAGATAGAGTCCAGCTGTTAGCACTGCATTGCCAAGGTCATCACTAAACCATGTCCCTTAGCACCACATCTACCTCATATTTTAAATAATTCTAGGAATGGTGACTCCACCACTTTCCCGGGCAGCCTAGTCCAGTGCTTGCATCAGTCTCCAATTTCAGTCTAATGCCAATCAGCCTCCAGTGTCAAGTCCTCAAAAGAATGTACAGCAGCTATTACAGAGGCAGGTTTTATGACTGGGGAAGCCACAGACAAATCAGTGCTACTATAAATGAATATGTTTAATCAATAAGGCATATTGTTCAACTAGTGTGGAAGAAAAAACACCTTGTAGAGTAACAGTATTTGTAAAGGTTAATCAATTCAGCTAATTGTAAATGCTCTCAGTTGTCAGTCTCTATATAGTTCCTTCTCTTTGTAGTGGTTAATTCACTGAGATGTAGCAATGTTAAGCTAGAAAGCAAGGAAGGGAAGAACAGCAGTCAAATTTCTCATTACTCTCTGTGCAGTACTCTGCCTCTGTCTGTAACATCGATATATTTACCAGAGGGAGATAATCTTTTCTTTCTGCTAGCCTGCCTTACCTCCTTCATTACACAATAAACAAAGCAAGAGGTCCATGCTTCATGGTCCAGGCAGATGAAAAGGAAATCAGGGTATTGATCTTTTTGTTCAGTTCTTTAAAGGCCAAATGTGTGACTAATCAGTGGGGTAGTTTTTGCAGTGCTCTGTACTTCATAGCCATAAAGATTTTGTTTTGTTCTCAAAGAATTGTGTCCTGTAGAAAAAAGAATAGTCAACATGATTCTGTGCTTCCAAGAACTAAAGACAGGCTCACACTACAATAAAGGAGATAGAGACTGATTACAAGTTTTTCTCTACACCAAATTAAAATCAGTGTATGAAGGGAGGTTGATGGTCTCTGACACTTGTAAGCTGTGCAATTGTTTGTTGTTTATGAAAGAGCTTAGAGTATCCTGAATCTGAAATACTAAAAGCTTTCCTTTAGGCACCCACCTCATATAATGACAAAGTTATCACATGGGCTTGAAACCACAGTTTGGTTTTGTCCCTGATGTATTTATGGTGTTTTCAGCAACTGAAATATATTAGCACCATTTAATTTTACTTTTGCAAAGCCAGCCAGAGGTCAGAGATTTCAGGTCTTCACAGAATCAATCAATATTGATTAAAGGTCAAAGCAAGTACTAAAACCACTGTGTGCACTCCCATCAAATGAAACACTGTTCTTCCCACAGCAAAAAGAATATGAGAACAGAGGGAGACATAGCTTGCCTCATCATTTTCTGCCTTCTAAGCCCCAGCTGCCAACACTGTCATTGTCCTCTCTGTGCCAGCTCCTTCTGGATCACTGCAGCCAACTGAGTCCACTATCTTCTTGGACATGTCTCAAGAAGAAAGCTCTGGATATTTCTCCTTGTATTTCAAATATCTCAACACAGGCTGTACTTGTCAAAAGCCTTCCTGGACCAGGCTCTGAGGATCGGTAACAAAGATATATCCAGGAAAATACGTATTCATACAAGGCAATTTGGCTAAGGGTATCACATCAGTGCTCCTACCTGGATGAGTGTTCCATATGACACTGAGAGCTGTATGATTGGCTCCATTGTATTTACAAGTAGATGGTCTGATATTTTGCCTCTCTTGCTTTCTATAGAGAGGTCTGTTCCTGCTATGTATATCATTAATATGTCCACATTCAAGTCAAATGATTAAAACCAAAAAGTGTTACATCAACTGAGGAAATATCTGAGGTACACATTTCATTATTGTAATGGCAATTACACTTTTAAATTTCCGTGTTTAGTGAGTTTGTATCTTTGTGCCAAATTTTTAGCAGAAAAATGTGGTAAAACGATAGCCTGTAATAGAACAAAAGAAAGAGACAACAATATGAAAGTGTGTTGTATTAAACAGAAATGTTCTTTTTAGAACTGTTATTTCAGAAACCAGTTAGGAAATAATTTGTTTATTTTACTCAAATAATTGCAACTTAAGAGTGCGACACAACTTTACAGCATAAGAAACATTAAAGAAAAGTGTGCATCTGCATAGCAACCTAGTAACAGCCTAGATGTTGAATAGTGTAAGAGATGCTGTGTCTGCCAGCTATGCTCTTTCTAAACCATAGAGACCCTTTTCCCCTATCACTGTCATCTTGATTTAACCTTCTGGATGGTGCTGTCATAACTTTAAGGAGAGCCTCCTGGGCACATTTTAGGCAGATGCCCTAGGTTTTGAACTCCTATCTTTCAGACAGCACAGCGACCTGTTACTCTGCAAGCTTTGGGTTTACATTTCTTCTTCTCATCCTTGTATTCTTCACCTATAGCATATTGCTACCTCTTATACCTTCTCCACCCTTTCTCTTCCTCCCCCCACTTCTTTTTACTTTTTTTTTAAAAAGAAACAGTTTAATTTTCTTTCCAGATGGTAAATTTTAACATCAGTTTAATAATCTCTTGAATGTATATTGGAGTATTGCTCAACTCACTTCTAAATTAAGGCACTTATTAAAAAACTTTGAAGCACTTTAACAATTTTAAATCACTGTGCACAGAGCAATTTAAAATTATTGGAGCAGTTTTATAAGCACTTGAATTTGGAGGTGATCAGAGACCTGAAAATGTGCAATACAGAGTAATTTAAAATTATTAGAGTACTTCACATTTTTTATAAGCTTTTCAGTTTGGAAGTAATCTGGTTGTGACTTGTGAGCTTGCGCATTGTAATGTGAGTTCTTCTTAGCCTTCTTCAAGGCCACAGCTTGTTAAATAAAACTGCTTCAATAATTGTAAATTGTTATACATGGGCATGTTCAGAAATCTGATGTTTCTTCTTAATTTAAACATATTTCTCACTCTAAATCTGTGAAACAGACTTTTAAGGGACATAATAACAATTTACCTTTTTTGAGAAGGATGTGTTAAGTTTTCCCAGGAATAAAAACAATACAAAATATCTACATAAAAATAGTTACAGAAGTTACATTAGAATATTTTTATAAGCCTATATTATGAATATTCAATTATGTCCAAAATCAGCCTTCCTCATGCACACAGTAATTTGTATTAAACACTAAGTACCCTTTAATTTCATGAATAAAAATTTGTCAGATCAAACTTTATATACAAAATAAGAGACAATAATATAGGAACAAAGTTGTGTTTTTCCAGGTTGTTCACACTGGTGATTAAGTATAATCCCTTGTCTTTCAGTCAAAAAATATACCTTCGTACTTGTTTAGGATAACATTTCTCAGACTCTTCTATCAGTAGCAGAAGCACCCTGGAAAGCAATCTCAAAGCAAAAGCTTCATAAGAATTCAGACTACACATAAGGGAAGATCACTGTGTAGGCATTGTTGCATATGTACAATATAAACATACAAAATATACTTTAAAAATAAAGTTCTTTCAGGTATTTTGCAGGAGGTAGTTCAGATTGGTTTTTTGCCAGTGGAAAACTTCAAACATTAAGTACAGCAGAAAAGTCAACAGAAGATTGTGCTTGCTGACACAACTGGAAACAATGAAAAGTTAACATTAATCATGAAAGAGCTGAAATGTTGTTACTTCAAAGTGCTGCAAGTCATAGACTGTGGTGTTCAGAAGAAAGCAAATAAGAGCACATTGAAGTAAGTAATGCCAAGTAACGCCAAGTAGCTTTCCATAAAATAAAACATCTCCAAGAGTTCAGTGAAAGGGCAACAGTAGCAAGACTACAGTGCTCTCTGGTAGATGAAAGCATTAGACTTTAAAGTCAGATCTGAGAGCACACATACTTGTGTTTATATTTTGTGATTTGTGTTCCCTTCTATATTCAAACTGTAAGAATGAAATGCTGGCTGATCGGTCCCATGAACAAGCAGATTTCAGACAGGCATATGGCATTAAACACTAATGCCAAAATAGCATCATAATTAATTAGCATATATCAGCAATAAATTCTGTATCTATGGCAATACTTACTGATTCAATGATTATAAAATGAGAAGCAATGATTTAACATGCAATGTTTGCATATCAAGCTGAAAAAAAAAAAAGTTCTAAAGAATCCTTTTTAGCTACCAGAAAATGAGAAAACACAAAAGGTACACTAATTGGTCAGGCAAACTGTGTTTCTCAGAGAAGGCTGGGCAACTTAAGTGAATTTAACACAACTGTGAGTTCCCTTTTTAGCTTCTAGAAACAGAAGTTGCTTGACTGTGTAACCTAATCCAGAGGTTTGGAGCTGGCAGTAAACAAAAGCATGCAGTAAAGGCTCAGAGAACTGTACAGTGCACAATACTGTGGAATAAACTGCCCGTCAGAGAAGTTTTTTCCTCTACTATTTCACAAAATAATAGTTTTGTGCCCCAAATTACAGGAAATTATATCCCTTCCTAAAAAAATACTCATGCTGCTGGATATGTTTGTTCACATAATGTGTTCCTTGCAGAGTCCCACAGAGCCCTTAATATACTAAAAAATTACACAAGTTAATGAACTAGATTACACTAAGCTCTGTATAAAAAATGTTTTTCCATTTTATCTGTTTCAAATTCCGGTCTTCAATTCCACAGTCATTGAAACAGCAGCTTTCCTATTATACAGGGTCAAGCTTCTTAATGTTACTCATCTCTTAAAAATGTCAAACCACTTTTCAATTTCCTTTCATCTACAATTTGAGTCTGGACTAAATGTCCCCTTTCTTCTGTTGTTCGCACAGATGCATTTACAAAGAATACTTCATAAAAGCTTTTGCAGGACTTGTATGTTTCTAAAATTTTTTTGTTGGGTGACTTCTCTTTCAATTTTTCTGCACATCTTTGATAGCAACACATACCAGAGCTCTTTACCAAAAGACATTAAAACTTCTTTAGAGGACTCCTGCTGCTGTTAATTCAGTAGCTATACCACTGAGCAGTTCTAGCAGTCACCACATTAGGAGCTATCAGCTGTTGTAAGCATAAAAACTCAATTGCCTTTCTTCTGCAATACATACAAGCCCATGACCCAACACTGTGTTGCAGCTCCCAGTCACCTGCAGAAAATTTGCATTTTCTCTATGAGAAGATGAGTGCCAATTACAGTAGTTTGATGTCTATTTTTTTTCCCATTCTATTTTTTTCCCCTATCCCTCATTTTAATCCCTTTCCTGGTAAATCGGAGATACACTCCCTTACTCTGCAATGTTCCTATGTAATTCCATCTAATACTGGATTTTGGCTTTGATGCCTTCAGTGCAGACATGTGCACATATTCCATTTGGACAGAAGTATGCCAAGCAGTAAACTGGATTTAATCTAGCTCTGATCTTCAAGCTAAAATTAAACAGACTATTTTAGCCTCATTTATCAGTTCATGTTCTGCTGTTTAACTTGGAGCTATGGCTATTGTATTTTTTTTTAACACATTTTATTGACTGAAATCCACTAAACCTTCTCTCCCTCATCAGCAAACACAGCCAGGCTCCCCTGTGGTTACACGCCGTGCTGTTGTCAGAGGCTTTTCTCAGCTGTTTCACTTTACAAAATCACTTGTCCCTAGTAATACATATATAATTCACATATAACTGAAATAGTTCCCCAAAAGCCATTCATCCCCAGAGGAAACTGCTCTTTAATTGTTTGTTATGCCCTCTCAGCAAGGAGGCTGACTTAGACCGTACATGTGCATCATTTTATTTAAATGACATCCTACCTTGTTACAAAAGCTGCCAGAGCTATTTGATCTTCTTCCACTAAGGCTGCCAACTACAGAAAGACCCCTGAGAACAAAGCAGCAGATGAAAAAGAAGTGCTGATCCTTCAGGCAACTCTTTTAGCCAGAGCTGTACCAGGAGCAACATGCAACAGGAAAAATACATGCTTCAAAGGTAATTACAGTGAGTTGCATCTTCCTATCTTTATTTAAGATACTTGGGATGGATTTCCTTCCCTTAGCAAGGGGAACTGCAAACAATACCAATATAAACCCAGCACTAACTTCAATCAAGAAAAAGAAGCCTCTCTCCCACCTCCTGCCATCCTCTGCAAGCATCATACCCTGTGATAATTGGCACAAGGCTGATGTCCTTTGGCAGCATATCTCCCAGACACTCTGGTGGTGACTTGGCCCTTCCTGACCTCATTCTTTTGCCTCAGTCCCCTGACCAGTTCACCTGCAAGATGCCTCAGGTTGCATTGTTTTTTTTACTGCAGCACTTGGAATCCATAGCGGCAATGTGATGTTTTAATGGGCAAGATGGGGTTTATTGCTCAGCACTGCATGCGAGAATAGTACCTCACAAAGCAATGCAAAAGCACAGTCTCAACAAAATTAGCCATTTTGCTTGACAGGTGTTTACACAAACCTTCTCTTCACTTCTAATATTTGGGAAATTTTTGCCTGAGCTTTGGTTTGATTTTCAATTTCAAATGAATTGTTAAAAAATATCCACACAAAGAAAAGCAGAATGGTTGAATTTCTGATATTAAATCTCAAAATCAACCCCTGGTTTCTCAAGCAGCCTTATGAAGAAAAGTAAAGTGTGGGGAAAACAATTCAGTCATCACACCATCCTGAAACTGGGCTGAGTTTCAAATCTGTGATGAAATGCAAAACTAGAGAGGGGTTTTAGGGTTTTTCCCTAAGGTTTCATAATAAGTGGTAGTCACAGGTTTAGATTCAACCCTAAGACAGTGAGTAAGCACATTAATTCACATTATGTCTTGTATTCCTTCCCATGAAAAAAACAAACAAACAAACCCCTCATCATTATGAGAAAGATTATAGATTTTTTTTTTCCAAACTTCTTCCCAACCCAAAAAGTACCACCTACTTTCTGGAGTCTGAGAACAAAACTTTCATCTTTGGCATAGGTTTTAAAGGATGTCCCGCAGATCCTTCAGAAGGATTACTGACCAAGCAAAGTCCTCATCTTCAGGGTCCAGATAAAATGTTCATGTCTTGAGAAAACACTACCAAAAAAAAAAAAAAAGTGGGAGTGTATTTTTGTGCTTCCTTTTGCAGCTCAGACACTATCAATAAAGGTATGAGTTATTTATCTCCTTGTCTTCTTTCAATGTTGACTGGAAGAACTCCTTGCAGCCAAGAGTAAGCACAGTACAATCCTGCTTGGGAGAAAGCTGCCAAGGGCACTGGGTTTTTAAGTGGCTGCTACCAATCCACACTGTTAGCACCTGCTGCCACTGCAGCTTATCCAAGAGCAGCACTGGCTCATTGGTTTTCCAGCGTTCCAACTGGAAGCACCAACAAACATGGCATGAATGACATGCCTAGATAGCATCTGGAGAAGACCTCAGAGGATCTGAACCTGATTTACCCCAAGGTAACCAATTCAGAAAGCCAGAAAGAAACAAAACAGATAGGCAAAGGAAAGAGTACATCTGTCAAGTAACTCATTCTTGCAACACCTCTGGTTTTATAAAAGAATCAAATACATTTTGCATATTTGTACACCTGTTTCTTTCTTTGCAGGCCAATGACAGCCCACAGAGCGCTGCATAGATTTGCCAAAAATAATTACTCTGGTCACTTAGCAATACAGAGGATCTGTCATCCAGAAACATATTGCCTAGCAACAGTTCACTTACCCTTCCTCCCTCACAATGAGCAAACGTCACCTGCCCTCCCCACCCCCACCATGTTTATATTGGCTTTCTGGCTGTTGGCAGAAACAACGGCTCACCTGTGTGTAAAACCATTCCTGATGGTAGGACTCTGTGCTGTTTAAGTCCAAGTACACGAGAGAAGATGAGTAGTGTAGTTCAATAAAACACTGGCTGCCAAGAAAAGGCATGGTTTGTTTCTGTGACAGAACTCTCTCGCAGTATGCCTGGATAAAAACGCCCTTTGAATAAAATCACCAGTGTTGTAGCTCCTGGCAAACTGTGATGTGACATAGTGAAGGAAAAGGAGGAAACAATCACACTGGACAAGCAAATATAGCACTACCCACAGCCATAGAACAATTTATTTTCATCAAAGGTTTTTCATTAGCATGTATTTCATTACTGATGTAGTGTCACACATTTGTAAACTACTTTCTAATTTTGTTTTATATGAAATCATTTAGGCAGTGATTTACAGCAAAGAACTATACCGCTCCTTAAGGAACCCCATGGAAGCTTTCCTACTTCTTTCCCCGACCCAGGCCACACCATTTATTTTTTAGGTGATGTCTGCCATCATTACAAAGGTTTTTCCTTACTTTTCTAAAAGCAATATTTTGGACAATTGCACAATTCATTTTGCTAACAACTTTGTGTGACATTCTGGAAATAGTTAGGACATCTTAAAACTTCATCAGAGATTAACATGACACAACTTTTGCCCTCTGTTACCCCACTCACCTCTCCACAGCATGTTACACTAGGGAAGCCTCAGACCTGACAGCTGTCCTTACTCTCAGTAGTGGCACAGCTGTTAAATAGCAGCTTTTCCAGAGCTGTGTGCACATTGATGACAATTATCTAGGATGATATTAATACCTTATATTTTCCCTGTGGCGCATCTGTGCTGTTTCATAATGCAAAACTTAAATATAGACTGTGGCTATATTTGTCACTGCTTGGCATGCATGTATGTTAGTAGACACATTTTAAAAATAATTTCACATTTAAAAATGTTTAAAAGTCCTCATTCTAAACATTTTTCTAAGCTAGTCAGAAATTCCTTTAAAAAAAAAAAATTAAAAAAACCAGCAAACAAACCATAAATACTTAGAGACTTACACATAATTTTGAACTGTGATAGTGCTCAACATCTAATCTCCAACTCCCACAAAACATGAGATACCAGACACCAATCTTTGTTTAAAGTACTGTCAGATGCCAGTCTTGAAATATACAACTTTGAAATGAAATTTTAACTTGAGTTGCATTTGAATAGCTTAATAACTAATATTCAGATCATCCAGTAAACAAAGATAAAAAAGGCTAAAATAAATAAAGAAATATTAATATTCTATATATTAACATTTCACTACAAGGATTACTGGAGTGTTCTTTGAATAATAGCATAGTGCTCTTATAACTGGTTGCTGTTGTATTTTATTCTATGTTCATGTTTTTTGAAAATGGTTTCAAGTTTTTGGGGAGGTCATTTAGTCATTTCAATATAGTTGCTACTTTAGTGCTTGTCATATCATGTTTCAATCTGCTACAAATTACCTCTCCTTATGACTCCAGCCCCTGCCTATTTGGCAATGATTTTATCTTTTGTTTTAAATGCTATAAAAAACTAACACAGTGTCTTTGTTTGTGTGTCAGCACCCATGATTATTTCAACTGCAGTATGAACAACTTGGGGAATAGCATTTGATAGTTAGCTACTGATGACAAACCTGGAAACTGAAAAGAAAAATACTTGCTCTTTTCATTATCAGAAACCTGATTTTTTTCCCCCTTTTTTTACATCCTCAACAGGAAAATAGCAGTTCATTAATGAAAGAGATATAATAGATCCCTAAAATAATCTCTGACAAATTGGAAGCAATTTCAATAGATGTTGATTTAAGATCCTAAAATTTGGGGGGGGGTTCTGCTTACACATTATTTGGCACATGCACTGAAGATGGGGGGGAACAACAAAAAAAAAACAAAACAAAAAAATACCCTAATTATTGTAAGGTTCTTTATAGCTTTTCAGGTCAGTTAATCACTTATAAAATTATATTTTTTGGTGATAAGCATCTAGCCACAAATTTAAAGATGGCATCTTAAATGTAAATTGATTGTTGCAGAAATATCCATACTGCATGTAACATGTGTTACACTTCTACAAATACAAATGCTCATTAGAATCCATTCATTATCTATCAACATCAGGCTTGATTCAGCACCACTGAAACATATGGGAACTTTAATATTGATCCCTACAGAAGCAGAAATACACTAACACTATTGAACATATGTCCAGATAGAAAGTCCAAAGCACATTTTGAATATAATACCACACAGAACAAAAAGCTGAAGTGGATGAAGTCAGGTTTAAAGTGTACACAGTGAAAAATAAACAGAACAGATGACAGATGCAATAAAGCAGGGTAAAGATGGGAAAACAGGATGATTACTAGCAGGAACAAACTGTGCTTCTCAAAGTTCTGTATTACAAGAAATTCTGATGTGCAAGATGCATACTAGAGAAAGTAAAATACAGATTATATACTTCAAAAACAAATACTCTTCTGACTGCACAAGAAACACTGACAAAACAAAATACAGAGGCTTTTCCTGTGCTTCATTTTCCTCTCTAAGCTCATGTGCCTTCTAGATTTAAAACAAAGATTTCTAAGATATTCAGGATACTTTCTCTTCAACTAGTATAGCTTTCCTTGTAGAACAGGCAGTCTCTCCTCACTTGATTGCTAAGTCATATTGTATTTCATTTTTTCCATTTTCATGCTGAGATAGTCTCTTTCACTTATAGACTTTAAATTCACCTGAACCCACTGTCAGTTGTCAGTTGCATCATCATCAAGTCATTAGTCTCCATTTCACTGAATTCTTACTGAGTTAGTACCAAGGGAGTTAGAACCCAGAGAAAAAGAAGTAGCACAGTATAAGTAGCAGAAGGTTTTATATTCAGTGCTGCTCCACTGAGCCAGATCTTGAAAACCCTGTCAAGGATCAGGTTACCTCATACTCAGATATTTTGTTTATTAACCTTCAATTCACTTAGATTTGCCTCACAGACTTCAACTTCAGAACACAGAATTTGCTGGCCTTAAAAGCAGTGCCCAGAGTGCAAAAATGTCCCAGATTGTTACACAGCTCCGTAGCAATGCCTACAACTAGCACTGGTAGAAACTGGCCCATCCATACCACCGGGAAGGAGCAATTTACACTGAACTGACAGAGCAAAAAAGAGAATTGTTTGGTCTCTGCAAGAGCTACCAGCATCACTTGTTCTAATACTACACAATGGTGGAAACATACTTGAAAATTTTCAGCTTAAGCAAAGCCTACTTGAGCTAAGCATATCTGTTCCCAGTCTCAGTGTATTAACTGCTTGTTCTTGCTCCTCATTCCAGTCACAAACTGTATGTGAAGAGCTGCTGATTTTCTTAATTTTTTTTGGTTAATTTTCAAAATTTTCTATACCAAAAGCTACCTTGACCTTATTGAACTAAGTAAGCATTTGTTTTGGGCTTCATACTTGCTTATAATTGTTATGAGTCCACACAGTCAATGAGAAGCAGAGGTGAAGGGAGAAGAGAGCCAGCCAAAAATGAGAGGCTTAAGCCATATGGAGAAATCAAGGGATATAGCTGATGTAGATGCTGCCAGCATTGCTTCTTCCTCCCTGCTTGGTATTTTTGAAAGCCACCTTAGACTTCTGAAACTCTCTCAGGCCTTGCTGTGCAGCACAAGGAACTATTCTCCAGTAAATGAGATAGCACTGATCTGCGTCTTTTCTAAAATGCGAGGAGTTAAAAAATAAAAAGGAGACCTAAGGGTTCTCCCACAACTGCAAACAGCCATTTTATTAGCAGACCTGGATGCCTGCATAGCTTCACTGAAATTAACAGGACAGGAAGGAAGAGGAACACATGAGGTAGGAGTAAACGGATAGAGCAGGGATGGTAAATCAGGATAAAATTATGATTGTAGCAAGACCTTCCTGCAAGAAAGTCAGCACTTTTCTCTTGCCTGAGGCTGGACATCTTTGCTCATTTGGCATCCATGCCTTAATTAAAAGTTATGAAAAAACTGTGAACATCCATAATGCTGTATCAACAAATGGATATGGTTGAGCAACTGAGAAATTGTGTATGGAAGAGAACTGAGCAAAGGAGTTCTAAATGGAAATGTCCACACAACAATTCAGTCCCATCTGATTTTTGTGGATAAAGAAATATGCTACAGTTAAACCAGGTCTTGGAAAAATTTTCTTAGAAACATAAAATAGTGCATCCACAGATGCAAGACTCTTTTCGTTCCTTCATGAACTGAGTAGATGAGTGTAGGAAATACCTCCCACACTAATTTTACATCTGAGTGCTAGTCTCCCACAGAACTGAACAATACCAAGTTATGTACCCCAGGTGGCTTTTGGTTTAATTTGTTGGCAAAGAATAGTACAAATTCTGTGGGATTATGTGTTCATGATAGGCACAACATTTTGCTCAAATTGATTTTTAACAACTGAATACCAAAAGATCAAAAGTTATTTTGCAAAGTATTACATTTACTGAAAAAATAAAATGAAAATCTTAGCCATGCACTTGTTATATAGTCCTGACTCCTGCGGGGAGTGTAAATGCTCACTACTTACATGTCTGCTTCTGTATTCATTATTGCTTACACTAATGCAGTTGACATTATTGCTTAAAGTACACAGTAAAGTGCTACTGCTAGGATTTGATTCCTATTGCTAAGTGCTGAACAAATGTATTGGAATGACATGTCTTCCCTTTGTGGATGGAGCATAGCAATGGGGGAGTTGGGAGATAGTCTCTCTTGCAAAATTGTGTGCTAAATTAAGCACAAAACATTTAGCAGCTCATCATCATTGTATCGCTAGATTCACCACAGCTGATAATTTTTCAAGAAGTAACTCACAAACATCTTGGAATACAGTTAAAAAGGAGCACCTCACCATATACCACTGTAGATTTCAGCAGAAATATGCATTTGTAGCCCAACAGCTGGAAATAATTCCAACATATGAATGCTCTTATTTTCAGCATTCTTTTTGTATAGTTAGTTACAGAAACACTTCCAGAAATATCTATGATATAAATGATTCCCACAAAGGAAATGAAATCAAAGTATTAAGAATAGCCTTTCACATTTTTCAAAGTAAAAAGTAACCTGAAATCTGAATTTCCCCTTTTCTTTAGCTTTTAAAAATCATTTAGCTGTTTACTGTAATAGTTTTTACTCAAGCATGGTCAAAGAATGCCAGGCATGGTTTAGTATTTCTTTGTGATGCAACAACAACGTAGAGAGGATAAGAACAGTCTGAAAAGTCTGTCTCCCATAGGCACAGAGCACCAGCTCTCAATACTGGAGTAGTAAATAGAAGTCAGTGTCCTGACTGTTTTAATACTTGATTTACTAGTTCTTCAATTTCATTCTTTCAAATTCAGCAGTTTTAGTTTTTCTAAAGATTAACCTATTCCTCAGGTGATCAGCAACCTTTCACTTGGCCAAATGGCTGTAGAACAGGAGAGTCATCATGAATTAAACTGTCTTTGGTGAACTGCTGCACACCTGCAGATAATTAGATGAACTTTCCTTAGCTCGACTCTAGATGACTCTCACAGCAACAAGGGCAACTGCATGCAATAAGGTCTTCGCTGTGGAGAAAGTGTTTCCCTACAGGTCTGCCTTCCAGTCAGAAAGCAGCAAAGCAAGCAAGCCCACAAACACACATGTTGGGCTTGCCACTTAAACCAGAGACAACCACTAACCTCTTCAAGGGGAGTAAGACATAATTCATCAACATGATGAGACATATAAATTGATGTTGAAATATAAAGTAATATATTTTGCTTAATGTATCTTCATTTTGCTTTTTGTTTTACATTTTACATTCTTTTCTGGGAAGACTCATTTCTTCACATTCAACTTCAAGTCCTGAAGAAAACAGGAAAACCTGAACCCCTCAATGCAGGACTCCTGGCCACCTCAGCTCGTTGCAGAATTATTGTATGGAATAAATAGCACAGCTCTAAATACCAGATCTGAGGAACTTTCCCTAAAAAACTGTGACACTTCACAGAAAGGTATTACGGGCTATGTTGTCAGCTGACCTACAGATGAGCAAGTCAGCAGCATGGGTGCCTGCTGCATGGGATATGGAGTTAGGTTAGCAAACTTAGCTAACTATGGAGCTGGTTAGCTAACTTTTACACTCTTATTTCAAAACAGAAAGTACACATCCATATTTCCACACAGATTGTGATCTTCCAACAGGCACAACATGAGGAGATGAAGTACTGTCTCAGCTAAAGAATACACTATACAGGCTCAAAGAAGTTAGCACAGAGAAGCTCAACTGTTGTCATATTTTGATTCAGTTATAGTATTAATCATCAAAATACTAGTAAGGTGAAAAAGCACAAAAGAGGTGTTTTGTAAGGGTGCTTATCAGACCTTCAAAGCATTAAGGGCGCCTGGATGTAGGAAAATAAGGAGGTTGGATGGTGCCACTGATTTTTTGCTGCTTCTCTTGTGGGTTTATTAGTGGTTTCTTTCACTACCTCACAGGTTGTGGATGAAAAAAAATAGTCATTACTTCCTGGGCAGAAGTCTGAAGGATCCCAGAAAAGAATGTGACAAATTGCCATTCGGTCCAAATATTTATATATTCAGGAAATATTAGTCTTCACATGCAAACTACAGGGTCTATATAGACGCTTTCTTTGGCACCACTGTGTTGCATACTGTAATTTCTCATTAGCAGCAAAGTCCTCAACTACAATCTAACTCAGGAAAACTGTAAATACATTTTACATTAGACATTTTGTTCCTCAATTATTTTCACATGTTCCTAATAAACCTCCCTGCTGTGGAAACTGTTGGACAGGAATATGTTCAAGAAAACAGAATGTTGCCTTAAATTATTTTCCACTAAAAAAAAAATTAAAATATCTAATTGTAGCTATAATGAACAATGATAGTTTAAAAATAATATTATGCCATACAGTTTGAGTGGCAGTTTGCTGTTATGAGTGAGACAGTTAAATATATTTTTGACAGTTCAATGAGGGTGAAAGTTTAGATTTTTAAAAAGGTTTTTACAAATACTCTATTTTTACTACAATAATACCAACAAAAAAGTGGGCGACTGTTAATACCAATTCTGTTATTTATTTAAGCGTTGAATTTTTACCACGAGCATTTAACCGCTTTTAATTATGGGCAGCTTGGAAGCCCATAAATTAAAGTTTCTACCATTTCTCACATTCCTGTCCTAACTCATGCTTTGACCACTTCTAATCTCTAATAACCTAGTGACAGGTTTCCTCTCCTGAACCACCTGTGAAAAAGAAGAAGGTTTGGGAAGGTTTGGGAAGGTTTGGGAAGGTTTGGGAAGGGAAGGT
>JAWWEW010000088.1:16681573-16695219 GCA_035583185.1 Anabacerthia variegaticeps | reverse complement strand
AGAAACTAATATGATTTAGATAAATTTATACAGATTTTTTTTCTCTCAATATATGTTATCAGCAGATTTAAAATGTTTAGTTATCGTCATTTCTGCCAATAAACACGTCTCCAGTTTTCACTTTTCAAAGCAACAACCCTATTTTCTTTAGTTGAGAAGGCAGACTTCATAAGCAATGTAATTTTATCAAGTTTGTTATTAAAAATTAATGCGGAAATTAAGCAAAGTTTAAGCACTGGGTTTTAAGATTTATTTTTCATTATGTCTTTTATAAAATACCTTTATTAATATTCTGTGAAATAAGAAATCTACAGCATCACTAATGAAACCTTTTAAGTAGTAATCTTTCAGAATCCTTCCTTGTAATACTTGAGCATTTGCAGTATTAAACCAATGAAATTCACACATACTGCAATGGAGTAGTGGAGTGATTATTACAACATTTTTTCCAAAGTACCATAGGCTTTAGATGATTAGAGAGAAGTCTTATATTTTAAACTTTTTGCCAACAGTGAGGCTTTATGCTGAGTTGGATCATGGATAGATTGCAATATAATGTATGTTGACAGTTTAATAACATGGGTTACTATCCTTAGTTTGCTTTATGATGTAATACATCTTTATAGCAGTCCCCTGAGATTTCTACTATGATTTTCAAAGCAGAGAGAACTCCATAAACTAAAAGACTCTGAGCAAGATTTCTATTTCCTGTATACTTTGGAAATTTTCCTGAAAAATAAATAGGTGCTACAACTTTTTTAAGTTTTTCTGACATGACTTTTTGTTTTTCTAGTCATGTAATAGATTTTAAAGGTACATTTCATATAAAGTTATCCATTTTTTAAAGGTTCCCTTCTAGAATGAATAGTCTTATTTTTCAAATCTCTAGGGGAATTTTCTGTTCCATAAAACACAGTAACTGATTTTATTTTCCTCTCTTTCAATTGACATTATACATGCATTTAGATAATGCTATTTGCAAATGTTTCCAAGTAAAGGTCACACGTGTTTGGACTAATTATCTCTCGTGTTTTGACAAGTACATGCACAGTAGTGGTTAAATATCAAGCAATGTAAATCTAAATAATGAAATAAAATAAAAGAATTATGTAATTCTTCAATGGCTCTCATTTAATTTTTACAGGTAGTCAGGTAAAGAAACTAATTAGAATGGAAGGAAACTGTTACTTTTAATTATATATTGGTCCAAGTGAGAATATCTTGAAAGGATATTCAATCTACTTTAGTATTAAATAAATTCAATTGCCAGCTTTCAAAGTATTCTTGTGACACTAGATTTCAGAAACTACTGAAAGCAAATTCTTTATTTAATATATTTCTGCTCATATTGTGTTTCAAGTGTAATCACTTTTCAGAATGATGCCTGTGGACTATGTTGTTCAAATGTTTTCAAATGCTACTGCTAACATATGATTTGTTGTGATTATTCATATATTTGTCTAAATAGATGATTACCTAAACAATATGGTATTCTTCCCTACACCAAGTTGGCAGACCACACAGAAAATTTTTCAGGACACTTTTACAAAGGGGTTTTGGTATGAACAGTTCATATAAGCTCAGCTGCTCTATCCACACCAGTATTTATGGCACATCCTTTCCACTCACATTGCGTAAACAAAAATTTGTTCATCCAAATGTTTGCAGAAAGTGCATAAATGTAGGCTGACATAAATGTGTACAGTTTGCCAAACAAGCATTAACATACACTTTCTTAAACTATGCACAAGCTATACCTTCCTGTTGAAATAAACCTATTGTAAAATAAAACTCATTAGGACATTCCTGAAGAACACTTTGAGAGACCACCAGTTCAAAGAAGGTCAAATTGTGTGATTACAGATACTCTTTATAGACAAAAAAGCAGAAGCTGGAACATCTGACCCAAAAGGTCTTTTACTTATCATTTAACCCCTCCTCTTTTCATCATCCTTTTGCTGAATCTGGGTAAGTGCTGCAACCAGTGAACTCCCCAAAGCCTCTCAAGAAAAAATCAGTCATAGACCCCACAGGAGAAACACTTATATTTTTCACCATCAGCGGTCACGCTGGCCTCTTGCCAAGAGCCTGAGGGCCATACCTAATTGACATTCACATCTACATACATTGTCACCCCTGGAAAACATAAGCATACACACAACCATAACATTTGCTTAGGCTAGTACCACTGACAAGATAAGCATGACTGGTCAAATTGACTGCAAACCACTGGTTTTCCTGCATCCCACTGCCACACTGCACCTCCATGGAGAGTGCTGAGCATCCTGCAGGCCACAAACCCCCACAGCGCCAGAGATGCACAGGATCACATATCTAAACGTCCTTAGTAAACCATGCCTAAAGATAGGTGCTAAACAGTGCTGAAAAACCAGACCATTCAACCCTATCAACCACTGTCAAAACACAGTATTGATAAAGCTTTGTTCCTATGACCATAATCTTGGTAGCACAGTGCAGCTTCCTGGGTTTGGTCCTTATTTTTTTTTTTTTTTTTTTTTTGACCTGCTATGAAAATAAAAATCCTACCTAGTTCCTTGCTAGTCATAAAATAGGTGGTTCCTAGTTGTGTCATTGGGCTTACTGCATGACTGGCAGACTTCATTATTATTTCTGTGACTGATCATAGCTCTTACTCTGCCTGTGTATCCCAACAGGAATGCCAAAAGAGCATACATTTGTTCGAGACAAATTTCACTGACACAAAAGAATGATTTTAGTAGAGAAAATTATTAATACTATAAAATTCACTTCACCTTAACTTGTGCATACATGCACACCCACCCACACCCCTTTTATTACTGTGTTAGACAGGTGCCCTTTTATATGTATCACATAAGTGATCAACTCCCTCTTGACCTGCACACAGGTAGCTCCACTGGGACTCCCTCGGGCTAAGATCACAACTCACTACAGTTTCATCTACA
The DNA here is from genome assembly GCA_035583185.1 of Anabacerthia variegaticeps. Lineage (NCBI taxonomy): Eukaryota > Metazoa > Chordata > Aves > Passeriformes > Furnariidae > Anabacerthia > Anabacerthia variegaticeps. Next base: position 16,692,274 of record JAWWEW010000088.1, on the reverse strand, counting down.
TGGGTGTCAAGAAGAGGCTTTAGCACCTTGCACATTCTGCAAATCATTACGATAGAGAAAATGCAATGCTCAGCTTACCAGTCAGCATTGTGCTGCAGACTGCAAGTCTCATTTGCCCTCTACATTATAATGAATATATACTCCAGTATCAGTTCTCAGTTTCTGGACCACTAAAATAAAAGTCATTATATTTAATGTAGGCAGAAGAACAAACAAACAAAGCAAAACAAAAAAATAAACAAAAAACCAACACACGACAATAGTGAATTAAGAATTAACTCTGGAAACAGGACAGAGCACCTCTTATTCTATTTCATAATGTTTATGGAAACAGAAAAAAAAAAAAAGTGTGTTATTAATCTGTGGGTTACCTTCACTTTCTACAGATAATTTTTTTTAAATGGTTTCAGAAAATTATATGAACTCAAATCTTACAAAGCCCATTTAAAGCCTGATGCAAAGTGAAGGTAAGTATTTAGAACCATGGACCAACACAGTTCATAACAACAGCTGAATTTTGCGTCACTGATTTCTTCCTACCCTTTCTGCAAGCATTACCTTCGCAGCTGAAACCATACAAGTACTAATATCAGTATTTGCAGAACTTACATCTAACATCTTCTGATATACTTAAGAAATTGAAGCATCAAACCCTTCAGCATGCAATCTCTTGGTAAATATGCTCAATCCTATCCCTGGAGCTTTTTGCAGATAACGGTGAATTAATGCCAGACACCTGACCCACTGTTCTTCACTCTCTTGTCTTCCACTAATAGCTGATAAATCTGTTTTTTTTGAGAAGAACCAAAAAGCAATCAACACTGGACCACGTCATGTGAAATATTTATTTGGGCAGCAAAAGCTATCACTGTCACTGAAACTGAGTGACAGCAAACCAGGGCATTATTCTGGCCAGCAGATGGGATAAGTACAGCAACTAAGGTTTATGTTCACAAGATTGAAACATTTGATCTATTTCATTGTAAATTGAATCCCCCAGGCAGGCTTATTTGGGATCCTGGGTGGGAGTTTTTTCGAGTCTCCAAATACTGCTATATCTGATCTAAGAAACTATCCAAAGGAAATATATTGATACCAAAGAATTGAATAGTATGGCTGCAGGAAAAAGTTGTCTATAGGTACTCGAGTCACACAAAACAGTAGTGCAACAAAATGTTGATGCATCAAATATGTAAATGATCATATTACAATTAGAAAGTCATTGCAAAGGATTAAAGACATAATTGGCAGAGTTCCTACCAGTTAGATCTAATCTCTAGCACACATCAGCTGTAGCTTGGCTTGTCTTGTTAGGTAAACAAAATGTGTCTTGACTGTCATTGCCATAAAATATTAATGCACTGGAAGTCTCTAACCCTTGCTAAGCATAAGGCCTATTATCACACTTAAGAGCAAAGCAATCTAATAAATCTCTGGCTATATAAAAACTAAGTCAGCTGGCAGAGACAGTTGTCTCCCTAAGGGATAGTAACAGACTAATCTTCAACTGCAGCAGCTGCAGTTCCAGAGAAATTATGTTTCTGCTGCTCAGTAGAAATACATTTGTGCTGAATTCTGTTATTTGAACTCTAATGGAATCATTAGGAGTACCCATATATTATCTAAAATACAAAATGAACTAACAAAAACATCTACAACATAGGTTTATTATAGGCATATTTTTTTCATTATTGTGTTTGGTCTTTGTTGCTTTTAGTTGCATTCAAATAAAAGCTGAACTGGATGCTTCTAATACACATTTTCCAGCAACATCAAGCTCATACATAAATAATCTTCTGTGTTAACTGAGCACTGAGATGATGTCCTTAATTGAAAACAACTTACTTGTTTGGCACTGGTATGAGGTCCTTGAGGCTGTATTTAACCATAAACACAATATTGTCATATACTTTGTAACAGAACAGATAACATCACGATTATGTTATTTTTATGGAGTACTTAGGGAACATACTGTGTTATTCAAGAGAGACAAATCACCAGAGACATACAAGACTGCACATACAAAAAGTAGTTAAGAGAAAAAATCCCATAGTCAGAACATTATAAATATTATTTTTTCAGTATGTCTGGTATTAGTAGGGAATTAGTATGCTCTCAAAATGGACTGGGACAACCCCTAAGTTGCAAGAGTCACATCTTTAGGTAATACTAAAAGATTTCATAGGAAGAATGCATGCTGAAAAAAGGATGTTAAAATATGCTACAAGCAAAGTTCGTTGTTCCTGAAAAGGGTTTTTTGATCCTTTATTTGACAAAATAAATTCTTATATATTGTGCTTGATTTCACATTTTCCATTCAATTCTATTTTAAGTGAATATTAATAGAGTTTAGATTTTTCAGTGTAAATCTTATAAAATCAAAATAATTTCTTTCTTGATAACTGGATTCTATCTACTTGGTCCCACAGAAAACCGTGGAATAGTTGAATCTGAAAAGGACATGGGTAGTTCAAGCACTGCTTAAAGCACTGTGAAGTCAGGGGTCGACCTTGGCTGAACACTAGCTAGTCACTAAAGCTTCTCTCTCACTCCCCTCTGCGACTGGACAGAGGAGAGAAAATATAACAAAGCATTCATGAGATGAGATTAGAAAGATCACTTACTGATCACTTCACAGGCAAAATAGACTCAAAGTGGGGATATTAATTAAATTTATTACTAACAGAATCAGAGCAAGAGAATGAGAAGTAACGTAAATCTTAAAAATACCTTCCGCCCGTCACTCTCTTTCCCAACTCTTCCCCCTTCCCCCCAGCAGCACAGGGGGATGGTGAATGAGGGTTACAGTCAGTTGTTTTTTCTGCTGCTGCTCAGGGAGAGAAGTCCTTCCCCTGCTCCCCATGGGGTCCCTCCCACAGGAGTCCTTCTCAAACTTGTCCAGCAGGAGTTCATCCCACAAGCAATAGTTCTTCACAAACTGCCTCAGTGTGGGTCATTTTACCACAGAGTGCAGTCCTTCAGGCACTCCAGTATGAGGCTGCTCCAGTATGAGTGCCTCACAGGGCGACAAGTTCTACCCAGGGAAAAGCTGCTCCAGTGTGGGCTCCTCTCCCCATGGGTCAGCAGGTCCCTGCCAAGACCGTGTTCCAGGAGGCTACGGACCTCCCAGGGGCCATAGCCTCTTTCACACATCCATCTGTTCTGACACAGGGCTCTTTCACAGGCTGCAGGTGGATCTCTGCACTCCCATGGTCTTCAATGGGCTAGAGGGGTACAGCTGCCTCACCATGGTATTCACCAAAGGCTGCAGAGGAACCTCAGCTCTGGTGCCTGAAGCACCTCCTCCCACTCCTTCTGCACTGACCTTGGTGTCTGCACAGTTGTTCAGGTGTTCTCACTCTGCTCTTCTCTGGCTGCAATTTTCATCTGTCCAATAACCTTTTTTTCCCTTCTTCCATATGTTATCACAGAGGTGTTACTCTCATTCCTTATCGGCTTGACCAGTGGTAGGTCAACCCTGGACCTAGATGGCAATGCCTGGAGCTGGCATTGGCTCTACCATGAAGGAAGTTTCTAACAGCTTCTTGCAGGAGCCACCCCTGTAGCACTGCCCCCTCCCCCATTTCTCCTTTGGCCTGGCCACCGAAAGTGCCACAGAAAAACAGTACACTAATATTGTGCTGGATCTGGCTGAGGTGGATTTCATTTCCCCATAGCAGCCCTCACTGCCATGTGCTTTGCATTGGCAGCTACAAAGATGCTGATAACACACGTGATTTGGCTGCTTCTGGGCAGTGCTGGCACAGCATTGTCTCTCAACATTCCCTCCTCCCCACATTGAGGGCAACATCCTGGGAGGGGACACACCCAGGCCAGATGACCCAAACTAACCAAAGGGATATTCCATACCATATGACACCAGCTCAGATATGAAAGCTAAGAAAAGAAGTAGTTTTCCTCTTCACTTATGGACACACAAACTTTTACTTGTGCTTTAGTGAACAGCCTTATCTCAGCCTACAAGTTATTTTTCCATCTTATTCTCTCTCTCCTGTCCAGCTGGGAAGGGAAAATGATAGAGAAACTTGGTGAACACCTGGCAGTGAGCCCAGATCAACCCACTACAGTCAGGTTGCTCAGAATTCCATCCAGGAATTTGAATATCTCCCAGAATACAGATCTCACAACACCACCAGTCAATCTGTTCCAGTATTTAATTATCCCTATGGTGAATATTTTCCTCTGATAGAATCTGAATTTCCTCCTTTCCAGCTTCTGATTCTTTTTTTCTACCATTCTATTGCACCTTCAATACTAACTCTAACTTCAAGTCAAGTCTGACTACGTCTTCCCTATTTCCTACCATTTCATAAATGTAAGCTGCAATAAGGTCTTATGTCTATCTCCTTCCCTGAGCCTGAAAAAACCTAGTTGCCTCAGCCTTTCCCTATACACCACATGCTCCAGAAATCAGCCATTCTGGAGCACTTTCACTAGACTCTTTCCACTATGTCAACATCTTTCCTGTTGTAAGGAACTAAAAAGGACACAGTGTCACAGTCCACTAGGAATGAAGGATCAGTCCACAGCCCAGGGAGGTGAGAAGAGAGTGGAACATCTATTCAGAGAACACTGGACTTATATAGGGTTCGGGTTGGAAGCTACTAGAACATAGGTGGAGCGTGACAAATAAGGGTAAGGTAAGGCAGAGTTGGACCAAATAAGGGGGAGAGGGGAGTGGCTAACCTTATAAGGTAGTGCTGCCCTGCACCACCAGTTAGCCAATAGAAAAACAGAAAGGAAGCTACCAATGGGGAAGGTGTAACTGGGGTCCAAACAGCTAATGGGGATAACCGTAGAAACATATGAAATAGCTATCTGTCTAATACAATAACCATCTAACTATCTTAAAAAATTTTTAAACATGGGAGCCAGTCCATTAACCTTGTAGCTGCTTGTAGGTCGATGGTCTTCAGATGTTTTATTTTAGTGAAATCTCCATCCATTCATAGAAGTTTTCCTCGCAGTCATCATTCTGTCCTCCTACAACACAGCATTCCAAATGTAGTTTCACTACATTTGGACTGAACATAAGAGGGATAATGATTTCACTTAACCTGCTGGCTGCATTACTGCTAATACTTCTACACACCAAAAAGTACAATAGCTGAAGTCATCCAGGACTTAGGAGTTTTGAAGTCATTCAAGATAGTGCCAGCATGGACTCCTACAATAAAAGTGATTGTCATCTGATTATAAATTACTTGTATGATATAGTGGGAACAGCAGGTGGAAGAACAGAAGCATGTGAACACACAGTGAGAACTCTGATGCATTTTTGTAACTAAATATTTAAAATTTTCTGTAACTGTTCTGTTACATTCTTCCATTGTAAACCATTCCTTTTTTCCCCCTTTTGCAGAAACAGAGAAAATTGTCCTCTCTATTCTTCCATGTGTCTTTTTCCGTTTCTTGTATCTGCCATGATTTTGGTTTTTTTCGGTGACATCCTGATCAGTTCATCAATTTCCAATGCTGAACATAATTTTAAGTTTTCTGGAAAGGTGCAGAGACTGCCAAAAGCACTGCTTATCTACAAGAGAAGTCAGCTCCTAAAACCACATGAGAAACTGAGAAAGTTGTAGCTATTCAGATTCAAAATAAGATAGATGCATATAAAAGCATATCTGAAACAGGAAAACATACGTCAAGCAGCTCCTGAATGGCATTCTTCATAAGAATAAAGAGGTATGAGAAGATGTGAAAGGCAGCAAATTTTGAACTGATGAAAGGAAACACTCCTTTTACAAAACTCTACCAATAGAAATCTTTGGTATAATATATCACTAGAAATTAGTATCATAGCAGGATGCTAAGATTAGGCATTACTGTAATATTAGTTATTATTGCCTACATTTAAAGATACTTAAGGTTTCAAAACTCAGTGTTCTACTCTTTTGAAAAAAAAAAAAAAGAAAAACTGTACAAGGTTGCTTAAGCAAGCATAATTGACTCCCTTGTGCATATGCGTTATGATACAATCTTCATGATTACCTACCTACAAGATTACTTGCTATTGCCTCAAATACTGATAATTCCTAGCATTGAAGTGTTTGCCTTTTCATCCCTAATAGCATTTCTAATTTCTTTCCTTTCTTCTAAATTTAAAAATAAATTTTCCATATGTAAACCCACAGTGAGCTTCAGGATGCTCAAACTGTTAATACCACCAGTTAAGCAGACAGTACCTGAATAATGACATAACTGGCTGCAGAGGTGTCTCAGTTTTAAAAAAACCAAAATGTCTGTCAAGCAAAGTGAGGATGCCCTCTTCCTGAATGAGGAAGAGCGCCTCCCTCTCCTTGAGCCACCAAAACCTTTGAAATTAAGAGACTTTAGGCAGAAAATGTAGAAAAGAGGGTAACAGTTCCTTACCACAAATACACAGAACAAAAAGAAAAGAAGCAGAACAAGCAACAACACGCAACCAAAACGTTCAAACACTGAAGTCCCACTTTGCCTGGCAGTGTAGGTATAGCCACAAACAGCAACGGGCGCTGCTGGGCCCGGGAAAAGTGAGGGCTGCACTTGCTCCCCTTCCCTTCCCCCTTCCACTGTGGTAAGGGGAAACAATTCAAGCAAGAGGTTCTTCAGCACCCATGACAAGTGGGAGATTCTTTCACTGTTAAATCAGCTAGGGACAGAAGGGACAGTCAATGACTTTTGAAATTGTTTCTAACACCAGACCAGGTAAAACTCTGGATCTAGAGTTAACTACATAACAATACCAGCCACTTCTCTCAGCCGCATCAACACTTTTTCCCATGTTGCATCTTTACATCAAGAATTATTCTGTTTTTCTCCATAATTGAGGCCTTTTCTTTTGCCTGTCCTGACTGCCATGAAATTTTGTATTACTTTTTCTATTGCCTTCTGACACCCTGCCCTGGTGATCCCCAAAGGCCAATAAAAATGCTGCTTTCTGGTTAAGAAATTTCCAAGGAGGTTCCCAAATCAGTTCCAAATCTTCGGAAGTTTGCTTGTACTGTAAACTGGACACAGAACGAAACATCTCTCTGATCCTGGTGAAACATGGTATCTTTGCTTTCAGGAGACAGGAGTCACTGTGCCTACACAGGAGTGACTGCTGGGATTACCTTGCAGTTCAGGTGTGCTGCCTAAAAACACTCTTGCTGCAGCTGGAGTAGTCACAGTGAAGACTGATTCAATGAACCAGTCACAATATCTATGCTTTCCTAGGTACCTATTTAAATATGTGGGCCAGACAAAGGCAGTAAAATGTAGATGAGGCAGTAGAATGATCTGTAGTAATACTGTGGATCCATGAATAACCTTCTCTATTACAGTCCAGTCACAAGTCTTCATGTATTTCCTGTCAAGTCAAGCCTGTGAATTGCAAGTGGTGTTCATTTATTCATATAGTTGCCTAGATAGCCAAAAGTGTCAAATTATTATGCAGCTTTTTAGCAAATAGTGATCTGGAAACAAATAGGGATTCTGTACTTTCATCGCTGAGCAGTTTTATCAAGGTTGAGACACATGAAGCTAGATCCTGATCTCATTTAAAGAGGGAATATAAGCTTAGCAACTTAGCAGATTCAGCCTGGAAAAAAACATCAGAATCTGGCTCATGAAGTCAAATCACTGAACCATTGCTTAATTACATTTGTTTAAAGCAATAGGAAAACAGTGGCACCTACCTCCACAGAAAATGGGAAGATTAAAAGGATAGATTATTAATGTAACACTCTGCTAAAGTGCTATCTGTGTTAGGTCAGCTAAATCGAATCAATTTGTTAGAGACTCTGTCCTACCCATTAATATTTCCTTTCCATCAAATGGGAAAAACAACTCCCAGGTGCATTTTATTCCCAAGGGTATGAGAGGTATAATCCTAACACATCACACTCACTTAATTGTTCATCCCGCCTTTTAAAAACAGACCAAAATAGTCATACAGATTTCTTAGGGCTTTGAGATCACACTTATTTTGGGAGTAGGTGTTAATAAGGCATAGATATTTTCTTGAGCATTTACTCATTGGCATTTATGTAACTCAGAAGTAGATTTGCTTTGTAAAGAAAGAAATTTTCTAAAAGTGGTTATTGTCTTGGTACTTTCTATACCGTCTCATTGATCATAATGATGAATTTGTTACAGTTCAAAAAAGTCTAAATAAAATTTCGAGTTTATGAATTCTGGCAGTTGCTGTCAACAGCACAGTTCAGATTCAGAAAATATTTTGCACTTGACTAAGGTTCACCCAGTAACTAAATCAACCAGTCATTTTAAAAACCTTCCAAACAACAAACACCAGCTGTTTGTGCATTTTTTTTGAAAACAAGGAACATCACCTGAACATAGAATAATAGAATGGTTTGAGTTGGAAGGGATCTTAAAGATCATCTAGTTCCAATACCCCCATGAAGGGCATGGATGCCATCCAATAGATCAGGTTGTTCAGGGCCCCATCCAACCTGGCTTCAAACACTTCCAGGCAAGGGTCATCCACAACTTCTCTGTTCCAGTGCCTTAATACCCTTGGGTAAAGAATTTCTTCCTCACATCTTAGCTATATCACTCCTCTTTCAGTTTAAAACAATTCTCACTTATCCTATCACTATATAACTGTGTAAAAATCTCCCTATTTTTCAAAAGCCTCCATTATCCATGGGAGGGCTGCTGTAAGGTCTCCTTGGAGCCTTCTCCAAGCTGAAAAACTTCATGTCTCTCAGCCTGTCATAGGAATGGTTTTCCAGCCTCTGGTCATCTTTGTGGCTCTCCTCTAGACCCATTCTAACAGGTTCACACCCTTCTTGTGCTGCGCACCCCACAACTGAATGCAGCACTCCAGGTGGGGTCTCACTAGAGCAGAGCAGAGGGGCAGAATCCCCTCCCTCAACTTCCTGGACATGCTGCTTTTAGTGCAGCCTAGGATGTGGCTGGCATTCTGGGCTGTCAGCGAACACTGTTGTCTCACGACCACTTGTCATCCACCAGAACCCCTAGATCTTTCTCAGCAGGGCTGTTCTCAGTGACTTCTCTCAGTCTGTACTATGTCTGGGATTGTCCCAACGCAGGTGCAGCACCTTGAACTTGGACTTGTTGAATTTCCTGAGGTTGCTATAGGTCCGTTTCTCAAGTTTGTCCAAGTCCCTGTGGATGGATTCCTTTCCATTCTGTCAGCTGCAACTGGTTATTTTGAATACTAGTCTCTGATATTTTCTTGGGTTATACTCTCAGCATATTTTATATAGCTTTACACAAGAAACTGAAAGTGTCTTTGGAATAGTTGATGATATTGTTTAAAATCAGCAACTGGATTCAGAGGGTGTAATTGTTACAAATACTATGATCATCTATCCTCCTTCAAAGTGCTTAGTTCCTCAAAAGTCTTTATTTATTTGAGAGAATTTTATTGATTTAATCTGGCTCAGATTTCCTGCAAAGCTTCATCTATTTCCAAATTATTATGTCAATAGTGCTAACCCAGGATAATCTAAGTGCAATTACTTCCACTCAAATTTAGATGTTGAAGAGAGATATATCCCTCCTGTGCTGTTATTTTACAGGAGTTGTAGAGCTGTTCCTTTTTTAGTTTGGACAGTATAGTTATAATCACTTCTTACTGGAGATGCCAAATTAATTTTACTGTATTTATTATTGTATTCACCCTTTGCCTCTGAAGTACCCATTGTCTGCCAGACTGGAGAAGAGATCTGCTGTTAGTGTAACAGTTAACATGATGAAACAACCAGTAGTGTTCAGCCCCATGACACATAGACAACTGCCCTGCAGTAATGGTTTCCTGTTCAGTAGCTTTGCCTAGCACTTCTGCAGAAACAGATTTACCTCACTCCCTCTCCATCGTAGTCTGGCAAGGATCTTGCCAAAAGCACTTAAATGCATTTCTGCAGTCTTGATCCACTATTCCTTATTTCTAGAAAAAAAGTTGAAAAACTATTAGGTACATTAAAGCATCTCCATTAAATCTGGACCACATCTCCAAAGGATGCTTTGAACATAAGATGCCTTATTTAGGATAATTAATGTTATTTCATTTTACCTTTAAAGAAGGGGAACAGCTTCTTTCCATCATGAATCCAGAAAATATAATCTATTCCAGCTGATAATGCCAAAATGAGACCTGTTGTGTGGAGAAGATGCCTGACGGTGTCCCAGGCATGCAGCACTATGAACCCTATCTTTTCATCAAATTCATTTTATCTTCTGATACTGACACCTCCTGCCTTCTGGACTGGCATAGGTATTACTCACTAAGCTGTGTCATAAGCATAGCTCATTTGTCTATAAAATCAAGACAGTATTATCAGTCATAGGAAATAAATGTATTTTCTGTCTTTTCAACTTCTGTCTTCTCAGTTTCTATCTTCTCTTCTCAACATCTCGCTTCATTGCTCTTCAAGAGAATGCTCATTCCCACTGGTAAATAACACTAAAACCAGTTACACACAACATGAATGGCCCTTCTGAAAAAGAAATTTTCTTTTTGGTCACTGTTATGGCACGGTTCCTCCAAAACAGACTGTGTCAGGTCAAAACTTTAAGAATCAAATGTTTTGTTGTAGCAGACATGTCATTAAAAAATTAATTTCTTTGTTTTGTACAGGTAAGCCTTCCATAGCTGTTATAAGAGTAAGTATTGTTAGTTCTTCAAGTGATTTCAGTTATTAATGCCCCAGTAGCACTCCAGCATCT
>JAWWEW010000088.1:16640933-16654742 GCA_035583185.1 Anabacerthia variegaticeps | reverse complement strand
AAATCTGAGGCAATACTTCATATGACTTCAAAAGAACAAACAAGGATTCATGTAAATGGGAATATTAAAAGGAATCATATAGGTTTACATTGCAAAAATCCTATGGAGCTTGTAAAATGAATTTTTTCATACTACATGCAGCACAGTGGCAGATGATGCTAATGTATAGCCAATGTATTCTCATTCTGAGGGCAAAACAAATATCTCACTTGTTTAAGGTTTTCAAGGTTCCCTATACATAGATGTATGTTCCCTATACATCTATTAAATAAACTTAATGAGGTAACCTGTTAAAAAACATGATACTTGATTCCTGTAGACTGCTGTTTTGCAGTACTGCCCTTAAATTCATTGGCATGCTATTGATCTAAATTAACTGCTCACTCACTCGTTTGCAGCTGTAAAGTGAAGATATAACCTTCTGTTCAGTTCTAAGAGTTATTCCCAGGACATTTCAATTTGTTACTAGATTTCACAGTTGCCGAGGAGTCTATGATTTCAGAGTTGAGTTTCATTTAATATTTTGTTACCTGACCCATGTTATAAAATTATAGGATGGTTTTCAGCCAGGAAAACAATAAAAAAAAAAAAAAAAAAACAAAAAAAAACCCAAAACAAAACAAAGAAAAAAAAACTGAAAAAAATCCCCAAAGTACTGAAGACGTCTGTTCTCTTGCAGGCCAGTGTTACTCACTCACCCACTGACAACAGACAAGACACACCATGAAATGTATTTCCCTTTCATCTCTATTGTCCTGAGGCATCACTTTTCAAGTGGAGAGACACCTGGCATGCAGTCCAGTTGCAGTTTGGGGAGATCTACAAAGCTGTCATTGACAAAAGGTCTCTCTGCTCTGAGGAGCAACCTTAAAGGCACTCAGCTCCAGTGAGATCACCATCATGCAGCCACACTGCCTGCAAGGACCACTCAAAGAAGGCTCACTTAGGCTATTGTATTTGTAGAATAAAGTATTTTGCTAATTACCAAATTGCATACAATGGGAAGGTTGTGCATAAAACTCCTTGTAACCACAAATTGCTCTGTTTCTTGACAAAGGAGTCTTGGAAAAACCACCTGCTAATCAGGCTGTTCCAAGCTCTTATGCATTGATGTTCATGGAGTCACTGTATTCCTTTTCTGGTTTCCTGGAGGAATTCTTGGTCCAAATGCAACTCAGGACTCTACTTACTTTGGTGCCTGTACCAGCTGTTGTGAGTTTGGTTAAGGAGTGGAACACATCAGTCACACTCCACCCCACAAATACAGTAAAACCACTTTATCGATTCATAAAGTCTCAGCACAGTTACCTCTTGCCTCTGTGTCATAAATATGTGTCAGATCAGTGAGAGGTAAGAGTCCAATTATTTGATAAATGGTTTAGTTTTAAGTCTCAAAATTAATAATAATTACAGACTATATTGGCACACTTGCAGATTCAAAGTAAGCAAATAGCTCTTTGTATAAAATATACCTATTAGTTATATTATAGCGGAATTCCTCATGATGAATAAGGAACATTTACTTCATTATTTATCAAACATTTCCACATAAAACTATTCTAAGTAATAAGTATAATGTTACAGCTAACAAAATCACAATTGGATAAAACATTAGATTCAAAATTCCTGTTGCTGATTGTGTCCCACCAATTATATTCTCTATCCTTTTTTACTCTTTCTAGAACACAGTGTATCTTCTGTGTGTCAGGATAAATGGTAATGAGGGTATTTTGCTTTTCTGGATTATTTTTAGTATTTGACTCAGGTCATCAAGCTGCAACAGTTTTCTTACCAATATAAGTTTCATTCCAATGGGCGTAGGCAGTAACTTTTGATACAATCTATAGTTAGACTGGGGCAATTGGTAGATTGTCACAGCATCTCAATAGTTAAAGTTGAATCCCACAGTTCAGTAAGATTACAACTGTGGGTACTTGAGTGTTAGATAGACTATAGGTTTCTACAGTGGTGTTATCTGTAAATATAGAATCACTAAAGATTCTCATACAAACATTTCCATTTCCAATGCGTTTGATGTAGCGTCATGTGCAGAAATCAAGTCCCTTCTCCTGGGTAGACCAAGAGATCATTGGGCATCCTATTTTAATTTCTTTCACTGCCTCTTTCTGAAGCTGGGGAGCTTTGCCATGGGCTTCATCTTTGTTCCAACTCCATTTATTCTCTATGTTTGCTTCACTTTCATGCATGACCATGGTGGAAAGATTTAAACCTCTTCTACTCAGAGTGTGTTCTAATACTTTTGGTGCACCTAATATGAGGTTTAGATCATGACCACTCAAGGGTTCTTTGATCACAGGTTTGGAGGAGTGGCATTATCAGGATTTGGACTAACAGGAATACAATATTTTCACCTGCCATCCTGTAGAGTGCTGTGAGGGAAAATAAAGACTTCATTTGTTAGGGAGAGTCCTAACAGGTCACCTTGTTAGAAAGAAGGAAAAATACACTATGAACTAACTCTGTGTTTTATACCACTGCAACCAGTATATTTCCAGACAAATGTGCCATGAGGTTTAGTTAAATGCATAGACACAGTCTCAACTGGTGCTAAATGTACCATAACAGATTGTCATGGCTGTAATTCTATTTGAAATTTTCCTTCATCAGAATATGGAGCATAAGTCTACCTTTTTGCAAAGACTGCTCAGCTTGCAGGGTTCCCAGTGGACCCACACTGATCACTCAACTGAAGAAGGACTTTGGAAAGTTGAGTACCCTACTGAACCTTTTGTAGTTAAAGGGTATTTTTAAATATGCTGCTAGATCTTTCTACCACCCTGTCTGATTTGGGGTAGTATGGGGTGTGGAATACTCATTTAATTACTTCTTTTTTTGTCCATTCTTGCTCCTCCTTGCACAAGAAATGCAGGCTATTATCATTTTGGATGGTATCAGGAGTAGGTTGACTTGACAACCAAGAAGAGAGCCCTTGAACTGTATTTCATCCATCAGACTTTTGGCACTTTGTCATTGTAAGAAAGCTGGAAATACTTTTGCTCCTGTGAAGGTGTATCAATATTCCACAGAGGGTCTGAATGACCCCATGTAATCAATTTGCCATGCAGACCACAAAGTTTTTCCTTGTTTGATGTATAGGGGTCATGTTTTGGCAGAGTGGTTTGTTTGTAATTTTAATTTACATTGAGGATTCTCTGTGATAATACCTTCACAAGTTTTTCTGTCTATGAGAGAACCTTTCCACTGTGCAGCAAAAAATAAAGTGCTTTTTTTACCTTTGTGACCTAACTTTTGATGTGGCCATTCTCCTAGACAATACCACTTGGGGTTTAAGATGTTCTTATTTTTATTGTCCTAATTTTAGTCAATTCACCCACATTTTGGCACCAGTTTTAGGCTTATTTATTGTCCTTCACATGGAGTTCCATCCATCTCATTTTGCTTGGTGCAGTCCTGAGTTCTCCAAACTGGAGATCACTTTCCTTCTCAGCTCAGTGATTCCCATTGACAGAGCCATTGTGTGGTGCCAACTCACACAGCACGAGTCTACATATATAGTTTTTTCTCCATTATGTGCTGCTAAAACAACTGTTCTTATATTCCTACTTATCTGTTACATTCACCACATTCTACTATTTCTTTTGCTAGTGCCAACGTTTAATGCAGCAGCCATATATTGCCATTCTATTGAGGCATCAGTGAATTAAATGTCTTGTTTTGGTGTTTCCTTGGTGAGATGAGGTGCATTTCAAATTGGTGAGGGTTTAAAAGGTTGTTGCAATGCTAAGAGAACTGCATTTATAGGCATCTGTAACTGGAAACTCTGGTATGTTCTTCAGCTCATTTTATTTCCCTTGCAATTCCTGTCAAGGAGGCACACAGTTTTCTGACCACAGGTTTTTGTGTAACGCCTGGGGCATCAATCCTCTTTAGGAAAGCTTCTAGAAAATTAACTGGTTCTCTGCTTTGCACAGGTGATTTCTAATGTATTTTCTCTGTTTGTTTTACTGCTTGGATGAAAGACAGAAGCCCCTTTTCCCACTTAGAATACTTCTGTTCTCTCTCATTAAGTGCAGTCAAACTGAGTAACAACTTGGTCTTTGGTCTATCAGGGCCAGTCTGGAATAGGTTACAAAAACAACCATGTTCAGTAAATCCATTCTGTTATAATAGGGAATATGTTTTTAATAACCATTTTAGAGTTTTGACTGCCTCTTCACTTTCTGGGTTCCATCTCCATGGTTTTCCCTTTCGTGAAAGTCAGTACAGTCAGCCTCAATGACGATGAAAATCCTGGTACATGTCTTCTTCGCTACAGCACGTGGGAGACAGAGGATCATCCAGACTACACATCGTGGAAAAAGAAAGCCCTAGAAGCAAGACCAGCACTGTGACAACTTCCAAAGGACCAGAGACTTTAGAACTCAACATTACCTGCGCCTTTTAATGTACAGGTCTACCCCTTTTTAGATTGTAATCTGTAGAACCTCCAGCACACACGCGTGTTTCTACGGAAAGAGGTGTTCCCCTCTTCCTGGGCATCCAGGCCCACCCCACTCCCGACCTTATTGGATGTCTCACCTGTCACTCCCCATTCCTGGGTTCCCACTGGGTTTTGCTCCTCCTATTCCCTTATTGGTCCCTGTGCCCCCAAAACCACTCCCCCTTAACGCTTACCCAGTCACATCCTACATCCCAAAGCCCACCCCCAAAGGGCTTAGAAACCCTTGGCACATGTAATTAAACACTTTTTTACGAGCACTCAGTCTCGGGTTGACTGCATCACTTTGCTCTTGCCCACGTGGGGATTTTGCCTTCCTTTTCAGACCCAGAGGCTTGTGGAAGTGGAGGAGCTGTTCCCACCACAGCTGTTAACTTCCCCCACTTTGTCAGGGGAGGTTACTCTGGTTGTAGAATATCATCTCTATCTGTAACACCTACATCCTGAGAAAGTAAGGCAGTCTGTGAAAGAGAAGTCTCCAGAGAGACTCTACAGCACTTTCCAGTACCTAAAGAGTACATGGAAGCCAGTGAGGTACTTCCACAGGGACATGCAGTGAGAGGACAAAGGGTAATGGCTTCAAACTTAAAGAGGATAGGTTTAAATTCAATACTAGGATGAAATTCCTTAATGTGAAGGTGAGGAGTCACTGCAAGGGGTTGCCCAGAGAAGCTGTGGTTGTTCCATCCATGAAAGTGTTCAAGGCCAGGTTTATAGCCCTATGGCTGTCTATTAAATATCTTTTTATATTCCCAAGTAAAAACAAATTTCAGTTTATCCTTCTCCTGCGAGGGGACCATAAAGGCGTATCTCTAACATCTAGCACTGCCAACCATGAATGTGCAGCTTATGTAGTGTGGCTGTAAGTTGCAATATTGAGTACTGAAAGTCATTAGTAGAGCTGTATTGGCATTTAGGCACTGAAAATCGTCAGGAGATGTCTCCCATCTGACTTTTGGACTGGCCATGAAAGGTACGGGAAGTAGGTTCTGGAAATAACATGCCATTTTCCCAAGTCTCCTATTACCTCAGAAAATCCAATTTTTCTACAGCAGGAACAGCAGGAATCAAAGCCTGTGGAACACTGAAAATTTTTGAACTGGGCAGTGCATGGATTGTTTGGTGTACAGGCACTGTAACCTCACAGTTTCTGCCAGGGCTGGGGTTGACACTTGTACTGAAGAACCACATACTGCCATCTGGCAAGCACCAATTCCATCCAGTCAAAACATCAAAACCCAAAATATTTTCATGATGTTCTTTAATTGCAAAGCAAATAGACAGCATGTGCTTCTCCCCCTGGTGCCATAAATTAAATTCTATGGTTTGGTAAATAACACATTCTCTGTTTACTCTGGTGACTTTAACACTCTAATGTCTGGGTCACACACCCACTTTCTTGGTGTATTGTGTTGGCCTTTGAACATTGTATTCCTCTGTCTGTTAGAAATTTTATCACTTGTCATGGGTGACCAACTGGAATCAGAATTCATTCTTCTTTAATGAGGAATCTGAGGGAACACAAGAGAGTATCATTTCCTACATTGTAGTCATTAGGATCACCCCAAATATCACCACCCTAGCCCTCTGAGGACACTATTATTTTCCTAATTTGCATGAAGTCAGGCAGGTACAGAGCCTGCATGACCATCATCTCCATCTATTTTTTCAAATTTTGTTTCTCCCATTTTCCTCCTCTAACTGTGTAGATCTTTACCTCCTCTGAAGCCTGTACCAAGCGTTTTTTGTTTGGATAAGAGTTTGAGAGCATCAGTCACACTCCACACCATGGGCTACAGATAATTGCTTTTACTGACTCATGGAGTGGTAGTACAGGTACATCTTGTCTCTATGATACAAATATGTAGCATATGCAAAAACTGAACAGAAAGCAAGTCATCAAAGTGGACATAGAAATATATAGACATAAGCCTTTACTGTGAAAATGTCATATTGCTAGTACATTTTCAGCATAAACCTAAAAGAGCATCCTTTACCCACATTGTCTACATTGTTTTCTACAAGTGCCTTGTTACAGAATGGAAGATTTGGAAAAGTTTTATAAGGTAGACGCTCCTATTGGGTCAAAGGACCGCCTTGCTTTGTAAACTTCTCAGAGAGGAGTCAAGGTGCAGCTGGATCTAATCCTAGTCCCAGACTTAGTCAATGGTTTGTCTAAAAGATTATATGTAGGTGTAATTGAGTACACTATTTTTGTAAGCAATGCTGAAACAACCATATCGTAAGTAGCAAAATAATTATTGAGATAGATGAGAGTAGACATTGACCTAAAACAATGACCATGGGAAAATCTCTCTTGCTCAACCTCAAGGAGTAACCTTGATGTGGGTGTCTTTTCAAAGGAGGGATCTCCACACATGCTTCTAGAAGAGTTGTGTTAGAAAACCCTGTTGTCAGAAGCATGACTGGGCTTTTATATTGTAAAGTGATTGACTGTCATTCATGTGTTTCTAGGCCAGCTGTGTCAACTCAGCAGCCTTTAGCTCAGCCACTTTAGACAAGTTATCAGTACCATCACTAGATGGTTCCTTTATCAGGTACTTTGTCTGCCATATATGCCAGATCCTGTCAGGAAATATTGTTCCTCACTTTGTCAAAATGCATAATTTTGGGATTGAGGAGTCAAACTGATCTCACTATCCTCCAACACCAAAAACAGAATAAACCCCCCTTCTCCATCTGGCAACTTCTCTAACCAATAGCTTCTGTGAATAGGGTAAAGTTCAAGCTGTTTTACCCCCACTTAGGCAAAGCATCCTGACTGATGCAAGAGCAGGAACTACTTTTTCCATTCAAGTGAAAAATGTTCTCTTCAAACCTGTATTTTCTCCTACTTTAAGAATGGATTACATTTAGAATAACATATTGTTAGTAGTGATGCTAAAAATAAGGGACAGTTTCTTTGTTACTAATTTATTTTTTTTAAAGTCACTATGGCTCCAGAATAATTTTAGTAGTCTAACTTTAATGATGTTGAAAATTTCAATTGATATACCTAGAATTTTTTTTTTTTAATATAATGTCACAAAGGTATTTTGGAATATATATACTTCAGTGTTCAAAAATCCACTCATATACAGCAAATTGGAGTGGTGGGAATTATTTACATTAAAGTTCAGCACATAGTGTTAGTCCCAATCAAAGATCTACAAACCTCAGATTACACACACACACAAAAAATCTCTTAAAAAGTAGAACAAGACTGTTCCCAAGGAGGAACATGGAAAAAGAGAAATACAATTTCCTCACACTTAAAGGAGTCTTACCATGATACAATATTGAATAGTATTTAACAAGCTTCATGAGAAAGTTTCAGAGACTTCATGACTTCATTGAATCTTTATAGAGTAATAAGTCTGCAACATATGAGGATGCCAGCAACTCTGAATTGTGTTTTTTGACTATTCAACTTGGAGATAAAGAGTATATTTATTATATGGGGCTTGAACTAATCATTTTCTGAAACTTACTTTAGTTAGTCTCAAGGCATTTGATAGCTTGTTGTAACAACAATTTTAGTAGTAGTAGTAGTAGTATTAATAATAAAAATACTATTACTATCACTACTATTAGTATTATTATTTTGAAATACTAAATATAGTAATTTCATTTGTCTCTTATAATAACTGCAGTATATAAAAACATGAGGGGAAATACCATATCCTCTTCATTTCTGTTTGAAATATCAGCTACAGCTTGTATCCATCCAGACCAGTCAGTTTAAATCCTTTGAATGAAGCTTTTTTCCAGAATATTTGCTAATGACTTTTTAAATTCTGTTATATGCCTTTGTTTAGCAATTTTTTTTTTTACTTTTTTTTAAATAAGGTTGATTTTTGTTGGTTTTTTTTTTTTTATTGTATGCAGAATAACTGGATGTTGCATAGGTGTAGTAATGTGAGAAACAATTAACAATAACTGCTTGTTCACTCTGATTGTACAATTTTTTATTACATGGACATGTATCAGAATGACCTGCAGCCACCTCTTTTCTACAATGAGAGGGCAGACTATTTTCTCTTCTCTGTAGAGTAACTGTCTTCGATCATTACCATTTCCTTCTCTGCTGTTGCTAGTTCTGCTAAGAACTGTCTTTTCAAGATGGAATTTCTTGTACTATGCTCATTTTAAATGTCTGCAGATTATATTCTAGTTGTGTGATGCCATAATGTTTTGTTCTTCATTCCTGTTCCACTGAATAACATCCTGGCATCCTGGCCTGATCAGGAATAGTGTGGCCAGGAGGACCAAGGAAGTGATCATTCCCCTGTGCTCAGCGCTGGTGAGGTTGCACTTCGAGTACTGTGTCCAGTTCTGGGCCCCTCAGTTTAGGAAGGATATTGAGGTGCTGGAGTGTGTCCAGAGAAGGACAGTGAGGCTGGTGAATGGTCTGGAGCACAAGTCTTTTGAGGAGTGGCTGAGGGAGCTGGGGTTGTTCAGCCTGGGGAGGAGGAGGCTCAAGGGAGACCTTATTGCTCTCTCCAACTGCCTGAAAGGAGGTTGTAGCCAGATGAGTGTTGGTCTCTTCTCCTGAGCAACCAGCAGTAGGACAAGAGGGAGTTGTCTTAAGCTGTGTCAAGGGAGGTTTAGGTTGGACATTGGGAAGCTCTTTACAGAGAGACTGATTGGGCATTGGAAAGGGCTGCCCAGGTAGGTGGTGTAGTCACCGTCCCTGCAGTTAAGACTGGATGTGGCACTTGGTGCCATGGTCTAGTTGATAAGGTGGTATTGAGTCAAAGGTTGGACTCAATGATCTCAGAAGTCTTTTACAACCTAATTGATTCTGTGATCTTATTTACCTTTTTTCATTACTGTTAAGGACTGAGATGGATGTTTCAGAGGCCTGCTCACAATGACTTCAAATATTGACTCGGGAATGAGGCAGCATGGATTTCAAGCCAATTATTTTGTCTACAGTTAAAGATTGCCTTGGCATCTGCACTGCTTCATATTTGTTGATATTAAATAGTAGCTGGCACTTCATTACTCACTTGTTTATTGACAACCTTCTGCAACTCATTCTTACCTTGAGTAGTTTTCTAATGTTAAAGCCTTGTCATCTCATTTTTCACCCCATTTCTAGATGTTTTCTGAAGATAATCATCAAATGGGATTGTTGCCTACAGAGGCAATCAAGGAATACCACTGGCAGTGTGCATTCATAGTGAACACTTACCACTGGTTTCCTTATTTTAACTCTGTAATTAATCACCATTTTCTGCAAATCCAATGTTCTGTCAGCCAGCTGCCCTCAACTGTGTTTGCTGGCGTGACTTACAACACACAAGCAGGAATGCAAGACGTGACCTGCCCCACTTATTTCCCAGTTGGCTAAGTAACTCTATTCTTTCTTATAGTTTCTGCCAGTATGACTGATATAGAACTAAGATGAAATGGCCAGGACATCCCCAGATACCTTTTGAAGTCCTTTTTGAAAACTTGTTCTCATTTGCTTCCTTACTCTCTTCTGGATTCAAGCAACAGGTTTTATATCATATAGTTGGTAACAATCCACTCTATACCTCTTGGGTGAAACCTTTCCTTCTGATAATTCATTACTCCTATATTTTGCTCTAAAATGTTTTCCAGTGATGTGCCTATTTAAGAATAATGACCACAAATATAAAGAAAACATTTTGATTTTATTTCTATGAATTTGAATACTCAATTTTGTATGCTAGCCATCTATCAGCCTTGGGGACTCAAGTGCAGCCTTCCAGTTTCTGATACATTTGAAAACATTTCTAAGACTTATTTTTGTTCTTAGAACAATTAACTGTTAAATTATTTATTGCCTTCCTGATTAGATATGATTTCAAATAAAATGTACCATAATTTATATTCTCTCCATTGTCTTTGGGCACAATTTTCAATTCTCAGGGGAAAAAAAAAAGGCTTCTCGCTTTTTATTATCATTTTATTCTGCTTCTACAACCATGATATTATAAAGCAACTATATCAGAACATAACTGTGCAACAACCTTCCCACCCCAAAAATTAGATCAACACTTGTGGATTTTTTCAAATGTTTGTGGGGTTATACTCCCCAGTAAATCTGTAAGATTCAAACTCAAATGCCTACCTTTGGTTCAAAAGCAGACATTCAAACAACAATTCAAGCTGTACTTTAACAAAAATCATATAAAAATTTGAGAATTTTGAAGGTGAAATTCATTTATCTATAACCATACATGGTCAGAATTTATACATACAAGGCAAAGAAATTTGAGAAATATATAGAATGAGGAAAGATATTTTTTTCTCTTTTTTAGATCTTGAAAAATCATTTGGCCATACCATAACAAACCTTGTAATTCCTACTTATCCATCAGATCCAGATGACAGGCAATCAAAATGTCAACTAGTGTGGAAGAATATGAATAAGCTGTAGTTTTTATCTTGACACCTTTTAGAATTCTAACATCTAATATCATTTGTAGTGTTCTGGGACAGTAATTACGCAGAAAACACATAATAAACACATGCTAATGAGGTAAGGCAACAAGAACCGTTCCTCTTATTAATGCAGTCAAAGGATTATAGCACTGAAGTAGGCACACATAATAAGAACTATCAAAAAGAACCATGTGAGAGCTTGAAACATAGTAACATGTATTGATGTGTTTTATACAGGCTGTAGTGTTCATGCAGACTTGTTATTTATACAAAGCTCCCAGTAGACAGTGAGGTACCGTGCTGACTAAAAAAACAGTTTATGTTCAGCTGAGCTGTTTGACCATGTACTTTCAGCCAATTTTATTTATAAACATGCCAAACAATAAACATATACTTGGTATCCTATGTTGTGACAAAAGGAACATTCAGATATGTACATGAGCCAATACATAGAAGTGAATAAAAGTAATGTATTATTTATTTGTTATATTTGTAACAACCTAAATCAGGGAAAGTGAATGACTTGAAGTTATTATACAGAACTTTTATTTGGAGACATGGAATTCATTATTCTCCACATAAAATCAGTGACATAATTTAAAGTGATTTCCATGATGAAAAAAAAAGGGAAAAAAAAAGGAAAAAAGGAAACATGATCTGTTTCACATGTGAAACTAATTTCATAATGGAATAATAGGGAAAAAAACAAACAAATACGTAACTCAAACAAAAAAAAAAATATCTGAGAAGGTCTTGCCATTTTGCAGTCCTTCTCTATCCTGAAGTTCTGGTCTGTGTAGCCTTCGAGGAATACATTTCAGACAGCCTTTCTCTAGCTGAAATATATCCCGTGTCATGGCTCCCTACTTAGGAAATATCACTGGCTCTCAGTCTACATGAAGCAAATGCACTACAGCTCACATTATTGACAGATAATATGAATAAACACCTCTGTTTTATTATTTGCATAGATCCAACTCAATCAAAAACTAACTTTTCCCTTCTACACCTCAATTCAGTTTGTCCTGACTGCCATGCACAGCCCACAAGGACAAGAAAGCATCTTCAGATGGCACTTTTCATCCTAGAAAGCAAACTCCCTCCTACAGAAAATGGATCAGGCAGGCCTGCTCTTAATTTTTGGAGCTGTAGTGAACAATTTGAAGTCAGGAAGGATGAACACCACATTTCTGGTTACTGCCAGGCACTGACAACTTTTTTCTGTAAGAATATAACTAAAGGTGTCCTGAAACACAGAAGGAAATCTGATGTGCATGTTTTTCTTTGATAATTTGCTAGTAATTACCAGGAATGGGATGCTTTTTGTAAAACAAACAAACAAAAACAAAAAAAACCAAACCAAAAACAAACAAAATAAACCCCAACAACAAAACAAATCCAAAAACGCAAAACCCAAATAAACAAACAAACAAAAACACAAAAAAACACCCAAACCAAACCAACCAACCAGACAAAAACCTAAAACAACAACAACAAACCAACTCTAGCTTATGCTGTTAACCCCATCCCACGGATCTTGTTTAGGTATTGCTTTCTGTAAGATTTGGAATACAGCTTTAACCACTTTTTAACACCATGAATAGAGAAATACAAGAGCTTATCTCTCTTGTTCCTAGAGCTTTTGTTTATGCTTCTCCTTAATCTACTGCAATATCACAGTTATTGTTACAGGTATCTCATTCCAATTCTTTTTGAACAATGACTAGGAAAACTGTACTTCTAAGAGACACTCCATACATTTCAGTATGGAAATACTGAAAGAATCTCTATCAAAGTAAATAAAGTCTTAAAAAATTATGTCCTAATTGTAGAAAAGCACAGTCTAAGAAGCAAACTCTGAAAAATAAGCTCAGTCAAGAATAATTTGAAACCAAAATATACTCTGTATTTTCAGTCTATTTTTTTGGAACAAAAATAGTGTTTTAACAGTAACGTCCAGTGATTAAGGTCTTAAAAGAGGAAAAAAACCAAAGCATTGATGGATGATCTAAAAAATAAAGAAAACAATAGAAGAATCCTTGATATTAACATAAGAGGCTTACTTGACTGTAAATTCCTTCATGGTCCTAAAGTTTCAAGGGTAAGAATGGTGAATACAATACTTCATGCCAAGAATGAGAGTTTTGCTACTGCATTTTTTCCTTTGTGCCATAATGAATCATAAAAGCATGAGAAAAGCCTTTTTCAAAAAATGTAATAAATTTCAGCCAAGAACTGCCAGACAAAAATAAAAGAAATGAAGACAGTTTGCAAGTTGAAAGCTACTTGGGCAACATCTTCAAAATTCAGAGTAGTTCAATATGCAGGAGCAAAATAAATGCAGGAAAGCCATCAGATGAAAGAGGATAGAAAGCTTCACATCTGAAAGGAGTTTTCACCTTCAAAAGATGTACTGAGTCACACATTCTTCTACTGAGATCTGTTGGCTAACTGAATGCTTATTTTGTTAGATAAAACAGAAGTCTTATTAGCAGCAAGATACATGGGAAGATAGATTTCTATGTTTACTTCCTAAAGTGCTTTTAGCCTATAAACCAGGACTGGTTGGTCAGATTCATTGGCAAGAAAATAGAAAAATTATAGTTATTTCAAATGTGACTGACAGAATCACAGAATCATTTAGGTTGAAAAAGACCTCTAAGATCACCAAGTCCAATCTTTGATTGAACACAATCCTATAAACTGGACCACAGCACTAAGTGCCATGTCCAGTCATTTCTTGAACACTTTCAGGGATGGTGACTTCAACACTTCCTTTGATAGTCCATTATTACAGTGTTTTAAAACCCTTTCTGTGAAGAAATTGCTCATTAAGTCAAACTGGAACCTCCCCTGGCCCAGGCTGAGGCTATGTCCTCTTCTCCTATCACTCATTGCTTGAGAGAAGAGAC
>JAWWEW010000088.1:16622349-16640427 GCA_035583185.1 Anabacerthia variegaticeps | reverse complement strand
AGTGCTCCATGGTGTTGTTGTCACCCAAGGGCAGGACCTGGCACTTGGCCTTGTTGAACCTCATCCAGTTGGACTCAGCTCATCAATCCGGCCTGTCCAAGTCCCTCAGCAGAGCCTTTCTACCCTTCAACAATTCTGCTCAACTTAGTGTCATCTGTGAACTTATTGAGGGTGCACTCAATTCTCTCATCCAAATTATCAATAAGGATATTAACAGAACTGGCCCAAATAGTGAGCCTTAGGAAACACCTCTACTAATCAGCCACCAGGTAGATGTGGCATAATTCACCACTTTTTTGGGTGTCCTGGGGTGCAGTCATCCAGCCAGGTTTTAACTCAGACAAGAGTGCACCTGTCCAAGTTATCAGTTGCCAGCTTTTCCAGGAATATCTTATGGGAGACAGTGTCAAAGGTTTTGCTGAAGTCCATACAGACTACATCCACAGGCCTTATCCACAGACCTCATCCACCAGGTGGGTCACGGGAGATCAGGAGATCAGGCTGATGAGGCAGGACCTGCCTTTAATAAACCCATTATGGTTGGGCTTGATTCCCGCATTGTCCAATATACTTGCAGCATGATCACACTCAAGGTGACCTGCTCTAAAACCCTGATGAGCACCAGGGTCTGGCTGACAGGCCTGTAGTTTCCTGGATTCTTCTTCTGGCCTTTCTTGTGCATGGGAGTCACATTGACTGGCCTCCAGTCACCTGAGACCAACATGGGAGCAATCAGCCAGGATTGGTGATAAATGATGGAAAGTGGATTGGTGAGCTCTTCCACTAATTTCCTTAATACTCTTGGATGAATTCCACCACGTCCCATAGACTTATGAAGTTCTAACTGGCTCAGCAGGTCACTAACTACTTCTTCCTGGATTACATGGGGTCTATGCTGTTCCCTGTTTCTGTCTACCAGCTCAGGGGGCCAGTTGCCCTGAGGATAACAGAGGTTACTGTTAAAGACTGAAGCAAAGAAGGCATTCAGTACCTCCAGCCTTTTCCTCATCTTTGGTGACAATATTTCCCACCACAACCAGTAAAGGGTGGGTATTTTGCTTGACCCTTCTTTGCTGCTGATGCATTTATAAAAACACTTTTTATTATATTTCACAGCATTGGCCAGGTTGAGTTCTAGCTGATCTTTCACCTTTCTAGTTTTCTCTCTACATGATCTAACTACATCCTTGTACTCTTCCTGAGTTTCCTGCCCCTCCTTCCAAAAGTCACAAACCCTCTTTTTTAACCTGAGCCCCTGCAAAAGTTCCCCATTCAGCCAGGCCAGTCTTCTTCTCTGATGGTTCCTCTTTTAGCACAAGTGACAGTGATTTTGAAACATCGGACAGCTACTTACAGAATGCTTTATCTTCTCCTTCATCCTGGTTGAATGGTGTGTAATAGACTTCCACACAGATATTGCCTAACTAAGCTTCCTCCTGATTCTAATCCATAGGCACTCACCCTTATCATCAGTGTCCTTGCAGTCTATACAGTGAAAGTTCTCAGTAATATACAGAGCCACCCCATTGCCTCTGTCACCTCACCTGTCCTTTCTGAAGAGCTTACAGCCATCCATTGCAGCACTCCAGTCATGGGAGTCATCCCACCATATTTCCATGATGGCAATTGCATCATAGCTTTTCTGCTCTACAGTGACTTCCAGCTTTCTGTGCTTATTACCCATACTGCATACACTGGTGTAGATGCACTTCAGCTGGGAAATGTGAGTATTTTTACAATGATATTTCAATATTGAAAAGTCACGGTTTATCTTGAATTCAATGCTACCACAATACCTAACAATCTGGAAATTTGGATGAAGGGACAGATCAACAGAGAACTACAAAAACTCATAAACATAAATAAGTCTCTAATAAACCCAACTCCCTCAAGAAAATACTTTTGGGGTATTTGAAGAAGAGAATGCAAGATTTGTCCAGAAGGGAATGAATGGGCAAGCAACTATGCTGAGAGCAACTCTTTGGAGATAGGGATACATGATATCTGTCCACACTCTAAGGACTATTGTTGAGTCTCAAATTAAAACTGCCAGAGGGGGTGTCTTTGACTGTTATAAATCAGGATGTTTATGTAGCTTTCCATTCCAAGGCACCTTCATGATTCTTTCTTACCTATCTCACTGTTTGATAAGCTAATCCTACCTAAAGAGTCAACACCATTCACAATCTGTGATTTTAATTCTTAATTTACTTGCATGACTGTGTTGTAAGACCATAGGGATACTCTGAACTGGAATGAAATTGAGTTCTGTAGAGAGTGAAATCTGACTGCAAATACAAGATCAATATTTCAGCGACTTCCTATTTTGAGGCATGAAAAGGAGATTTCAGGGCTCACAGACCTTTCTATGACCTTTGCCTTCAGCCAGAAAATCCTTAGTAGTTACATGTTCAATTTCTAAAACTACTTTGCAGTCAACAATAAGTATTTCTCCAAGAGTCAACTGCTAACACATTCAGATAAGCACAGCTAACAAGAATATCTCTAGAAAAAAAGCCTTGTCATTGCCAGCAAAGGTTATATTTGCAGTGTCTGTTGCAAACCAAGGCAATCTGATTCTTGCTCAAATGCTGGGCAGAAACAAGCTTGATCTGCCTAGGTGTAGGCTGAAGGAAAAAAAAGCCAAATGTCTGCTTTCATAGATGTCAATCACAAAGTAATCAGTAAAATATCCTGCTGATACATAGGAGCTTTTAGTGGATCTAATTTAGGACTACATTACGACTTCTTTACCTATTCCTACCCTTAGCACTTTTGACTACTGTGGATCCCAGGAGACTATCAGTCTCTGCTGAGCTTCAAACTGCTGTTCAGTTAAAGTCAGGTGATACTCTGGGCCTCCATCATCACATATTTCCACAAAATATAGTAACACAGTAGCACTAGAAAGGAGGCTACGTTGTTCCCCTCCCTCCTTTTACTTTCCGACTCTGTATATCCTTTGCAGTTACACTGAGAGGGACACACCCCTCTTGACAAACAGAGCCCCTCAGTCAGCTCTAGAGTCTGGACTCCCTTCCCCAGAATCTAGCTGGGCAGCAGCCAATTCTGCCGGGCATGGGTGAACCACAAGATAAGGAAGGAATAAAGAACATAGAAACAAGTGAAAGGAAAAGGAAGATTGACTTGAATCCAAACTTTTCACCCTTAATCCAGGGTAGCCACAAACAACTGTTTGCCCATTTATTGCACTCCCAAACCTGCATTTTGGAGATCTCCTCTTATGACCAGAATTTCTGTAGCTAGCTAAAACCTTTACAGGCCACTGTTCTGTCTTACCTCTCCTCCATATGGGTCCTTTGGAGTGGCAGCTGTTTACCTCTCTGGTCAGTGAAGGAATCCTCCCGTGAGATGATAATTGCTGGCAAAAGGATTCTTTCTAGATGGTAATTACTCAGTTGAGAGAGGCCAGTTTGTCGACTCCAGTTTTCTGGCCAAACACACCAGAACTGATGCCTAAAATCCTGGAAAATAGCACTCAGAGAAAAATTAGTGGAGAAAGATAGATAATACCTTTATTGGGAGAATGGAGATGCAGGACCTCTGATGATCCTTGGAGAACCCCGCCCCCCATGATGTTACAGGATTTTTTAATCTTCCTAACAATTAACATATATCTCTAACCAATCATAATTCCCCATTTCCCTTGTGGTCCTAGCCACCAGGGTCTTAGACTTTGTCCTCCTGGACCAGCTCCAAGGGTTTCTGGGCCCTTCTGTTGTTTTGCCTTCAAGTTATCTTTCAGGTGTCTCTGAAAAACATCATGACCTTCAGAAAGCTTAAGAATATGTGAGAAAATCACTTTAGTAACTTCTAACACCACTTAATATGTGAGCATGAAAACCTATTTGAAAATATGAATGAAAAACATTATTCTAAACAAAGAATAAAACACATGGATGCATTTGACACAAGAATAGAAAATACAGTTTACAAGACAGAGTTATAACACTATTCATACCACCACTCAGCAGAAGGAAGTTTAAAAAAAAATATAACAAGCATCTAGTAAAACTAGGCAAACTCAATTTTTTCTGGCAACAGCTGAAAAAAATCTGTTCTTAAGGGAACACTCAGGTGGCAAACACAAGGAACTTCCTATAGAGACAGCCTCGCTCTTGTTTGTGATAGCTCAACTCTATTTGCATTGAAACTTAGACACTACTATTCTGAAGAAAAAAAAATTATATATCTATATATCTCACAGCCTCTTTAGAAGACTTACTGTTAGTAAGCAGTTGTTGCCACTGTTTCAAGAGGGCCACATATTTCAAAATGCAGCTGCTTGGATACAGTTTGATAAATGTACCTAGAAAATCATATCCTGTCAGTCCCCAACAACAGTGTGGATTTTTTCCTGAAACAGAAGTATGATGCCTTGTGCTATGAAGACAGACTTGTCTGCTGGAAAGCTAGCAATATAGAACTGCAAGGGGATCTATTTCAGTACTGCAGCCTGCTGAATCACATTAGACAGCAGTCGCTTATTTATTCTAAGCTATGGGCAAGTAGTTCTTTGCTCCAGCAAGACATAGTTTGAATGTAAAAGACCTGTTAACATTGTGTAGGAAACAAAATATATATTTCATCTTTGAAAGTGGAAAACTCAGTATTGCATCTCCCCGGAATCCAAACAATGCATTGGCTTAACTCTCTTCGTCCCACAACACAAATTATTAACTTCCAACTTCTGAACTGGAGGAAAAAACTACAGAAATGTCTCTGTTCCTAACAGTGCTTTGTTGTGGAAGACACTCAGTTGTACTTCCTTTATGCAACATAAAGAATAAGAAAGACATTAGGTTACACCCTCCTCTCAAGTTCTCAGGTCCTTTCAAAGTCCTGATTAAATAAACCTATTCTCTGAAAACCAGCTTTCCAGGCTCTATAGGTACCCCAAAAAATGTTAAAAAAAATAGTTGAGTATTACTATATACCTCATTTAGAGAAGATCACAGATATTTCTACCCAAAAAAAAAAAAGTACATAACTCTTTTAAGACAATAAATGTGGAGAGATAAAAACAATAAAAATTAAATATCTCTGAAGTTCATAACTTGGGACTTTGGAAACTCTTTATTAAGAAGTCTTACTTCCACATTTCACACATGGAAATAATACTTGTTAGTCTCATAATGGTATTTCTAAAAATGGTCATTGAAAGTACTGTGAGAAGCTCAGGAATCATGGCAATAGAGGCCTCAGAGAGAAACCTTCAGGAAAATTAGTAAGCAGACACTTTACAAATTTTTAACAAATAGCATTTATACTTTCAATAATATTACCATGTAAAGAAGAAAGCATACTTTTCAAAATTGACAAAAATGTTAAAAGCAAAAAGAAAATGAAAGTCGGGAGACTAAGCTAAAAGCACACAGAAAAAAAAAAAGTGCTTACTGTGGGGTTCCTAATATTTCAAAGAAAAAAAATTGTTAGGAGAGCTGTTTTTAGAGGGAGGATTGCTAAAATTAAGAGACACATGAAAAGCTAGGAGGTTTTGTGTGCTAATACTCCCTCACTTAAGTTTATTTTTTCACTCTGCTGTATTAAATTAACACTTGTGTTGCAGTGACTTTGGAAAAAAATCTTCAAAGAACAGAAAGCCTCAAAGATCAAAGACTACCATTTCCCAAGTTTCCATGCTACTTCCAAAAATGCATACCTAGCAAGTTTCAACAGCCTGGTGACAAAATATTTGCACATAGCCATATTTAATTAAACAGCCAAAGAATGTAATCACCTAATTATACCATTAACTTTAGTCTTGCACTTATTCATTGGAAAGGGTCTCAGGCAGCAGCCAATAGGGAGTTACTGGCTGTGTCCTGAGAAATGTGAACACTTACTCCATTATTTGTTTCTCTTAGCAAATTAATTTGTAGAAATCAATCATTGCACAAAGTACTTGCTAGCTAGCAAAACCACATGCTCCTAAACAGTCACAGCTGCACTTACATTTAAAAGAACATTCATGTATTTAAAGATTTCATCAGCTGGCTCTTAGAGACATATGAATCTCATTTGTTTCGGTTCACTTTAAGTTCAGTGATCTCTGCTTTATTCATTTTCTCAGAAGTCTGTTTTGAATTTCAGATATGAACAGCTCAAATGGGCTCCATCCTGTGTGACTTCATCTTATTCTGCCTTGAATTAATCCTCTAGCTTTCATATACAAAGTCTGATTATAGATACATTTTGTATCCATATGACTCTTGGACTGCTTCTTCTCTGCTGTTATAAGGCTCTGTGAATTCCAGGAAAACCAGGGTCAACTTAAACTGCATGTTTTGGACTATTTGACTAAAAAATCATCTAAGTTCTCTTTACCTTGGCTTTACAATATCTACCACAAAAGCTCTGATTCACATGAGTGGATGCTAAGCACCCAGCATCTACACTATATTCTCCCTGAGGTTTTTAATTCAGAATAGATTTATTCTGATCCTCTGAACCCTGAACCAAACTTTGATTATACAGTGACTTTCACAACCAGGCTTCTCAGTGGCAGAGGTCACACCAAAAATTTTACACAGCTACTGAGTTTCACATAAGGGAAGCAGTCTTTTCATTAATGTTGATCTAGAAGTGAGGCAGTTCACAAAAGAAGGTTATTTATAAAAACAGTCAACAAACTATCTTGTCCTCACAAAATACTTTTCAGGAATGTATATCAGTTACACTGCAACATCAGTGAAAGCCTGTCAGAACTCTTCTTGTTTGTTTGTTGTTTGGGTTTTTTTACCGTATGTAGAACATTGAATTGAAATTGCAACATTGCTATTGAAATCCTTTCTCTGATATTTCCCAAACTGTATCATTTTAGTTTTAATTTAATGATAAAATGTCAAGTTTCAGATTGCCACAGTGTCTTAGTGCAGATAATAGCCCTTTTCATACTTCATCTCAGCAGTCAAATATGAACCATACCATTGCTGGCCTTTTTTCCCCCCACAGTGTTTTGAAGTTTACTTCTCAAAGTAGAGTCCCTCTAACATAGGCTTTTGTAAGGTTGGTTGAACAAAATTATCCAAGCTGCTCACAGATGAAAAATACTACTTAGAGGAATATTATTCGTGGTCAGTCCAGGCTGCATTACCAGCACTGTGAAACACAGGGCTTAGAGCTCTGGTTTGTTTTTAAGCCTGCAGCACAGCTGTCATAGGAAACCTGACTAAGTATTCACCAGTCAGTTGTCAGGAGAAGTCAAGCATTTGTTCAAGGTACGTGTACCCTGAGAAAATGAAAGTAATGAAAGTAAACTAAGTGTGCACTTCTGATAGGCTTTTTATGACTCAAGGTCAGAGGACTTCTTCATCTCTCTCTCTATACAAGGCAGCCAGAAGAAAAATTCAAATTCGAATGGTAATTCAGAACTTGAATTTCCCTGACTGTAACAAAGACCTTTCAAATGGAAGCAGAAAGGCTTGGTTTACTGTGTTGATTGCAATTGTAATTCTGTACAGTCTCTCCCTTATGGCTAAACCTACAACTGAGGACCATAGCTGAGGGAACAAAGATCCTTCGTCCCTTACTGCCAAGCGGATAAACTGCTATGAAGGTAGCCTGAGCGAAAGGTGATTTTGACATTGTCAGTCAAAAGAATTACATGCATTAGAGTAAGAACTGAACTTGCTGAGCAAACACATCAATCCTGAAATGCTAGCGTAGTTTAACTGAGCCTACAGAAAACCAACATGGAAAAGAGGAGACATCCGAGATATTGATGCAGTTTGTGGTATAGAGTTATTCTGAGGAGAAGGCAGGAGTGAACTGTTTGATAGCTGAGGTTTTCTAAATAGATCTTAGGCACATGCCCTAAATTGGTATGTAGGTTTTCTTCCTTACAGCCAATAGAATTTGTTATTTTCTAGAATACATGTAAAATGGCAGAGACAATATACTAAGATCAATAAAACACAAATCTATGGGACAGAGAATAATACTAAATCTACGGAGGGGAGAATTTGTGTTTAAAGACTACTAGCAGAGGCCCCAAATTTTAAATTTGTGCAATTATAATGGGAATTATCTTTTTAATATTCAAAGTGATTTAGAAAACAAGAAAGTCTGCATAGGGTATAATGTAGACCTACAAGAATCACAGTTTAAAAATATTATCTTCTTATAATAGAAGATATATCACTACCTTTTTTAGTAGAAAACCATTTTTTTGTTTGAGTGTGAGTATTCTCATTTCTGACAACTTCTGACAATAATCATCATATTTTCTTTTCTCTACTCCCCACACTTGCGCCTCTTGGTTTTTTTCACAAATATAATTAGCTGCTATAAATGTGACCATGGGTTAGAGAAAGAAAAAGCATTAAAAAGGATGAAGAATTCATACAAGTTTTCACAAACAGTTTGTGAATATTCTCTGGAAAATCTGGTTCTAATTTGTTACTAAAAATACAGGGTTTATTCTGTATGTGAAGACATTCCACCAGCTTGCAATCATCAAAACCAGCTTTCATCTTTTCATGTTCATGACGGAAGTTCTGAGAAAAGCATAAGACATTATTTACCCTCCCACTGATATCCAGAGTTGTTTGTTTTACTTCTGAGGGCACTGGAGCTAGGCATGTAGCTCCAGGCTACAGAGTTAAAGTGTATTATTGTGTTCTTAACAATGGACTGCATGGGAGAACCATTCAATCAAGAATACAACTTCCTAGCAACTAGAAAGCAGTTAATGATTTCCAGTCAATTAAACATAGCACACTTAATACTCTGTTATGTTGGTAAGGAAAATATTCAGTAATTATTTCCTTGCTATAAAAAGAAAACATGAACTTTTATAATATGATCACACACAAACATACATAATTTTGTTCCTTATAGAAGCTACAGAATGCTAAGTCATCTTTCTCACATTTGTCTTCAGTTTTCTTGGAACAAAGTGCAGACTACTAACATTTCAAACACGTGTTTTTAATACAGTAAGCAGCCTGGAAAACATCAGCTAACAGAAAAGAAGAAATCCTTGAGAGGCTGCAGTTGAATTCCTATGAATACTTTGAGTGAATAGCGTTATTGGAAAAGGTGTTTTTCTTGCCTGCTTCATCAAAATAATTTTTTCTACCACTAAAAAAAATGGTATAAGCCAAAACATCATATTTGAGTTTTACATCCTTGGGTAGAGGGAAGGGAAAGAAAAAAGGAGTCTGAAGAGAGTGTAGGAAATATATGCATGTTTGCAAAAATTATTATGAGAAGGATGTAAACAAGACTGGAATCAGAAATATCTCGGAAATGAAAAAAAGGTGGATTTATCTAACACACAAACTCAAAACTCAAAAAGCTGGTTTTTAGATTGTACTGTAGTAAATATACTCAAAGTGAACCATACAAGCCACTAATTTGACCTGAATCATATACTTGGGCAACAGAATTCCTCTTGCAGAGAATTCCTGTTCACACAAAAATGGTGGAAATTAACATTTCCTGCTTTTGCCTAATGGAAGTATAACAGGACTCTGAAAACAAGTGAAGGACCATGAGATCATCTGAATATAATAGTCTGAGGTGTTGTTTCTCCATGAACTGTGAGACAAGCATAGGATAAGTGATTGTAGATTCTTTAATAGAAAGTTCATTATAGACTGATCATCATACTTGGTGATTTCAGCAAATACCAATTGCATGAATTATCTGCTGAGATATTTTGATGTGAGCTGCACATTACCACCAAACCTGTTCACACAACCCTATCTGCTTAGATTGATGTCACCACAGTTTTAACCCAAGGAAAGTAATAGCCCGAATAACATTAACTGTTCTCTGCTGCTAAACACAGAAAAGGTGTACTACCAGCCTCTGCTCTCCTCCTCATCAATGCACCTCCCAACAACTCGTGAAGGAATCATCTGCTGGAACCAGTGTTCACCCTGACATTTTAGACTGAAATTGCCAGCAAGTTTGTCAACTGTGGCCATACCAGAAACCAGAAGGGATCCTTAGATCTAGAGAATGAATTGTCAGTACATTTCATGCTAGTCATAAAATTATTACGTTTGGTTACAAAAAAACCCAAAACTTTGTCAGAAACCATTAGTCAAGTTTTCCAAAATGTGCAAGTCCATTCTCATCTAGCTACAACTCATCTATTTTCAAATCAGAAATTTCAAATATAACAACTTACTTATTTGCTTATCAAGGAACATCTTTCAGACTTGGTTTAATATCAAAATCAGGAGATAAAGCGACCACTATTTTAAAATTACAGTGGCACAGCAATACTGTAATGAGAAGATTCAGAAGGCTGAAGATGAAGGAGAATGCTCCAAAGACTACACATTATAGAAATACACTTAATATATGGTGGGAGGTCCAGAAGCATCTTTGCCTTTAGGCTTTGACTTTTTGGGCTTTCCATTTTAAACATAAATCAAAAAGATGCCATTCATCATCTCCCAAACTGCAGCTCTTAAATTCACTTCACCTACTTCTCTGTCAATCCATTTGCATTAAGTGGATCTAAAGGATAGCATAGGAGACTATATAGCCCTTCCATTATGCAAGGTAACAGCTGTAGAAAATTCATAGAGGGAAAATGTGAATCAGCATCCCCTCCATTCAGGAACAATATGTTTTCTAGACAATTATTCAATAGTCATGCCATATTGAAGACAGAACAGCACAGGAATACTGGAGATAAACCAGTACAACTTTGGGAGGAAGCAATCAAGGGAGTGAGGAAGAGAGGAAGGAGGGGAGGCAGGCAGGCAGAAAGGAAGGGAGGACTGCTTCTGGCAAAGTCTCTCTGAATAGCATGCCTTGAGATATCACAAGTAACTTGACTTCAGTAAAACACTCAGGAACCTAAAGGTAGTATCAGAAAAAGGTTTCACCACTGCCACTGTCTACTACAAAATGAGGAAAATCACACAGTGTTGCTGATACTCTGGAAACTATGATTTGAATGTGCAGCTATATGACCACATATAGCTTACCATAAGGCCACCTGTATATTAATTTATTCACCAAAACAGTATCACATGCTCACAAAAAGGCTTCAGACACAGCTGCATCAACTCAGAACAATAAGATAGTTGTTGAGAAGCTTTACAGAAGAGACATGGGGTAGCTGACCTAATGCAACAGAGTACAGCTATAATACGTTCCAAAACAGGAACAATGTATGAAGTCAGGTTCAAAATCTGATATTCTGGAAGTAATAGAAGACTGTCAGTTTTTAAATAGATGATTATTCTGAGCCAAGAGCATTCAGAAATAAGGGGTTATAATCTGAGTCATCAAGCAGAAATGCTCACCACCAACTCCTAGAGAGAAAATACAGCAAGTACAGTATATTAATAGAGTATGAAAGGGAGGAGGTGAGGAAAATATAATATTGATCTTTTCTCAAGGAGAGATTTTAACAAAAGCAACAGAAGTGAAAATATTTCTGCTGTACAAAAGCAAGTAAAATTGTTATGACTCACACTGACCTCAATGGTATACACTCATCAGTTAAGTGGGCTAGATGATAATGCTGAAGTAAGACTTGTGTTTATGTTTGGGTATTTTTAATCATCACAACAACTGCCATGACTCTGGAACTATATGATCTATTTTTTTACTAATTAAACATTCTTAATATTCATTTATTAATAAATCTATTTTTGCTCATATGATAATTACAGACACATCATTTCTGAAGATCTATAGTCAAAGGAAAGCACTAAAAACTTTTATGGGTATTCTTTTTGCTTTTTGTCCATATTCATGTATCATGTATACCAAATCCTCCATGATTTTCTACACTCATTAGCATCTTTCTTAGTAGCTCTATTTAGTAACCCTTTGCTATAGGAGAATAAAGAAACTCAGCATTCAGTATTGATTATGAATTATGATCCAGGCTTACATTTAAATAACTAAACCTTGTTACAGGTATGCATTCAATATTTTATACACATAGATCTTATTACATTAGCTTAGGAAGAGGAGAGCTTTTGCCTTATGAAGTAGACAGAACAGAAGTATAAGAAACTTGAGATTGCTTCCTGATTTTGCAACTTACACATGACCTTGGAGACTTAACTAAACTGTCTCTGTACAACTGTCAATAAAAGAGAGTAATGATGCTTAAAAATATTTGTAAAATATTTAAGGAATGACAGATAATAAGTGTTGCAGAACCTACAGCTCTAAATGTACACTTGATATTTCATTATTAAGCCCTGAAATTCAGTAAAAAGTCATAAGATACACACCGCTACCATGAATGAATGCTTCAGACCTCCAGCTCCAAACCTGATAGATTTCTTTCTCATTTACTGACAAATTATAGAATCATAGAATATCCTGAGTTTCAGGGGAAACACAAGGATCCTCAGGTTCTTACTCCTGATCCAGCACACAACAACCTCAAGAATCACATCATGTGCCTGAGAGAGTTATCCAAAAACTTCTTGAACTCTGGCAGGTGTGCTGTCATAACCATTTTCCTGGGGAGCCTGTTGCAGTGCCCAATCACTCTCTGGATGAACAATCTTTTCCTAATATCCAATCTAAACCTCCCCTGACACAACTTCAGGCCATTCCCTCAAGTTCTGACACTGGTCATTACAGAGAAGAGAACTGTACCTCTCTCTCTCCTGCATCTCATGAGGAAACTGTAGTCTGCAGTGAGGTTTCCCCTCAGTCTCCTCTCATCCAGACTGAACAAACCAAGTGATCTCACCTGCTCCTCTTATTACTTCCCTCTGTAGCCTTCACCATCTTCATAGCTCTCCTTTGGACACTCTCTAGTAGCATATTGTCTTATATTGTGGTGCCCAGAACTGCACACAACATTCAAGGTGAGGTCACCCCAGTGCAGAGCAGAGCAGGACAATCCTCTCCCTTGACCGGCTCATGATGCTTTGCCTGATCCCCCCAGGACACGGTTGGCCCTCCTGGCTGCCAGGGCACTTTTGACTCATATTCAACTGGGCACTGACCAGGACCCCCAAGTTCCTTTTTGTGGGGCTGGTCTCCAGTCTCTCATTCTTTAGTCTATACACACAACCAGAGTTTCCCCATCCCAGGTGCAAAACCCAGCACTTATCCTTCTTAAATTTCATAGGCTTGGTGATTACCCAGTCTTCTGATATGTTGAAGGCTCTCTACAGGGCCTTCCTGCCTTCAAGGGAGTCAAGAGCTCCTCTTAATCTAGTACAGTCTGAAAACTTTCTTAGAATAGCTTCAAGTCCTGTGTTGAAGTCATTTGAGATGTTGAAGCACCAGGTCTATGATGGAGCCCTTAGGAACTCCACTAGTGACCAGTCACCAGTCCCATTTACTATAATCCTTTGTGCTCCACCTGTGAGCCAGGAGGTTCCTGAGAGTGGCAGTATCAACAGCTTTACTGAAGTCCAACAAAGATTACATTAACTGCCTTCCCTTGGTCAACTAGGTGAGTTACCTTTGTCATTAAAGGAAAATAAGTTTGACAAGTAGGACTTTTCCCTCATGAAATCATGCTGTGACTACTAACTGAGCTGTCCTTCACATGTTTTTCAATAACTCTCAAAATAATCTTCTCCATAATTTTACCAGTCACTAAGACTGCATTGTCCAGAGTTATCCTATTTGCTCTTCTCAAAACCTGGGACAATGTTAGCCAGTTTCCTGTCAAGTTGGACCTCTTCAGATTCCCAAGACCTTTCAAAAATCATTGAGAGATGTCTCACAATGACATCAGCCAGATTTTTGATTATTCTTGGATGAATCCCATCAGGCCTCATAGATTTGTAGGGATACAGCTCCAGCTGTATCCCTACATAAGGGATCTTGTGTTCCCACAAGGGAACTTGTGTTCCCGCACAAGTTCAGGGTTGACTGGGAGCTGATCATTCTTGCAGCCACGGTCCTCAAGCTCAAGAGTCCTGGGACTCTCCTAGCCCATCATTTATGTTGAAGACTGAAACAAAGAAAGCATTAAATTTCTCTGCCTTGTCTCTGTCCCTGTTTGTGAGGTGAGCATCCTCATCCTCTGATGGGCCAATGTAATTTCTGACTGCCTTTGGATATTAACTTATTTTCAAACACTCTTCTTATTGTCCCCGTATTTCTGGCACCTTCAACTCCAGCTGAGCTGCACAAATTTTGCCCCTACAGTGGCAAGCATCATAACTGTATTTCTCCTGTGTCATTTGACCTTGCTTTGACTGGACATACACCTCCTTTTTTTGCCTTAACTCCAAAAGAAGACCCTTGCTCAGTCAAGCCAGCCTTCTGCCTCACCTGTTGACTTCTGACATTTTGGAATTGCGTCCTCCTGTGCCCTTAGGAGATGGTGATTAAAAAAATACCAGCACTGATGGACCCTAGCACCTTCAAAAGCATTTTCCCAGGGTGTCCTTCTCACTAGTTCCCTGAACATCCTGAAGTCTGTTCTCCTTATGTCCAGGGTTGAAGCTTTGCTGGCACTTTTTCCTCCTGTCAACAGAGATTTAAAACTCAATTGCTTCATGGCTTCTGTGGCCATGGCAGCAACCAATCATCACTCCACCCATGAGACCCTCACTATTTACAAGGAACAAGTCAAGGAGGATGCCTTTCCTAGTCAGCTCTCTTAGTATCTATACCTTGAAGTTATCATCCAGATGTTTTAGGACTCTTTTGGACCTGTTTGTGCCAGCTGTGTGATGCTCCCAGTTAACACCTCCAAGTTAAAGTCCCTCATAAGGACAAGTACAGCTGATATAGAGATATCCCTCAGTTCCTTAAAGAAAATTCATCTATGTTGTGATCTTGTCTGGGTGGCCTATAGTAGACTCCCCGGATGACATCTGCCTTGTTTACCCCTTAATCCTTACCCAAAGACTCTCAACTGTGCCATTGCCATCTGTGAGCTCCATACAATCTGGCCCCTCTCTATCATACAGTGGCAGCCCCCCACCTCACCTGCTCTTCCTGTCCCTCCTGAAGAGCCTGCAGCCATCCAGCAGGGCAGTCACAAGAATCATCCCACCAGGTTTCATTTATGTGAATGACGTTAAAACTCTGGGACTGGGCCAAAGCTTTGAGCTCCTCTTGCTTGTTCCTCATGCTGCGTGCATTGGTGTAGAAATATTTCAGGTGTGGTTTGTTGTAGCCAACACCTCATTGAACAGATTGGGGCATCCCACTAGAGTTCAACTCCTCAAGTTTTGATGTGCCATCCCATTGTTTACCTCTGGAAAGCCTGTTGTGGAATCTGATGCTAGTAAACACTTTTAGTTTTAGTTGTTAGTCTTAACTTACTAGAAAACACAACAGAAATTACATGAAAAAATATGCTAATTTAATTAATGTTCAGAAAAACAATTTTTTTTTCTGTAGAGGTAACACACCATCTAAATTAAGTCAACATTGCAAAGAGAATTTATCTAATCTGTGCCACCATAATATCAGGAACAAGGTTTTTTTAATTCTGGGGAGCAAAGTTAAAGCAATGGTTTAACTTTAAATCACAGGTTTGACACTAGCCATAAATGAATGTAACTATACTGCTGTCAGATAAGCCACTCTGATTTACATCATTAAGGAATATATGTTCCCAGCCCTGGCTTATGCAACTGCACCAAACAAAATTTCAGAGAAAAAAATTTCATCTTTTGGAATGCAGAGATGGTTTGTGGAGAGCTAAGTCAGGATACTGCATTGATCTAGGGGAAAAAAGGATGCAACAGTTTATTTGTGTCAAATTTCTTTATCTAGGTGCAAAATTCATTGTCTTGGCTGAAAATGAAGTCACGGTTTATTTTCATACAGCACGAGCCATTATTTCTAGTAAAGTTTCTTTGAGTTTCCAGGCACAGTGCGAGGCTTTACATAATTCAAGAAAAATATGACCTGTAAGTTCACAGAATCTCACTTGGTAAGTAAGCTCATTGTGCTGGTTTAAAGGGAAACTGGCAGGAGAAATGGACCCACCACAAGAGAGATTATAAGTCAGAGTTACAATTTAATGGAAGATATTACAATAAACACACTGACACAAAGAGAAAACTGCTTTCAACTCACCAAAACCCAGCAGTATAACCCAGTGTCCCGGGGCACAAGCCCAAAGAGGTTTGTTAGCCCTTGTGCTGAGACCCACGTGGTTCCCCCGAGTCCAAAGCAAAAGGAAGTGAAGAACCTGTGGGTGCAGGTGATGGCTG
The DNA here is from genome assembly GCA_035583185.1 of Anabacerthia variegaticeps. Classification (NCBI taxonomy): domain Eukaryota; kingdom Metazoa; phylum Chordata; class Aves; order Passeriformes; family Furnariidae; genus Anabacerthia; species Anabacerthia variegaticeps. The sequence continues at coordinate 16,624,273 of JAWWEW010000088.1, read as the reverse complement.
TGGTCTGGTTGAGAGTGCTGGTCTCCTCCTGTCGAGGTCCTGCTGCTCCTCTGGATCCAACAAGTTGTACCCAAGGTCTTCTTACCCCCACTTATATACCCTCAGGGAGCACCCAGTCCCTCCCCCAGGGCAAGGACTCACACAATGGGTGATTAACTGTGAGTCATGGGGTATTGTTGAACCGTTGATGGCCCATCAGCAGCCACGCCCCCTCCGGCTGGGTGTGAAGGTGCTAACGACTCCCTGGGCAGCTGCTGCAAATGGTCCATTGTTCTTGGGAAACGAATAGAGGGGGGTAGAATACATAGCTTTGATCACCCCCACACAGTGATAACTGGTCCCACCTGCTGAACTTGGACACTCATACAACATATTTTTTATATCAGACTGCTTTATGATTTGCACCAGCCTACACTTCATAATTATTTACCAGCCTGTCTTTTTCCAATATAAACTATCATCTCAACTAAAACTAAGAAAAAAAAAAAATCAATTAGTTATCACTTCCCCTATATAGTACATACAATACTCAGTGGGTGATGGATGTTGTTTTATTCCCAAATAGAACACATTTTTGAATTGACTATTTAACAAATAATGTATTTCTTTTTCTTAAAACTCATTTGTATCACTTCATAATTCACAAATTTTCCACTTTTTAATGAAAAGTTATTTTTTATATAGCCACATACACAATGCAAACTCACCACAGGGCTGTAGCATTGCATTGCAAACAAAATACTAATTGCAATTATCTCACTAAAGGCACAGCTTTAAATATATTACCAAGCATTACATTTGTTTACTAGATCTTTCTCCTTCATCCTTCTTACTAATTTCTACATGCTAAGCTTGAGTTCAGTTAAAATGTTTAACAATTCCATTATGTTTCCAGTACATAAATGCAGTACTCCCATCAAATATTAATAGCTGAATAATTATGTTTTATCAATATAAACACACAAAAACATTACTTAGGCACCATGACATATTGTTATTCCATTTTCTATACCAAACCAAGTTTATGAATCATTTGTACATGAACTATGCGTACTAGTGCACTAGCTTTACTCTGTGTACTAGTTTAATTCAGAGATGAATGAAACTGCACACTAGAAAACCAAGCAGAATTTAGTGTATCCTTGCAAAAGACATAGAATGAAGAAATAGTACTCATGTTATCTTCCCATTCCATTTGCCAATAATCAGACTTTTATTAAGAGTACATCACTCACACTTCTTTATCTCAATCTTCCTATTAAGGGATAGCCTTACTAACATATTATTATAAGTTAATTAGGCATTGCAAACACTAATAGCAATTAGTTAGGTATTTTTCCCTCTAGACACAATTTAAGGTAAACATGTTTGAAATTGGTAAATGGATGAAAGCATAAATAAAGATCAAAATATATTCTGTCCACAAGCAGAAGTATGCTGTTGAATGGAAAGAAATTCAAATAGACAGGGTCATCACCTTTCAAGAACATTAAAACACGTAAGTATCTTGAGCAGTTTAAATGGGCTCAGATTCAGAGGTAGTTTGTACTGCATTTTTATGTTTATTGTGATCAAACTACTTCTTATTACAACTTAACCATCTGGTCTTTAACAGTAATTGCTTTTGTACACTGTTGCTGTAGAGTTGCGCATAAATTCAGTTTTGATAATGCTGTAGGTTGAAACTTACAGAAGTGGTAGCCTACAGTGCTGAACACTGAGATGCCTAACTCCTAAACACCCTGATCTTAGACATCGAAAATCCCATCTCTCCTATTCATCATGATCAAGAAGTTTTGTAGTCATTTAAGTTGGGACCCATGAAAAGCAACATCTGCATCAGGATCTGGGCTGAGATAACCACGGTGAAACACTACGGGATGGGGAACCTGCATCTGAGATGTACTCCTCGCAGCTCTTCAGT
>JAWWEW010000088.1:16605826-16621048 GCA_035583185.1 Anabacerthia variegaticeps | reverse complement strand
CCCTGTGTGTCAGCTGTCCCAGCCGTGTCTCCCCCAGCTTCCTGTGCACCCCCAGCCTGTTTGCTGGTGGGGGGGGGTGAGGAGCAGAGAAGGCCTTGGTTCTGTGTAAGCACTGCTCAGCAGTAATGAGAACAGCTTTGTATAATTAACAGTTTGCAGCAAAAGTCCATAACACAGCCCCATACCAGCTACTGTGAATAAAATTAACTCTACCCAGCCAACCCAGCATGTTACCCTCCCCTTAATCCATACCATCTGTGTCATGATCAGTTTCCACACTAGTCAATACATCGTCATTAACCATGCCTCCCCTTCCCGTTCTGTAATATAATACACAGATATTGTTCCCTTAGCCTATGGGCCACTCCTGCAAAATGTTCCTCAAGAATCTACCAATGTTCAAAAAATATCCTTTTAGTTCATTTCATCTATGACTTTGGGCTCTACCTGTTACTGTGGTCTCTCAGGATGAGAGAGGTGGTATTTTGCTTGTAGTTTCTGGGCACCAAAGCCAGTTCAGGTCACTGCTGTAGTTGCACTGCTTTTTGTAAGGCTTCTCCTCCATTGACTTGGCCTGTTTCCGGTTATAGCGATTCCTGTAACATGCAACTCAAATATTAGCTTGCAACAAATTAAAGGCATTTCCATTACAATCTTCACTTCTGGTCTCTTTGGGCCAGGTTATAGGGTTTAACAACACAAGAACTTTTCCCCTTGCTCCTAGTCTGGCTGCAGCAAGGGATTTCTGCTGTAATATTTTCCTTAACATGCAACTCAAATCCCAGTTACAACAATTTAAAGACGTTTTCATCACAATCTCCCCCATTAACCTCTGTGAGCTGCAGGGGCACAGCCTGTCTCACCAAGGTCTTCACCACAGGCTTGAGGGAAATCTCTGTGTGCATGCCTGGAGCAATTCCTCCCCCTCTTTCTTCAGGCAGATGACTCCTCACACTCTTCTCCTGCTCCAGCATAGGATCCTTCCCATAGGAGATAATCGTTCTTGAACTTCTTCAACACAAAGTCCTTCCCACAGGCTGCAGTTCTTTTTGAATTGCTTCAACATGTCTTCATTTTTGTATCACTGATGCAGCTAGAAGTCATCATTAGTAACAAGAAAGTTACTTCCATGTACTTAGATGCAATAAGTATATGCTTTAATTTAAGAAACTAAACCACACAGACTCCAGAAAAGGACTGTAAACATGCATAGAATTGAAAACTAAGAGTGAGGTGGATGAGTTTGTTCTCAAATTTCTTCACATTCCCTTCAATCCTCCAGTAATATCTTTCTGCCCTTTCAGGGAACACAGAGAACAATCTCTTACTTTCCAGATAAATAATTTCAGGTAGAAAGAAGGATCAAAGCTGCTCACTTAACTCTTTAAAAAAGATCTTTTAAACAAGAAAAAGATGAGTATGGAATAATATTTGTCCTTGTTTAACTGAAGAGAGGAGAAGGCATAAGGAAGAGAGCAGGGCAGAGGAAAAGGCCTCATGAAAGTCATTCCGTAAAGCATATCAGTATCAGTGACACCATGAAACATGACATGGTTCCATGCATGTTGTGTATACTAACTTCATTGCAGGAGAAAGTTTAACCTGTTACTGTGACAGTTATGTTTTGACTATAACATTCATAGGGGATAAATCATTTCAAATTAATCTGTCCAGTTGCTTTGCTATTAAAGCTGACAAGGAAGCAACAGTGAGCATCACTAGAGAAATCACAGTAATATACACCTGTCATATCATAATATGGCAGGATCAAAAATCATCTGGAGGTGTCATAATTGTAATTTCAGATAACCAAATTCTGTTTAGATTATAGTATCTACTTGTATCTCTTTTGCTTGTTTTTTTCATTTTTTGGGAAACTCAGTACCTTCTCCTGGGTGCATTATGTAGATGATCATAGCAAACCTACTTGCAAAAAGATTCACATCATCACAGAATATTCTGAACTGGAAGAGAGCTGTAAGGATAATTGAGTCCAAGTCTGAAGTGAATGGCCCATACAGGGACCCATGACCTTAGTGTTACTGACACCAGGTTCTATAGTACAGAGATTATATAAATTTACTCCATATTAGTGATACACTGGAAAAAAAATATTTCAATTTGCTTAATTATTTTTCACTTATATTATTGTGTTAAATTGGTACATATGAAAATTCTTTTCTAAGCAGACACACATGTTATGATCATATTGTTTAAAATTATTAGAGAGATGTCTCTGCCTGAATTATGGTGCAAATGAGACCATATGACAAAGCCAATAGTATGGATTTTTATTTACCACTAAATGTGAGGTAAGAGAGATAGAAAAAAATAGGAAAAAGAGAAGGGAGTGAAGAGAAAAAAAGAGTGACAGAGACAGTTTAAGTAGAAAAAACATCGCCATTCCATAGATTCTGACGGTAACCCAGTCTGTCATCTTCCTGTGGTCTTCTCACTGATGAGAGCCCCAGTCTTGTCGAAGTGATGATTGCAGTCTGGATCTGCAGAAGGAAGTCCAGGGTGCTGAAGGAAGAAGCTCCTGTGTTGAGGGAAGCCCCATGTATTTATTTTGCTTCGGCTAGGTAGAAATGTCCCCAGGGCAGGGATTCTTGCAGTAGATGATATACAACTGGACATTTCAGGAGTCTTTGACACCTTCTAAGACATTACAGCTGCTTGTTGATGCCCGAACAGGTGAATCCATTATGGCCCATCAGCACAGTTGAGTATCTTCAGACTATATGTGAATTGTCCGTATGTTTCCCCAGAGGGGAGTTATCAAAGCTAAGTTATTTGTCTAAGGACAAGCAGGATTGGCCTCTTATCTTGTTCAACACCCAGCCTGTAGCCTGAGGTGGCAGGTGTGCACATCTCAGTACCTGGGTGGTTACCTTGCACATCATCAGCTTGAACCTTGATTGTGTGAGCTAACAGTATTCCTAGCTCTCACAGTTGTGGATATGTTCTTCTTCTGGAGTAATTGGACAATAGTACCACCTTTACCTTATCATCACAGTCCAGATTAGTAGGCATATTGAGGAAGGAATAGGCTTCAGTGAGTAGTTGCTTCTTTGCACAATTTGCTACAGTGGACAAAAGTATTTCAGTGATTTTAACAATGTTTAAACCATTAACCAATTTCAGTCTCTCACAACACAGAGGAGCCACAGGAATTCTTTGAGATTCAGAGAAAAAACCTAAAAAATGAAAAGCTCCATTCTGCCTAAAGAAGCTGCAAGAAAATCCTGTTTGCCTTTCAGACTGTGCAACAGGCAACTAATAGACAGCAGTGAACAAATGATTTCTGTGAGGTGACTGTCAGCAAAATGCAAAGCTGAAGTAATGACCAAGTGCGTAAGAATGTGTATGTCACCTCTAACTGATACAGGCACATGAAACCAGCACTGACTCTGTATGAATTTCAGAATGCAGCAAAGGAAGAAGTCTTCCTTCTCTGACATTTTTCTTTCTTCCTACAAAACCTTTCTGCTCCCAGGCTGTTTTGTAATGGCATGCTTAGTTCCAGGATATTTACAAATGACTGTTGAAAAGTTTCCACATCTATATTTTTAAAATAATTAAAGCTGTATTTACGTATATGATATAGCAAAAAGAGTTCAGAGTGAAACACAGTGACTTTTCTAGTGCAAACCAATCCATACTTGGTATTGTGGAAAAAAACTCCAGAAGACTTATGACATTACGGCAATTGCCATAAGAAATTCTAAGAACATGAAGTACTATTTACATTACTCTGGTAACCAAGCCTGGGTTCAGTTCTTCTAACACAGCTCTGAGGTTAGGAAAACCAATATGACACCTTTGCAATGAAAGGAGACTGCAAGGTTAATATAATCCAAATGTTGAAAATGCAAGATATTTTCATTGTGGCAATATTTTGTCTTTCATTGTGTTATTTTTAACCTGCCTTAAAATATGACATGATAGATAAAGGAAATTGCTATTTTTATGGTCGAAGCTTGTGTGTAAAGATGTGTGATGAAATAGCATCTGCAAAGAAAATAAAAGGTATTTGTTTAATCTTTTTTAAACATATAATGAAAATGTTCTGATCTTAAAAAAAGAAAAAAACAACAACAAAAAAAAAAAAAACAAAAAAAAAAAAACCAAACCAACCAAGAAACAAAGGCAAAAATGCATCTATTTCTTTCCCCTCTCAAAAAAAGAAAAAAAGTCAATTTAATTTTAAACCCTAAGTCTACCATTTTTGTGTAAGATGAAAAACTTCATGCAAATCAATTATTTTCTTCTTTAATGCTAAATATAGTTTGGACTTGGCAAGGAAAATAATCCTGGTTAAAATTTACATGATCAAACAACGTAATAAATTGCTTAAAAATGTTATAGCTATTTTTAACTGTTGTTTTCTTACTGTGTTTTGAAGTTTTGTGTTTGAATTAATATTTTAAATTCTTTTTAACACACAACAGACATCCAGAGAATACATCATGATTGTCTTGCTCTCTGGCAGTCAGCTTCACATAAAATAGAAACATCCAGAAAGCAATACCATTCCCTTGCCATCAATGAACATACAGCACACTAACTTGCATTGATTTAATCACATGAAGAACTGCAATGTTCATCTGTGACAACTTTTATGTCTGCAAATGAATTTCATTCAAACAACTTTAGTTAGCTCCTCCATTCTCCGTTCTTCATTAACATGTTTTTTGTTCACTTGCATGTTTTGTCAGATTTTAATGGCTACTCTTGAAATGTTTCAGTGCTACCAAAAACACTTGTTCAGATGAATGCAAAAGTATTAAAAAACATGAAAAGGTTGAATAAATATAAGAATGTATTTTTACATGACCCTCAGACTAATGTTTTCTAATACCTGATAATATGACTTTGTGGTTAAAGGATCCTTTTCTATGTGCCTTATTTTGAGGGAACTAAAGGGGAGGATAATCATATAATAGCCAACAATCTAATAATGATATACTGTATTTCCACAGGAATTTCAATAGAGTTTGAAACGTTCAAAATCACAGTAAGCCTTAAGTTCTCTGCATTTTTGCTTTCCAAACACCTGGGAGGGGAAGGGCAAAGGGAGAGAACAACACAGCTCCTCCAGCACTTCCACACCTCCAAGAAAGGAGTCTAACTTGTACATTCCAAGACAATTATAGTTGTAAACTTCAGTCAAATGATAAAGACACAGATCTTTTCAGTAAACTGTAAAGGAGAAAGAAAAGGAACAAGGTAAGGAACAAGGCAAGGAATTTGCAGAAACCAGGTTCTAACTTTGCAAATGACATAAACATTGCCCCATACCTGCTCACCTATAAGCATAATAAAAGACATATTTACAGAAGACTGAATAAATAAGCATGCCTGTCTGAAATAATTTGGGAGGAATAAATTATCAATGTATTTTTCACACTTTTTGGATACACAATCAACACCTGATTTTAAAAGAATTTCCTCTAAGTTGCATATAAATGAATCAAACACTTGGCAGTCAAATGCATTTCTTGTACCAAGGACGCATTTCTAAATTCCCATCCTCATGAAAACATGAAATAACTCTCCACATTTATATCTTATTATTTACATGCAGAAAGCATGCAAAAAATGTACATATGCAACTAATTTATAGAGAAGTGTTGAATGGGCACACATGAAAGGTCAAAAGTGCCCGTTTCAAAGTTCAGATGGGGGAAAAAGAACAAGTAGACAACTGAAGACAACAAAAATGTTTTTTTTTTTAAATTAATAGACGATGTCATGTCCAATATACTACTTTATTAAAATTTTTATTTTTTATCAATTTGTTACCACAGATTTGAATATGATAGTGCAGTGGAAATGTATACAACCTGTAGGTTTCATCTAGGCTTACAGAAGAGATGATAAGCACCATTAAAGGAGGTTTCTGCACATGTGGATGCTTTTTCAAACATGTGTTTTTCATGTATTTTCATTTGATTGTTTGATGTTCCATCAGATCTGACAAATGGTTGAATTAAAGTTCTGAGCTGTTGCAATTGATGGAGGTTCAAAAGAATCCAGAACTAATCCAAACTGCCTTCAGACATTTGCAAACTGAGGAAAAATACTTTTATTTTGTAATTGTTCATTCACTCCCCAAAAAAAACATCAACTCACAAAAGAACAAATCTCCTAGCTAATGACAAAAACAGATATAACATTTACTACATGCATACCTTATGTGAAATACTGAGGGAAATGACAGAAATAACAGCAAAGTTAACCTCTTATTAGAAACACTTAAAACGTCAGTAAATCAATATCAATGCTCTACAATGCAGTTCCAGTCTAAATTACCATATCAACAATAAACATTTTCTCAATTTTCCTCTCAGTAAAGTGAGAAAAGTCCTAAGTGATTGTTAATTTATCCCAAGGCAGCTGTACAAGAGCCACTAACCTAATGAATATAATAAATAAATTTGTTGCTGTGTAAAGCAAACACATTCCCAGTGGAAAATATCAAAGGTATCCTTTGGATACCTTCAGTTCCAACTACATAGAGACCACCATGAATATTTTACATTTCCTTTGTGCTGAACATTATGTTTTTATTAGTATCTCCACTATATTCATCTGTACTAGGTTGGCATTAAGTCAGCATAAGTCTAATATATGTAGATCCCGACAGAAGTGAGAAAGTCACAAAGCTGGTTGAATTGAAGTGTCTGAGTCAGGGGGGGGAGGAAAATAAAAAAGAACATGAGAAATTATGCATTTCTTTCTCCTCCAGGAGTAGGAGGAGTTAGTTTTTTTCAATTTGTACTAGTTTATAACATGTATATATACTTATACAACATCTTATCCCTTTGCAATAATCATCAATACTGTAAGTTTCATTAACAGTTGTAGGTTTTTTGGTTGTTTTCAAATAAAGCCTATCAATGGGCTTTAATTCAACAATATCATGCCATCATCAAAACATATTTTGAGTAAGGTCTGAATTCAAATTTCATATTGTAGTGGAACTATGATAAAACCTTCTATCTCAATTCCTAAATCTGTCTTGAAAAACTGAAACCTGTCCTCAAGCCTCTCAACTCATTCTTCCTTTATAGATAATACTGCTTAATATGCTTCAATACTTGAGGAGATTAAGAGTTAAAGTAGAACTTTGAGCTCCAAGTTGTCTCTTAATGTGGAAGCTATCAACAAATCCTGGACAAAGTGATGGACAAATAAAAATGAAAATCACACACTGAATGGGGAATGCTTTCAATTGCAATTGAAACTCACCACAGTCTGCCACAATGTGCTTTGTGGAAACCTGTAGGCATTCAATTTTTCACTTTTATGCTGAGAAGTAAATGTATTTTGATCACTTTAAAAATAAAATTCAAATCTCTTTCTGCACACATATATTTTAGTACAAGTATGTAAAAGTTTTTAGTTGTTTCATTGTATGGAAATGAAAACTAAAAGAGAGATATTAATACTATGCAAAGAATAATTCAGAACAATTAGCTGATCCATTATGGGTTGCGGTCCCTAGTGTTAATTCCACTATCCATAGAGTAGTCAACAAAGAGATATTAATTAGGTTGAATACATTCTTAATTTAAGTAACTATTCTTGACCTATTCTCTTCTACTGGAGTCTAGGTTTGTAGTGGCCTTTTGGAGAATAACTCCATCATAATTTTATATGTTTTCTACATGGTTTTATATATACAAATCTACAAGATCACAGATAACATTTTGCTGCACTAAAGACCCAAATATAAATATTGTCCTGCACTACTTGGAAGAATTATGAGTGGTAATGGGAAACAGAAACTTATTTTCTTGAAATTTATCATTCAATTTCATGTACAATTACACTTTGAATAATTTGGGGTCCAATTTTTTTTTCTTTGAGCATTAAGCGTGGGAAGAACAATGTGGTTCAGTTGCTTTTACAAGGCTATTTGTTGGAAAGCTTTCATACCAAAAGTGCCTTTCCCACTGGGGTTTACATCATCTCAAATTCATAGCTGTAGTAGATTATAGTCTATAGCCTCAAATGAGATTAGAAAAATTTAAGGAGATGAAAAGCAGACCAATAATTGGTAAAGAAAATACAATTCCATTTTGGTAGACTTTTCTTCCTTACCTCTCTAACCCCTCTCTCTCTTGTTTTCCATTTATAATTCTCCTTCTGGTTATCATGCAGGGACACTTCAAGTTCAAGACAGAATACTGGCATTTCTCAAAAAGTTTTATTATTACAAATATTAAGCCAGAACAGCTGTGTTGACTCGGAATTCCTCTTTAGCCAGCAAAACTGACAGAATCCTACAATGCACTATTGCTTCTTTAACAGTTTTAAAAGAACATATTTCTCCAATCACATACTTTTTTAATTGTTGACATTTTTATTGATTGGAAAAAATCTACAGCACAAAGGGAAGAAAACCACACTCGTATATCCATATTTCATCTTTGTTGCCATTTCTGGTATTTTGTTATTGAGAAGTTCTGATGTACTTTGAACAATAGTCCAGTGATGTGGGCAAGTCCTTCTGGGCTTGGGTGACATTTGCTTTTCCCTTTGAGCTAAGAAAAGAGGGATAAATTCTGAAAAGAAATCATTCCTATAAGGAAACATATGTTTCAGGTTACACAAAGGAAGGTTTAATTTATTTATTTTAAGAGGCTTCTAAAAGTTGGAGCTCTGTCTGCAGCAAGCAAATCTCCATATCCATTCCTGACTTTCTCAAGATCTTGTGGAATGAGGAGCTATTCAATGGAAGACTTCATCAGGTGCCACAGAAGCAGCATAAATTACAGACACTCCATTGAAGAGGGGAGATATGCCTTGTCCTTTCAAGAAGGATCAAACACCACCTGTATTAGGAACAAAAACTAAAAATCTGTAAGAAAAAAAAAAAAAGGAACTCACATAAATAGGTCAGTAGTACTGTGTCAACTGTCTATCTAATTATCCTCCCAGTACTGCAGGAAAATTGCAAAACAGGAGAGTTCTTAAGGAGTTTGCATAAAAGATACACTCTGCTTCTGTGTGAGACTCTCCGTATCCATTTTGCACAATGCAATTAATACATCCATGAGAACACATTTACTTGGCCTCATTTTCTCTTCCTTCTCTCAAGCACCAATTTCCACTTACACCTGCCTTCACAGGGTGAAAAAAAACTTTACTTTTATCTAGAGCTGACCACATTTTCTTACTCAGCATTTAATTCTGAATGGCTGCTTTGATCTTTAAATGTCCACGTGACACCCAGCACTAGACAATTAAAGAAAAAAATATGGATACTGCTTTTTATTTTGCGTTAAAAAAAGTTGCATATTTTCAGTCAATCAGTAGTAATAGCTTGGCAGAAGATAAGGAATTGCACTGGTTATGGGTAGTTTCATTCTTTGTTTTATTTGCTAAAATTATTTTATTACATAATTTATGTTTTGTTATACATATATATAATGGAAAAATATATGATACATGTATATAATATATGATATATGTAAATTATGTTTTAATATATAAATTAATTGTTGTATTTTTTTTCAGAGTTGAACTCTGGCACATCATTTTATCTTTATATATTAAAGGGTGGTTGTCAAATGTATTTTTGCTCTGTGAGGGTTTGTGTTGTAAGGAAAAGATTTTTTCCTTGATGCCCAGAGGGTTTACCCAACTGATTCTTAATATTTCCAGGTCAAGAAACGAACCTTGTCATAAGTTGTGCTACTAGCACTGCTTGTAAAATTGCTGTTTCTGCATAACAGATTCAGATTTCTTAGCAAGCCTGATATTAGAGAAAGAACAATTCCCAAGTCTGAACACCTTTATCACTTGTTTTTCTGCAAGACAATGAAGCCTGTCAGCCTTGAGAAATATAGACAATGAAAACAAAGTTACATGTTGACAGGCATGTAATCTACTGTTAAAGAGTTGAATTTTTCAGTATCTGTTTTACAAGATCTAATTTAAGACAGAGCATTTCTGTCCCTTGATTTTATGTTGTTATGAAAGAAAGGCAGCAAGACGAGGAGAATAAGACTGTACAGGTGAAACACACTATCTTGCACTCAAGGGACCTCGGGGTGGAAGGAAGACATGGCCTCAGGCAAGGAATCCAAAGAGCACTTTGGTGTGGATCTCCTAACACCATGTTGTAGGGAAGTGATGCCATATGAGAAAACCCAAAGCCACTTGCCTTCACCACGTAACAGAAATGACCCTGTGTCTCCCATCTCCCAAGATTACAACTTCCTCACACATATAAAGACAATTTGGCAAGAGAGAAGCACAGCAAACACACCTATTTCATTTTGCATGGAAGAGTTATACAACACCTGGTCTGTAATGCCAAAAGGAGGCTGGCATGAATGCCAAGCTACTACATGCTGACAGTGGGCCACAAGCACTGTGTCAGTGGAACTTTACATCTGAAAAACTGGCAGGTACAAGCCTTGACTCTACCGAACTACTTACTTTGAGAAATGAATTGCCAGGCATAGGCAATGCGTCAAGTTAATGTTTCTTAAAAACATTTTTTGATACACAACCCTTCTCCTGATTTAGTACTAACCAAATAAACCATCAACACACAGGAAGCTTCTGGAGGAGCAAAGAAATTCAACTAACCTAGCACCCTTATCACTATACCCCACTCACTTAATTTGAATAAGGAAAACAGATTACTAGTTTTGTGCCAGAAATAATATCTTCGAGTAAACCAAATCCATAAGAATATGTTGATTCATCGTTGATGAATCTTAAGCCAACAGCTTTTCAACAAATAACCTGAAATAAAACCAGTGGACATGAACGTATCTTGTAGAATCATACTTATTTTCTATGTAAGTTGCTTTGTTCAACTCATACAACTAATTTCTGTGTTTTGATCAAGCCAATAACCTTGAACCTGTTTTCCACTGCATCTGCAATTCCTCTTCCAGTCTATTTCTGATATCTATTTAGAGTTCCATATGATACAAAACATTCCTACTTGCAAACTTCAACTGGAAACTTTCAGGACATTTTTGGGGAAAATAGAGCAACCACATTTATTTCCCTTTTTATAGTAAGTTTAATTTAAAATCTGAACACATCTTCATGAAAAATTGTTTCCAGAGGCCCAGTTCTACATGATTTTGATTATAACACCTCTGCTATTCTTATGTCCACAAGATTGAATGCAATGTTCAGATTTCAAATAGCACACAAGTCAACCACGGGAAAGATGAAGCTGTGTTTAGCAGATAAAAACAAAACAAATGGGAGGCTAGATTAGATTACTGCTTGTCAGCAGACCTTATGAGGCAATTGGCTGGCAGCTTTGGTAATGCTAACTACAAACAGCTTGCAATACCAAACCATTACATATATTCCCTGCCAAGACTGGCTGTCAGCTGTATGACTGGCCTTTTCCTGCCAACATAGTTGACATTCTCTCCTCATTTATTAGTGAGTGCCCTGGACATGTTGACATGGTAAGTCAACATACTGAATCAGGATGTCTAGATTATAAATAGCAAGGGATGTATACCGTTTTCATTGAGTCACAAAATAATATTGATTTTTTCCAATGTTCAGACTATCATGTATGTACTGGAAACCATTTTTATTGTGTCTTCCTTTCTAGTTGATAAAAATAGCATTATGTGATCATTTCTTATTTATTGCTAGGGTCAGGCTTACCTTCTCAGAAGTATAGAAATACATTAAAAAAAATTCAAATACATTACATTTGTAGAAAGAATGGTCAGCAAACTAGAAAAAGTAATTATCTTGCCATTTTCTGGAAAGCACATCTAGTTCCAGTACAAGTAACTGTGATAGAGAAACCTGAAATTATTGCCTGGATACCCATGCGATATTAATGCAACTATTTAACCATGGTACAGACAACAAGGGTTTTTAAGATAAACATTTGTGGAATTATTGGTACTAAGGGGTTTTCAGAAATCTGACCCTCAAAAACATGCAGAGTTTTGACAGTTTTCCTCTTAATGCTATTTTAGGCCTTTTAAGACTTTGCTGTGAGCATCAGACCCAAAGTAATATCCAACCTATCCAAACAACTGTGTGTTATGGTTCCACATTCCAGGTTATGAGTCAATTCCCATCTGACTGTGCAATGTTCTTGGCAGACTTTGACTTACTCCCCAAAAAATTTACTTTCTGAATATAGATTTCTACAAGCCTCCCAGGCAGCATGAACCTAGGCAACTTCTGTTTGTAATTAAAAGCTGCAGCCTCCCCTTCCTCTAACTAAACCCTGTATAAAAAGTTACCATAAGTCAAAGCTAGAAAATGACATCATGTTTTTTTGTCCTTTCATATATGAAGTAGACTAGATGTATAAGTTTCTCCACTAACACAGACTGGCTAATATCAAAACACTTGAAATTTAAATTACACTGAAAATGAAAAAGCACTATATGGCCAAATTAGTGAATGTGTCAGATGTCTTTACTTAGAACAGTTTGAAAAGAGAACAAAATTTAGTTTTATTTCTTAAAAAAAGTCTGGGAAAAAAGTAAAATTGAAGTAAATAATTCAGTCTAAACAATCTTAATTAAAAAACCCCACTTAATTTTCCATTATGTAAAAACATTCAAGATTTTTACTTTATATGTGGAGAAAATGGATCAACAAGGTTTGCTAAAATCAATTATTTCCTTTTTAACCATGCAAAATTGGACAAATCCATTCAATATTTTCATTGGAGGTATAGACCATACTTTGTAACATTACTGGGAATTAAAAACAAAAAAATAGCTTTTAGTTAACATATAAGCAAATTTTAAATAATTCTAATACCTTTATGGGCTTTGCTATCTATGAATTTGCAGATTTACAGAATCATTCTTCTTGTTCTGCAGACAGATATACATACTTTTCACTGAAACTCTGATTTTCAATGCCCAGTGGTGTTGGTTTTGGCTGGGGTAGAGTTCATTTTTTTTGCAGTGGCTGGTATGGATTTGTGCTGAACACAGGTTGATATTATGGAGATGTGTCTGCTATTGCTGAGCAATGTTAGTGCTTGCACAGATCCAAGGCCTCCTGCTTTTTGTACTGCCACACTGGTGAGGAAGTGGGTGCATGGGAGGTTGGGAGGAGACATACCTGAGACAGGTGACCCAAATTGGCCAAGGGCCCATTCCATGCCATATGATATCATGTTCTTTATATAAAGTGCGGGGAAGAAGGAGGAAGAAGTGGGACATTTGCAGTGATGACATTGGTCTTCCCAAGTGACCGTAACACATGATGGGGTCCTGCTCTCCTAAAGAGGCTGAACACCTGCCTGCCCCTGGGAAGCAGTGAATTAATTCCTTGTTTTGCTTTGCTTGTGTGCACAGTTTTTGCTTTTTCTATTAAACTGTCTTTTTCTCAACCCATGGGTTTTCTCGCTCTTACCCTTCCAGTTCTCTCCTTGATCCTGCTGGTGGGGGAGTGAGGAAGCAGCTGTGTGGGGCTTAGTTGACAGCTGTGGTTAAACCATGACATCAGTGCATTCAGCAGTTTATCAACTCTGTTACTTGTATTACAGATATGATTTGGTGGAGAATGACACATATGTGAAATCAGAACCCATCAAATCAATCAAAAAATAATCAAAAGATTGAATTTTGTATACTCAAAAAAAAGATATTAGCAAATAATTGACTTATTTATGGAAATAGTTCAAGTGATCTGAGGTTAGGAAACCTATAACAGAAACATTCCATAGCCTCTTTGTTTAGTTTCTAACAAGTAAGAAGATTTTAGATGACAGTGAGGATATATAGCACAATTCTTGCTCTTTGTGCATGGTAAAATGGCTTCCACTGACAACTGCCCTTGAAAACAGTGAGCAACAAACTGCTTGTTGATAACAAACTGATAATGAAAGAAGCAAAATTCAGAATATAAGTTATTTATAATCAATTTATTCAACCCCAGTGCTTGGAAATATATTCAATGATTTTTATTCATTAAAATGAAGGAAGCAAGCAGTGTATTCTTCCCTCTCTATATCAAGGAGTCTATTTTATTTGCCACCTAGTCAAATTCATTATCCTTTCAGCTCTTTCTGCCCTCCCATTCCAT
The DNA here is from genome assembly GCA_035583185.1 of Anabacerthia variegaticeps. Taxonomy (NCBI): domain Eukaryota; kingdom Metazoa; phylum Chordata; class Aves; order Passeriformes; family Furnariidae; genus Anabacerthia; species Anabacerthia variegaticeps. Next base: position 16,606,984 of record JAWWEW010000088.1, on the reverse strand, counting down.
AAAAGATACATTTCAGACTGAATAGCTACTTCATTAAACAAATGTTTTTCCACAGAATTCTTGATTTACTGGGCAATGTCTGGTTAGAGCAGACATACAATAAGAAAGATGAAAATAAAGGAAATCAGCATGTACCCTTGCATTGATACTCACTGTGAGTTTCTACTGGTAATATTTTGGTTTAATATTTATGTTGGAGGACAATTCAGTACTGATGAAAGAGAGGCATGAGTACATCTCTTCAGCTTCACTATGCTGAACACACTTTCTCTGTGAAATTAATTTTATCACACCATCCAATCTGACTCCCACAAGTTTTGAGGACTATGTTTCTTTGCTGTTCAGAGCAGGCTGATGATCACACACAACAAACATTTCTACTGAATACTCTGCAGACAATATTCTGCTTGGTTGATTGAGCCTGGGAGTGGGGTGCTGGAGAAGAAGAAAAAGCATTGTTTTCTAGACATTTTAGAGAGGTTTCGTGAGCATTAAAAATCTACCTAGAAAACTCATGTTTATGCTATTCAGCTAATAAAATATTCAATTTTCCCACTATAAAACCACAGTAGTTCTGAGAATGGAATTATTCTACTGCTGTTTCACTCAGCCCACATTTCATTCAATTGCAATAATTTTTATGCCAGGAGACATACAGAAGGTTGACAACTTAGTAATTTACAGGATGTGAAGGGCAGAAAAGTACCTATTCTTAGTCATGCCAATAGATGATTTAAAATCCAGAATTATTCTTTAATTCTGGTGGGGTTTTTTTTTCTTTTGGGGTTTGGGGGGAGAGAGGGGGGTGGGTTTTTTGGTTGTTTTTTTTTTTTGGTTGTTTGGTGGTTTTTTCTTGTTGTTGGTTTTTTTTTTTTTGTTTGGGTTTGTTGTTGTTGTGGTGGTGGTTTTTTGTTGGTCTGGTGCGCCAGCTGATGAGGGGATGCTCCCTGCTCCCTTTCCCCCGTCCATGTGGGCCACGTGGTCCAGAGATGTTGCAGAAAGGACCACACACACAGGCGGTGGGCAGGAAAGCAGAGACAATTTTATTCCCAGGGGATGGGGTTTTATACTGGTCTGAGAGGGGGGAAGTGAGGTCACATCCTGGACCTTGGGGACAGAGGGTAGGGAAAGGGTTAACAACAGACAGGCAGGGGACAG
>JAWWEW010000088.1:16580012-16590791 GCA_035583185.1 Anabacerthia variegaticeps | reverse complement strand
AAAAAAGAACAAATTTGATCGGGAAAAAAAAAAATAAATCTTATAAATGTGTAAAGATAGAAGCTTGTTTATTTATGAATTATTTTAGAAATATATCACTTTGATTTGTTTTTTCTTTTAAGATCAAAAAATGCTGGTTTTCCTTGGGTGAAAAAAAAAAAAATGCAAGTTTTTTTCTCTGTTTGTATTTATGGAAGAACTTAGGAAAAAATCCAACTGATTAACAATTCTTAAATCCAAATGTAACCATTATACAGAGGATTTAAACACAGTATAAATATGACCCTAATAAAATCTTGGCCCATTCATTTGGGGGGATCTCAGGGAAACACAAAGAACAAGAGTAATTTCTCAGTTCAAATTGGCTCTCCAATAAGGGGAGGTAGCATAGGTAGCGTTAGTGTTACAAGGCAACATGATGGAATCAGTTCCTGTTTCCATATGTTCTCCCTTCCAGATACATTCAATGACAAGTAACTGTTCTCTGCAATACAGTTTAAGAACTGGTGAAATGTTTCTTAATATCCTTTCCAGTCACACTAAGAACAAAGCTCTCCAAAACTTACTCAGTTTGTTAGTTTCCTAGGGCTGGGTAGGGGAGAGAAATCTTGAGTACACTTTAAAAAAAAATCTCTCATTGACAATGGGTAATCATTTAAAACAATAGTTCTCTGGAATATATTCTCCAGCCCACAGGAATCCAGTAAAATTTCCAAATGCCAGATACCCAGCAGAAAATTTCTGCAGCATAAATTCTTTTCATATTTTAACATTTCTGTCAAAGAAATAGGAAGCACTACTGGATGTTCACAAATGACATCACCCTTAGAACTTTACCCAGACTCTGCAATATGCAAACCCCGGCTTTATTTTAACCACTTTCTCTGCCATGGAACAATACATAACAACGATTTTAAAATAAAAAACTTTTATTGTTTCCTTTGTTGGTTTGTTTTCTTGGTTTTTTTGGGTAGGTATGCCACCATGATATTTGCATGTTGCTCAATGGTATTGATAGCCACAGTTTAAATTTTGAAGTTATGAGATCATAAAAACAAACAGACAAACCAAAACCAAACAAACAAACCCACCTACCTACCCTGCAAGGTTGGCGTTGAACAGATCTATGATATTTCCTTTTAAAGTCACAGAATCATACCAGTAGTGCTAAAGTATATGCAGGCTTCTTTTAGGTAAGACAGCTTCCTATGAAAACTTCTGACACCACTGTAAGATCTAGTTTTGCATTCCTTTCATTTGCAAAATCACAGAATGTTAAGGTTTGGAATGGACCTCAAAGATCATCTAGTCCCAACTCTTTCCTGCCATGGTCACTCCACTCCCACTAGACCAAGTGGCTCAAGGCCTTATCCAATCTGCCCTTGAACACTACCAGAGCTGGGGCAACCACAACCTCCCTGGGCAACCAGTGTCTCACCACCTTCATATTAAAGAATATCTTCATAATATCTAGCCTAAATTTCCCCTCTTCCAGCTTGTATCCATTACTTCCTGTCTTATGACTACAGTTCCTCAAGAAGAGTCCCTCTCCAGCTTCCCTGTAGGCCCCTTCAGATGCTGGAAGGTTGCTATGAGGTCTCCACACAAACTTTTCTTCTTTGGGATGAACAGCCCCAACTTTCTCAGCTTGTCTTCAGAGGAAATGTGCTGCAGTTCCCTTTTCAAATTTGTGGCCTCCTCTAAACTTGTTCCAACAAGTCCATGCCCTTCTTATGCTGGGGGTACCAGAACTGGATGCAGTATCCAGAAGGTAATTCTCACCAGAGCAGAGTAGAGGTGAAGAATCACCTCTTTCAACCTGCTGTCCATGCTCTTTTTGATGCAGCCCAGGATTCTGTTGGCTTACTTGGCTGGGAGTGCACACTGCTGGCTCAACTGGAGTTTTCCTTCAACCATCAACTCCAAGTTCTCATCAGGGTTGTCCTCAGTCATTCCTCTGCTCAGCATGTAGATGTGTCTGGGATTGCCCTCACCTAGGTGCACTTTGATTTAATAAATCTAAAATAATTAATTTAATTAATTAATAATAATTTTTTAATTGTTAATATTTAAATAAAATACTCCATCTGGGAAAAAATACTGTTACTAGTATTATTGAGCTTCATTGTCCACCTTAAAGAAAAGTGCACAGAAATTGTGTTACCCTGGACCATGTTCTTTCACCAATAGTTTTATAAATGCATCAGTAGCTGCTGGGGGAAAGCAGCAATTAATTTGAAAATGATGATGTAAAAATACACATATTGACTTGAACCAAGTAAGTTTTTTTCACTTCTGTACAGGAAGAAAAACATTGCCAGCCTTGTAGCCAGACTTTCCTTGCTGATGGAATATAAAACAGTACTATTTTTTATGAAGCTGGAGGAAAGAATGCTAATTTAAAGTGAAACCTTTCATCCATCTTTAAAATAGTTTCTGATGAAGACAGCAATTTGAATTTGTTTTGGCTTGCTAGAGTAAAATCATTAGAACAAGTATCTTATATATTTCTGGTTATGACACTAACAAGTTAAAAAGGTTTAACATCTTATTTCTGTTTGCTTTGTAACCCATGCTGGAAAGTTCTCAACCATAAAACCCATGCAGTCCTCAGCCTTTCCACACTGACAGTGGATTAACATATTTCCCATAATGTAGCTATCCCTTAAGAGGCAGAATGACCTGTTTCTGAAGTGGTGAGAGGGAAGACCATTTAAGGTCTATTTGATTAACCAGAGTTTTTACAGGGAATATATTTCATCAGCTGAAGAGATGGAATGAAATATAAAACTCCTTATCGCACTTTTTTCTTCCTGAAGTTCTCTGATTTCATCCCCAAACAGGCATATTTCAACTCTGAAAGGTGAGAGTAAATTATTTTGATAATGTCACAATAAAATAAAAACTGCATGCTTGAAATCAGCTTGGTGAAAATAAAAAGAAGTGCCACATACAGCAATGCCTGACATGTTGTGCACATCACTCTATTAGTCCCAGGGAGACTGTATCTTTAAAAGAGAAAGCGTTTCAGTTTCAGTGCATTGTCTGCTTCCTGTCTCCTTCCACCTTCTGTATGTCAGCTCTGTAACTATTACTTGAGCTAATCTAAAAGAAATAACCTACCTATTCAGAAGAAGTCTGAACATTTCACTTAAGATTACATTTATTCCTTTCCATGTCAGGAGCGATAAGCAAAACCCAATACCCTGAGCAGAGAAATGATAATTCAAAGAGAAAGAAAATACTCTTGACATTTTAACAATAACAAGTTACTAATTTAATTCACTTCAGTTGAAAGAAAGCGGAATACATTTACAATGCAACTGAATAAAGGTTAAGTGTATTTTGTGTTTTGCTCTGCATTAAATATAAATATCTGTCATATCAAATCCTAGACTAGTTGTAAGAACCCTCTTAAAATCTATGTTTCTAGTAGAAAGGAAAGCAATTTAAAATATCACTTCTACAAATGACAAAATCCAAATCAAGCAAACCCCATACAGAATAGCTTAAGAAACCTAACATAACTATTCCTGGCAGAGTTCTCCACACACTAGGAACATCACAGTCTCTTTAATACAATTGATATTATTAAGAAACAGTACCCTTGCAGCAGCTCACTTTGGGCTAGTTTCCCAAAATAATGTAAAGCAGAGCTGTGTCTTCCTTTTACTTGTCTGTTTCATCTTATGCATTCCATATTCTCCTCTATGGAAACCCATATATTTTTACATAAGAAAATATTTAACCAAGAAAAACAACATTGTAGATATATTTATAAGAATTTTTAAAAGGTACATGCAGCTGTTAGGTACTGTATTATAAAAGAGCAAGACAAAAACCAAACACAGTTAGTATCAAATCCAATGTCACTCTCTCCCTTTTGTCAATTTGTAAGAGTAGTCTGTCTGAAGGAAGCATTGACTTCTGAAGTTAATAGGTGTCTCTGCATTTAGAGTCAGAGACTGAAGCCAACAGGACTCTGTTCACTTCCATCAGTGAGATCTTGGCTCTTACCTGCAACACTTTCAAGTCAGCCTTTGAAATGCCTTTTCTATCCCATAAAGCCTAAGTCAAATACAAGTGCCCCAAAGATAAATGGGATTTAGGCTGGCTTCCCACTAAACTTTCCTTTTTAAATTGACCACCAGTTGTACAACAATCCTGTTCTAAGATAGGAGATGTGACCTGTTATCACTAGCAAGAGCCTCATCTTGAAAAAAAATCCCAAACAAAAAATGAAAAGCAAATGTTCTAACTCTCTGGGATTTTACACTGCTCAGAATTTGGTGATACAAAACTCCATTTAGGATGCATATTCCAGGCAGTAAAGTTCTTCAGACAAAGACTACTGTTCGCTGTACAATGGTCAGAAGAATGTACAAGGTTGCTTACAGAGATACCAGCTACCAAATGTATGATTTTTGTCCTTATACCCTAATGAACCACTAAAAAGTGAGTAGATGTAACAATAAAGGGTATACATCAATAGCATTTCTGTTTCTCTAGTATATTCTCCTTCAAAAGCTCAAAAGGTAAAGTACTTTGCAGATGTGGTGTCAAAAGATGCCTCAGAGATGGTGGGAACCCTCAGAGTCAGAAGAAGAAGAAAGGAGACATGAAAGACATTCATGTGCACACATGTTCTTCAGTTGAAAGGAAATAAGTGGACAAAACTGAGAAAGAAAATAGACAACAGGGAAAAACACAGAAGGATACAGAGGGAAAAGAAAATCTAAAATTAAGAAAAAAAAAAAAAAGTTAATGAAAATTTCAGCTGCAAATCCATGCCATATAAAAGTATACAAAGGTAGTTAGAAAAACGTGTTTAATCTGTGAAAGGAAGACACAGTTTATTTGGAACCATGGTTTTTGCATTAGAAAGAACAATCCAGCATCTATAACAGATACATGTTTACTTACTCTACTAATGTGAGAAAACATATCTGTACAATGACTTGAAGGTTATAGTTAAGAACTGCAGCCATATCTCACTAGGACAGATGTATTTCATGTGCTGCAGCTCTAAGCATAGTAGAAAATTGTAACACTGATGATATTTGCAGGGTTTTAAAAGTCACCAGCTCTGTTCAGAAAACATCTGCAGAAGCCAGCTGCACATGGACAATGCCAAAGAGTAAGGAGAAAACAAGACAGTAAATTTTTCCTTTAAAATCTATGATGACAGGCTCAAAGGCTGCTGAACAGCCACTTTTTACTGGGAAAAAGGCACATAAAATTTCTGCAATGAGAGTAAAAGTGGATGGTGGAGTGAATACAGAATTCTACTAATGTGAATGGAAAGTATATATAAGGAAAACAACTTCAGTGGGAATGAAACAAGGCAGTTGGATATCAACTTAAGAAACAATCTTTAGGTCTATGTCTGCCTCTACTATTTCCTCTGAAATAAAAAGTAAAAAATAAATTAAAAAAAAAACAACAAGCAAACCACAAACCAAAAAAAAAAAACCAACCAAACAAAAAAAACTAAAAAAAAAAAAACTAAAAAAAAAACCAAACAAACAAACAAAAAAAGGAACAACAAAAAAAAGACTGAAAGCAAATACAGCTCACTTTCCTACCACAGAAAGACGATAGCCTCCCTATAAAAATTGCAGCTTTCCTGCATGGATGACACAGGAGTGGTTGAACAGTAGAAAGTTTTCAAGAGAACGGAGCATGAAAACATCTATTAGATATTCCTCACTCTTTAGGACACCTCCATAGGGAACGTCTTCCATACCTTTTTGACCTTGAAGTAGTTATTAAGCTCTGGATTTGTTAAAAGTCCTATGACTTAAAAAATTATCCAACACTAACAGATGCTAAGCAGTTGCAGCTGAGGCAGCATATTTTCTTCTGCATTTTCCTACAAAGAGAATTTAAATAATATACAGGAATGTGGCAGTTTAAGTCTTGCCGTGAAGATTAAGGGGATGACCTCAATTTCCTCTCCACCCAGCTGGGGACTCTGGCCTTTGGGCTAGTTAGCTATGCCACAGTCATGCTGTGAAGTCACTTTCAACTACATTGAGAAATTTTGGTTGGAAGAAAATATCTTTAGGAATAAAGTAGTTATTTAAAAATAGTAAATAAAAAGGATTATTTAAATAGAACAGATAGAGGTCTTTCATGGTTTCTCAAGGAACTGTGGGAGCTAAGAAAATACTTAGTAAAACTGTTTTAAAATATTTTTTTCTCTTTGTAAAAGAATTTCAAAAAACATAATGCTTAAAATATACTTCCTATTCACAGAAGCTACCATTGTATGTAGTTGATACGTTTTAGACAAACCTTCCATCAAGTGCTTCAAACTGAACTCAAGACAGTTGGTGGGGAAAGTACAACAGTATTCCTGTCCTAAATCTATTAAAAGTAAAGATCTATGTAGTGTTTTGTTAAGTGGGAGAAATGGAGTGGCAATCAGTGACCATAATGGGTGACAGGAAAGAGATCCAAGAAATATATTTCTGATTCAGAAATAGGTAAAGTGTTTCCTGCTAAAAGTTCTGAAATAAGCCTGTGGTACCAAACACTGGAATTATAAGTATTTATTCATAAGTATTTTCACTGATACAATTAAAAGTGACAGCAACAAAAAAACACCCTGGTAACTAGAAAAGCTGCTACTAACTCCTAGGAGAATTATGAAGAAAAATAATTCTGTTTTATCACAACTTTGGCATTTTCCTGATGCAGAAAGAATGAGGATTGAGAAAACACCGAAAAACAATGTTCGCACTGTCATAAACTTAGCTTGTATCTAAAACTGCATTTTCCAGTTTAGAACCTCTCCATCATTTTTTTTCAAGGAGTGGCAACAGACCCAGATGATGGAAACACATCTGGGGTTTGCCTTGTTACAAAAACGTATTTTCTTGCAAAAACATTTATATGAAAACTCTAAAGCTAACATTCAAATTCAGCTATATCAAAGCTGCTTTCAGAAAAATATAAAAGAGGACAGTACTTTTGCTACAAGTATTTCAAATGATCATTTCATCTTTAATAGCTCACAAATACTGGATCATGTTAATGATATTGTTTTAAGGTCACAAGAAAAATCCAACTAGCTGTCTGTGTTTTACTTAAGGGCTGAATGAGTGATATCAGATTATGGTAAAGAGAGTGGCCAACACCTGAGCATGGAACAAGAATGAATTTTTTTTCTTATTGTGGCCCTTTGTGAACCATTTCTTGGATTTTGTTTGACAAATTACCTCTAAGGCATGAAAAAACTAAACCATGAATACTACAAATTATTTTTTTTTTTTTTCCAAATCACTAAAAGCCCAAACAATTATACTGAAAGCTTTTCATAATGCGGTAAAGATGTTCTACACAAGTCACTATTAACCAAAGACTTCCACTAATGACTTAACACTAACTAGCGTTATTTATTATCATCATCAAGCACACTGTCATTTCATTTGCTGGGAGGTAGATGGCATAGTTCACCCAGAAAGCATTCAAAAAGCCACTCTGGGTTCTCCCAGAAAAACTGAGTGTATGTTTCTATTTTAGAGTGTTCCTGCCAGGGTTAGAGTATGGTACGCAGACTAGCATATCACTGCTCACTTTAAAGCAGGTAATTGAGAATTGTATCAGGAAAGTATTAACAGCTCGCCAAAAAGCGAGATGAAGACATGCCCCCCTACCACAGGGAGCAAGAGCAAGCCTCTACTTTGCCAGGTAATGTTACAGCTAACCTCCTTGGAGGTTACTAATTTTAAATGATGGTGTTGACCACAAGAGATACAGTGACGCTGCTGACTACTCCAAAAGTGTATCCTACAAGAACACACAGACTTAAAACAGTCAAGAAGGTAAGTAGCGTATTTGCTCAAATACAAAAAAAAAAAAAAAAAAAAAAAAAAAAAAAAAAAAAAAAAAAATTGGATGTCAAAGAGAATGTGGATTAACACAGTAGCTGTGGGCTACAGAAATCAGCGGATATGATTGCTGACACTTTAAGCAACAGTCTCTAGAAAGGTTCTGGAGAAGGCAGTTTTGTGTAAGACAGGAAACTAATCCAGTTCCTGTAAGTAAGCAAATTACTAAGAGAGTTGCAGTAAATCCCTTGTAAATGCTACGAAACCCCCCATAATCTGTGAATAGTCCACTAAAACTGGAATAAAATAACAAAAGGGAACTTATTTTTTTACACTGAACTTCAGAGCAATGGAGAAAAAAATCTGCATAAAAATTCATAGACTAAACAATTTGCATACCAAATTAAAATTTGTGGTGTACTTACAATATTGCAAGTAAGATAAGGTGCCTTGTGAAACATCAGTGATTTCTGAAGGGTCCCCCAGATACAGCATAGATCAAAACAGCCCTTTCAAATGGAAGGCAAGTTTTGCTACATCACTGGATGTTGGTAGAATGTACACACAGAAAGGTAATCAACATTAAGAATCTCATTTTATTCCTGAAGCTGGGAAGCATTTTTTTTTTAGCTGACAAGGCACTTATAAAGTAATATAAACTTAAAACAATTCTATACAATTTAATATATTCTATATTTTACTTTCAATTGGTAACTGCTACATCAAACTGAATATTCTAGAATCTTTTTGTGCAGATATTCAAACTATAAATAATGCCTTTTTTTACCTCCAATGGGCTTTTGTTCATTTTGAGAAAACACACTTTTTACTTTTTTTTACTTTTTTTTTTTTTAATACCAATTCTAATCCAGGAAACAGATTACCATGCACAGACAAGAGCTTTGTTGCTATTGCTGTTACAGTAGGGTTTAATTTTATTTTCTTTTCTTATTTATTTTATTCTATTATATTTATTTGTGACCTGAAAATTGAACTTGTATGAAACGCATGAGGCTACTCAAAGAGTAGCAATTTCTCTGCACATTTCAAGGCAGCAGGCTCATATTCCCCCTATAATACCAACTTTTGCATTCATAGAGTATAGTAAAATACTTAAGTAAACTACAAAAGACAATTGACTGTTCAACCTGTGGGAAGAGCATATGATAGCTGTAATATTACAAATAGCAGGCTTTCTATTACAGTTGGCTCAAGGTGAGTAATTTATGTGGTCATGAGAAGCTTTAACTTCATAAAATTGTGGTGTCATAAAAAAGGATAATGAACAAAACTGGACAACAATGTTATGTTTCAGTGAAAATCCATGGGACAGCAATGTTTTGATGTTGTGTGTAATTCTGGACCTGCACCCAAAAGGACTAAGCTAAAAGGAGCAACATAGATGATCAAAGGTAAAACATGATATCTGCCTAAGGAGTTACTAAATAAACAAGGTTTCTTCAGTCTGGAGAAAAGTGGGAAAGGGTTTTCTAGGAGGGACTTATGAAGTCACAATCTCTTGGCATAATGAAGCTGAAGAGACTTTCCCTAACTTTTTTACATCTCAAAGACTGGTAAAGCAAATGACAAAACCAAGGAACTGTCAGTGCCCCATGTACCTCTCCACCCCTCACTGTCTTCAATGGGCATTCATCACATCAGTCAAGCTTTGGAAAACCTGGCTACTTGGCACTGTGGCTACTAGACGCTTACAAAGCAACTGGACTACTTAATAGGAGAGGAAAAGATCAACAGGATATTGAATAAAAAGGCAGATGCACCCAAGCTGCAGATTGCTGAACAATGAGGCTTTGTTGTGGAGAAGTATTTACTGTGCTGCTACACCATGGTGTCCTCCATGTCCTGCTGGCACATCAAGGATTCTGCTCCAAACTCCTGGCCTGACAGACTTAGCCTAGGAAAACCATTCTCATAATTTTATAGAACAAACTAGTCATCTACTGCATACCTCAAGCAGTTACAGCTGTTTTTTAGGGTATGATACAACTCTGTTTATCCAACAGCTATAGTAACATTAATGCAGAGCACAGTTGAACCTAGACAGGAGGGATTATCAAAAGTTTAAGGCAATATAGCCCAATTCTTAAACCACATAACTGTCCCCAGCTGAGGAGCTGAGCATGTCATAGTTAAGATTTCTCTAGGTATTAAACCCTTCTCATAAAAGACTATCTGTTGGGGGGAGGGCTTTTTGAAGCTAATAGAAACTGCTCATGACTTCACCACTTTCAATTCAGTCTTTTCTCTTGAATTAGACATTGTTTAGTTCTGCACTTTATACTGTTTCAAATCAGACTATCAATCTTTGCCTATATAATTACTTCCAGCATCCTAATATAATGTAAAGGGATTATTAATGTGAGTACCAAAGTATTTCAAGAATGAGCTCCTGTCAGTTCCAAGTGCAGAAGCACACAGTTTTTAAAGTTTCTTTAAAAGGCTTTAAACTAAGTGTATGAAAGAAATGATGCACAGGTAAAGAAGACTGACACAGTGTCACAATCCATCAGGAAGAAAAAAAGGGGAGAGTGGCAGAAAAGGAGGGAGGAAAGTGGGGGAGGAAGGGAGAAAGAGTGTGGAGAGAAGGAGGCATAGATGTACAACCTTCTAGGTAAACTGAACACCAAGCAAAACTCCAGAATATTTTATTAATTATATAAACAACCACTTAGGTCTCACATTCAAAACCATATTTTGGAGCCCTTCCTGAATAAACCCTACCTGAATAAACTCTTGTTTTCTTGGTATCTGCTGAGTTGAATACTACAGTTTATCAAAATCCTGCTCCCTTGATAGCAAAGACTTAGCCTACAAGAACAAAAATAACTAAAATAATCCCCACACTTAAAAGCAGAGTTTTCTTTTATTCACAACCTACTAAATAGAAATAAAATATCCAAACACTGGAAAAATCAGAAAACAT
>JAWWEW010000088.1:16565977-16577922 GCA_035583185.1 Anabacerthia variegaticeps | reverse complement strand
GTCAGTGTGTTTATTGTAATATCTTCCATTAAATTGTAACTCTGACTTATAATCTCTCTTGTGGTGGGTCCATTTCTTCTGCCGGTTTACCTTGAAACCAGCACATGAAACAACCCTGGAAGGGTGCTCCCAAAAACCATTGTCAGAGGACGAAGAGACTCCAGTAGTTTCCTTAAAGTTGTCAAGCCCAATTGATAAGATCAAGGAAGAACAGAGTGTTATGGAGATAACATGGCCTTTCTTCCTATACCTTATGAAAGCACAGGAAGCCAGCCTTTAAGCCTATGTCATCTGTTTATCACCCCACGAACTATTATTGCCTATAGCCATTCGAACTCCCTAAGGGAAAAAGTATAAAAAGAGAGTGGTCCTAAGCAAAACTGGGGGAAAAGAACCACCATCTCTGCAAGGGTAACCATCAAGCTGCCCTGCTTCCTCCCACACCTTGGTCAATTAGGGGGTGAGCAGTCTTTTACTCTGTTTTCTCTTTTCTTTCTATTACTTTATGCCTTATACCTTTCCATCTTTTCCCATAGCTATCTTTACTTATTACTTTTATCTGGCTAACATCTTTATTTGATAAACACTATACCTGGCCTTACATCTCATAATCCATTGGGACTTTATATTGGTTGTGGTGTTCCTTTAATGTATGTAATTCCTTTTAACATGTTTATTAGTGGGAAGTAGCTATCTTTGTGTCACAGAGAATGTTGTGTGCCATTCTTCTCTGTGCTATGGGTTACTGGAGGGTTTTAGGTTGTTGTTTTATGTTGTTGTGCTTCTGGTTAGTTTTCTGTTGTTAGTTAAGTATTGGTGAGGGAAGATGTTGTTTGCTTAGACTGATGTTTTGTGCTGGTTTCTTTTGAGTCTATTTTGCGTCTCAAGAGTATGCTTTGTGCTGGCTACTTTAGGGTCTTTTGTGTAATCCATTAAACATAATCATGCAGCTAACATTATCACCAACAATGGAAAACCCACAATAATTGTCACACCCTTGTATTAATAAAAATCATTTAATGAACTGCTAGACTTTAGTCCAGTTTGTTTCTGGTGCTGGTAGTGATATGATGGTTAAGAAGACCTGATGGAAAAGGGTCTTTATTGCTAGTAAGTGTAGTTCTCATTGGAGTATCAAGGTTCCTGTTCAACCAGTGAATCTGTCTTAGCGAAGGGTCCCTGTTTGTTGGGACACAGACAGTCTGTGTTGTGCATTAAAAGGCTTTGATATTCTGAGGGTGCTTATAGCAGATAAAAAATACATTAATACAAGTGGGGGTGGGACAAGAAATCATTGAGTTTCTGCCTTCTTTTCCCTTTTATTTTTTTTTTCTTTAATGTGACAGAAATTGGTATCACAAGGTTCCCTCATTCTGCTGGGATTTGAAGGGAGGGGAGCCATATAGTCTCTGCTTCATTCCACATTCCATTCTATTTCTCTGAGCAGATGATTATTGCTGTACTGGGGAGCATGTCGACCTCAGTCTGTCCAGGAAGTTGCAGCTGCTTTTTACCTTAAAATGCTGAATCCCTTCTAGGTTTAACTCTATCCATCATCCCACAACCACTATGGCGGTAGCTCTTAAATTCTAATGAGTGAAACAGTGGAAAAGAATGATAGTATCACCTCTCAAAAGGTCTGAAAGAGATATCAAAGGCACTTGAACTGATGGTGTAGTTTGACTGAAAAAATAGAATCTCAAACAAAGCTCCAAAGGCACTTTCAGTTTTGGATTTACCTTCAGAGTTTTTCAAAGAATTGAAAAATAAGGACATGGACATTGAAAGAAAGAAAAATGTCAATGTGAAAGAGAAAGATCGACTCTTTACTGAATTTTGCTTTAAAATTTTTAAAGTGAAAACTTCATATTTTTTTCCTGCTGGGCAGGTAGAAACATAAAATATTTACTATTCTTATTTTAACATAACTTAGGACATTCCTTTAAAAATCATTTGTTATAATTTTATTATATAAATTTATTATATTACATGAAACATTCTAAAATTCTTAAGGAAAATCAGCAGAGTTCCCCTTAAAGAATCTGGTTTTATTTTATCAAGACAAACCTTCAGATCTCTGGTAAAAGCACCTCAATCACCATGTTCTCCTATTCTATTTTGTAGTCCAGGAACAGTGCTCAAAGCAAAAACTCAACTTTTAATTCCACACTAGAAGTGTGGTGTGCTGATAGTAGAGGCAGTTTTGGGGTAAAGTTAATTTTCATCATAGTGGCCATTATGGGGCTGTGTTTTGGATTTGTGTTGAACACAGGCTTGATAATATAGAGATGCTTTTGTTATTGCTGAGCAGAGCTTACACAGTCAAGGCCTTTTCTGCTTTTCATACTGTCACTCTTAAAAGGAACTTGGGGATGGATGGGAGGAGAAACAGCTGGGACAGGTGATCCCAAATGATCAAAGGGATATTTCATACCATATGACATCGTGCTCCATATACAAAGTGTGGGGAAGAAGGAGAAAAGGGACAATATTTGGAATGATGTGTTTGTCTTCTCAAGTAATTGTCATGCATGATGGGGCCCTGCTATCCTAGAGATGCTAAATACCTACCTGCCCTTGGGAAGCAGTGAATTAATTCTCTGTTTCCATTTACTTGTGTGTGCAGCTTTTGCTTTCCCAATTGAACTGCCTTTATCTAACCCACAAGTTTTCTCGCTTTTTCCCTCCTGATTTCATCCCCAATACTGCTGGTGGGGGAGAGAGCAAATGGCTGTGTGGGGCTTGGCTGTTGGCTGGGGTTAAGCTATGACATATGGTTTCCACTAGCGGCAACTCTCTCACCTCAATGGTCAGAATTCAGTTAGCAGAAAGTGATACCTGGATGTAGGCATTAGTTTGTACCAGTTCTAGACCACATCACAAAACCCACAGCCAGACCAGTTCCTGAAACTCCATCTCTTTTTGGCTGATCTTCTTTCTCAAAAGGAGGAAAATCCATTGTGTTCAGCTGCAAGTGATTCTTGGTGTACTGACTAAATTCCGGAGAGAAGTTTTTATATCTCTTGAGTGAGAGATGAGCTGGGTAACTTTTCCACAGCATGGAGAGAACTATTTTTTTCAGAACTGAGTCCTTCATCTTCAGGGTACCTTTTCCTAATGAAACAAAAAGCAACACTGTGACTTTTCCCAGTTGTAAGGCCTGATTATGATTTCACAGCAAGAAAAATGTCCTGATATTGAGGGTGGCAGAGCACTGAAACAGGCTGCCCAGGGCGGTCCTGGAGCCTCTCTGTCTAGAGACATTCAAATACCACCTGGACAAGTTCCTGTGTCACCAGTTCTCAGTGACCCTGCCTTGGCAGGGGAGTTGGACTGGGCAATCTCCGGAGGTTCCTTCCAGCTCTAACAGTTCTGTGTTTCTAGGATAATACAAGGATAAGTCTGATCTACACTTACAAACATTAAAAATTGGAAAATAAAGATTCAGAGCAGGTTTTGCAGAGCTTTCATCCACTAACAACTGATATCTATATTTGGCATCAGGGATCCAAAGTCTGTATTACTGCTTTGATAGTGTGTAATATTAAACTTCCATACTTTTAAAAAATCTCTCTGTCCATAATCAAGAAGAAGTCTTAAGGAGATAAGATTGTATCTCTTGGAAAACATACTATATTGCTTTAGTTTTGTTAACTGTATTTGAATATCTGTCTTACACAGTACCTTTCAGGATGTGAATATTCAAGAAATCTTCTGCTAAGAAATTTCAATTAATCTGTCTCTCACATCATAATCAGAGAAAAGGCTTGCATTTTTTACAGGAAATTGGCAGAGCCCCAGCCTGCCAGAATTTACATTTCCCACTGTTCAGAGAAGAAATTGTGCAGGATTTACTACCAATGCTAGGATCAGATTGCTATAAATGTTACTTTGAATTAGATGTGCTTTAATTTACCATGACTTTTGCATCTCTAAGCACCCTGTTGGAGTTCTGCTGTTAATATTAACTGAAGCACATAGTTCTTTTGTTATTCATTAATGGCCCTATTCAACAGAAATTGAATTTCCACAGCTGCCAAGCACTGCAAGCTCCTAAGACTCAGTATCCACAGCACCTAATCCTTGTGCAACTGATAGAATTTTCTTCCCAGGCAGTGAAAGTTTTCTTCAGGGCTGCCATACCATCTCAGATGGCCTTCCACAGCCTTCTCATCCCAATCCAAGAAAAAGAACCGAATCCAAATATTGAATGGAATTTTTTCTGGAAGCGTTGATACACCTGTATCCTCTAGACACTACAGGGTTTTCCAGGTACCTCAAGTGTGATACCAAGCTGGAATGTAAGTATTAAACTATATGAGGCCTGATGAAAGCACACTTTTCATTGAGTGGCTAACAGGTAATAGGAAAACACTGCAATTTAAATACTTTTACTCTCTCATTTTGACAAAGGTTATCAAAATTTGATTCTTATTGTTTCCACAGTATGCTTCTCAAGATACAAAATTCTTACTTCACTAGAAAGCCTTGAAAATTCAGAAAAAAAGCTGAAGAACTTCTCACAGATGTTTTGTTTCTGTAGCCATTTTGTGTCTGATGGTTAATGTGGGGACATGGTTTTTGTTTCTGTACACTAAGATTTCTGATGATGCAGAAGATTTCTGCTGAGTATAGGAGCTTAAAATAAACTCTTTAGTAATATCTCTCATGTAATCTGATTTTAACTAAAATGACCCTAACCTCAAAGAAAGCATTTTGATATAGCACTTGTCAAAGCATGTCGGTAGATATAGCTCTTCATATCTTTTACTTTGTCAGTCAGCCACTTCATGGCAGGGTTACCGAAAGACATTAAATACAGCTGAGCATCATAATTTATGGAGATGGAATACTAAGATAAAAGCAGCACCACCAAGAAAGATTTTTCAGCCTCTGCAATCTGTTTTCTGAAAAGATAACTTGAGCTTATCAAAAAATCATTGCATCATGTAATAATTTGGGTTGGAGAGATCATCAAGTTTCAATCCTTCTGCTGTGGAAAGGGGCACCTTTCACTAGATCTGGTTGCTCAGAGCCCTGTCCAACCTGGCCTTGAACACTTCCAGGGATGGGCCAGCCACAGCTTCTCTAGGCAACCTGTTCTAATGCCTCACCACCCTTATTGTTGAGGAATACATCTGGTGCAGGTAACTTGGTTTGCCAGCCGCAGATTGAAATGCAGATTGAGCTCTGTATGGAAGCCCGAACAAGAGGCCATGAATTGACAACTCTTTGGACAACAAAGAATATGAAGGCAGTTTGTGGCAGCCAGACAGATGAACACTGGAAAACACAGCAGGAATTGAGGACTTGGGAGGAAGAGCAAGACTTGCACATGGGTAGACTGTGAAGGTATAAGAGCCTGGGGATTCCTTTGTTGAGGGTCCCTCCTTGGGGGCACCTTGAGATCAAGCTGTTTCTGTGCTACTGTGCCATGAATAAATTGCTTTATGAAACTAGACATCTGAGACTGCTATGGGAAACCTGGAGTTTAACCAGTAAGCAAAGCTGATCTGATTACATATGGCTGGGGTGTTGAGGGAGTCAAGCTGGACACCCATCCAATCACTAGAGCCACCTTCTGTGAGGGGGCTCTGGTCCCAGCAGTTAAAGTCTCTGGCATTGGGAGTATGGCTGCCAAAGATTTTCATGAATAGTCAGGCTGGGAAGTTTCCTTAAAATTCATGGTAAAATGTTTTTCCTAATATCTAATCTAATCCTACTCTCTTTCAGTCTGAAGAATTTCTCCCTTGTCCTGTCGCTACATGCCCTTGTAAAAAGTCCCTCTCCAACTTTCTTGTAGGTTCCTTTCAGAGACTGGAAGGCCACAGTTAGGTCACCTTAAAAACCTTCTTATTTACAGGCTGACTAACCCCAACTCTCTCAGTCTTTCTTCATAGCAGAGGTTAGCAAACAAGTCCCTCCAATGAACAAGTCCCTCCTCTGGACTTGTTTCAACAGGTTGATGTCCTTTGTCTGCCTGGATCCCAGAACTGGATGTAACATTCCAGGTAGGATCTCACCAGAGCTGAGTAGAGGGGCAAAATCCCCTCCGCTGTCCTGCTGCCCATGCTGCTTTTGATGCAGCCCAGGATACAATTTTCTTTCTGGGATGCAAGTGCACATTGCTGGCTCATGTTCAGCCTCTCATCTACAAGCACATCCAAGTCCTTCTTGGCAGAGAAGTCCTGTTCATACCCAAGGCTGTATTGATACCAGAAGTTGCCCCAACCCAGATACAGGATTTTGCATTTGACCTTGTTAAATCGAACGAGGTTCCCATGGACAACTTTTCAAGCTTGTCCAGGTCCATCTGGATGATATCTTCTACTTCAGGAGTGTCAACCACACCACTCAGCTTGGTGTCATCAGCAAATTTGCTGAGGGTGCACTCAATCCCTTCATCTATTTCATTCATGAAGTTACTAAATAACACTAGTCCCAGTATGAACCCCTAGGGGACACCACTTGTCACTGATGTCTGTTGAGACTCTGAGCTATTGACCACTCAATGCAACCATCCAACCACTTTCTTATTCATCTCACAGTCCACATATCAAATCCACCTCACTCCAATTTAGACAGAAGGATGTTGTGGGGCACGGTGTCAAAGGCTTTACAGAAGTCCACATAAATGACATCTGCAGCCCTTCCCTTGTCCACTGATGGAGTCACTCCTTTACAGAAGGCCACTAGGTTGGTCAGGTAGAACTCACCCTTGGTGAAGCCATGCTGGCTATTCTGAATCACCTCCATGTCCTCGATGCACCCTAGCAGAGCGCATAGGAGGATCTGTTCCATGACAATCACAGGCACAGAGGTGAAGCAACATGTTGGTAGTTCCCAGGGTCCTTTCTAATCTTTTTAAAGAGTGTACAATGTTTTTGCCTTTTTTTTCAGTCACCTGGAACTTCACCTGACTGCACTGCCTTCTCAAATATCGTGGAGTGACTTGGCAACTGTATCAGTCAGTTCCTTAGGGACTCTGGAATACACCTCATCAGGTCCCATGGGTTTATGTATGTTCAGGTTTCTCAAGTGGTCACAAATCTGATCTTCCCTTCTGCTGGGAGGGACTTTGCTCCCCCATTCCTCTTCTTGTCACCCATCCGCTCAAGAGCTGTGAGAAGAGAGGTCGCCATTGAAAAATATAGAAAAAATTTGTTGAGTACCTCAGCCTTCTCCTCACCCGCTGTTACCGGTTTTCTAGCATTGTTTATCAGAGGTTATACACCTTCTCTTACCTTCTTTTACTGGCTAATATACCTGTAGAAGCCTCTCCTGTTATTCTTTACATCCCTTGCCAAATTGAGTTCCATCTCCACCTTGGCCTTCCTCACCCTCCAGCCTTGAAGGGCAGTCTCACAGGGGATCCTGATCTCCCTGAAGAGCTGGAAGTCTGCTTTCCTAGATTTCATGGTCCTAACTTTATTTCTTACCTGACATGTATCCCTCAGAACTGTGAACTCCACCAATGCATGATCACTGCAGCCCAGGCTGACTCCAGTCTTGATGTCCCCAGTTAGCTCATTTGTTTTGGTGACCAAGAAATCCAGTAATGCATCCACTCTGGCAGGACTGTCTGACAGCCTGGATCAGGAAGTTGTCCTTCATGCATTCCATGAGTCTTCTGGATTGTCCACAGCTTGCTGTGCTGCATTTCCAGCAGACGTTGGGTGGTTGACGTCCCACAGCAGAACAAGAGCCTGCGAGTGTGATGTCAGTACAACAGGGGGGCACACAGTGCTCCTGTTAATCCTTGAGATAGAATTTATACAGTTTTACCCTGCTGCAATTTTGATTTTCTCTTTAATCCAGATATATACAGCATTTCAATGGCTTTCTAAATTCATGCCAAGAATGTATGTTCAGATAATTGCAGCATTAAAATTAGTATCTATATATAAAATGTAATTAAATAAATACAACTTAAATACACCAGGGAGTGTGATTCTTAGCCAGCATGAAAATTTGTTATATTTAGTGAGACTACTTGTAAGCTACAGGTCTTACTTCCTATATTTTCAGAATCTACACCAATGTCAGACTGCAGATCATAGAAAACATGACTTTACAGTCTTTGTAATTAACATTAATAGGAAGTTAGCAGAAGTGAATATGCCTTTTTTTAAAAATTCAAGTATAGCAAAAATCAATATAATTTAACAGAAAATTGCTACTAAGATTCATGTTAACTCAATATCTATGTGCAATTTTTCAAGCTGCATTTTAATTTCCTTGGGTAAGTCCTACATGTCACAGTTATAGACTTTCATATTAAACAAATAAGTTTAGCCAAGACTAAATCAGTTACTTCAGCTGTAGGAAAACAAAGAGCAGCTTATCTACCATCACATGTTTCAGACAGGGAGTCCTTAATGAGCATCAGAAGATATACCTTCCTTTGTCATTTTCTTGGGTAGCACCTGGCACAATATAGTCTCAATTGCATATGTACAGAAAGATAGTACTCTTACTATTGAAAATAATTGTTATTGCTTCATGTTTCTCACTCTCAGATAGGTTTATACTGTGCACTGTCCAGCTGTTTTGTTATGCTGGATTATATCCTCACAGATTATCTCAAGTTGGAAGAGTCCCATAATGGTCACCAAGTCCCACTCTCTGCTTCTCACAGGACTACCTAAACTGTATGAATAAGATCAACCAGACTCTCCTTGAACTCTGGCAGGCCTAGCACTGTGACCACTTCCCTGGGTAGCCTCTTTAGTGACTGACCACTCTTTGGATTAAGAACCTTTCTCTCTGCATGACGAGTCCACACTCAAGGAAGTCCACAGCTCCTCCTAATTTAGTATTTTCAACAAACTTACTTAGTGTGCATTTGTTTCCTGCATCCAGAATACTTATAAAAATATTAAAAAGCATTGGCCTTAAAATTGAGTCCTGTGGAATTATCATCAACAATTTCTTTATTTTTCCATCCATTTTTAGTTTCTCTTGCTGTACTCCTTTCTTCCCAAGTTAACTTTCTTGCTTTGGGGATTTAAAAATAAAATCTTTATATATTTTTGAAACATTTCTAAATTAAATACAAACTTAGGTAAGATAGCTCTAGTTCCACAGAATTTTGATTATTTAGGATAAAATTGGAAGAAAAATCACTAAAATGCCAAAAAACGGTCACTATTCTATCCAAAGTCCTGTTCAAATTAGCAGCGCAGTTGCACTGCAGAGTAGGCATGCAGAGAAAATGTTTTGCAGGAATTGAAAAACACAGGGTGAGGAAGGTTTAGTTCATGCTTCTGTGTCAAATAGCAATTAAATATACTAGACAAATCCATCTATAAAAATGATCTAAAAGATCACCATGAATGCAAAATCTACAATATCACTCACATAGTGTATTCCAGTGTTTTACTGGCCTTACCATTGGAAAGGATTTTTTGCTGATTTCTACCTTGACCTTTATGCCTTCTTACAATCTGAGCTCATTAGCACTCTCCTCTCCAAAGAAGGGGGAGTAAGTCATTCTTTTCCTTTAAATAAGTACCCTTCTAATTATATCAGTAATTGATTCTCAGTGCTTTTGTAACCTTTTCTTTAAGATAAACATTTATAGGACTTTCAGTTCTTTCTCACAGGTCACATTTGCTCAAGCACCGTCCTTTTCTAAATTCATCTTGATTTATCTATGATTCTCCTGAAGTACCCAAACCCAGATGTTCCTCTGGTAAGAGATCACATGTACCACTCAGGAAGTAATACTATGACCCATTCATGTTTCTCTTAGTATGAGATAACAAACTTTTTCTTGTACTTGTGGGGTTCCTGTGTCAATGTGTTATCTTGTCTTCTCTTGCGTTTCATCTTAATTTTTCCCCAGGCCATCTTTACAATATTTTTTCTCCTACAATTAGCCATTGCTAAATGTAAATAAGATGAATTTTTAATTTTCATTAAAATCTAAACAGTTTTAGATCCCTCATGGGATAACAACAGATACATATACCAATTTTAACAGCTAATGTGTGGTAACAGATTGTCTAAATGCTGCTACTTGCTACTGCAATATTTTCCATCAAGATAGTGCTTTATTTTTCACCCTTTTAGGCTACTGCATTAACCAGTTTAAAAAGTTGGTGGTATTTACTGTATCCCACTGTCCAAATGTCTTGTCCCTTTGCTATAATTTGTTTTGGTTTATTTTGTTCTCAATAAATCCAGGTTAGTTATTACTCTTTTCCTTGTTATATTTCAAAAGCTCGAAGTCTTGGAACTGGAGTAGCTTGTTAATCCGTATTTGTTGGATCTCTCCTCTCCCTGTTTCTATGTAAAAGTTAGTATTACGCACTACACTTGCCATTTTTCCACAGCTGTCCTCCATCATTTCTCAAAGGCAACTTCCAGTCATTCTGAGTTTGCTTAAGCCAGGTCATTAAACATGCTATCATGCAGTTTATCAGACCAAACAATTTGAAATTTATCTAAGTGGTCTCTTATCTGTCAATTCTGAAGTTTGGCTTGAACCTTTTTTCATTGGTATTGTCTTAACCATCTGCTCCTGACAGATCTTTCTGTGAATACTAAATGCAACAAGACTTATAAATCATTTGGTGGTTTTCAGTTTGGGAAGGGAAAGGGTTTCCTTTTCTCTTCAACTCCCTTTTACCAATAATAGATTTGTGAAACTTAAAATTAATTTATTTTAAAATGTTTTCCTTTTACCCTTTACATTTCCTGCTACTTAACCTCATTCTGTGTCTTCACTTTCTGACTTTGTTACTACACATTCACACTATATTTCTTTTCCATAAGACTCTCAGCTGGATAACCAAATTTACATATTTTCTTCAGTCATTTCTTGAAGTCAGTAAAATTGCCATAACTTGGCCTTATTTACTCTGCCTATCTGTCCTGTGGCAGATCTTTGGATCTTCTTTTTTCATCAGGTTTTCCTCCCATGTGACCTTAAACAACAATTCTGAGAGCCAATTTAAATGTGTTTTCAGGAAGTTCATAATCTTTATTTTTCTTTCTTCTTCTCTTTCCAAGGATCATAAAATCTTATTTCAGTTTCGCTCACTTTCAGTTCACAACTTCAGGCAGTTCCAGATTTTATGTCCCTCTCTCTATTTGTTGGCTCCACATTCTTTAGCAAAAGAAACCTTTCACTTGTCTGTTCCTATATTTTGTTGGACAGCCTGGGTCTGTACTTGGATTTTTTACTATCTTCCATTGATCACTAAGTTTTTAGCTTGTTTTTTTTCTACATTTTGTTTGGGGGGAAAAAAAAAAAAAGGAAAAAAAGTTCACCTATACTTCTACCATGTAAGTCTGTGCTTTTTATCATTAGACTTTGAACAAGTCTTAACTGCACATGTGCTGAAAACCTCTGTGCAAGCATACTGTGCTCTTCATGTTCAAGATCACCCTTCTTTTTTTAGAACTGAACAAGTTACACATAGGCATATTAGCATATTAGCATTCCAGGAATAAGTATATATAAGTATATAGTATATATACTAGTTAAAAAATGTTCCTGATTTTTGTTGCGGTAAAGAGGGGAAAAAAAACTTTCCAAGACAACTTTATGTGGGTAAAGTAGAGAAGAGTTCTTTTACTTATAGGGTTTTAGGTATACAGAATATAAAGGAGTATAAAAGAGTATAAAAGTATAAAAGAGTACAACACATGTTGACAAGTAACATAGAAAAGGCATGTGCAAGGTTGAACTCACGGCCTCAGCAATGCCATGTGAGCTCTTTCCAAGCACCACCGCTTCAAACATGAAGAGTAAATTAATCCGAAAGGCATCCCTTTCATTTTTTTCCTGGCTGGACACACACCCAGCCAACTGAGCCACTCTGCCATGTCTTACTGAAGCAAACAAGGGACAAAAATCTACCCCTCCCAGGTGAAAGACCCTTTCACCCACAGGTTGGGAAACTGACTCTTGCAACATCTGGGCCCAAGTCAGATCA
>JAWWEW010000088.1:16552184-16563173 GCA_035583185.1 Anabacerthia variegaticeps | reverse complement strand
AAAAAAAAAAAAAAAAATAAAACCAAACCAACCCAAGCCAAAAAAAAAAAAAATCAAAAAAATCACACCACAGAACAAAACCAAATACAGATGATTGACCTCCATGCAGTTCAAACCAAGCAAGGTAGATCTTGATAAAAGAGTCAGTAGGCAGTAATTTGTCCCTGGCAAAAAACACATACTATGACAGGACTTAAGGGATTAGGAGTAGAATTTTTCCCCCACTTGATTTTTCAAATCTATATCATTGACTCTTTTGGGAAGGGGAAAATATTTCTCTTTCTTCTTACTATCTCACTTTGTATTTTCCTTCCAGGAAGGGGGAAAAAAAATACAAGACTTGCAACTTCCTTATAAAAAAGAAAAAAGGGGAAAAAACAGAAAAAAGAGTGTGATGTGACAGTAAGACTACTGAGGATTGCTGATTAAGAATTTTGTTTGAAATAGATTTTAATTTAGATATCTACAGGAGATTTTGTTGAAATCCACTTGAGGTCTGATATTCATACCTTAAAAAAGAAGCAATCTGGTTGAAGCCTGAAATTGTAAAGAGTTTCATTTCCACCCATTAGGCAATAATGGTATAATTTATCCTGTCAGCTCAAATCTGCTTTAAAATGTGCCATCTTCACACATTTCCCTTCTTGTACTGTCAAAATTGCCAGCATGATATTGGAAAGAGAAGTGATGTCATGGTGACAACAGTTTGACATCTTATTGTACAGTGGTCTGGATAAATGACTTGGCCTGAATGAACAACACAATCATAATGAAACATCTTGCCTTGTTGTTTGCACACATACATTATCTATCAAGCTCCAGTATATAAACAAACCATTTTATAATAAGTCATATTACTGCTGCTATGACATTATTCTTTCTAAGCAATTTCCACACCAAGGGCATTAACAGAAGGGAAATAATATCCAGATCAAAATTTTTCTACTGACTTGCAATTGCAGCCATCTATATATGCTTAAACCCTCATTCTGGGCACAGTTGGAAGTTGCATTCTCCCAGTCTCATTCTTGTGTCTCATCTGACTTCGGGTTTCCTAGTGTCTCAGTCCTTCTTCCCTATGCTGAATGATGGTAGCAGCTGTAAAACCACTCTGAAAGTTGTACAGACAGACATAGCAGGGAAGAGATTCCCTTCATGACAGAAGGACACCTTGGAAAGGATGCTGTGCTTTGAGGCAAGCAAAAATATGGCTAAGCTTACTGACACCTCATAGCGGATGCAAAACCAGGACAGTTCCAGCAACATCCATCTGAAAAGACATTCTTGAGAAGCACAAAGCAAGGGAACCATTGAAAATTGACTTCAGCACTACTTTAGAGTATCTGACAATTTGCTTCTTAACCCTGTCTTATGGTTTCACCCTGGATTATAAAGATGAAATTCAAAGTACGGATAAATCTATCACTCATGTCACCACAAGCTATCAGTGAGGGATGACGAAATACGGGTGGTAACATGCCTCTGATGTCTTCCTGCCTTGAACAGAAAGAGAATAAGGAAAATAGGGTAGAATAGGGATACTCAAAATAATTTTAAAGTGTGACTTTAGGCCCAGATTCATCCTCCCTGTTTAAGTGCTTAATGAAGCCACTAAATCATCCTAGCCTTCCCCTGGAGTCAATACAGGAAAACAATGGGCAGAATTACCTGCTGTATTAAAGAGGTACCTGAGGGCAACCTTTTGTCGGCACATCAGGCAAGAAGGAACTGATTCGGTCAAAACCATTTACTACTTTGTTCAGGAACATAATACACTCTATTCAGTTTATTAATCAGTGATCTACACAATCATAAATTTAAGTGTATTCCTCAGGCTTTCTTCAACTGCCACCAGAAATAGATAAAAAAGACATGAAACAGTTTATGGGTATTATGAGCATTTTGGCTACACTTGTGCGATGGACACAGGCTAAGGTTACTGGGAAGACAGAGGAGTATTTTTTGAGTTTAGACACTGTTCAATCAAGTATGCCTCTGTCAAATCATTATTTTTACTATAAAAACCTTGAAATTTACTTTTTTCCCCCATTTAGACTTTGTCTGTGTTCTAGTATTTTAATAAATAAAATTTCCTCTCCAACTTTAATTATTAAAATTTTACAAGTAAGCTATTTGACTATAATCTTAACAGTAGGTTCCATATAATGCATACATTAAGTAGACTACATGAGTACTCCTTTGGAATTGTGTTTGTTATGCATAATACATTTTAAAAACACATTGGAATAGCTGTGACTTCAATGGAACATTTAAGGTAAAATATATCTTGACAGTATGATTTCTATTCAAGTAAATGGAGGAAAATAACTATGCAATTCTGCAAGAGATACAGTCAGCTGACACCTTAAAATTAGGAAAAACTGTGATTTCAGAGATTGTTAATCACTTTAATAAAAAAACCTCTCACAGTTGCTTTCTGGGAACAGTGATTGGCAGAATTCTTGTATGTAGGGAGTATAACCTTGGATATGACTCTGGGTGTTAATTATTATAAAGAGCAATTGCAAATAAAAAAAAAAAGGGACAAAGAAGTGTGAACACACATTTCTTTAAGAAAAGTGTCCTTAATCTTTTACTTGAGCTGAATTGCATATGAACTTCCTTCAAGATTTTCTTTGCACTTGACAAAGAGAAAAATTATCCTTTCTGACCTCCCTTGTAGGTTCTTTTAAAGGAGATAAAAGAGTTTGCCAATATGGCTACTCATTCTCCCAAACAAATAGTACTGCTTCCCTCGCAGGTCTTGCTGCACCCCTATGAGAAGCGCATGGATTAAGCTCATGCAACATTGCCATCTGGTGATGAAGTGTTTTCATTACACTATGAGCATGTTGGACAATGCTATACAAACAGAAAACTAGACAAGATGGCTACTCTGGTCAGTCATGATAGACCACCTCTAAATGCTCAGTAAGCAAGAGAAGGGATTACAGGAAAACGGACAGTGTCCCTTTAAAAAGGTATTTTCTGGTGTATATATTTCATATCATCCGCTACAAGAAATTGTGTTCTGTGTCCACACTGAGAAGCTCCAACTGGATCTGTTGCATTTTGCATGCAAGTAAACTGCATCAGAGCAGTAGAAAAAGTTCCACTGGTTTTAAATGAACAAATATAATTTGCATTAGTGTTTTAGTGACATAAAGAAGAATGGAGTAAAAAAAAAGAAATCTTAAGAATCAGAGATGCAGTTTAAAAAAAAAAAAATTTGTTGCTATTGTACTAGACCAATTGCTAGAGACATGAGAAGCAAGAAGTCCCTTGGGTTTTTTTCCCCACAGAGGAACCTGTGTTGATAAACTTCACCACTTGACATTGCCGGGTCACTGTACAGAAAAATAAAAGTGATATTAATTTTTTCTTCTCTATATAAATCACTAGAAATTAATGTCAATAATCCATATCAACAGCTTGCCAAGTCGGCAACTACACTTGATACATACACTAAAGAACATACAGGAAAGTGATAACAACTGTGTAGTTGTATACATTCAGTACAAACCTCCTTTTTAAAATCACTGGCAAAAATGTGTACAGTGGTACAACTCTATGAGTTTTACTTTGATTGGGTAAGATTAGGCTCTAAGTTCATATCTGCCAGTGTCCTAGTAACTGCTAATTTTGATGGAAAGCCAGAATCCAGAAATAATCAAACATCTGTAAATGAATATTACAGGTCTTCTGAAGGAAAGACATGGCTTTTCTATCATCGTGTTTTCTGTTTCTTGACAAACAACCACCTGGGATATCAGGAGGGACCAGTTGTAATCACCACTCTACACACTGGAAAGAGAACTAGTGAATGTAGTGCTGGGAGAGAGCATGAATTGTGCTCAGGATAAGCTTAGGAGAAAGAGCCTTAGGTTTATTCTGTTTGATCACAAACATTAAAAAAGAAAGAAAGACCAATATTTTATTAAATTCTAGATAGGGAATAAGAGTCAGACCCAGAGAAATAGGTCAGTTAGAAGTCAAAAGTTACAGAACCTTCTAATGGTGGAAATGGAGAACTTCTCTTACAGGCTGGTACAAAAAAAACGTTTACACCAGCTGGCATAAAAAAAGCTTCCCTGGTGCACTTGCAAATAGTATCTTTATTCATTGTATATATTTAAAAGCACATGGAAATGCATATCCTGAAAAGCAAGTGGAGAGCCTGCCATGTGCCCTTGTGATGTAAAGACACCACAAGCAGTTCTTAGAAGCTTGATTTATTATGTCAAAACCATGGGTTAAGTAAAGCTGATGTAAGAAGATGAGGTGCTCTTGTTGGATTGTCATTTTATTGCTTTTAGAATTATAACAGCATACTGCAATGGTAACTCAGAGGAGTTAAGTTAGAGACAGCAGGCCATGGAGCTGACACTCATAACAGGTGCATTGATGCTACACACCAGATTTGCCTTGCCCACAGAGTGCTATAGGCAGCCAAGGCAGCAGAACTTGGGAAAAAATATTTTCAAAAGGAAGTTCCTCAGAAGATGTCTAGTCTCCATTCTGTAAGATGAAATATGAGCCACATAAAGGTAACACAGCAGCTTTCTTGTGAGCTGTAGAGCAACTTTGGATATCACCAAACCTGGAGGGAAAGCATCTGTCTGCTGCTGCTTTGCCTTTGACAGTTATGGCAATATTAGAATGCTTTTTCCTCACCTCTGGGCACATGAAAAAAGCAAGCAGATTCATGTTTGCTCTTTTTACTGCAGCTGAAGATCTTTGCTGATCTGGACATATTTTTACGCTCTATCTACAGTGGCTTTTGTGTATGCCCAGGCACTGCTGTTTCTATTGGAACCAGAACCTTAAGGCTAGTAATGTTAGAGAATTAACTTCAGATGAAAAAATTTCTGCTTTTAGATGAGCAGAAGCTAAATGCGGGAAGGGGGGGGGAGGGCGGGGGCGGGGAGAGGAGCAGAATCACCATAGGGGTAAATCTTGATTCATTTGTATATACAATTATTCCATTTGTTCAGGCACATTCTGAACCAACAATTTGTGGACTAAAAAAGCTTATTTAGGGAAGAGTAAATCTTTTTTGATTGTAATGCTTGGAAGAATGTTACAAAAATATTGACATAGGCACATGTCAGCCACCATGCTTCTGCTTTTTTCTTCTCAGTTTTGCTCTCCAAGCTTAAAACCAAGAAAACAAGGGGACTGACAACAGAAAAAGTCCCAAACAGTGTTCTGTATGGAAAAGTGAAAAAAGGGAGTGGTTTTTTTTTTTGTTTTTGTTGGGGCTTTTTGTTTGTTTTTTGTGGGTTTGTTTATTTTTTTTTTAATGGTGACAGTAAGACTGTCAGGGAAATCTCTGAACAAAGATTTCCTTTAAAAGTCAACACATCTCATGTACAGACTTCAGAGGAAGAGACATTTCAGTTCATGTTCAAGGTCCCTAAAATCCTCTGAAAATAAAGTATGAATGTGAGACAGACTGATGATGTCAAACAGCAAAGTGTAGAGCAACACTAAAAAAAAGTCTTAGTTGCCTGAATGTGTATACTTTTTAATCTTTTGATGTACAAAGGCATTGCACCATATATGTGGCATACATGGTCTCTATAGGTGCTAAAGGTCCTTGTGCTAGTAGAGGCCTTTCTGGAAGGAATGAAGACATGTCTATTATGTCAATGTTACCTTTGATTCTTAATCACAGGTTTAATTTCCACAACTTATAGATCTGTGACACATAATGGAAGGTGCTATGCACTGTCCTGCCACTGTCAGATAGGGTAAGGTCAGAAAAGCAGCAACAGAGTCATTTCAATGATTCTGAAACAAGCACTATGTTTCTTAATTCCTTTCATTTTACAGACTGCTGATACTCAATTTAAGCATTTTGACATGACTTTAGAAAAAGAGACAAATGCTCAAATACACAATAATGCAAAAATGAGCCTTTAAAAATGGCAGCTCCACTTTTCTGGATGCAAGATCCAGCTTCAAATGACACTGCAAGGATTGCAAGCAAGCATTTAAAAGGGAACTTAATTAAGAAAACTGACTGGCACTTGGTCTCATTGTTGGTCTTTTGGTGCAGGGAGAAATCAATCTGGCAGAGAAGACTTGACAGCTGTATAACATAAAGGGCACACTGCAAACTGGTGACTAGGTGCAGACTAAATTCTGCATTGTGCATTCAGAGAGAGTTCTGCCAGCATTAAATCAGAGAAGCAGTCAAATACAGGGAGCCTTTAAGCCCATGGAGTAGTTGACTTTAGGAGACCCTATGCACAGCAATTTGCCCTGTGTTTCACCTGCAAAAAGAGAAGCGAGGTGTCATTTTTTGTGTAGTGCAAAAATAAGTACATCCTTCTCCAGGATGTATTTTACGTGGGAAAACTGTAAGGGAATACTGAATATCATTACTCATTTTCAACCAGCAGAGATATTCAGTACAGTAATATGGAGATATTTTAATTGCTTTCCATTCCCTATTTGTCTGTGTGTTTTTGAAATTCCAAGAGATTATTTAAAGAAAAGGAAGTGAAAAGGCATATGCTCACAGGTACATTCAGAATAAAAGCAAAAGCAGCATAAAAATAAAGATTACTTGGGTTCAAATCAAATAATCTGCAAGATGGTCACACTATAGGAAGACAGTATGGTAAGTTCAACACCCTAAAGAAACAAACACACAGGGTGATGCAAGAGCAGACAGATTTTTAGGAAAATATTTTAAATTACTTTAAAATTTTAGCTTATCACAAAGAAAAATCAGGCACCCACAATAAACTTCTTCTATAGTGTCTATATAGCTTTAGAAAGCTTTGCAATCTCTGGATGGGAATGTCATCTTCCCAGGACTGTAAGCAAAGCCCACAGGTACAGAACATCACAGCTTCTAAAAAACCTTGAATCATTGCCACCTACATGCACAAAAAGTTATTATTTCTAACCTAACAATCTGCCTATACCAAATTGCTAAAATCTGATCCTAGTGTCAGTGAAAATGTTTGGAAAACACACATGATGGGGCTCATTAGAGATATAGAAGAAAAGCTCTTGCAGCAACTTAGCTAAAACTGAGAGAAAAAAAGGCTCAGCACTATTTCATTAAAGTGCTTTTTGCCCTAAAAGACATAAAATTCCATCATCTTCTGTCTTTCCATTCCTACAAGCAGATGATGTGAAGCACTGCTGAAAAGTCAGCAACTCTTTTTGTCCCATAGACTAAAGCTGCAGTTGCTAGGCCTCTGTGGTAAAGAGGCCAAACATGAAAGTATGCATCTGAAGCTTTTACTACATATCATGTCTGTATCAACCTCATTCCTAAAGAAGACTCACATTTTAAATAAGTTTTACTGATGCTGTCATGTATAATATGCTTATCACTAACACCTAAAATTTCAAGTGAGATTTTTGTTATACCAGCACTGTAAAATGGCAGCAAACAGATACTTTCCTAAAAGCTTCCATTAACAATGAACAGAAAATAAGAAAAAAAAAATCAAAACAAGTCTTCTTTATAGTCAGTAATTGAAGTTTTTTTAGCTATTGAGATGTCAAAAAACGCCAAGCCATTAAATTTCATTCTGCATTACCATGCCTAAGCATTTTGGGTCATCTTTGTTTAAAGATGACCTTCAGTGTCTGAATTGTGGGGGGAGGAATTTAACATAGCCTTAATGAAGTCTTTTCCCACTATGTTTTTGTTTCCTTTAGCTATCCAAATAGTACTAATTTTGCCTCTCAAGGACTGGTTTGTCCATCCAAGTCCTCTAGAAGTCTGAAGCCCATCCCACATAGTGTCCTGTGGGACAAACAATGCCATTTGGCAGCACTTGCACCAGTCAATGGCACAGTATGATTTGGCAAGCATATACTAGCTCAGGTACAAAAGGAATGTAGTTACAGCTGCACACTATGTTAAGCTGACCATAGAGGTATATCAATACTACACCTACTTCTGGTGGCAGCTCAGACACTGCACAGACTTCAGCACAGGTGTACATATGGAAAGGGGATTTGTGCTACATCACACTGTGTGAGAAAGGCATACCATTTAAGAAATCCACCTGAGAGACTCCATTCCTTTAACAAGGTGACAAGGGCTGTTCATCATACTGCTAGACAACCCAAATCTCTGATCCAAAAAATTTAATTCAGAACAATTTCATGTCAATTTCAGAACTCACCCACACACAAACACTAAGCAAGGTCATATCTGCATTTTAATTGTGTAGCATAGCAGGGGGAAACAGGAAGAGCCATTTAGAAGCCTTTTTGTTCTCTTGAATCTCAAGCACACCACTGCTTTGTTATTAGTTACAGTAAAAATTACTTGTCATTTGACCTCTCAAATGGACAAGGCTACCTCTGCAAACGGACATCTTATCATCCAATCTCCCATTTAGGGATGTATTCCTGAAACATTAACCAGCACCTAGTCCAAAAGATGAGAAGCTTTGATGAATTGTGCAATGTGTTTTAATCAAATAGGTTTTCTCAGTGGGCAGGCAGGAAACAGACAATATGAAAAGGGTTTTAGGCATGATCTGAAAGAAAAATTTGCAGATCAATGCCAGTGGTCAGAAGCTGAAGTTAAAAAGACTTTTGATCACATCACCTACAGTTTCCATTAGAAATTAACTAAAAATATTAAATTTAAATTTAGATAGCCTGAAGAACAGGAGCGTATACATTTGATGGTTTGGTTTCACTCTTAAGATGGTAAGAGCTCATTGGCAAAATTAAAATACAGACCTGCATTTCATGTCCTAGGGTGGTCAAAACCACAGCTTACACATTTTAGGTGTCATCAAGCTGAATTTGAGAGATCCAAAGGAGGCAAAGCAGTTCAAAGATGAGGAGAACTCTATGCTAACATCTTACTGTTCACCAAATTCTGATAGCTCAGGAGGCCAAAGCTTCAAGTCTTAATAACCTCCACCAGTCTCAATAACCGTAACCAGCTTTTTGCAACTCACTTGTTAGGACCAGTGCTGTCACAAAAGATCAGAGTGTATTACTGCCTGAACTTTCAGGGCTGGCACTCAGGTTTAGGCACATGTTGCATTTTGTACTGAGCATCATTGTCATCCTATTCCCCTGTCAGGAACCAAGTGAGTTGTCTCAGGTACATACGAATTGTAGAAGAGGCAGTACTACCATTGGATTATTCCATTTTCCATTTTCCTCATTTGTCTGCTTAATCATGCCTTCTTCATAGGCCTTATTTCTGCTGAATCAGGATTAATATAGGTTCCACTTTAGGAAATTTCAAGACCACTTAGTAATTTTTAGCATATGAAGGTTTGACTGTCCTTACCTTCAGATATTTGTACTTCTTCAGCCCTGGAAACACAGTATACTAATTCTGCAAGTCTGACTTTAACTAACCCTTATATTAAAGTCCTAATATCTGAATTAATGTATTAGTCGAGAACCTCGATTTTCAATTTGATTTTAAAGCTTTTTGTGAATACAGATACAGTCCTCATGGTGGGGTGAGGGAAAAAAAAAGGGTAAAAATATGAATGAGGATAGAAAAAAAAAAAAAAACAAAACCCAAAAAAAACATGACTCCAAAAAGCCCAAGTATCAAAAGAGAAAGAACACCATATAATCATCAAAGCTATTCCAGACTAAACTGGAGTGCCGTTTTAACTAGATCAGACTGGAATAATGGCTCCCAAGTTTCAAAACCAATGTAATAGTTTTTCAAATTATTATATAAAAATATCCAATAAATATATGTAGTGTACAATGCCATGCACTTAAAATGTTGTGGGTGTTTATTTGCATTGGAAGGGTCTTTTGAGACTAAGTATAAGATGGAAGACAAGGAGACTCTTGTCTACAGGATATGGACAGCCATGGAGTATAATTTGGACCAGAGGTGAAGTTGCGAGGTGAAAAGAGAAGGCAACAGAGAATGACATTTTTTTCCTGTAAATGTTGTTATGACTTATGAGTCATAAAAATTGGAGGAATGCAGTGAAATTATCCTCCCAGAATCCGAGAAGGAAAAAAATTCCTTAACTGTGAATCATGAACTTCTGCCTAGTTACTTCAACATCTATGTATGGTAAGGCTGCAGAAATCTGCAGAATGTATTTGGAATAAAAATATAAACACTGATATTTGCATGGGACACAGAAACTTCACTCTCTCTACTTGTCATGAGCAAAGCTTGATTAAATGAATTTCCTAAGAGACAGTTTGCTGGGGGAATTTTGACAGTTCCCATGTGAGTTTTCTTTAAACCTCTCAGAGAACCATCAGTTAAAAGAAGCATATTGCAATAAAAGAACTTATTCACTGCTTTTCCTTGCAGCCTATTTTCATAGTTTTTCCTTTGCAATATCTATATGCCTACCTTTTGCTAGGCTGAATCTGAAGAAGGAAAAGAAAAAAAAAAGTTAATAGAGATGAAAGGCAGAAGAACATTTAGGAGCAGTTTCCTCTGGGATGTTGCCAGGAATGGGAGAAAAGAAACTGTAGTGCTAGTATATTAGACAGCTTAGTCACATTCTTTAAGCATGAAAGTCTTAAAAGCAACAAAAGATTCAATACAGTTGAGATACCAGATGGTGCTTTATGCAGGACTCATCTCATTCCTTTTATAATTCACAAATTCTTGAGTCAATCCTACACCAGAATAAAAACAATTGTGTTACCTGCCCCATTATATAGAGACTTTCCAGAGCTATTAAAATACCATAATGAATGGGAATTTTTGGACTATGACAAAAAAAAGCTGGCCATCACTGATTTGTTTTCCTTAGGGCAAAGCTCCTTGGGAAACTAACTGAAATATCATCCCCTTTTTCTTTTTTGCAGCTTCTCTTAAAACCTCAATAATCTCAAGCCTATGTGCAAGCAACAAACTCTCATGAGTGTGCAATCCTAAAGAGAAACAATTTCCTGACATACTTGAATACAATGTATGTCAGATGTAACTCCAAAAAGAGAATTATTAAAAACATCATCATTTTTTCTGGGAAAATGCTCAAGGAGAGAGAG
>JAWWEW010000088.1:16512413-16524670 GCA_035583185.1 Anabacerthia variegaticeps | reverse complement strand
TAGAAGCAAACAGATTGAGAGACAACTGTCATGTAGGCTAAGTGTTAAAAGAAAGCAAGCTCATGACATCCCAACTGTGCCACCATAACACTTGTAACTATTACTTGCTTGTCACAATGAAGCAAAATGAACAACTAGGGAAACAAACAAGAACTAAAATAAACCCTAGTAGGTAGCCCTTAGTTATAGCACATCAGAGCTCTTTTAACAAAAAAAAAAGTTTCTAGAAGCAGTTAGAAAAATTTGCTCAAGTCTGTATATGATGTGAGTTTCCAGATACGCTTCATGATTGTTAGAAAATACATTAGTTTGATTTTATCTAGATGAATAGGAAAAAAAAAAAATTCCTGCATCTGCTGAAGCTACTAACAGCTTATTGATGCATTCAATTGAGTCAGTTCCAGGTTTTCTCTACTTTCATTAATATTTATCTTGGCAGTAAGTAGAAACAACAAAACACAGTATTTCAGAAGGTAGGGAAAAATCCAACCCATAGCTAAAATAAAGACATACATCAACACTACAGGCAACCTTTTTTCCTGTGCTTTTGTTTTTTCCTCTCAGTGTGTGTCCTGATAGTTTTCTACAGCTATGTCTTTACAAAGGCTATCATTCAAACAAATAGAATTTAATATATTAATATATGCACACACTTCTCTGCTCCTGCAAGGCATATATTTCTTCATGTATTTTATGGGGTTTTGAGAGTACAGTTCCCAGAAGACACAGAAGCACCGCTTGACACTAACACAAACATAATGCACAAACATATCCATGCATAATACACATGGAAAGCTCCAATCCCCATTCATTGCTTCTTCCCTTTCCACCTGGCTTCCATTGCTACACAAGTGAATATACCATCCTTCACTTTACAAATTCCAATACATTTTAGCTTACAACACTTCCATGTACACATATTCCTAAGGCTTTTCCAGAAAGGAAAATATTTTCAAAACACAAAAGAGTTATTAGAAGGACATGCTTCTATTAGAAGGACATGCTTCTATGAAAAGACCATTATTTCTGAATTCTAACAACTCTGGGTTTTTTTAGATAGCATTGTATAAAGATCTTTGTATACAGGGCAAACTGGCTGATATAAATCAAAGGCAGGACTACTTTTTAACACCTAAATATATCTATATTTGTATATATCCTGATTATATTTAAATGCAGTGCTGTCTTTGATGTATATCAACTGGTTTGCCATATAGTAGATAGCAGGATCAGAGGGTCTCCTGTGGTTGTCACGTTTTAATACTTTTTTTCAACCTTCTATCTTTTCTGTGATATTTACAGCCTTAAGGACAGACTTACTACATTTTGGTCTAGCAATACACTGGGATTTTCAGATTCTGCAAATCTTACTCTTGTCCTTGATACTATTAGCTGAATTTTAAATCAAGAAGCTGTGAGAGACCTGAATATTCCATTATTTCTTTTCATTGTTTAAGTGGAATTTGCAAGAAACACAAATACCTATTTTTCTGCCCTTGTTACCTGCTTAATAATAACAAGATAGACATAATTTTAAATACTATTTAGCAACACAAAGAAAGAATTCAGTCATATATTTCCCCTTTTCCAGTGCAGTATTTTTTTGTACTCTGTTACAAACAAATCTGCCATTGGACCCTGAAAGAATGAAAGGACAATTCTACTCATAATATTATGTGGGGAATAAATAAATGGTATAGAACACTACTATTTAGATTATGATTTGATACCTTCTGGAGGACAATTCATATGAATTTTATGTGGAATCTAGAATAATACAGCTTTTTTTCAGAAAAACAACCAATACAAAGTGTAGCTTTATATTATCATAAATGTGCATCCTTCTGTTACATTCAGACACTGGAAAGGACCAAGTAACTGAAAACACAAGCCAAAAACTTGTGACACAGCACAGATTTAATATCATTTTGGCTGGCAAGGTCAGAGTTTATGTTGCTTTCTGTGAGCACGAGCAGTGTAAGTCAGGTACCAAGAGTTGATGAGAATATGCAATTTCCATGTTTAACAGTGGAATAGAGCAGGATATAGGCTGGTTCTTCCCAAACACAGGGGCATCCTTTAAATACAAATATGAGACAGAAGTTCAGTTTGGAAGTGACAGAAAATAAAAGTGGAAAGCAACTTAGATGAGGATAAGGATAAAAATAAAAATAACATTTCTGGTTCTTAGGAAAGAAAGCATGGGGGAAAAAAAATCAATACCCTTCAGGAATGCAGACTTCTATAACCCTACAGCTGTGGTCACTGAGGTCTATTGGGATAGATGTCTAGAAAAGAGAAGGGAATGAGGAGAGTGTGTGACCTTTAAAGGGCACAAGTGCAAGCTATTGCAGTTCAGTGAAAAGATAAGGAAGGCCTGGACAGCACCAATTTGGTTAATTCAGTTTTTCTGTGCTCTCAAAAAGAAAGTTCAAAGTAGAAATTAGGTTAGATTGTTCTTTAATACCACTACTAATTTAGGAAGAAAAAAAAAAAAGAAAACAAAACAAAACAAAATGAAAACCAAAACCAAACCAAACCAAAATAAAACAACAACAACAACAAAAAAAGAAAATCTATAAAGACCAGTCTTTGAAGAATTAGGGAGAAATTAAACTTATTTGATAAGTAATTTCATAAGAAGACAACCATGAAAGAGCTGGCTTCATACAAAGTGGAGAGGAAGCTCTGATTCACAGTTCTCAGTGACTGATGTATTTAATACCAGTTTGCATCCTTCTTCACTCAGGATGTGAAAAATGTTTAACATGAGCACTCCAAGTGATAGAAAGGTAAAAACTCCAGCAGGTTTAAGAGTATGTTGGATATTTTGAAGCTGGCAGTGCTGTTGAAATTCACTATTGAATAGTCTGAGAACAGTCTCCCCATGAGTGGTGTAGCCCATCTACCACACCTGAGCAGACAGCAGAGGACAGGAACCTGTCCCCTTGCCAGCAACAGGCAGTTTGGCCCATTTTATGGTCCTAAAACCAGTGTTTGCAAATGGCCAAAGGAAGCAGCTCAAGAACAGCCAGAAGTTATACTTCAGATTTCATAAAGACATAGACAAGCTCTGAAAGCTGAGAGGAGGACAGAAAAAAACACCTGGTCACCACCTTTGAAAAAGGGAATAAGAAAGGGAAAAGCACAGGACTCCCAAGCCCCATCAGATTACCTATGATTTCTAGAAAAAAAGGAGAACAACAATGTTTAACTACCACAGAGGTGAAGACAGCATTTCTTCCCTTCCTCACAAGAGAATAGATTCTAAATGGGCAGTAAGTGTTAATACCTCAACTTTGAGATTTGATTACAATGTTTCAGATTATTTTCTTGTAAGAAATAAGAAAACAAGTTAAGAGAAAGTAGAGTGTAGGACAAACTAAATAGCCAAAGTATTATCAGCAGGTTAGTGACAAGCTAACAAGGGAATGGAGTGAGGTTTTACAATAGTCTTCCTCAAGCCCAGAACTATTAAATACTTCTTTACCGATTTGGATGAAAGAAATAACAGGAACTGTTGACAAATTTACAGATAATATTGACCTGAAAGGACCAGAGCTAAAATGCAAAGTCTTAATTAACTGAATTCTTACTGACTACAGCAGAAGTTAGGCAGTGCTCAACAAGAGCAAGTACAAAGCTCTACATTTAGAGGTAATCAGCTCACAGTCACAGAAAAACAGATGATGCCATGCATAGCTGCACTGGAAAAAGAGATCTAGGACTTAACCACTATATTTTGTGATCCAAGAGAAAATGCATAATGGAATAGGTTTTATCAGCCATGAAAATTTCTTCACTCATTTAAGTGACTGAGTTTCTCTCAGCTGGAGAGTCATGCCCAGTTCTGGGCATTCATTCAAGGAAGATGTGAAGCAGCTGGAAAAGACAGTAAGAATAACTAGAGGCTTGGAATTCAAGTTACTCAATCTAGAAGAATGAAGAAGAATGTGGTAAAAACCCCCACATGTATGTTACAATAAACTCTTTAGATCCATTGTCAACAGGAAACAGTGTTCTTAAAAGCTTTACTTTACACACTAACAAAAAAGTCTTAACATCCAAGACTTTTAGAAATAGAAGACAGTGCCTAGAACCATTCCTGTTTGACAGTAGACTAGACATGCCTCTATGACATCACACTAATTCTCTAATTGAATCAAAAATAAATTAAAATAATCAAGTAAAAAGAATTGGAGTTGGGGATAGAGGTGAGTGGCTGTCCTATATAAAGTATATCTGAATTATTTGAATTGTTTGCATTTGGGTTGCATGGTAAGGTTTTGGTGACAGGGGTCTACAGGAGTGGCTTCTGTGAGAAGCTGATAGAAGCTTCCCACATGTTCAACAGAACCAAAGCTAGCTTGATACAATATAAAGTCAAGAGCAAGTCTGGCAGCTGTGATGGCAGTGCCTTTGGCATAGTATAGTGATAAAGAGAAACTGCTCCACAACAGCAGCTGGGAGGGAGAAGTGAGAATATGAGAGAGAAACAATCTTGCAGTCACCAAGATCAGTGCAGGAGTGGAAGCAGATGTTCCTTCAGCTACCAGAGAAGAGATTCTCCGGCAGCCTGTGGTGCCGCCCATGGTGACTCAGGCTGTCCCTCCGCAGCCCATGGGGGTCCATGATGAAGCAGAGAGCCACCTGCAGCCCATGGAGGTCTCTATGTCAGAGTAGGTAGGTGCTTGAAGAGGCTGTGATCCCATGAAAAGTCTGCACTGGAGCAGGCTCCTGGTAGGTCCTGTGACCCTGCAAAGAGAGATTCCCACTCTGGAGCAGGTTTGCTGGCAAGACTTGTGACCCCATTGGGGCCACACTGGACCAGTTCACTAAGAACTGCAGTCCATGGGAAGGACCCACAATGGAAAAGTTCCTGGAGGTCTGTCTCCATGGGAGGTACTCCATGCCGGAGCAGGGGAACAGTGTGTGGAGTCCTCTCCCTCAGGAGGAAGGAGCAGCAGAGCAAAGTATGATGAAGTGACTGCAGTCCCCATTTTCTGTTCCCCTGCACCACTGGAGGGGAAGAGAAAGAGAAAATTGTGATTAAAGTTAGGCCCAGGAAGAGAAGAGGATTGTGGGGGAGGTGTTTTAAGTTTTTTCTCATTACTCTACTGATTTGATTGGCAGGAACTTAAATTTATTTCCCCCAAGTCGAGACACTTTTGCCTGTGACTGTAATTGCTGGATGATATCTTCCTATTCTTATCTCGACCTGTGAGACTTTTATTACTTTTTTCTCTGCCCTGTCCAACTGGGGAGGAGAGTGCTGGAGCTGCTTCGTAAACACTTGATATACAGTCAAGGTCAAAGCCACCACAAGAGTAAAGTTGTCACATATCTCAGGCATACCTCTTTCATCTTCTGATTCTCAGACACTTCTGCATTCAAACTATGTATTAACATTTAAATCTTATTAGATTTGACAATTTACTGTGCATAGTCTTTGCAAATCTGACACTATCTCTGCTTTCCGGAACTGAATCATGAAAAGAAGAAAGTAGTGATCTAGTTATATGTTAGTATTTGTGACATTTCCACTAGAAGATGGGATTAAAGAAAGAGAAGATACCTGATCAGTGTTCAGTGTCTCACTTAAAGCTGCACATCACTTACAGCATAACAATGCTTTCTCATGCCAAGCAATTACCTCTGCTAAAATTATCTCTATGTGTTGCGCACAGTGGTATTTGTTACTTAGGCAGACACTTCAAATGTGATAGCAGAAATGCAGCAGTAGATGGCATAATTACACTGTGACCTGGTAGGAATTTCAGCTTCACTCTTCTCTTTTGTCTAAGTCGTGCAGATCAAATACTGAAAAAAAAATAATAAAAGAATGCTCTAAACCCAGCACATTTTGGTCTCAAACTGAGGAGGTAGGAAGCAGGCTATTCATCTGTAAGTGCAGAAACAATAGAGTGGAACATGGAGTTGTTGTTTTCTTGTAAGAGAAAGTTGTGCTCTAGGATGAAATACTTATGAAATTCTTGCGAGTGGTCAGAACCTGGAATTCAGTGTTTATATTCCTTTCTTTTAATTGCAAGCAATAAAAGTTTCAGAAAAGAAATCCATCAAGTTCTTATGTAGATATGTAGATAATTTGGTTAGCATTACTAACTCTTGCTTTAATACTATTTTCTTTGATATAGATTTTAAGGCAAGGTTGGTTGGACTTTATAGCTTTATCTTTTTTTTAGGAATCATAATTACATTTAGAATTAATGGTATATCAGAATGTTTCCCTTGGTCATTGTAGCTATCATAGGTTTTCAGAAATTTCATGTGAGGTTATTTTAAGTTACAGTAAAATCTCTCACTGCATCTCAGGCTATGATTCCAAAGCGATGAGTAGATATTAAAGCACATAAAAAATCACCCCATAAACAATGTAATGTAACAGCTTTAGAGTCATAGGCAGCAGTAAAACTAAGCTTTCACTACCAGTAGGGGTTAGCAGTACCTTAAAGAAAAATTACTTTCATGGTGCTTGTTTCCTTTGTACTTAAGTATGTTTCAAGATGCTTGCAGTCTTGCAAAATACTTTGATCTTTCTGCAGAATAAACTGTGCACTAGACTTCAGCATTATCTTGCTCATGTGGCTCTTATTCACTGAATTGCACTCTCAGAAGGAATCAAAACAAGTAAAGAAAGATCCCAAAAAAGCTATAGCATCAGAGTAGCTAATATCCCTAAGATGTGACATAGCACCTGGAGTGCTTCACAGGCAACACCAATCCCTCTTAGAATCCCAGATTCCATCCTCACGATCACCATGTGTCCTGTTACTTCAGCTACGTTTACTGCTGCCTTTCCTCATTTAGAGAAACAGTGCAGAAAGATATATGGTCTAGAAACTTTTCTATTATCCATTAACAAGTTTTGAAGACTGTGGGCCAATTATGACCATTTTTGGGCAGTTTAGGTAGAGACAAACATCACCATTCCTCTCCACTTTATTATCTGTTATTTTCTAAACCTTGTAGGCAAGCATAATCTGTTTCTAATTTGTACTCAGAACGGTATTTATTCTCCTGGTGACACATTGGTTACACACACACTTTTTATGTCTCAGAAGAGACTGCTGCAGTCTTCAACAGTCTTCCCCATCTTTCAGAAGA
This sequence comes from Anabacerthia variegaticeps, assembly GCA_035583185.1. Lineage (NCBI taxonomy): Eukaryota > Metazoa > Chordata > Aves > Passeriformes > Furnariidae > Anabacerthia > Anabacerthia variegaticeps. The sequence goes on along the minus strand of JAWWEW010000088.1, from coordinate 16,517,545 downwards.
GCCTTTTATAGCCTCTTTGGACAAAAATACCTACAACAGAGGAAAGTGCTGGATCCCATTATATAAGATTTTATCAGAATTTGAGATTTGGAAAAAGAAACCAGTCTTCCAGTTCCACATACTTGTTCATGTTTCTGTTTATTTCAGTTGTTTTATTAGCAAAGAGGCTCAAGTGGACAAGTTTTGTCTACCCTGTGCATTGCAGTAGCCTTAATTACATGATCAAATTTCTTTCTATAAGACAATGATCTGAATGATTCAGTGACAATGATGCTGGTGCTCACTGAATAGACAGAGAGTACTCAGCATTCTCATGTTGTTATTACTACTCAGCTCAGCCACACAATTTAGTATATTCTTGACACTTTATTCTGAACACTGACCTACTAATTTCTGTGAGAAAGTCAAATGTTTGTCACCCATCACGTTGTTTTAGCATTCCCTTCCAAATATGCCACAACAGAAAGGAGCATTATGATTCCTTTGCTTTACCAATGATAAATCAAAGCATGAAAGTCAAAGTCAACCTGATGACACTTTTTCAAATCAGTACAATGTGATTCATCAAGTTTTCAGAACTGAATTTCATTCACTAAAGTTTAGCTGTGAATTCTCAGCACACATGTGAACTGGGATGCTTGGAGTTTGGAAGTAGCATGTAATTTATTAGTGAGGGTTTTAGCTTGGGGCTCTGCTTTTTGTTTTATTTTGTTTCTTTGTAGTAGTTCGATTTGAGTGGCTTATTATGATTTCAGTAAGTCTTTGTGCAAGGGGAATTAAATTCTCTAGGACAAGTTTCATCTGCCTTAGTTTTAAGATTTCTCTCCTCTGATCATCAGTCTGACATCAGTCATCAAATACTCCTGTCTACATATCATTCAATCTCCACAAACCTCTGAGAGTTTGGACCTTATACTTCAAATTATCATTTTCTCATCAACATCATTACTGTTAAGCATACAGTGCAAGCACCATGACTGTTCAAAATACAGTAGGAAGAGCATTCTATGAGAGATTGTCCTGGTTTATTTATACATGGAGATGCACTATATCTTGTTGGAAAATGTAGTATTCCTAAATCTTCTTTTAAGAGTGCTTGGGAATAATCCACCTACCCCCAAACTTATAGCATATGCCTCTATATTGTATGTTAAAAATTTTAAAAAGGAACAGTTCCCTTGCAATTGCCTCCTAGCCCAAAACTATTTCAAATGCATATAATCCAAAACAACTAAGTTCATCAACAATACTCAAACAATTGAGGGCATTATGACAGTGAACAGCATTACTGTTCCCAGAGGGAAATATTTCATTGTGGTATGATGGCAAGGGACTCTTCAGACTTTGCAGATCCTACTCTCATGCTCAAATCAAGTTGCATCTTGAGGGGATTTAATTGGTTTCTAAATAAAGCCAGCTGTTTTGGAGAAAATGTTTTGCAAGAGACATGTGTGATTTTCCCTCTCCTTTCTCCTCTTCCTGCAGTATATTCTGGAAGCCCAGTGAAGTTCCCTAAACAGAAAAAATACTACTAATCAAACTCTCTTCTTAAAATTATATCTGCTTTTGCAGGTAATGAAAATTTGGCAAGTTTGACTCCCCACGTTAGGAGGGGTCTGTGGACTTCTACCCTCTTGCAATACTGTCTGTTGCAGAATCCATTCCAGTACTGAGGTTTTTCTGCTGTTTTTGGTTTTGGTTGGGTTGGTTTTGTTGTGTTTTTTAATAACTGAAGACACTTAGATCCTCTTAGTTTTTATACTCTTATTTTTGCCATTGCCCTAGTTGAGTTCTTCTTCACCACGGGAAAATTATCTCAGGTTCTGTCTTAAAAGCACTCTCTGAAAGATCTCAGGCACTTTTACATACTCATCTAGTAACAGGTGTTGTCTTGCCCATTGCCTTTTCCTGTAACATCTGTCCCAATTCCGTATTTGCCCACAAAAGTCAAGTATGGCCTGCCTCACAGGACATAAAATTGTTCTCTGGAAACAAACTTTCCTTTTGTGTCAATGGATTCCCACAGTGTTACTAAAACTACTCTTCTGTCTGGACACTAGACAATGTACAGCTAATACTAAAAAAACGCAAATCCAAAAAAACCCCAACCAACAAAACCAATAAAAAAAACAACAACAAAAACCTACATCATTTACTCTAGGTTAACAACAAAATAAGTTACAAACTACTCTACATTTTGCCAGAGGAATGCCTGTTACACTTAAAAAGAAACCTTATGACAGTTGTATTATAGTTCCTCATCTTTATTTCTACTAGGCAAACTCTGCTGAGGTTTGCAAATGCAAGTATTTATGTACACTTTTTCCACCCTATAGGCAAAGGTGTGTCTCTTCTTCTATTAATTGTAACGACCAATACATTATTTTTCAGGACAAGAGCTTGGGTCTCCACATGTTCATACACTACAGTTTCTTTCCCTGTAGTATTCCAAATTCTCAGGTCATACATGGCTTTTCAGAGTCTTTATTCAGCATCTTACCTTTTATTGAATATATCACGCAGTAGAAACCAGATGCTTAAGTCTTGCTGCAGCTCCCACTGATCAGTAAAAGCATGTATTCCAAGTTTAATTTTTGCAAAGAACAGCAAGTTCTCCAAGTTCCTATGTTTACACCTGGAGCTGACTAGAGTACTGATCCTTTGATGTAACTGAATGCCACTAGAGGTAAGAAGCCCCTCAGATGTACTAGGTCTCAACAGGAACTGCTTCCTGAAAAGCTGCATCATTCACTACCTATATTTGTAGGGTCAAACCTAATTTCATTTTTCTCACCCTTTTTTTTTTTTTTAATTGCATGTTTTAGCACACTACCACGTGTGGCATGCAGTAAGTATTCAGAAATAAAATGGTTTATGCAGAGTTCACATTTCAGACACTTCTAAGCTACAAAAAGCAAGATTTAACATCACCCATTTCTCAGAGGTCTGTGATCTGCAGCTCTGTTGCTGGAAGCGGTCAAGGATTTTACCTTACCACTCAAAAGGGACATAAACTGGTCCTGAGGAGGGCAATGACTCACCAGAAGGCAAGGAAACAGACTTATTACTATTCAATGTCTCATTTTTCAGTAGCTGCTAATATAGTATTGTGCTACTCAATAAACAGATACCACACATGCTGTGAACACTGACAGGCCTTTTTCTTCCTCAGGTTTTGTGGCACCTGCAGTTTTAAAAGCACTTGAATTTTATGATCAAGATAATTGAACTGGTGTTTCATAAATGCAAGAGAATGACTCCTTTGTGGTTTTGCTAAAAACTATAGCTCTCACAATTTGGAACCCAATTTTTAATCTTCAGTTTCTTGTGATATATTTGGACTCCCAAAAAACTAGCACAGAATAAAAATTTTCCAGTCTCTTTATTGAACCAAGAGTATATTGCTACAGTACTAATTTGGAAAAAGTATCTGAAAATACTACATAGCAAAACAGACATTGCAGATAAAATAATGGAATAGCATAATACAGATGCAAGTCATTCATAGATCAAAGCTTCTGAGGCTTGATATGTTTAGTATAATTAAATTATGGTTATGAAGTAATACGTTTCAATACAGCATTAGGACTTGCTCATGAAATAGCAGCTGGACTGTCAAGAAAAACTTCAGGATCATGGCAAAGAGTGTACAGGTATTTCTGCAGGTGTGAATGGTCCAAAATGAAAAAAAAAAAATCATCAATGGAGTTCTCCTCTAGGGAATGCTTAATTTAAAATATTTATAAGACATAACAGATTCTGTGGGCTTGCTTTCTGCATTTTAAATATAAAATGAAAGCACAGGATCCCAAAAAATGGAAGACAGGGGTTGCACACCTCCCATTTGTATTGTTTTCAAAATGCACTTAGTGGTTTACTTCCAGTTGCTCCTACAGAGCAGACATGGGAAGACTGCTGAAATCTGGGAGCATAACAGGGACTGTGCAGGCCAAAAGGAGTGCTACCGAAATCACACAACCCTTCTAAGGCTCAAGTAAAAGGAATTGGACACTTTGCACATGATAACAGGCGCTTACCTCCTTTATACTCCTACAGCTAGGCACAGCAATTCTGCAAGCCCCTGGGGCTGTCCTGCCTCCCTTCAGGCACATGTGGTTTCCTGTGGTTGTCCATTCTGGCAGCAGCCTCTGCTTCCAAATGCCCTTCCTAACCTGCCTTGCACGTGCAGCATAAATTCCAATGTCCAGGGTAGGGTCCACTCCACAACCCAAGGAGGCTGGGCACTGGCTGAAGTCCAAACCCTGTTCATCGCAACTCTGCCTCATGCAGGATCTCCAGTGGGAGCTCCAAAGCCACCACTTCAGCAAAGACAACAAGGATGCTGCTGCACATGGGACAGATGCTCAACTGGGCAACCTCCTCAGTGGGGCACTTTGAGGCATAGTGCTGCAGTTTTGCCTCTTTGTGCTTGCCTGCCAACTCCTACAGACAATGGGATGCTGCCCTACCCTGCCAATGCCTACAGTCTTTCACAGCAGTTGAATTTACTGCTCAACTCCTGAGTCCAGACATCTGCAGCTCTGGAAATGACAAGTGATAACTGATACTCTTCAGCTTCCCCCCTTCCTGTTTCAACATGTTGGGACACAGGCTCCTGGCTGTGATTTCACCACCATGGTGCTTCATGGTGATGTCTGAGATCTTCCCCTTGGAACTCGCAGCCAGTCAGTGCCAGTTCCTTGGTATTTGCTGCTTGGCAGGACAAGTCCAGCTGCCTAGGGAAATACCTACAGCTAGGAATCACTCACCTCTAACCTTGAAAAGAGTTCCAAGGGGAGCCACCTCCAGAAGAAATATCATCTGCCTCTGCTCAGGACGAGTTCCTTCAAACAGAAGGCTCAGTTCTTCATGTCCCTCCAGGATGGGACAAGAGAACACCTTCTGATGCTGGTCTAGCATCTCTCAAGGGAAAAAAGCATTTCCAAACATGCAGTGATCACCAAAGCACCAACAAAGTCCATCTCCTTGGTTCAGAGGAGTGCTCTGGCGAAGTTGATGACTTTGCCTTTCCAAAGAAGCTCTGGAAAATTGTTCAAAGCCATCAGTTTCAGTCCATTTGGTGAAATGATGACAGCATCTGTTTTGCCATCGATGAAGAATCCTTACAAAAG
>JAWWEW010000088.1:16498786-16512313 GCA_035583185.1 Anabacerthia variegaticeps | reverse complement strand
AGCTTCCCTCACTAGCTCCACCTGTATTGATTCATTAAAATGCAACATGACTGAACACATCCTGGTGCATGGGGACTAGGGTCTCTTCCCAGGCTGAGGGCTATGTCTGCCACTTTCCCATGTGCAGGCTGCCCCAGAAAAAAAGCTGAGCATGTATCCCAGAGACACAGACAGGACATACACAATACATTGACACAACCAGTCACACAGACTGCCACAGTCAAGGTATTGCGGTCAACAGTACCCAAGTACAGGATTTACATAAAACATAAACACACACAGAGCTTCCTAGATTCACACACACACATACATTTCTGTATTCCACAAGCAGCAGCATGGACCCTCAAGTCCTCTCATGGATCCCTACATGACACTCTCATGAGACCCCTGAAGAGATTTCAGCTTTCATTTAATCTTGCATCTTCTGAGGTATAAGACGGAGTGTCTGCAAATTACAGTTCTGATGTGGCACAAGTGCAGCCCTTTAACAGGTCGACAAGTCAGACCAACCACTTGCCCCCACATTTTTCCAAGAGTGTGTCAAAATACGGGGCCTAACAGACTTTTAGGATCTTTCAGCACTTCTTTTTTTTCCCCAGCAGTTGATTCCTCCACATGTTTACAAGAGCAGTACTCTGTTCTCAGAACGCACCTGAAATTACATGGACATAGTCAAAGCACTTAGGCACCTAATTAAGTCAACTTGGAAATTTACAAATTGTCTCTCTGGTTTAGGATGTGCAGCTATACCTGTGTTCTTATTCTGTCCTCTATTATTGTGTTGAAATCATGTCCTAGCAATATCAAGGTTCAAGAATGTGAGCAGTATTTTGCTAGCAAACCTCAGCTGTTTGCACCTTAATTTCCTAATTTCTGACAAAATGAAAGCCTTTTCCTGATCAACCAAGGCATAGAACTATTTGATTGGGAAAAATAATGTATTTGAATTATGCAAACTATAAATTAGACTACTAAAAAAAAAAAAAAAGAAATCATCTTTCAAATTTTTTAACTTTTTCAGTATTAGCTCTATTTTCAGACACACCAACATTTTACTAGTATAGCCATTATCTCAGTTTAGAATGGCTTTTGAAACCCTATATGTGAAATTGCAGAGACTATTGGTCTGTTAAGCACAGCAAGAGCACATTTTTTATCAAAAGAACCAAAACAACTATGCAGAGACTGAATGAGATATCATGAATCAAAGCTGAAGCCTCACAGGCCAGGCATGCATTTTGATGCTGCATACCCCAGAATCAAAAGGAAATGCCAGACTCAATGGAGCCTTTGCTGTATATTCTTGATATAAGCAGTGCAGGCCAGGACAGCTTTGCTTTCTTGGCTGCACTCCTTGCACATTTTACCAACATACTCTTTAACCTTTTAAAGACTGTGTATTCTGAACCCTGGAATGAAAGCAAGGCATCATGAATTTCATATACCAGCTGAAGCTCCTCTGAAGATAAGTAAACAGAGGCATGTTCAGATAGCAGCTTTATCTGGCTTTATAACAGACCTTGGAGATTGCATATCACCATCTGCACACTTTGGATTTAATTTCCACAGTTTGGGATGAGCTGAAAGGCCAATTTGCCAACAGCACACAATTGCCTGCATTTTGATTGACTGGCAGATGAGGGAAGAGTTTTGTATTTATTACAATGAAGTCCATTGAATAAGTAACATGGGAAGCATTACTAAAATTAATGGTTCTTTTACGCCAAGGGTGTTGATTGTTGCAAAGAGTGTGCTGACACCCCTCTGCCTTCCTGCACATAAAAGCATCATCCAATAAAATCAAACACAATATGAAATCAAAACACCTCCAAGTCTTTCCTAATGTGCACCAGCACATCCAGTTGTTACCATAACAACAATGAAAGATACAGTGGATGAGACTTTATTTTCAACAACGAAATATCTGAAGAACTACTTTCCTCAGGAAAAAAAGTCAAGAGGATACTAAATATTCTCTTCTCCCTTTGCAAAAGAATGGCAACCTCTTACAAGCTGAAAAGCCATTCAGAGGAGGAAACCTGCAAGAATGTGGATGCAATTTAACAGAGAAAAAATGTTCTAATATCCAAATTTGGAAAATCTGCAGCAAAGTTTCTTCCAGCCTTAGCACTCTTGATGTGTTGAGGTCAAAGGAACCATGCCAAGACACAGATAATGTCTACTAGAAAGATACTTGTTCCCATATCTATATAACTAAATAATGGAATTTAGCTCTTATGATGAAAAATAGCTCACGCACATTGAATCCTTGTATTAATTACTGTTTCTCAAGACCACAAATCTTGCCCTTTTAAGCAAAAGTATAAAGTGTCTAATGTAAATATCATGCAAATACAGGCAGTCAGCAATTCTAGCCATCGAGAACCCTGACTATGGACATCATTGCTATATGTATGCAGGAGGCAGAGCTACCCACTGCTTAAAAAAAAATTGGGAAAAAAAAAATCAGTCTCCAGATCAGGAGATGAAGTTAAACACTGCAGAAGCCTTCAAAAGTCATGAGTTCAAAAACAGATGGATGTGGATGAAACGAAGGTAAACTAGAACACTTCAGCATATTTTATGGCAAAATTAATATTTCTGATCCCTCTTCCATCCATCTCCTTTGAGAAAGTGCAATTTATAAAATGTTGATCAGATTATTTTGGTCCTAAAGATGCTAAAAGGAAGTTTGGAGTGCTTTTTATCCAGGGGGTGAGGGGCTCTTTTAAGCACAAAACAGCCAAACAAGAAAATCACAAACACATCTCCCCCCCCCCGCCCCAAATAATTCTACTGAAGAGTTTGCATTGAATTTTCAGAATTTCAGATGGATACTCACTTCCACATATAATTTCAAGTACATTACGTATATCACTACAGCGCAAAAGCAAAAGTCAGACCCCAGAGATCTCTCAGTTACACAAAGTGGCCTCTGTCCTCATCATGTTTCTGTGCACCACCCTGGCAAAGGAAGCACTGTTATCAATGTGGCCTTTTCAAGTGCAAACTTGGCAACATTCTTAAAACCAAGTTTGATCCACTGACAGATTATTGCACTATCTGTATCTGCAAGATTGTATCATACATTAGGCACTTTGGATTAGCGTTCATTATGTTAACAAGTGTATTTCAGAAGGCAGACAAACTATGGGTTATACAGTTATCATGAATGGTTTGTGACTAAGCATAAATTCGCTAGCATATACAAAAATAGTTCTTCCTAAATACAGATTCCAGACCTAAACCTCCTTTGATGACACCTTTTTCCCAGTCATATTCAGATATATTCAATTCTTGTGTTTTGCATTCAGATCAGGTTAGGATCTATTACATGTCACACTCCATAACTAATTCAAGACATGTAATTTAATATACCAAACACATAATATTTTAAAGGTCTTTCACACGAATTGGATAATGAGAAATACCCTGAGACCTAGAAAACCTTGAGAACTGGGCCAATGGGAAGCTCATGAGATTTGACAAGGTCAAGTACAAGGTGCTGAACCTGGGTTGGTGCACCACCTGGTATCAAGACCAGGAGGTGAATGGATCAAGATCAGCCCTGACAAGAAGGACTTGAGGGTGCTGTTGGAAAAGAGGCTGAACATGAGCCAGCAATGGGCCAAGAAAACCAATCCTGTCCTGGGCTGCACCAAAAGCAGCATGGGCAGAAGGTTGAGGGAGCAGATTCTGCCCCTCTTCTATGCTCTGATGAGACTCCACTGGGAATACTGTGTCCAGCTCTGGGGTCCCCAGCGTGGGAAGGATATGGACCTGTTGGAACCAGTCCAGAGGGCCAGGAAGATGATGAGGGACAGAGCACCTCTTCTATGAGGAAAGGCTGAGGGAGCTGGGGTTGGTCAGCCTAGGAAAGACAAGGCTTCAAGGTGACCTAATTGCAGCCTTCCCGTACCCAAAGGGAGCCTATGAGAAAGACAGGCAGCGAATTTTTGCAAGAGAATGTAGTGACAGTACAAGGGAGAATGGCTTTAAACTGAAAGAGGGTGGGTTTAGATTAGAAATTTTTCTCTGTGAGGGTGGTGAGGCACTAGAACAGGTTGCCCAGGGAAGCTGTAGATGCCCTGTCCCTGCAAGTGTTCAAGTGGGGCCCTGAGCCATCTGGTCCAGTGGAAGGTATCCCTGTCCATGGTGTGAGGGTTGGAATTAGGTGATTTTTAAGGTCCCTTCCAATTATTCTACAATTCTGAGTCTATGAATTCTTCACTATAACTTGTATAGCCTCCCTTATACTTAGCAACCACAAATATTTACATCACAAAATGAGAAAAGGCTTATGTAGCAGGATCTCACAAGTACTCATTCATACCTGTGGACACATGTTCTACTCTATTACCCAGTAATGTCAAGTGTAGAGAATGCAATATTGACACATAACATAGACAACTTTGAGTAAAAAGCCACATAATAAATCTTTTTTTTCTATAAAATAAAAAATTATGAAACGTCCTCCAGTTCATAAATTTCTTGCTTTATGTCATTTTGCATTAAAACTATGAAATAACTCACAACAAGTAAATTACTAAGCACCTGTTTTGATATCTGTTCTAAATCTCTATTTTCTCACTTGTTCCATCATTCTTGGCTCAATCTCTTAAAGTAGCTTTAACTTCTATTCTTGCAAAAATAACTATATTTAAACAACATTTTATGAGTCAGATGGGCAAATGGCTCACAGTAGAAAAACTTCCCTTTGAAAGAAAGACCATTATGAAGAGCTGTCTTCACTATTAATAAATCCACTGCAGAGATAATCAAGACCATTCTTAAATGGGGAATATTTGTCAAGGCTGCTTTTAATTGAAATGTTATCAGAACAAAAAAATAAATCAGTGGATTACTAACGATCTAGAACTCACCCTAAGCTGTAGAAAAGTCATACTCTGAATTCTTGCATACTGTTTTCTAAATTGACAGCAGGACTTGTAGTTTATCATTTGCATTAGACGCTACCCCAAGGAAATAGGAACTGGCAGCTGCAGTACGAGCAAAAGAGGTGCTGATGTGGGGTCCCTGACTGCGGCTCCCAGGGGAGAAGGCGGCAGACGCCCTCCAAGCACAGGCCACTAGGGTGGCAGAACCCACTAGATGGTGCTGTTCGCCCACATATTTAGTACCCTTGGCTTTAAAAGACAAAAGAATCAGAATAGGAAAATAACCCACAGCGGGGAGCGTCCTTCTTTTTTTTTTTTTGGAGGTGGGGGGGGGGGCGGAAAAGTAGGATAAAGCTTCAGAAGACTATTTTATCAACTTTCCCTTCATCACCTGTGTGAGTGGTGCTGTCTCCATCACATCTTTTTCTTGAGGCAACTTTAGATTAGAAAATTAAACTTTGCCGTAGTCTTACAAGCTTGGAGAGGTGTTCTCCCCATTTTAACTGTTGTCCTATAAAATAATCCAATGTTTAGGCTGCTCCAGTGATAATGTATGTTATTCAACCAAATACTAATTTTATACCTTGGGAAAGTTTTTTTATTTTATTAATTCAAAGAAATACTCAATAGGTTTGAAAATCATTTACACTGAAAATATAACTTACATTGCAGATTTAAAAAAAAAAAAAATTGTTTCCTGAACCTTTCCACTTTACTCCCTGATTAATGTCATAAGTTCACTGCTTACAAAAAGGAAGACTATTTTTCCAAATAGCTTATTCCTTTTTTGTCTTCATTTCAAAGTAACAGTCTATGCACTTTCATAACCATTGACGGCGTACCAGGAAGCAGGGGGAGGATGTATAGTATTTTCTGGAAATCTTGGTGTAAAAATAGCAGCTGAGCCACGAAAGGTGGTAATTTTATCCTGAAAGAAGAAAGCTACTTACATAAACCAAAAAAAAGTTATACGTGAGGGATTGGAAGGGAGGAATAGTGGGTTGAGTCATAGGGACATTTTCCTGGGTGGGGGAGGGAGAAAGTGTGTCAAGTACTAAGCCATTAACACACAGCAGACTGCATCAGAAAAATAAGAGTCATAATGAAAATCAGTGGCAGCATAATCATTAGCACATTAAATAGAATTTAGAAAATAGGTATCTTATTGATGGAGACTTAATTAAAGTTTGAGAAGAAGAATTCAAGATAGCAATTGCAGATTGTCAGTAAAGAATCGTATTACAATCTATGTTTCCTAGCTTCTCTGGGCAAGTCAGAAACAAGGCTGAATCCAAAAGCTAGCTTCAACATGTTCAGCTAAGAACAAATCCAGTGCTTGCCTGAATAATGATACACAGAAAAAAATCTGCTGATGAAAACTGCCATTACACATGCGAAGTTATCATCACATCTCATGAACCAGGTGTAAAACAATGAGTTTAAAGAGCATTTGTAAGGACTCATTTTTAGAGATGGGACATAGCCTCAAGCTGTGCCAGGAAAGGTTCAGTTTGAATATCAGGAAGAGGTTTTTCACTGAAACGGTGGTTAGGCTTTGCAATGGACTAGGGAGGTGGTGGAGTCACCATCCCTGGAGGTGTTCAAGAAACAACTGGACACATTTAGTTCTAAGTCGTCATGGTGGTGTTTGGTCAAAGATTGGACCTGATGATCTTGAAGGTCTTTTCCAACCTTAGTGATTCTGTGAATCTATGATGCCAGATTAATACAGCATTAGAATGGTGGACATAAAATCAAACTTCTTAAACTATGCAGCCATTTTGATTATAAACCAAAATGGATTCAAAGTATGACTGCAGAGGTTTAATTTAATCTTTTAGATATAAAACTGACACAAATGTTAAAAGTTACCAGCAAAACTAGGAAGTGAGATATTTTCTGCCTTTCCTCAACACAAATAATTTACTATCAGATTAAATCAGCAAATTAATAAGAAATATTATAATTTTAAATTGCTAGTAATTAAAAATAGTATTAGGAATTTAAAGCTACATGTTAAAAAGCCTTAAAGTATTGGTTTCAGCTTTACTGAAACACTGGGTTATGACTTCTGTTTAAGCATAAACAGACTTTGTTCACTTAGGGTACTCCTGTATGATCATTAACAAATTAATATCTTGGCATTGCAAATTGACCTATAGATCTGTATTAGTTTCCAACATAAAAGATTGTTCTGCACACATCAACAGCTTATTTGGGTTTCTTATGTTATTGGCTTACCAGGTAGCTTACTACATTTTTTGGTTCACTGCAGGAAGTATTTTCAATACAGCATAATGCAGACTAATGATCTGGAGGGAAATTCCAATCCCTCTAATTTTTAACAATAAATTATGTAACCTCTGAAAACTCAAAAAGGCTTGACATATCTAGTATAGAATTTAAAAGTGCTTCCTTATATTTTCAAATGTTTCTATATATACTAATGATTAATACAAATGTTTTTCTAGAAAGTTGACAACTTTGCTGCATTAATGTTTTAAATTCGTTCACCTTCATTCAAAGGATAGAAAAAATTGCCACAAGAATATTAAAATAGACATGTAAAGAAGGTTGCTAAAAACCTAACCTCAGTTACTATCATTTGAGGAATGCATGCAGAGATGAACAGACTAAAATTGCCATGGTTCAGTTCTTTTAAGCAGTACTACCTACTGAAAATTAAGCCAAACGATAACTCTATGTAACTCTTCTGAAGTATTAGGTACTTCAAGAACACAGTTCTGTATTGCTGGTCAAACCGAAGGCTCTCCCTGCATCACTCATTTGAGTGACATGGGCTGCTTGAATAGGCTTTTCAAACACTCAGCATTAATTGGTAACAGAGACTAGATCAAAATCAGTCGAGCTCTTTTAACCTTCCCCAAATACCTTCACATCTTCAAGTTTCGCTTAATGTAATTGTAAAAACAGGTCTACTGTTATTCAGCTCTCAAGGGTGGCATTAACTTCATTAGGTGCTGTTTGTACAGTGTGTTAACCTCCTCATTAGAACATGCACAGAGCTATTTTAGACTAATGAGGCTCTATTGTTATAACCTATCCCTGCATAATTGCAATTTCTTTGTAAGTATCTGATGTGGTACAAACTCTCTTAAATGGTACATACTGGCCCAACAATCAGTTTTACTTGATGTGTACTTGAAAATAAATGTTCCCATTAGGGACTTGCAGGCTGTATGCCTACAGGCCTCAGAGAAAAAAATTATTTTTTAAAGAAAAAAGACAAAGAAAAATACAGTCCAACACCTCATCCATTTGCAGAAGAGTTCTGCAGACTCCTTCCTTCTTTGCAGCCTTGCTACACAACCAGACACGCAGCAGCAGCAGAAAACCAAGAGCGAAACCAAACAAAGAAATATCCAGGTTGCAAACAGGAATTTTGTCTCTGAACAATGTAGTTTCTGTGCTCATCTTTACCTTTCATGCAGAAAAGATGTGAGGCCTATGTAAATAGAAATCGTGCTAAGTATAATAGCTTCAAGTGAAAAGAAATACACGTAAACCTTAGTTCCCCTTTTGCTCTGACAAGGCTCTTTCTAATGGTCACATCTGAGCAAAAAGTGTTTTCCTTTTAGCACAGTTGCACTGAGAAAGACAGAGGGTAAAAACAGATGTCTGCACATGCAGGGATAGAAGTTTGCCCTGAAAAAGGCATTCAAAAGGAAGAAGTTTCTTTCCAACAAAATATGTGCTTTTATTTTACTTTCAGGAAGCACTCTATTGTGCAATCATGTAAGATTAATCTTGTCTCTCCAATCCTTCCTTCTATTGTTTGTGTTAAAAAAAAAAAATATGGTAAGAGATAGAAGGGAACACTTGAACAGCTGGGCTCATATTCTCATCAGGACTACATCAGAGCAGTAAGCTGCCACTTTTTTTGTAAAGAACAGAAAAACAGGTTTGAAGCGTTTAAATTTCCTCGGTCTGTTTGCTCTCCTCATGGGTTAGTCTAATCACTCCCTGAGAAAATCAAAGCAACTAAGTCCATGGGTTGTTCAGGTCATCTTTATTGATTACTGTAGGCAAGTTTCTATCAAATGAGGTTTTCCTGTGCTTCCTATCTGCAAATTAAGTTCACTGTTGCAGCAAAGGGTTCTCTGACAGTGATTGGATCAGAAGTCTGATGAAGATTCTGTTCACCTAGGCTGGGTTTTGTGTAATGCCTCAAATGCCATTCCTGCTTTAACAATTTCTTACACTGACATACTAAAGTTGGCCTTGGAGTTTTATTCCTATCAACACCTTGTTGTTTTACTGACAACTGTATTACCAGCTGCTATGTCACTGATGTTATTACTGTCTCATGCAACTTCTTCATGCTCCTACACTAGGTAAACATTGCTGGAATTTCTTGTTTTATTCACTAATGCCTTTGGCCATGCAGTGCTCGAGAGGGGATATCACTATACAGTCAGCAATGGTATTTTACACTGTACATAACTTATCTATCAAGTAAAGTATTTAATAAAGCAGAGGTCTAGCCAGAAGGCAGCTACAATAAGCTCACCTCAGAGACGACAGTACTATGGATAACAAGAAATCTCCAACATTTCACAGTGCTGTTTACTGAATTTATTTCTTTCTCTCATGTTAGCAGCCACCAGCTTGGTAAAATATTGTCACTTCTGATTCATAACAATATTTTACTCCACACTTGACTGTAATCTTCATCATTACTACACAAAGTTTGAAAGCATGACCTGGACAAACTCATCAGATTGAGCTGTGTAAATAAAGATAGTAGTAGTAGTATAAGTATTCCAGTACTGAAGAAAATAGATGAATTCACAGTTTTTAGTGTTTGGACTGATGCTACTGGAAGTCTCTAGACATCATTTCAAGAATGGGAAATGCAGTCATTTACAAAGCTGAATTTATTTAACTTTTTTAAGCATATCCTGCAAACATCCAGGCTTTATAAACAGCAGTAATCTTTCACTCAACCAGACAATATGTTTTTTTCTTGCTAATAACAAACCCGTGTCTCTCACTCACATAGGGCAACAAATTCAGAGACTTCTTGTGTTATATTTCCTTATCAGCCTCAAGCTCTTAACCATTAAAGATTGAATTTTTATGCTTTGGCATTTCCCTCTCTTAAAAGAAGATTTTACAAAGCCTGATCTTCTAAGTTAAAGTTGCCTTTCATAACCCCACTACATAAGACCTAATTCACCACCTCTATGGCTTTCTTCTAAGTTCATTAGGTGAGGGTTCGTTTCTTAAAAAAGGTTTTCCTGCCTGGAAGTAGAAGCATCCAAATATAGATAGGCCCAAGTATTTCAAGTGGGTTAGTGTCAGCTATGTGCCTCCAGAAGTTGAGTATAGGGGAGTTCTAGGGGGAGGAAGCAGATCATCCATACACTGGAGTAAGCAAAACAGCACCTCCTGAGGTGACCACCATGCCAGGGAGCAGAAAAGACACAGTGCATGTTTCTACAGTAAGATTACTAAAGATAAAAACAGTGACTGGTTTCCAGAAACATGGATACCATAGCATTCAGTTCGTTCCTGTGCACCTCTAGGTGTCATTCTTCTATGTTACATATTCATCTACCTCTCTCACTGCACCTAACCAGTTAAAGAAGTTTTCTGTCTCCTTGCTCTGTAAATGTGTTTGTGATTATCAGTTCTGGTCTTCTGCAGCATTCAGAGCAGGATAGAAAGAGGCACAGCAATCCTCAATATCATCTCGTAGCATCCCACATACTAAACACAGTATTTGTTTAACAAAGGCACAAGGAACAGGCACAACTCAAAACTCACTACATGCAACCTGAGTGTATCTCACTGTCGCAAATTAGCATAGGGTAGAACAGATCAAACCCCAGCTCAAGACAAAAACCAAGAAATCTAAGATTAGAAAAAGGAATATCAGAAACTAGATATAAAACTTATCTAAAAATGTCTAAACCAATTCTAGAGTGATGTACATCCGATCCATATTTCCTTCTGGAATTATCTGTGGAAAGGTGCACTTTTCAAATGTACAGTTCAGAGAAAAATTACGAATTTTGGCACAGACTTAGTCCAGGCAGCAAAAAGGAAAACAAAAACTGGAGGCAATCCGAACTCTGAAAGACCATGTCAGTTCTGAATCAGAGAAGCTGCTTCTGTATATGCCACAGAAAACAATAATTATGTGCACTAAGCTCATAAAGCAAGAACTCAGTTCTTCAGGCCACTAGTTAAATGTTGCTTCCCCTATACCCCCCTGGTTATTCTACGAGTCATAACAGACTCATTATGCATGGTCTTAGTTCAATTTACAGGCCTGTAAATTCTGAGACTCAGAACAAACTGATAAAATGCCCACTCATCAATTCCCCTGCTCTTTATCAAAAAGTATATAAGGTTTTGTAGCTGCACTCCAGACAAGATGTAAATTCTTGTAAGATTCTACATAATAGCACTCACTATCATCCCAAATCAGTAGTATGACATTCTGCCACAAGTACAACACCTGGTTTATTGTTGATTTGATTAATTCTTCAATAGTAATATAATTGAATGCTTTGTTCAGAGTATATTTCCCAACATCTCTTTACATATTTTGTCTAACATCATCTCCCTTTATCCTCATTTCCACTTGCAATCTTTATGTAGTTTCTTAGCAGTTACCTATAACATGGTTTTCCTAGTGTAAAGGAAGCCTCTTGCTCTGAATACCCAGATTGCATCACTTTTTTCTTCCTATCTGACAAGAACATTATAGTAAAGACATAAGAACTTAAAATGGGTGTAACACAATAAACACCTAATATATTTCCCAGTGTCTCTGTGCTCAGAAGAAATACTCCAGGATCAAGAAAGTAATAATAATTTACAATTTCTTTCCCTGGAGTAATTAACTTTATGGTAAATTAAAAAAAATTAATAATAAAAATTCACAGTAGTCATGAGAATTAAAAAAAAATAAATTTGTACATTTTTCAGGACAAATTCTAAGCTTTTAGTGATGACTGCTGCAGACTGAGAATAAAATTGTATGAGCTTCAAGGAGATCAACCACATTTTTTTTCCCCTCTGCCTTCCTATCAGAAACAATTGCAACAGTACTAGACTCCACAAGATCTAGCCTAGCAGGTAAGCGATAACAGAGTGTCAGTGACAAAGGTCAGAATTAAAGGGCATAGTTTGATAATTGAGAAAAATAAGGACACACTGGGCCGAATATGAATATGGAGTTGAAGAAAAGTAGACTAAAGAGAGAGGAACATAAACAAAGGGGAAAAGCTGTTTTCATTGTATGAGACAGCAAGAGACAGAGTCAAAAATGTATTCAAGCTTACAAGCCATTGAGCTACCATTTTCTTCAGAACATGAAGAACAATTCTCTGGGGAGAAGTCTGTGTACAGCAGATAGCCACACCATCAGGAGTATCACCTTCTCCCCACACCTGATCCATCACATCAGCAAGAAAAAAGATATTGGTGTCTGTTAACTACTGCTAAGAGGTTTGAAGTAAGCAGATAAGAAAACTAAGTACTGTATCTGTCCCACACCTCTGTACATTAAATTTCTGTAGGTATCTAAAGATCCCCTGAAAAAAATTATGGATATCAGCAATCAGAAAGACAGGGAGGGATTGACAGCCTTTAAATTTTGCCTAGTGATTATAAACTACTAGGTTTGCTTACCCTTTCATCAAAATAGGGCAATCCCAAAGTTGATTATACAGTTTAGATCCCCTCGGAATACAAATTGCATTAATTCAGGTCTCATCTTTTATATAGGCACCATGAGGTCAGCCCTTTTGGGCTCCTAACCGCAAACAACCATCTATTCTTTTCCAGCCCTAAAACAATCTCCAGAATATTTTAAGATTACAGTTGTGCAGAGGCACTTGAAATCAAGAGTAAACTCAGCTTGTATGAGCCTGATAATAGGAAGATGAAATCTCCATCACTTGAACATATAATGCACTACCACCACTACATCTCTCTGCTCCCACCAAAGATACATCTTGTAGGCCTGCTCCTCTTCTTTCCATCAGTTCAGTCAGTTACTGCTACAATATTCAAGAAAGGTAAGACCTCTTAAAAAGCAGCAGCAGTAAGACTTTCAAGGCACTGTCACACAAGCCTGTTTTGTTTTACGTGACCATACATAACACCAAGTGGCACTGTAACAAAGTTCATAAGTGGACAGTGGTAGGTTTACAGCTGGACTTGATTTTAAATGCCTTTTTGAGCCTAAATGATACTATGATTCTATGTAGTCAGGCCTGAGCTAGACCTAATCAAGCTCAATAACACCAGGTGTATAGACACAAGAGCACTTAGCTCCCTGGCCTAATACCTGACCTGGTTAGTAGGGCACTAGCAAGGGCAAACCTAGAAGCCTTTCAGTACAGATATATGCAAGTAGTCATATAATTGCAGGCTGGAAAGTACAGACTTACCCTGTAAGGATGGAAAACAATTGAATTGAGACAGGCACAGTACTTTGTGAGAGAACTTAATTGTTTTGTAGATAACAGCAAAGATGAATAAAACTGACGGAAGGAATCATGTCATCATTGTTCTGTAGGAGAACAGCAGGACGACGGAGAAGAAATCTTCCTAGAATGGATGAAGCTGTCAGCATAATAGTACTGGGAAG
>JAWWEW010000088.1:16485974-16496814 GCA_035583185.1 Anabacerthia variegaticeps | reverse complement strand
TAGATAAAACAGAAAACTCCCTTATGACGTTACATCAATAAGTTACCCATTAACAGATTTTTAAATCTGGCTTGAGCTGAAGTCACACCAAGACAGCACTTCCTACAGCAGTGAAAGGCTGTGCATTTCAAGGATCACTATAGAACTGAACTTTCCTAAGTCTGCAGTGAACTCCACTAAAATGCTGAGAAAAGGAAACTCCTCAGAAGACTCCGTTTTTCATTCTGAAAGTTGGAACAGCTTCCGAAATTCAAGTAATGACACCCCAGTCAGTCCTACAGAGAGTACTGGATCGGTATTCATAAGGTAAATCCCAACATGTTTGAGCGTTCTTTATGTACTTAATGACAGGTAGAACAGGGCAGCAACATGGGAGGGCATTGGGAAAAATACAGCAATGACGATACCCAGATGAGGAAGCTTAATACGAGAAGGCAATGCATGCAGAGATGACAAATCTTATGTTACTGATTGTAGTGGGAAAGAGAGCACTACTGTAACGGAGAAATTTTTAGTGGGGAATAGAAGGGTGTTGTTCTTTCCTTCATTGTCTGTGACACTGAAATAGGGGTTTGAATGTGTATAACACTATATACCGGTAAACTCAAGCCTTAAAGCAACCCCTACAAGGTATTCCAGATATCTGTGATAGCTGAGTGGATTTCTGTACAATACAAATGCAAGCTGTGTGAGATCAGGTTGCTTAACAAAATATTTCATGTGTGTTTTGGCCTATATGAACTTTGCAATGCTTATTAAATTGTTTCAAGAGAAAAGCTACCTTAATCACCAGGAGTATCCATGGAAGTTGAACACGTTGCATGAGTGACTGCTGCTAATGTGTTTGCTGATAGAACAATATTTAAAAAAAAAGGTTTAAGGGGAAATCTGTTTTCTTACTTTGGAAGAGTGGACTTTTTTGGTTGCAGACCCCCACTGGGTGGCATTTCAATGCAATGAAGAGTTCTGGATAAATCATGCACATTTTAGACAGCAGAGAAAATAAGAGAAGGAGATGCCAGAGGGCTTTGGGCACTTAAAATTTGGCCTTCTCCATCTACTACAGGAGCAAGACAAGAAAACACCCATAGTATTTATGTCAACCTGTGAATAAAATAGCTTTAAAAAGGTATTCAAAGATATCTTTAGACATTTATCGGTTCTTTTCCCACTTGAAAATTTTTTACCAAGCACTTGTCCTTAATATCTGCTCAGTGCCAAACAAGTGATCACTGAAGTGATTTGGAAGGATAACCTCTACATAGTCTTTGTGTGGCTGAATTATATTTCTTTGTGGCTCTGCACAAATATTTTATATGGGGTAACAACTCAGTAATTGGGTCACTACTATAAATGAGTCTGTTGGCCTCACTTTTTCGCTTTTGAAATGTTACTAGGGCTTTTTAATATTATATCTGTATATCGTTCTTTCTTCCAATTCAAATGTCAGAGAGATAATGTTCAACAGTTTGGACAGACAATACAGAAACAGAAATTTTGTTTTAATTAGAACTTTCATAGACTCTTATCTAGAACTAATAATTTAGAGCTTGATTAAAAAAAAAAAAATCATGTGTTCTCGTATGCCTCTCAGTCTCATTTTCCAATCAGGCATGGGACATAAGTACATAGAGCGGCATATGGATGCAGCAACGGATGCATATGACAATTACTCACTTCTTAAATTGGGCAATATAAAGTTTATTCTCTTTTCTCTGTCCTGTCCAGAACACTGGGCAGACAGATTTATCTGCTTTTTTATTTACCTCTAGGTAACAGTACAGAAAAAGCTGTCATATATGCTCTGTTAGCAACATGACCAGCCCTTTACCTCAGGACAGAGTCCTTTACCTCAGATTTCTCAATATCCAACCTGCCTGCCAAGTATTGAGTGGTAGGGGCAGGCCTTCTAGAAATCCAGTTTACTCAATTTCTGTTTCAGTAAGGATAATATAGCCATAAGGGCCTGCTGTGACACCATGCCTCTATCAATAGCAAAGATGGAATAGCGGGCTGCAAATACTAGACAATCTAATAGAAGAATGCATGATAACACACAATGAGCTAGTAGGTGAACTGAGCTCTCACCAAACTTGCTTTTCATGTGTTTGTCACAGTCATGATATATCTCTCAAAAATGGGCCACATGAAAAATCAGGTAAAATACTTTTGAGAAAAATAAATACAGGCTCTGCATTTTTAGTTACTATTTTCAATGCAGACCCATTTTTCCTATATATGAAGATGCGCCCATAGTGAAAATTTCCTGTATTTAATGATTGTTCTTGTTCATCCTAATTATTCATGCCTGAGGACAAAAACTGACTATATGCCTAAGTTTTCATATACCTCTGTTTTCACCTCACTGTAATTGGCACCATGTGGATGAGCATGAATTTTCCAGAATCCAGGGGGTTATTAACATTTCATAAAGGGGAGCTTACAGTTTACTACCATGGCAGCATGTTATTCCTGACATAGAGCAGAACTGATTTCAGAAGCAAATTAAGTCTCTGGAGCTGTAGCTGAGGTGTCAGCCATGCATTATAGATCAGAAATTTGTATTGATAAAAGTATTGGCCACATGTGTATGCCGCCTTTTATCAGCACGAATGTATAGAGTTGTTCAGACATTAGAACAAAACCTTTTCCACTAGTCCAGATCAAAGTATGGGCTAAAACAATAGGGATCTCAACCCCCCATTTGGAGCCCATCCCTATAACAGGAGTCAATAACTTGTATCCAGAGCTCCTAAACTTCAGAAAAATCTCAAGTCTTTTGGTTTTTAACAATCTTCAAAGTGACAGGAAAACAAACAAACAAATAAAAAGGTGGTTTTTTCAGCAATTAAGATCAGGACTACTGACAACTAGGTGTATGAATGTCATACTGCTATGTATGTTTACATAAATCCTAGCAATAATCACATTGCAGTTTGGATATTAAATGCTTGTTGGGGGGAGGGGAGGGGAAGGAAGATTCAGCATTTGTCAGTAATTAACAGTGATATTCTGATATTAAATGTATTAATTGATATTAGGTGAAAATAATAAAAAACCCTTTTAAAAATACAGAAAAGCACAGACAGCTCTGAGGGGTCTGCTTTCTAAATGTAAAATAATGGAAATGGGAGTCGAAAGGATCCTCAAGTCTAATTCTGGCTTGGCAGCTCATTTGTTGCATTACAATACATAAATAAATTTAAGACAATATTCATGTTTTGTATCTGTAATCTGACATTAATATTTACCTATCTTTTGCTTACAGTAAAATAAGAGTAACAACTAGTAACACAAACTTTAAAGCTGGTTTTGTTACAGATGGGTTTTTGGTTGGACGCATGAAAGTATCCCTATGTTCAAGTTTTCTCTCTGAAGATTTTTTGACAGAAAACTGAACTTTTTAAAAGTAAATTCTGCATTGAAGTCATAGAATCTTCCAATGTACTTCTATAAGGCTGAGGCTTGGTTCAGACTAATTCAAGCAGTCATGTTAAAAAGATAGGCACTTACCACCTTCTAAAAGGCGTGTTGTTTTTATAGCTCAACTATGAGCACCTGGAACACTGGAAACCACTTTACTTTGCAATAGCTTGCATCTGGGAAAAAATAAATGGTATTCACCCTCTGTGGCCTGACTATGAAGACACATTTACATTTGAGGGAGGGGGTTTCCCCCAGAGTAATACACCTCTAATACAGCCTCTCAGAGACAGAAGAGTAACTCAATCAGCTCAGTCAAACAGCATATTATTCACAATCCCATCTGATGTAACAACTATGAGAAAACTGATAGAACAACTCATTCTTTCTCATTATCTTGTGTTCCTCACTTTAACCTTCCTCTTCCAAGGGCAAGAACAAACCTTTCTTAAGCTTCCGGAATGTCTGTGCAATATATTTTCTTGTCAAATATTCAGTTTATCCTTAAATAAGCTAATTTTCATTTTCTTACATACTTAACATACAATACTGCTGATCTTCAGAGACTACCAGACTAAAGGTTTGTCTCAACAAAATGATCACTAGATTTACACATATCATAAATATTTGTAAGTAAGTATGCATATCTGGTTCCAAAAAGGATCCACCTGCTTCTTCTGTGATACACAGATTCAATAATTATATACATGCTTGCACTTTCTTCATTAGATGCACATAATCTGTTTGATATCCTAGCATACAGCTGTACCTGGATTGAAATTTTTGTCCCAGTTATCTGTATATGGAGATGTAATTCTTGGTCATCAGTCAGCATTTCCCTGGACATATATAATGAGAGGATGACAAATCAAGCTAATTTGATCCACCAGAGTAGAACAATCAATATTTGTATTTATCTTTTCCAGCACAGCTAGACAATATATTAAATGATAACATATATTTCTGTATTATAATGGAAATATATTTTTTTTTATTATAAATGAAGAAAAATGCATTTCACTCCCATGGGATTTTATCCTATCATTTTAAATTATGAGATCTAGGCACCACAGTATTCTAATGTGTTAGCATTGCCACCCATGAGGCATCCAGGGCAACACATTGCATGGAAAATATGCCATAACTGCTTTTATTTTCTCACGAATTAAGATAATACACTGACCTGTGTGTCAGCTGGCTGAGTGCCTTCTCACAGGTAGCAGAACTATATGTCACAAGGTTGCTTTTTTCATAACATAAGAAAGTTGCCATAACATAACATAACATAAGAAAGGAAAAATTTGGAGAGGGATGCATGTTTCTTTATTTCAATGGTTTTCCATTCACTCTCCTTCCCATATCACTCTTTTGATCAGTATGGCCTAGTAAGACACAGTGGTAAGACTCAGTACTCAGTATCTTGTGACCCTACACAGGTCATTGTGAAGGTCACTGGTATCAAAATGGCCATAAATGTGCTGATGGAGCACAAGTATAGTGTGTTACACATTCACTATGAGGTGGACTGACACCACATTACTAACACCCCAGAAGCTTTGTGTGACAGTTTGTCTTCTTCCTGCTGGCTGTTACAGTCTGTGATTGCAGCGTAGTCTAGTTCATCCAAGTGCTTCAATACAGAGCCACAACAAACAGCCTCCACATGCCTAAACATTTCCGACAAGAACTGCTTCGCCTACCTTCCAGCCCAGCTCATTTCATTTGCCCTGTGTACTTCCCTGTCCAAAGAGGAGCTCCACCATTACAGTAATCCAGGCTACCTTAAACAAAAAACAGGAACAGATAGGTAGATAAGGCTTCCAGTAAACTGCTCAGAAGAAGAAAACAATGACCTGATATGGGTGTCTATAAAGTAATCTCATGGTTTTAAAAACAAATAAATTACTCCTAACCCAGGCAGGGAGCAAGAGTCAATTGGTCAAAACTGCTTTTCACTCCTTACAAAATTGCACCACTCTCCGTGTTCTGGCCCTGGTTATCTTCCACAGGCTATTTTCAACCTTGGCTTACTCCATCTATTTTGAGCATGCTTCAAGAATACTGAGTGACTTGAACACTGATTTTGAACCTTACTGTTTGAGGCAGTAGTATCACCAACATCAGATCAGGTATGGCTTTGTCTAGCTGGGTCTTGTGACCTTCAAAGACAGAGTGCATAGCTTCTCTGGGCAACTTGTTCCAATGCTGTGCCACCCTTTAAGTGCAGTTAGTTTGTCTTTTCTAGTTTGCATCTTCCAAGCTGTAAGCCTGGCTTCACCCTATCTTGTGGCCGACTTATATATTCTAGAAATCAGATTTTAATTCCTGTTTCAACATCTTTCCAATTGTCTACCAGCTTGTGTACTGTCACAGCTCCTATTACTATAGTATTTAATGTAAGACTGCTTTCTTGTCACATTTCAACTAGAAGGAGTTATTTAGCAGGTCTTTCAACAATTAATGGCTTCCAAGGCATTTCCGTAGCTTTTAGAGAATCCGACCAATGCAGAATATCACATAGAAAACTGAAGACAGGACGTATATAATGACTTATGAGCCCAAAGTACCTATATTCATGTACTATTAAGGCTGTATCTCCCAAGATGTTTTTGCACCTGCAATGAAATACAGAAGAATTCTCTACCTACTCTGTTCAAAGTATACTGAATGCCTGCAATCACTGTGCTCTTCTTCTGCTTTGTTTCTTTCCAAAGAAGTTTCCTCCCATTCAGGCATGCTGATAATTGCCATATAAACTGAGAAACAATTATGAACAGCTTTGACTGTACCAAAATAAACCTTGTTGATTAAGACAATCTCTAACCCTGTTTATTTCCAGCTAGGTAGTTTTTAAATTGTTCAACAGCAATCTCCTATCCAAGAATCTCTAGGCATGGGTAGCAGTTCTACTGCTTTCTATACTGACTTTTTCTTTTCCCAGTGTGCCTCATTAGGCTCTTTTACTCTTTTTTAATTCATATCATTCCAGATAGGATTCACAATTGTTCTAAATTGAAGAAACACACTGGAAAATAAAAAAACCTGAGCAAAATGCACAAAAGATATACTCACTCAGATCTAACAATTTGCTGCTACTCTAGTAGAGAAGAACATCACAGTTGTCCTTTATAGAAGCTTCATTGGGTCATAGTGGTTGAACACTAAACCTTAGCCAGCCTTACCTTGTTGTGAAACACTTAATAAACACCTTACTGTGAAATACAACCAAGGGTACTGTGCATAGGACACAGATGATGGAACCTTTTAATCTCTCTATGCAGCCTTTGTAAGGCTACTAGTGTTCAGCTTGGGGCACCACACTTCAGAAAAGATCAGAGGCAGTTCATAAAAAAAAAAATAAAAAAAAATCCAGAAAACACAATTTATATGTTTTATTCAAGATTAAAAATAAGATGGAAACGAGGACAAATGGGAAACTGGGAAACAGTTTTTCACTGTTCTTCATATTGAATAAATTAAGAAGTAATGGTTTTAAATTTCAGCAACAAGGATTCAGGACCACGTTAGGAAATGAGGATGACTTCTGGATGATAGCAAACACTGGAACTGATTGCCTGGACACACTGCTGACTTTTAAGAACAACTTAGATAAGAGTCGTGTCAGGAGTAACACAGGAATAGCAGACCTTACCTTGGGAGAGGGAATGATCTAGATGACTCAGTGAGTCTCTCCCCATCCTGCTTTTCAGTGATTTCATAGGTATCTGAAATCTTTTACAATGAAATTTTTCCTATTTTTTCATCTCTAATTCTTCATCCTTTGCTACGTTGAAGGTCCTAATTACTGAAAACCCTCAACCCTCTCTGAGGTTTAATGCACTCTCCAGAGAAGGAACGTGAGCTTTTGCCTGGATAGCATCACCAGTACTGCAGGCATTAAACAGTAATCAGTAATTTTATAGTATACTACTTTCTCTTCTATCCTCAATCTACACTTCACCAGTTAGAGAAAAAGCCAGCCCACATTTTCACACAACAGTGAGTCTCTGATGGTGACAGATTAGTCTTCAAATACTTGCTTTACCGTATCTATATAGATGTGCAATTATCACAGTACAGTTAAAGGTCGTTTGTAAGACTGGATCAAAATAAAAGCATATGGTTTTCAGGTATATTCCACCAACATGAGTAGCTGCACATTTGATTGTGTCCTACCGGGCAAACCTCATTGCATATTACAGAGAATCCTGTTATTCAGAACTTTTATCACTCAAGACTGTCTTCTTATTCTGGAGTTGCTGCACCAGGTACAGTCTGACAGAACTTGGCCACAGTTCCTTTTCCAAATCCTCCAAAAAACCCCACAAGTTATAGCCATTGCTCATTGCCTATTACTTCCGCTATCATTATCAGATGGTAACTAACTGCACTAAGGAGGCATGTATAGCAATTTGCCAGAACCGAGTCTATGACAAGAGTTAAGGTATCATGATATTGAAGAAAGTATTAAGCAAGGATTATTTTTTTTTTGTTTAGGCTCTAGGCATCAATTCATTTGAGTGTAAGTTTCTTCTACACTAAATCACTTGACTGATTTATTTATATCAGAGAGCTCTGCACCTTGAAAATGGAGCAAGACAAAACTAAAACAGAGACCAAACTCCACAGACCAAGTAACCCCTTTCCAATTCTTGCACCTCTGAGGCAGAAACAGGAACCTCTGCAGATGAGTGAACAAAACAGCATTTACCTCCTGTAGCCAAATCTGCCAGACTGGAAATCTAAGCACTCAAAAGACAACAGATTTTATTTATTCAAATATCTAAAAGTAAGATTCTCACTTTCTGAAACCACCACTGTTCTGATGAAAGGCACATACTTACACGAGAGCTATTCTACCACAAATCTGTCCCATAATTAGGACTAAATTAGCAGCAGTTACATTTTAAGTGTAATGAAAAGCCTCCAAAAATAAGATGAGGGATAGACAGTCACTTTCCCTGCTGATTCCAATCATCCTGTGCATGCCGTGGTAGTGCACACAATCCCCAGGGAACACAAAACCTCACAGAGGTTGCTGCACCCCAGAGAAGGATCCTGGGCCTGACCAGACACAGAATGCCAACTCTGCCTTCCCTAACCCATTCAGTTCCAACTCCACTCACAGTTCAGGCAGCTGAAATGGCCCCTATTGTGTTATCTCTGGATAAAAGAGATGCTGTTATACAGTCACAGGTTGTGCCTGCCATAAGGGAGTGAAAGAGGCTCTGCATAGCACTGCCGAGTGCGCTCAGGTGCTCCACAGGCAAGCATAATGCAGGAAGCAATGTTTCACAGGTGCAGGACCTAACAGTTCTGAATAATGTTTCTTGTAAATTACATCTCATTTTCTTCCCACATATGCCTTGACTTTTATGTTAAATAATACATAAACATCAGCTAATGGTGTTTCCCAGAAATACAGCCCTTTTAAATTTCTTCCTTTATATGCAGCCTGGCACACAATCTCAACATTTTCTTGGACTGGAGCTAATTAAAACACACGGTCTAGATAAGATCATACTGCAACCTCACATTTTCTGAAGGATCTGAGTGCCCAAGAAACTATGGCAGTCCTGAATCTCTTCACTCTTTCTTTCCACTGATTTCCTGAATGTATTGCAACAATACCTAAAACTTATTTCTTGCACCTCCAAAAGTCTAAGTATTCAAGTAGTTCTAACCATGCCAATCAATGTTGATTGATTTGCTTTGTACATCTTTTAATCTGAAATGTACATTAGTATCTACCTACTACATAGATATTTACTAACAGAAACCACTGTCCTATACATATTCTCCCCTTGCCTGATGTGAACAGGTAGCTGTTAGGAAGAAAACAATAAATTCTACTATTAATTCTATTAATATATTCTAATGCATGAAAACATTAAACTAGACCTTCTACTAGAGCTGTTACTCTGAACTCTCATTCCAAGACTGGCCTTCTTTAGATTGTATCCTTACAACCACAGCCTCTATCTTAGCTTTCTGGAAATACTAGTTCGTCAGACTGAAACCCAGCTTGGGTATTAACCAGGCAGTGAAAACATTTTTCTTACGCCTGTTGACAGTTTGTGCTGGCCATGCAAGACAACTTGTGCCAAATGCTGCCTTAAATTTAACCTTCCTGAGGGCAGGTTGCCCCACAGCTCTGCCAGCACAAGCCAAGGGAAGGCCAAGGGTACGCCATGCTTGATGTGTTTTGCACAATATTAGGTCATTTTGTCAGATTTAGTAGAAAGAAGACAAGGAAGGCTAAGATGCATCTGGAATTAAATCTGTCCAAGGATGTCAAGGACAAAAAGAAGAGCATCTTCAAATATATCCATAACAAAAGGAAAACTAAGAATACTGTGGGTACATTAGTAAATGAAGGGGGGACCCTGCTAACACAGGATGCAGAGAAGGTAGAGTTACTGCACACCTTTGCATTGGTCTTTGCTGACAAGACCAGCCCTTAGGAATCTCTTACCCAAGTGACCAGGGTAAAGGAATGTAGTAAGGAAGACTTTTTTCTTGGTCGACGAGGATTGAGTTAAAGAACACCTCGGCAAACTTGACTTCCGCAAGTCCACGGGCCCTGACAGGATACATCCATGAGTGCTGAGAGAGCTGGAAGACAATATAGCTAGGGTCCTCATCATCAGGTCTGAAAGGTCATGGAGATCAGGAGAGGTGTCTGAGGACTGGAAGAAAGCAAAGGTCACGTCAGTCTTCAAAAAGGTCAAGAAGGAGAACCCAGGGAACTATCAGCCAGTCAGCCTTACCTCAATCGTGAAAAGCTGATGGAGCACCACACTCCAGAGGCCATCTCCATCCACAGGGATGACAAGGTGAAGCAGTCAGCACGAATTCAATAAAGGTAAATCATGCTTGACCAACCTGATTGCCTTTTACAATGAAACAACTACCCAGATGGATGAGGGGAGAACAGTGGATATCACTTACCTCAACTTCAGCAAGGCTTCCAACACTGTCTCTCAACTCAAGAAGTGTGGACTGGATGAGTGGACTGTGAGGTGGATCAAGAACTGGGTGAATGGCAGATCCCAGAGGGCTGTAATCGATGGCACAGGGTCACTAGTGGTGTCCCCCAAGGCTCAATACCAGGATCAGTAGTGTTTAACTTATCCATCAATGACATGGATGAAGGGGCAGAGGCCTCCTCAGCAAGTTTGCTGATGACACAAAGCTGGGGGGAGTTGCTGATAGCCCAGAAGGCTGTGCAGCCCTTCAGAAGAACTCAGTGGGCTGGAGAGATGGGCAGACAGGAAGTGTCTAAAATTCAACAAAGGCAAGTGCAGGTCCTGCACTTGGGGAGGGACAACCGCCTACACCAGCACAGTCCAGGGGCTGACCTGCTGGAAAGCAGCTCTACCGAGAAGGACCTGGGGATCCAGGTGGACAACAAGCT
>JAWWEW010000088.1:16455993-16469339 GCA_035583185.1 Anabacerthia variegaticeps | reverse complement strand
AACTGCATTCCCCTGATCAGCTGGGTGGGTTACCTTGTCATAAAAGTAAATCAGGTTTTATAAGAAAGACTTTCATGAAGACGTGCTGGCTGTGATCAAGGACTGCATTGTCTTTCAGGTGTTTTTCGATACCTCCCAGAATAATCTCTGTAACTTCACGAGCACATTTCTTTCCCCATTGTATCTTTAGCACAACAAGTTCTTCAGGTCATTCAGTGTAAGAGTCCTGTGATGTGTTTTTTCTTCTGCTCTTCAGTCTGCAACTGAAGGCATCTGAAAAAGAACTGTTTGATTTTTATGGTGTGTTGATATGCATTTGTTCTGTGCAAAATAGGCCTCAGAGATAATGTTCTTCTCTTCTGGATTTATGAAAAAATTATTACACCTCTCTGTTTTTCTGAACAGTCCATGCTATTAATTGCTCCCATATAAAACAGACAGAACTTATTTTCCCAGCCATCCACAGAGACTTGCCTCTGTGCAGCTTCTCTAGATTTGTATGAGGGGGTTTTTTGGTTTTCCAGTATAAGTGCTTACAGCTGTACAGGTACAGTTTTCCATACAAATGGCTCTCAGGATTTTGTTTCGTCTCCTCTGGGGTTGCTGACTATTTTAATGATTTCATTGCACTACACAACAGAGTTCATAGCCATCCTCTGACTTGTGTACCCGTGTTTCTTCTCTGTTACACCTATCAGATGAGCTTACATCTTGTAATAACACATTTATGGGTTTCAGCTCATACCTTCCACTCTTAACTACTAAGTTTTATCTTACTTTATCTTTCATTAGTAAACAATGTGCTCAGTATTAGTATATCACATGCTAACAGGAAACAAATGTGAAGCCAAGCACTGTGATAATTCATTAAGCTGTAAATTGTCTTGAACTTTTCTAACTTCCTTACAACTAGTAAGGAATTTAGACTATCCCTTCTAAATTAAAAGACCACCGTCAGTGAGGACTAACATAATTTAAGAATAAAATATTCTTCTCTTTATTTCTGCATAATTCCTAATAAGTTGGATAATAGTTATTTAAAGGATTAATATGTTTCATGGAAAAGCACATTCTGTTGGTGACTTATCAAGACCAATGAATTGAGGCCAGACTTATATCAGATGCTTTTTTTAATCTTCAGGACAAAGAGCAGCACAGATAGTCCAGTCCTGACCATGGATATCAAGAGTGACCCCAAGCTTGAAAGGAAAAAACGTGCCTCAAATCAGGTAGGGCAGAGAATTTGTTTCTTTACATATAGTAAGACTAAACACCTAACTGTCATGAGATGCCTTTTGCTTAGCAATATTGTAGTTCATGGTTGTATAAGGTCGTAGGTTCCTTTTTCATCCGTGTGTTAGAGTCTGGATAAAACAGATTATAGAGTTAATAGCCACACAGGAAAAAAAAATAATTAAAAAATTTATTTTAAAACAAGTGGGAAAAATGAGAAGGTATGGGGAGGACAGGAAGTGGAGCAGGTCACCTGATTGTCAGACTGTCTAATAAAGTATGTGTCTTTTGGGTGTGGGGCTTTTTGTTTTTTAGCTGAAGGCAAATGCACACTTTCATAAGCTGTTTCTAGATGTTCCCATTGATGAGCCACTGAAACAAAGTAAGTATTAATCCCTGTGTCATTGTTGGCTGTGGATCCTAGATAATTATAGTTATCCAACAACTGCAATGGTCAGAGGAACTACCTAAATTTTAAAAACCTTTAACTCCAGCTGCCTAGAGCAATAGGGCCTTCATTCACATGCAATGGGCATTTTGTTGTAATCTTGCAAAACCCAAATCTTTGCATGTTGGACTTGAGAATAGTAGGCCATTTTGCAATTCTTAGTGGAGTAGCCTAGTGCAGTGTTTTTTTGGTACTGAATCTTCCTTACTAAAGGCACTACTTGAGACAGTGCTGGTCAAATGATTAGCTTGAGTTTTTGCTGTTGATACTTTAATTTTTAAAAATACTAATAGGAAAAGGGCATAAAATGTTTAAATATTTTACTGTTGTCTGTGGTACTTTCAACAAGGGAATTTACGTAGACACGTATAACAAATGTTTCTTGAAAGGAGTACAAGGAAGGCAGTTCGTGAGTGATTAATGGTTTGCTCAATGTCTGTGAAGTAAAAGCAGTATTACTTTGTATGTTCTGCCTCTGTTGGTCATCTAGTTTAGACAACTGCTATAGAGCTAGAAGTTTAAAGCTGAAACTTTTATCAAACTCTTTACATTTTAGTAATATAGTTACCTAAAAGCTAATCAAAAAGTTTATAGGAAGGTAAGTGGTACTCTCTCAGGAAGGATTTTTGACTTCTGGAGGCTAGTTGCATGTTACTGTTCATTTCAGTCATCATTCTTCAAATATTTTGAGTCTAAACTTAGAACTCTGACATCTTCTGAGCTTGTCAGTGTTAGTTAAACATTGAAAATTTCCGGGTTTGACAATGTTTTTCAGAATGTATAAACCTAAATATACTATGGCATTGAAAAAAGGAAAAGCAAAAGCCAAATTGGCTTGGCTTTTGTTGTGATTACCTTGAAGATCATGGAGTATCTCTTTGTTTCAGGCTTTACCTGTGCTCTGCAGAAAGAAATTCTGTACCAAGGAAAGTTATTCCTTTCTGAAAACTGGATTTGCTTCCATTCCAAAGTTTTTGGTAAAGACACTAAGGTTAGTGAACTCTTTATGTACAGAACAGTAATGCTATTCGTAATATGTTTATCACCAGAAGTTCAAATTATTATGCAAGACCTGCCTCTAAGTTTTATTGAATACAATCACTATTTAGAAGTGATGCCCCAAATTCTTGAACTAGAGCACTTTTATCCGTATTAGAGATCAAGTCTCTTGCTTAAGGACTTTCTGTCTGAAAAGAAAAAAACAACAAACCAAAAAACAAGAGAGGATCTGACAAACAGCAATGAAGGCATTGCCAAACCCAGGTAGCATAAACTGCAAAAATGTCTCTCTTGGGGTAAGTATGTAAGAGAGGAGGAGAAGGAAGAATTACAAAGGCTGAAATGTGTGAAGGACCCCCAGACTGTAGATGGGAAACTGGAGAGGAGGATCAAGCATATTAAGGCAGGTAAAAAGGAGGAACTAAAACTGGCTTCTTGACTTGAGTGGCAAAGCTCTTTGAAGGATTCTTCTAGCAGTCCAGTTTTCCATAAATAGAGAATAGGGAAAGAAAAACGAGTTTGCAAGGTTGTTAATTCTGAGCCTAGTATGCGTAGAAGAAATGAGATGTGAACAGTTGGGAAGATCATAATTTAGTCTTTCTTTGTGACCCACCTAAGGCTTGGTCCCACTGCTGTATATCATATGCATAATGATAAAAACAAAGACTTTGCAAAAAGGTTTGTGTTCTGGCTCTGTTGATTTGGAGCTTTTGGAGTGGTTTTGTTTACATAAACTGTTTTTTTTGAGGTTTTATTGGGAAACAGTTCACTTCAAGGATTTCTTTGGCTTCTTTTTTTCAATTACATCCCTTGAACAAAGTTCCTGGTTAGATACGGTGAATTGGATGCTGAAATCAGTTTAGGGGTTGAGATTATCTTGCTTCTCTGCTGTCAGTCATTTTGGTGGAATACATCTGTCTTTGAAGGGGCTTTTAAGAAGCTGGAATAGGTTAAGAATGCTTAAAATTATTAAGAGCACATTGTCCATTAAAACTGAAGCTGCTGTGCTAGCAATCTTCTGTTCACCATGCACAAATGCGACTACCTCAAACTGTGCAACAGCTTTCTAAATTCTAAACTAAATGTTTACAAAATATAGTAGAACTGTACTGAGTAGTCTGGGAAAAAATATGCAGAATGGTAGTGATGTAGTACTAGGAAATTATCTTTGTCAACATGGTTTTAAATGCAGAAATATATAAATATTTATGTATATGTGAAAAGGGAAAACATTGTACAAGATAGGCTAGAATAGACAGTATTTGTAAATGTGACCATAGTGAGCTTCCAAATTATTTAATACTGGGTTTTGTTTTCAGAAAACATAGTGGGCAAAATTAAGAGTGAAGGGGATAGTCCTTATTACAGCTTTGTCTAGTTTTTAGAAATACAATCAAGAAAAAAGCAGAAAAATCATGGGTACAATGAAAAATAATGTAGTGGGAGGGAGAGGAGGAAATCAAGCTGGACAGGAAGAGGAACGTTCTTAGCAGTCAGATGCAATGACAAATTCTCCAAGACAAAAACCCCACAATTTAAGCTTGGTGGTAAATTGTTTTATTGTGAGAAATGGCAGGTCTACACATTTTAATAAATTTTTTTACATGAATTCTACCTGCAGAATTTTTTTATTGAAAGCTTTGGTGCAGGTAACAGCTGTGCAAATCAGGAATTTTAAATATGCAGTAAAGACACTGTGCATATTCAAAAGTAAAAGATTGGTTCTGCAGAATTGAATAGGCTCTGAAAGACATCACTTTCTTCCTAAGTAGATCTAATTTGGCTATATGTTGGCCTTGATTCTTTCTTGGATGTGCACATTATCTTACACTTTCAAATTGCTTTCCAAGTTACTTGCAGGTTAGCCTTGTATTCTCAAATAATGATTACTAGAAATAGAAATAAAGTAGTGATAAAGCAGTGTTTTTGCCATTTCGTTCTAATGCTGGGGGAACAGTACGATAAACAATAAACAAGTGCTTAATCCCACTGAAGTACACTTTGTTCTTGATTACAGTAACGTTACCCATCAAAATAGCATAGTAGAATGCCATTAACATCTCTGATTTAAATTCCTTGAGGTGAACTGTGAACTGAAATAGAAAATTGGAAAGCTGCTTTTTTGTAGCTTGTAGCAGGCTTTCTCTTCAAAAATGTTTGGCAGTCTTGTAACCAGCCTATTAAACACTAGTGTATTTTTCT
This sequence comes from Anabacerthia variegaticeps, assembly GCA_035583185.1. Taxonomy (NCBI): domain Eukaryota; kingdom Metazoa; phylum Chordata; class Aves; order Passeriformes; family Furnariidae; genus Anabacerthia; species Anabacerthia variegaticeps. The sequence goes on along the minus strand of JAWWEW010000088.1, from coordinate 16,464,457 downwards.
TACCTGAAACAACTTTTCATTTTATGATTTTCTGTTACTGCTCTGAACAAAAGTTAACAAAAAACTGTGCACAGAGTAACTTTATTTTCCTTCAATGACATGTTTTTAATTCAATGCTGTAATTGCTCACTGAACAATCTAGGAACACTTTTAACCTTGTTTCCAAATTTCTCAGGTACTTGTGACAGCCTGTGTCAAAGGAGTTTTTGACAGGATCTGGATCTTGTAATGTATATCCAGGATTATTATATTTGCCTAACTCAGTAAGCCTCTAGGCTTTTCAGATCAGTGTCAAATGAGATATTTGGTCCCTTGTAACACAGGCTTTACAAGAAGGACCCATGTGGAAATCTGAAGTTAAATACTCTGAGGCTTAGCAGGCACTAAGTTAGTGGGCTTGGATGTAAAGACAAAGCAGGAGGGAAAGTTCGTGGTTGGCACACACAGGAATCCGTTTTAGTCAGTGGGTGTGTGGCTATTGGATCTTTTAACATTGCTGAAGGATGGGCTGTTTACTCACCTGCTGGTTGCAGATGTGCAAGTGGTGAGAAGAATTTTGTGTTCATTCTTCAACAACCTTCTTTAGTCTGATGTGTTCTGAAATGTTTGGTTTTTAAACAAAGAAGCCTAGCAAGAGCCAGAAAGGATCAGGAAAGGATGACATAAACAAAAGCCTGGATTAGCATTTTATAATAGGAGAAGTAAAAGTAGTTAAAAAATAGTAATAATCTGAAATAGTAATAATCTGAAACTATGGCTATTCCACATGAAATAACAGTAATCAGGGGTGTAGTGGAGAAATCTTTAAATGACGAGTGTGGAAGGTCTGACTTAGCCCAGTGGGTAGGCTAGCCCCTTGTGAAAGAGTGTGCTGCAGGTTTTTGTGTGCGTGTTGGGATTCAAACACTACTTTGGTCTTGTTTCAGATTAGTATACCTGTGCTGTCAGTGACACTTCTGAAGAAAACCAAAACTGCCCTTCTTGTGCCAAATGCTCTGATCATAGCAACTGTCACAGACAGGGTAAGTACTGGTAGGGGGCAATGGTATTGCACTCTACCTTCATTCTTTTTCCTTTTTTTTTGTCTTCTGCTTATCAGCAGTAATATGAAGGATTCTTGAAAGTACCAATTGGCCACTTAAACAGCTATAAGAATTAGTCGCATGTGGGCATTTAGACTCAGGATCCTGAGGAATCTGTTTTCTTGGAGAATGAGTCTAACATCTGCCTCCTGTCTTTCGACAGGCAAGGACATTTTTTTTTCCTCTTACTAACTCCCTGCCTTTTTTCTTAGGATCTGCAGTAAACAAAGCTATGTAGAACTTGGTGGGAAAATAAAAAAGTGCAATCTCTGTTTACCACCTGCTCTCTGTAATCTTTCATTCCCTGTTTTTCAAGATTGGTCGGTCATAGCATAGGGGGAACTGAAACAGCTGCGTCAGGAAGTGCATGCACAGAGGGTTACCTTCCTTGGCAGCTCTGACAGTATTCTTTCATTTACTTGTATCTCTTACCTAAACAGCCATACCTTAGACACACCAAAAACAGTTGCTCACAGTGATAGTCAGGAATACTAATTGCATCAATCAGTACAAAATACGATTATTCTAAGAGCAGCTTTAGAACCAACCCCCTTTCATTGTACAAATATTTTTTGCATTCAGGAGGCTGCACATAAGAGCAAGTTGTTGATTTGGGATTTTGTTTGAATCTCTTAAGGGGTAGGTAAAACATAGCATGGAAAGTGTTTTTAAAGGAAAGAAGAGATTTGAATTGTGCTCTGGTTCCTGCAGCAGAACATGGTAACTTTTACATGCCTGTCATGTATTCTGTGTGATTAACCTCAAGTCATAGGCTTAAAAAAAGTGCAGGTTTTCCCTGCTGTACTGAAGTTCTTGAAAATAGGTACTTGATCTGCAAAATCACCTTTCAGTTTTATTTAGACAAACAAGCTTGTACTGTATGCCTTTTCTCAAACTCTTGTGGAACTTCTGTTTTTCAGTACATGTTTGTCTCCTTACTCTCCAGAGATACCACCTACAAGCTATTAAAATCTATCTGTAGACATCTTGAGGTAAGCACTAAGTGGGAATGAAGGTGGTATGTAGCTTTGTGTTCATTATTACTCCTTTTCTGCTGTTAAATATTAGGTAGTTTCCAGGTGTGTTCCATGTTAATACTGCTGCTTTTTTTCAGGATACAAGCATGGGCAACAGTCCAAATCCCTCTTCTGCAGAAAACAGCTTCAGGGCTGATCGTCCTACAACCCTGCCCCTGGTAAATGGTTTAGAAGTTTGTTCTTTTGTTGCATGGTGTCTTTCATTGCAGGTACTATTTTTAATGTCTGAAGAAAGCAAATTGAAGGAAATCATGACATCTATTTTTAAAACTTTGTTGTTTTTATTTTATTTTTTAAACATTAGAAAACAGTAGACATAATTAGCATAGGTGTAATTTTGATTTGTTCATATAACCAATATATATACATGTGTATGCTTTAAATTTATCCCAAAGTCTGTATGCTTTTCATATCTCTGTTTCACAGTCAGGTTTCACTGTACTTACTTAAAGTTGCTTCATCCTCTGCCATGAACAGTTTTGAAGTGTTGCTAGTAGCACTTCTTCCTCTGTAAAGCTAGTTCACACATATGAAAGTGCTGTGTAGCCACATGTGATGATCAGTCTAGTCTAGTAATACCCATCCTGGATTTCCCAATTTGTCTGACTTAACAGTCTGACTTTTACACACAGATTTAATTTCTTTACTTAAACAAAGGCAGGGGATGTGGCTTGAATTCTGGTGATCTTATGGAGCTTATTTTGGTCTCAGCATTTTGATATCAGAGATTGTTCCTCATTGAACACTTTTAAAGCTTTAGACTTTGGTTATAATTCTAGAGGGAGGTCGGAGGAAATTAGGTTGCTTAGATTTAGAACAGGATTGAGCCTTTTTGTGATTCTTTCTCCCCATCAGGATTTCAATGAAGATTATTCAGATCTGGATGGAATAGTGCAGCAGCGAAGACAAGAGTTGGAAGAGTCCAGCAGCACAGGCTCACAGACACCAGAGCTGGAATGCTTCCAAGGTGGGTGGGATCGTGGAGCCCTAAGAAAATGAGTATGATTTAGCTCTCAATTTTGCTTCTGTAATCCCCTTCTGATGCAGAATCTACATTCTCCAAAGTCCTAAAGAATTCTGGGATTTTTGAGGTCCTCTTCCTCAAGTTCCAGTACCTCCATTTTCATTATTATATCCCTTTGAGTCCAGATTCAGACAATGACTTGGTCATCAGCAGATCTGAATTGTAACTACTGCCTCCAGTTGCTTACCCATGCTGGCAGAGTACAATGTAAGAGCTGTTCCTGCTTTAAAAAAAAAAAAAAAACAAAGAAAAACATGTAACACTGCTGTTTGTAGTTTCTGTTGTCTCAAGTTCTTCACCTAATTAGCAGCAATGCTGTGTAGAAACTCACTGTATGTAAGTTCATGAGTACAGCAGTACTTGTGTCATGTAGCCTATGCTGAATGTTACTTCATGAGTTGCCATCTTCAAAGGATCTGGAAATATAAATGCAACATACATCATCTCTTTCAATCCAGGTGCTTGTTTTTATTTTGTGTTGGTGTGGAATTCCTATGTAAACTGTTTCAAGGATACTGAACTAACTGCTGCTTTGTAACCAAGTACAGAAATGCACCTTTTAAAATCCTCCTCTTCCTCTATTCCTTGACTAACTTAAGCTACAAGCAATTTCCTTTGACTTTGTATTTCAACTTTATTAATAGTCTTTCCTTTGACAGATTATCATGTCGTTGAAACTCAGACTCATTTGAAAGTTTCGAAGGCTGAGGCCAAGTCTGTTCGCTCAGATGCACATAGTAAACATGGACCTGATGGAAAAGCCCGAAACAGTCCACGAAATGGTAAAGAACTAAGGGCAGATCTTCAGCTGGAGTTACTTGAGATAAGTTTGTATAGTTATGTTAGTTTACTTAATTTGGAAGATCTTTCTTGTTTATCCCTCTGTTTGTATTATCTGTTGCATGCTGCAGAACACTGTATGCTGTGGTCTGCTCTGATCAAAGTAACATTTTGTTCTTCTCCTTGCAGGCCATTCTGAGGCCCTCAGGTTCTTCCACAGAGTGAAGTCCCAGAAGCTCTTATCTCTGAACCATGTACTTATATTTTATGCAGTTCTGTAAGTTAGCAATTAATACCAAGATTTTCCAAATACTAGAATTTTTTTATGTTTGCATAATGGATATAACCTAAGCTTCACTGGAAAAAGGAAATTATTGGGAATTGTGGCCTTTATACTTTTCAGAAGTATAAAGATATATAAGCCTGGTGGGACAGGCTTAATTAAGTGGTGTTTTACTTTTAAATGAAAAGGGTCTTTTGATTCAGGAAACATTAAAAGTATTTAAGTACTTGCAGGTTCATTTTACTCGTCACTTAGCAAAGCCATACTCAAGGCTGAGACTTCCATAATTGTCTGAATGCCACTGATTGTATTCCTGGCGTGCTTCTAAGAATTATACCTTTATTATTGAACATATACAAGTAAAAATTTGAATGGGTTTTAACATTAAATTTGTCAGGTTCCACTAAAGTTTCCTTAACTGATGTGCTTTATTTTTCTCTCACAGTGTTTGTGTATTAGTATTTTCTACCTTCTACATGAGATACAAAATCAGTGTCCTGGAGGAACGTCTTATGTCCATCTCTTCCTTTGATTCGCGAATTAAAGAGTAAGATACACTGTGTAAAAGCCCCACTCTGGGGTCTTAAAATCTTTTTCAAGTATCTCTCATGCTCATGTATTTTGTTCAGAAACCACTGTGATACTGTAGTGCCCATAGTGTTTTGTAGTTCTTTGTAGTACTGGCCTTTCTTATCATACAAGTGTGATATATTGGGGTGCACTGCTGCCTTGAGAATGTTTCAGGTAGATGTGAGTAAGTTCACTGTAAACTGCTGAAGTGAGCAGTTCCTTTCCAGAGCATTGATTCTTGAAAAAGGGATAACTTTTTTCCTTCAGTCTTAATGTAATTTAATTAGCCTAAAATAATGGAACATAGTTCATAGTCTTTGGTCTAGTACCTCTGTCTTTCTTGTATACCATTTTCTCAAGCTTTTAGCTGCCTGTATCCTCTTTAGAAACTGATAATTCTGTCTTGCTAAAATAAAAATCCAACACCAGAAAACTAAACCAAGCCAAAATCCAAACACAGTAAGGGACAGTTCTTTGTGTATTTGAAGAGGAAGCAGGGAAAGGGTCCACTGTTCCATAAACAGTAATTTTCTGTAGCTAATCATGGCTGTCATCTCTCCCTGTGGTTAGTTAGTTATTTTGTTTTGCTTTATTGTTGTTTTGTCTCAGTGTTGCATAGACAGAAAATATGCAAACATAAATAGAAAGGCAGTGCAGAGGCATGTATATTTTCCACAGCAATTTGCCATCATGAGTTGTGTTGGCTTCCTGCACCTGTCATACGACAGAGGGTTGGGTACTGCTGAGAATACTAATCAGTTTATTGAGCTTTATACTTTTTGATTGACTCTTCTCCCCTTCTTATAACAGATTTATTCCTGAGCTGTTCTGAAAAACATGGCTTCAAAAGTCATTTGTAAATTCAACGCAAGAACTGCAGTCACATACAGCATGAGTGGGAATGCTGACTTCTGGAGAAGCAGCTCATGTAAAAAAGAGGGGGAAAACAAAATTCAAGACAGAGCTGACTCAGGCATGGTGGAGCTGTCTGCAAAGTGTTTCAAACCTATATCAAGCTCTTAAATAAGTCCTTTTTGATTCAGCTTCCTTTGGTGACCCATTCATGACAAAACAAGTCACTCTGACTTTGCACTTTTTGGTCATATTGTACAATGACTGTGCTGCTTATGATCCAACTGCTCTCAGCTGTCATGTGTGAAGCAGTAGGACTTGGATGCATGTGTCAGAAGACTGAGCTAGGTTCTTCATAAAAGAAGGGATAGGAAGGAAATCGTTCTCTGTGTTAAACAGCCTTTCATGTATACTTTACCAATAATATAAGGAGTCAGGTTAACCTGCCTCACATAGCAGGCAATGCCAAAAGCCTTTTTCTTACTTCTGGCATATTTTTATTAGCAGAATGCTGTGTCCCTCTTCAGAAACTGTAACACAGGAAAGCCCTGTTTCTGTTGCTCTGATCTCAAGCAGTACAAGGTACAGGAAGGAAGATCTAATGTGCACTTCTACAGTCTCAAGGGGTTGGGCTCTTTTGTTTCCTCAGAGGATGTGGAACATATTCAGCTTTTCAGTGAAAATAGCAGTAAAGTTTTCCGTCCAAACTTCTGGAGAATGAGACCACATAAAGAATGTAGTCAAGTGACTACACAGTTCAAAAAAGTACAGTTCACTTTGTTGCCATCTACACGTATATCTCAGTTCTGTTTTCCTCTTTTTTTGAGTCTGTCACACTTACTTTTTGATTCTGTTTGACAGACACCCAGTGCGCCAAGGTTTGGGATCTCATCTGCAAATTAATGCTGATGCTCTGTGTGATGAGTTAACTGCCAATCTTGTGAAATTGGAAAAGGTAACATCCTGTGATATAATGCAAACGCCCATAGACTAATCAGGTTCTTCCTGTGTTTCTGTGATCTGTTATTTTGGAGAGTGTCAAGTTACTTCCAGATTCGATACCAAAAGCTGGCATTTTCTTAGACAAAGGACTGGTTTTTGGACTACAAATTAAGCCAAGTATATGGTACTTGTAAAAGTTTCGCCTTGACTTGAGTTAGGAATACTGTTCCTGAAGTGGACACTTCAGGGATGATTATTGCATGTAATGATCTCAAGTTTGGGGTTCTTTTGTTGGTTTTTGTTTGGTTTTTTTTAAATCAATCAGTACTAAGGATTTTGAACTTAACCTTTAATGCTATCTGATGAACTTTTCTGTTTGGGGCTTTTGTTGGATTTTTTTTTTTTGTAATGAAGAAAAATCATGCTGACTTTCATACGTAGACAGCTTCTTCATGTAAAATGGCTGGAATCTGTCTGTTTTACTTCAGGAGCACAGATAGTGCTGCACCAGTTATGTAATTCCCTGTACCTGACCTTTATTTTCTACAATTCTTTAACTGCAAAACTAAACGTATTTGGTGATTTAAATTGGAATATGCATATGAGTGGGTGTGCAGATCTTATTCCCACTTCAGATGTTCTGGTGTGCTAACTTTGGCCAACATTCAGATCCCCACATGGCCACTCTCTCACTCCACTTTCCTAGTAGAGCATGGGGAGAAAATAGGAGAAAATAGAAAATCTTGTGGGTCAGGATAAGGGCAGAGAGATTGCTTACCACTTAACATTGCAGGCAAAACGTACTTGACTTGGGGGCATAGTATTAAGTAAAATAGATTTGAGTAGTGATAAACAAAGACAAGTGATAAAACACCTTTCGTCTCCCCTATGCCTGGCTCAGCTTCACTCCTCTGCTCCTGACTCCTCACCCATGTGGGGCTGGTGGGGGTTGCATTTGGCGCATAACTATTTTCCCTCTTCTGCTCCTTTCTTCACCCATTTTTCCCCTACTGCTGTGTGAGCTCCTCCAAGGGCTCCAGTTCTTCAGGAAATGCATGCTTTGACATGCATTCTCCATGGACTGCAGTGTAGATATTTCTGCCATGAAGCACCTGTTCCCTTGCCTCCTTCTCAGACTATGGTGTTTGTTTTGCTGTTTCCCATCCTCTTACTCTCCTTCTGTCTGTGGTGTTTTTCACCTTTCTAAAATACTTTATCAGTGGCTCCACCACCATCATGGCTGGGATTCAGCTGTGCCTTGCAGTGTGTCTGCTGCAGGCTGCTGGAAAGGCCATGTCCAGCACAGGGCAGCCCCTCATCCTTTCCCACAGCTGCTGCCCCTGCAGGGCTTGCCCCACCATGATAAATGCACCCAGCAGAGATGTATGAAATAGTATGTGTTGGGAACACATACACAGGCCAAGCATGACAAAAGTACTAGTGGAAAAAAACCCAAAAGTTACTTGAATTTCTGTGTACTTAAGTCACTTGAAATATTTTTGTCTCTGTTTCTAAAACTGAGTCTGTGCCAAGGTCTTTCAACAACTTTTTTTCCCAAACCAAGTTTCTCAAATAGCACAAGGCTAAGATTATATAATATCATCTGTGTGACATAGATTTTAGAAATACTGCCAAAAAGGGTTTTCTTTCCCACATCTTCACCCTCTTGACTGCAGAAATCAAGTAATGCTAGTACAACTCCCTCCCTATGCTCTGGATAATAACAGTGTAAGTACAAGGGGAAAATGCTTACCAGACGGTTACTAGATAGACTCTTTAGCCAAATTAGGTCATTTAAGAGGTTACTGCTTTCTTGCTGTCTGGTACAGGCTGGCAGGACAGTTCATAGGAGACCTTATTTCAGTGGGAAGCCAGCCAGCTCTTTGCAGCAGGG
>JAWWEW010000088.1:16422995-16450037 GCA_035583185.1 Anabacerthia variegaticeps | reverse complement strand
CAGGCAAATTTGCTCAGGAGGGAAAATTGACTAATCTCATATGACATGTCTAGGTTTATGGTTTGAAGCCAGTGGAGCTTTCTGCTAAACGTGGTTGCGTGTAATGAGACTTTACAAAAGGGATGTGGTTTGGGGTTTTGGTTTTTTGTTTTTTGCTTTTTGGGTTTTTTTGCTTTCTTGGGTTTTAAAATCACTGTAATACCATTTTATGATTGTAGAGCTTCTTAATATTCTAATGTTCACTGAACAGGCACAACAAAATATATGCCAGTAAATGTCACTTAATTGTCTCTTAAGTTGTCTTAAGTTGACTTGTCTCTTAAAACCTGTTTATCAGTATCCCTCCTGTATCTTAACAAAAAAATCAGTCAAATACATACAATAAAATAATGTGCACTATACACTAATTCCACAGCACTTAGGAGAGTTTATTCCCTGAGCTTCATGGAATATTATGATGGCTGTCACTATTTCTGGCCCAAATACAGGCATTTCACTGATACTTACATAGGGTTGTTTTTTTACTCATGCCTTCTGGTTTTCCTTCCTGGTGGTATTTACTGACCCTCAAGTTTCCCTTCAGTCAAACTGGCCAGCAAGACTGTGCCTACTCAGATTAAGTCTAAAATTATTTGGTGACCAGGCATATATCCTGTGTTTAAGAAACCTTGATTGTGCCCTTAAAGGGGATGGTTCCAAGAAGGAACTGATGAGAAATGTGATCTGGGAGGATACCAGCAGGGTTATTATGATAATCAAAAGGTTTTATCTTTCTTATGTATCTAGTTTTATACCATAATTTACAAACAAGGGGTCAGGCTGCAGCATCTTATCAAGCAGACTTTGAGCAGGAATTCAAGATACATCAGCAAAGCCTGTCACAAGATTGTGTTTTGAATACAAAACTGTAAGAACATTCCAGTTACCCCCTACTGAAGTTACAAATGCTTTGCATGAATGACTTTGCCTATTTTCCTGGTAATGGGCAGTATTTATGCCAAAAAACCTTTCCTCTTCTGCAAGGCCCAAGAGTGTAACTGTTGACATAAGGCCTAACCACCCTGAGTTGCATGTCTGTTCACTAAATTAACAACTGTGCCAAAAAACTTGGAAATTAGCTCTTGGAGAGAGTTGTCCGAGAAAGTATGCCTCCCATATACATTTCATACTGACAAGGCTCACTAGTACCAATTTCTGTGAATTCAGTCTACATAGCTCTTACTCCCATTGCTTTTTTTTTCCTTTTGTCCATTGTGTGTAGAGCCTGTGCCAATGTATTGTATTGTCTATGTGACTATCTTATCTTGCCAATTTATGTGCTGAGTTCATTTGGAAACTGCTTAAGAGTTCATTATGTTTTTAGAGTTGAAAAATTATCTTTCCCAGTCTTCACATAAACAGCAAGCTCATATCATGATGAAGTAGTAGCTGCATCCTGTTCTGGAGGTGTGGCATTCTACATTAAGCTTCATAACAAGGATTTATTAATCTCTGGCAATGCAGGTAGTTTGGCCTGTACAATAAAGGCCTCTTCAACTGCTGTTCTTACTTAATGGTATTGATAAGGTAATTTTCCACTGACTAGGCATTTTAGCAGTGCTTAGCAGGAGATTAAAGGAAAATCATTCCAATGTGCTGTCAAGTACAAAATTAAAAACCAGCTCTTCACACTATCTACAGATAGATGGATAAGGGCTCCCTCCAAGAGGAAAAGATAATGAGTAACTTAATTATAACCTTACACGCTGAACCTTGCATGCAGGGCAAATACAGCTCTGAATCCTTCCCACACTTAGAGCTTGCTATCGTGGCAATGTGCACATGTGGCCACCTTCTGGAGCAGGGCCAAGGTGAGAAGAAAGTCAGCTTGTACTAACAGCTGTTTCCATGAGGTATGTAATGAACTATGAACCACCTCTCACAAATGAGTCATGAAAAATAAATGCCTTGACCCTGACTTATTATAGTAGCATGAAGAGACGTCCTTCCAAGTTTTTCCCAAAAACTGTTCTAAGCAATGCCACTAACAGTATGCATGATAAAAGCAATATAAGCTACATTAGCTGGTTTGGAAATGGTCACACTTCTAAAGATTCTGATCAACAGTAATGGCTAATTTAAACTTCTTCATTGTGGGAACACACCTTCCACACTTCTCTTTCAAGTCTCTTCATACGTCTCTGGTTCTAAAATTACTCTTTGACCACCAGGGTAACTCCTACTACAAAAACTTGTAGTTTGGGGTCTGATTGAACTCATGAAATCACAAAATTTGGATTAGGTTTGGGACTGTAGAAATTAGAGGGCTTAGAGCTGGATATTGAGAGCTCCAGTGGTTAGTTACTTTTTCCTGTTTATAGACCATTCTCTGCCTCCAGCTCCCATTGTGTTCTACAAGACATAGGCTGGATCCACAAGCTGATCTGCTAAATAGTAACCCATCCAAAAATAGTTTTCCACCAGAGATGTGGATAAGAATCTGTATGACAGTTCAGTTTCAAATGTAGCTCTGTTGAGCAATGCCTGAAATAATGTTTTAGGAGTTCTGCTGACATTACTACTTTTTTCCTCTATTGCTTTCTGTAACTGTATTTCATGGAAAGTGATGCAACATTGGAAACTACAAGAATATTCTGAGGCAATTTCTCTGTACACCTGCCCCCTACACCTGCCTCTGTGCTTCCCCAGGGAGCCGTGGGCACAGACAAGTGAGATGGACCAAGTGTGTAAGCAGCAGGAAGTTAGGCTTCTGCACAACTCTGGTTGTACTCCAACTGTGAGCATCAGAGAAAAATACTCTTCTGTTTTGTTTTGCTTGTATTCCCTCCAGGAGTAGACAAAGTTACCTAGTGCAATCAAACCTGTACTACTACTTGCAACCAGTGGGAATCAGACCTTCTTTTAAAGCTGTGACAACATTTAATGGTAAAGTTGGAAGCATGTCTGTCACAACAAGTATGCCTCAGGATAAGGTGGACTCCAGGCTAAGTGCAATATTCTTTACTCTCCTGCAAAAGCAAGGTTGTATGCTGACACACTTTGTTGGAATTTTTCTTCTTTTTGAATAGTGAAATTAGCCTTCAGGTACCAACACCAAACAGAAATAATCATTTGCCTCATCTCTTACTTTCTCTGCTTACTAGTTTTCCCATTCATCTCTCTTTCATGAATCAGGTCTGCTGTAAGAAGCAGAGCCATTAAATCCTGGGTCTGTTTTAATGTTTATAATAATGCCTTTAATACTAGAAATTCTATTTATGGTTCTGCATTTTTTGAAAGACTGTGATTCTTTTCATGTAGCAGATACACAGTAATGACTGTATTGTGTATTATATAGTGTTCTTTTCAAGAAGTTTGGTGGGGTTTTTTTTGGCTTTCTGGAACCTACATTTTTTTGTTGGATTTTTTTTTTCCAGCTCTCAGACTGAGAGATCTTTAAACTAGTTTGATTTACAGAGTTTGGATATTTATTCTGGTCTGAATTGATCTATTATTTCTTTTACTATGTACAAGAGTGTACTGCCAAAACAGATGTATGCAAATCCCATTGGAAAAACAGAGAAGGGTTTGTCTAAATCATAAAAGGTGATTTTTATTTTTTTTCTCTGACAGCTTTTCCATCAGGTAAGAACCTATTACAGTGAACCCAAGCATAGTTGAGTAAGCATGTAACAACTATGCTATTTTAGCCACTAAATAATTGTTACATGGTGTCACAGGCCATCCTAGAAGTGTGCTTGGAAGCCTGGACTCAGAAAGCTTGAAGAAGTACAAGATTTCCCCAACCATCTATTCCTTGCTCTGTCTGGGGTGGTGTCCTGTGCAGAGCAATTCTGCTCCTGTCACTGCCAGGCAAAGACCTTCCGTAATGTACCTTCACTGGGAAAATTTTAAATCTCCAGCCATTTCACCACTTTGGTAGCTGTTACTTCTCCTGGTGATAACCACAACTTAAAGCTGTTGGATAAGGGGATGCCCTTCTAGAGGGCATCCAACACTCATCCCATCAGGGAGTGTGGAAGTCCTAGGAGGAGAGAACTATTCTTCCTTATGTTGGACTTGACACAAAAATGTCTAAGCAAAGACACTTGCACACAAGCCTCATGACAGGAAACTGCAGTATTTTCACCCGACTTGAAGGGAAGAACATTGTAGCTGCAAAAGTTTGTCAACATTGGAGAGCAATGAGGATGTGCGATTCAAGCAAATGAAACACAGACAGATCCTCTATGCGCCGAAATGAAGTCTTCATGTTTCCTCCAACATATTTGTCCCCATATCTCTCATCAGTCTAGCAAAACTTTTGGCAATCTTACTAAGAAAATCAGTAGAAAATCTGGCCCATCAAAAAGAGAGTATTAACAGCCTAAATTATGTTATGATCAAGAAATTGTTCAAAGGACAAAAGTCTCTGGATTGTTGATCTTTATTTGGAATCTCAGGGCATTTCGCCACTGCTTTGCATCACATAAAATTGCATAACATATGATAATGCAACTGTGTTATACAATGCGTTGTTATACACTGTGAATTGCTGCAGGGGGTGAGTGTATACTGGCTCAGAGGTCTAAGCAAACAGTGGCTCCTGGCTGAGGGCAGTGACAGCCTTTTGGCAGCTATGCAAATGGCTGACAACTGAGAATCTGCACTGTGCATGTTGCTGCCAAGCTGGTACTTTCAATACAGGTATATGAAAGGGAAAAAAAGTCAGTAATTTTCCTACCAATATATAGTTGGCTTAGTGAGGGCACAGTTCAGGAAGTGTGAATGGGTCAAACAAACAGAAATACCTGTTCACACCTCTGTTGAGGCTCAGTGGTCCTTCTTGCTCCTCTTAAGTCATGAGCAATTGATCACTTTCCCTCCTAGGGCTGGTTGGTGAGTTTCTCCCATGAGATTTTACTGCCAATAGCAGGTGTCAGAAGCTGGACCACAGGAGAGCAGGGTGCGTTGATAACCTACACTACCTGTGTTTCTACCACCTCTCTAGCACTTGCAATGAGCAATGCCTCACTAAACACTTGTGACCATCTACATCATCATCATCATCATTTTTAACAAAAATAATTATTATATGTTTGTTTATTTCACCTCTCAGAAGGCTGAGTGGCCAGTGTCTTTCCTGAGATTAAAAATCAATGTAAAGAAATCAGCATTGCCTGATCCTTAAGGTTTTAGTCATTCATCTGTCTGAGGAACTTCATATGCATGCACATTTCCATCTCCTCTTCCATTAAGCACTTAAATGAAACCAGTTGTGACAGTTGTCCAACCTGCTAGCAGTTACCCTCATTAAAGAGCCACCCTATCATCACCACCTTTTTGGTCATGTGCTGCTGCTTCCCATCCCCACCAGTGGGCTTCTAATGCAGTATATTCCTAATTTGGTTCCAGGAAAATCAGCTGGGGTTATTTTGTGCAAAGTCCAGGGTGCAAAGGTATATTGCATCACCTCTGCTGCATCAGCTTTGCTAAATAGATCAGGGCATCTGAGTAATCATTTTGGCAGAGGAAGGAGAAACTGGAAATGATGAGTGTCTGGGGTAATAACACATTCATCTCCTATGGGTAGATGTGGAAGATGCTGCTTTAGGTTTCTGATTCCCTTTTGGCAGCACTTGCCTACATTTAAGACCAAGGTTAGATAGGACCATCATAAGCACACATATATATGCACCCCTGGACATAAAATAAAACAGTTACAACTAGGTTTTGTAAGATTCCCTGTCCTGGCTCAGAGAAAACTTAATGAATCAGGCTGCCAAATACTTTTGGACAGCTGCTGATACAGACTTTTCAGTGGGCCACAAAGAACAGCATTGTCTGAGAGAGCAGCACTTCTTGAGTGGGAAACAGCAGGATGAGGCAACAACTTAACCAAGACCCTGTTCAGCCTCCAATTCAACACACAAGCTAAAATCCTGCTTTACAGTGCTCTGGCCACAGCTGTGTAAAGAAAGATGTCTTTGCATTGAAATCTCTGTGTTTTTACCTTGCAGTCACTGCACCGTGTGCCTGTGAAGTAATAATAATTTCTCTGGAAATCTTGCAGACAGGAGCAAACCTCTCTCAGTCCAAGATGCTCATGCATTGCTCTTAGCCCACAGTCAGGCTGTCAGGTTTGTCCTTTATTTGGTACCTCTGATCCCTGGCAAACAGCCCCGCTGATGAGAAATTGTGAGGGCACCTGGTGGGTGAAGGCTTCCACCATGGGGCAGGAAGGGCAGCAGGAAAGGGCAGACAGCTTTTCTCCTCTCTTGGACAAGAACTGCATAATAACATATTGCAGAAAAAATACAGCTTCCAGCACGCTCTCTCCTGGGGAAGCGCTGTGAAGGAAACAATCAGAACAGAGATCAGGAAGAACTTGATTCCTGTGCATTGACTGCACTCACTGTATTCATCTTGCCTTGATGGAAGAAAGCAAAAATTAATACCTTGAGTCTTAATTAAGTGGCCTGGTATATCCAGATTCTCTACCTGCAGCAAATATCAATCTGGAATAATTACACAGGATTATACAAACAGTGCTAAATCAGAATAATGAGGAAAGAACAAAAATATTTTCTGCTCTGCTCACATGACTTACTGAACCATAACAAAAGTTGATTAATCCCTCAGTGCTGAGGAATGAGAAGCTACAGAACGATGCAACACACAAACAATTAAAACAAATGCAAAGTCATGGAGATGTTATAGAGAATATTATGTTAGTCTATATGTATTTAGGGAAAAAATTAATTGTTTTGACTTGGGTCATATCTGCTGTAATTCTATGATACAACTTGGTTTGACCTCTGGTAGAGAGATAATGAAAGACTGTGATTTCCATGTTTTAATCAACATGGCAAAAGTTTTCTTAGCAGCTTAAATACAGAATTCAAAAGATGTTCTCTGAGTAGCTGAAGGCCATTGTAAGCCAAGCAAAACACTTTTTTGCCACCCAGCAGACTCCAAAATATCAATGTCTTTTCCCAGTTTCAAAAAAGCCCCAAGGAAACCAGCTAACACTCTGAGGAATGACAAACTTCTCACAGAAGTTAGGAAATTTGTGATTTGAAGAACTCATAAAAATTGTGCAAACTATTCTGCATATTTACTATTTCCCATAGGAACACCACAACATGGAACAACACAGGCTTAGTACCAGGGAGGGTTAGCCTTTCTGTGAACTTTCAGTATTTGTTGCACAGAAAGGAGAAGGCAGTGAACAGCTGGAAGAGTAAATGATGTGATCAGCATGCAAGCTACAGTACTTAGACAAACAATAGCTGACATAAATCTCAGAGATTTGACATGCATGGTTTGCAACATCAGAGGTGATTTTTAAAAACACAGAACAAAAGGTGTGGCATTTTGGTTTCTTCTTTCACAGATGATGTTTAATGACATTGTGACAATTTTTACAGCAAAGAACACATTAACACAACCATCAAAACAAAGATGTTTGTTCTGTTCTGAGATGCCTTCCTTTGTGTTGGTGGTGGGTTTTTTCCTTAAGTACAATAGATAGTTTTGACAGCCTGTTAGATTCATGCTCCAATCAATGAACTCTGAACAGACTTGGAGGTTTGGGAGGATATTGTACCACAGTGAATATGTCTATCTATGCTTCATCTGCCATAAATGCAAGCTTATGTGTTAGCTTAAACTACATCTGGCTCTTTTTCCTGCTCTCCTCACACAGTAATTCTTTTCATATATTCAAAAACATGCTCTTTCAATTTATCCCATTTTGTGCACTCTGCCCCACCTCCCATTTGCAATAGTCAGACCTCCCCCAGCATTCCTCTTATAACATCCAGAATCTAAAAACCTGGTACTAGGTCCTAACTATCTACAGTGCTGTCTGTGTCTTTCACTTTGGCTTCACCACCTCCTCTTCTGGTGGTTCTGAATTCCTCATCCTCACTTTCAAGGCTTTTCCTTTTTTCTGGAGTCAGTGATGGGTTGCTGCTTTCCAGCAGGTTCCCCAGCACAGCTGCAGAGCTTTTCAGACTTTGCAGGGAGTCACTTCTGCATTAAATTGGCAGGGAAAAAATAAAATAAGCCAGTCACACAGCTAACCAGAAAGTACAGGAAGGAAATGAACAGGCAAAACAGGGGCCCAGCAGCCAGTGTTGGTTAAGGCAGTTGTGGAACAGCAATGCTTGACCTACCATTTTTAGATTTCCCACCTTTTGCTCCATCCCCCTTTTTATACCCTTAATTTTCTGTCTCTTTTGCCTTCTCCCCATGATCCTAAATGCCCTCTGTTCAACTAAAGTCCTCACATTGGTTTTTTAACCTTCAGGTACTTAATACAGTAGCAAAGCTTTGGAAGATAATTCAACATGTACCGTGTCATGAAACATCACCATAACCTTATTCTGCCATTTGTTCTCCATTAAACCAGGACCATAAATCAAGCGCTGTCTGAGTCAAATACAGAGGAGGAGAAATGTCTTTACCCTTTATGTGGCAAATAGATATCCCCCATTTCTCAAACACATCATCAGGAGCACATACGGTTTTAAGTGCATACAGTCACCTGTGAGCTAGAAGGAGGTTTATATTCTGGGGTTCTATGAGAATCCTACATATTTCTTGTGAAAAATGTGTTCATATAAAAATACTAGCAATTGTAGTATGAATTGTAGTTAGAAGAAATACAACTCAAAGAGGTATGTGCTATACTTTTTAGATACTTTTCAAGTGCAGCTGCCACATTGGATTCAGAGGTTTGTGTCATTATAAGTCAGTCTAAATCACAGGCCAGTGAGTGCATAGCCTCTTAAAATCCACAAAAGACAGGAGCCAACAGGCACTTAGTTCAGGAATAAAATAAAATCCTTAGGAGCAAGAGATACTATATTTATCCCCTCTTCCTCCTCAATCTCCCATTTTTTAAATTCTCATGCTGTAATTTCATTACCTCTGTAACACTGTCATGGATATGTGAGCAGGTGATGTGAACTCCACTATCACGAGGATGTTTGGGACACCTGTAACAGTGGCGCCAGGGAAGCATGAAACACAGTTGACACCTATTGCCACCTTTCCATACTTTAATGTAATGAAAAGATATGCTTCTCCTGAAGTTCAGAGATCTAGCTTGCCCTGTTTGTTCTCTATAAGCCCACCTTGAAATCAGGCTGCAGCAAAAGAGCTGTAATGCCAGAGAACCACAATGTAACTGGGTAAAGTATACATTAGACCATTTGTTCTTCCCTGGAAAGAAGTACCAGGCTAAAACACTATGATTTTTATCCTTTGGCCTTTGAAGTTAACATTTTATATAACAATTGCACTAATCAACAGAGGCTTTTGCAGAATAAAATGTATTTAATTACTAGCTCAGAAGCAGCATTCCCAGATGTACCAGAACATAAAAGACATTCAGACAAAGAGGTCTGTGTTTTACATAGCTGGCTAGCAAATGCGAAGGCTGCACTTCGGCAGGCTTTAGCCTGACCGACAGCGACACCAGGAGGAACACAACGATTTTAAAAAAGGCTCCACTACACTCTACCGTGTGTCCCTGTCCCAGAATGCAGGTGCATTTCCTTGTGCAGTGAGCTGCAGAGAAAATCAGTGCAGAAATGAAATGTTAACAAATTATCTACCTTTGCAGAAGCTATCCACAGCTACCCATGTTTAAAACACAAGGTAAGGTGTGACACTTCTCACTGCAAGCAGCACTTCAGTGTCAGTAGAAGTTTGCACACTGAACGCAATTAATCCATTAGTTTTCAAACACCAGGCATGTAGCAAATGACAGCGTGTTTCACTGCTCAAGGAATATTACACAGAAGACATTAAAGTCTTTGCTAAGCAAGCGTTTTTTACTCAAGAATTTGATTCTTTGTGATTAAGTCAGGAAAATAAGAGTATACACTTGTGCAATACACACCCAACACCTGAGTTCAGTATCAACATGGCCAGTGATTCAGAAGAAAATCCAGGCAAAGATGTCTCCTATAATTTACGCTTTTCCATGCAGTTACCATTGAGATTCATACAGAGACATGAATGGACAGGCTAGTGAGCCTTGAACACAGCAGCTATACATATGATTCCTCATACAGAAATACAGACAGCTGCCATAAATTCAGAGTTCCAGCAGCCACGTGGTTTTCAACTCCTCCACCAACAACAGAAATATTTCAGAAATTATAGAAACACCGCAAGAAAATAATGTGATATAACATGAATGGGCTGGTATGATAGTACTGAAAGATAATGGTGAGCACTTCCCTGGTTTTTTAAAATTCAGCACTGCAGGACCACTTCTTGCAAAATCCCAAGCTGAGACCTATGACTGGTGAGTGTTTTTAACTCCAGAACACTCCCCATACCCATACTGTACCCTGTGCAATTAGGAACTGTGATAGGATACAACAGAGAGAAGCAGCCTGCAGATCACATTTTCATCATTCATTAAAAAAGAAATTGCTCTGTTTATCAGCAAAAATGACATCAGCAGAATTTTGATTTTTCTTCAGGTAATAATACCACAAAAAGAAAGGAAGCTACTTGCAAGACTGTTCCATCAAGGTCACTTCACAGTAAGCAATACTGTGCTAACAAATGAATTATTGATCACGTGTCATTTAACACTTGTTATTCACTGGTGTTACACACTCAGTGGTAATTAAGTTTATGCATCTGTGGAAGACGCTGATAGAATTTGTATTAAAACTGCAAGTTCCATTATGTTGCACATACAAGTAGTTCCAAGACATATATTTGATTTCTCAAAATTGCTTTCCTTGGGTGAGATAAGCCACTGACAGCTAACGTAGTTTACAATCTCCTGAGTCGACTTCCCAAATTAAAGAAGAAATTGAGAAACTGGGTGCTTATTGTACCTTTAAACTTTCTTAGTGTAATAAGTCATCATAATCATAACTGCTTAGACAACTAAATCCTTACCAAAACATACTGCAATCTGCAGCTGTCTTTAAAAGGCACTGTCCCCAGAGCCACTTCACTGGAAGTCATTCAGCTAGTCAATTCAGGTAGGATTCTTCAACACCACATAACTAGATATATATAGATATATATAAATATATATAAAGGTGTGGAGAAACAAACTGCAATAATCATGTAAGGAATTCAAAGCTGTCTAAAAAGGAGATGAAACAATATGATTATGTGCTCCAAGGGCATGCTGGTAATCCAATGTCAATGAAGGTAACAGGATCTTTGCAAAAGTCCAGATGAATTTCTATTTCCAGAGACAACCCACTATCTGGCTACATAAAGTTGATCTAAGGTGCTTACTCATAACATACAGAGGTAGCTATACAAGTATTTCAAGCCAAATCCTCTGTAGGACTGCTCATATTTTGTATTAAAGAAGGAATTTTTATGTATCAAAATGTCAAGCTAACCTTCAAAAGCAGTTCAGTGTATTTGTTATCATCAAACTCTTGGCCACATTCCTACACTTTTTCCATTCATATTCATTTTCAGATGATGATTTTAAGACCATTCAAACATCAGACTTGCCATCCCACTTTTGTTTCATCCGTGGTCTGAGTTCACATATCTAGGGCCAGATGGTAGAATAAACCTTATTCTTGTAGATTAAATCACTGGACTGGTGACATTATTTTACCCAAAAAGAGTAAAAAAGAGCCTTTAGTTTCAAGAAGTTACCTGAGGCTATCAAAAAATTATTAATAAGCAGCATTCTTATTTTTCATTGCTGAGAGTTTCATAGTAACATTCAGTGCCACAGAACAGCATTAAAGAATACAGTTTCTATAGACTTGTGCTATATTGAGAATGATTAAATTTGGGAATTGTTTCTTTGATCTATCTGCTAGTGATTTATCTGTCTGCTTAAGGCATGCCAGTCCCTTCTGTATGTTAGAACATACAATATTCTTTAATGAAATCTGTTTCCTAGATATATGGCCAAGCACAAAGAAGTAGAGGACAGTTTACCTGGCTGTAAGAGACTCTTAAAACTTTGGCTGCCCAATGTTTGATCTACAGAAAGCAACATCCAAAATACCTTCTATAATACAGCTGTAAAATTCTAAACACTACTCATTTTGAAACTAGACACTAAGGTGAAAGAAGACCAGCTAGCATTGTGGTATGGTGGACCTTCAATATAGTTTGCATGGCATTGCTATTATAACACCATCAACATAAATTAAAAGTCAAATCAGACTTCTAGAATCTGAGCCCAAAATGAACAGTTCTTCTATTTTCAGAGATTGTGGTATTTGGTACATAAAGAAAGGAAAACTCCAAAAACAACACATTAAAAACTTCACAAGTTACCCTGTGGAAAGCTAAAAATCAATATAGTAGCACTGTGCTTTTTCTAGCCCTGAGTCCTGAGTAAGGCTCCTAAATGAGCTGTTGTTGGCTAAAACCTCCAGTGGTCACAAGAAACTCTCATCTGAGGTGAAACACATAAAAACAATTTGCCTTTTCCTAGCAAATTCCCTCTGGAATCCCTCTGACTGCAGCTCCAATTCTTCAGCTGGTTTGGTTGTATGGTGTCACAAGAGCTGTGACAACCTGAACCCTGCTGGCACTAAGAGGAGGTTCCAAGAGACTACAGCAGCCATCGGCCTTACCCAGCACGTATGGTGAGCCAGCAGCTCAGTGTATGAAAATGAACAGTCAGTTGAACATTCCTGCTCCAAAACAATTAACAGAACAAACCAGAAACCCAAGCTATCTCACAAAATGTACCTTTATTTATGCATTGAAAAATAGCCCTGTACTGTCCAGCCCCACAGCACCAGTTGTCTGCAGGAAACTTGGCAAACAGCTTGAAGCACAGACCCACAAGCAGGAAATATCAGCAAAAGGAGTGGAGGCAGAGGATACACGCAGTGCTGGTACTGAAATATAGTGGTAAGGCAACAGGTTATCCAGGCCACCTGAATTCAAGGTTGTTAGTATCAGTCACCCTCCCTTCTTCCCAAAGACCACATACTGCTCTCATCTGAAGACTGAAGCAGTAATTTCATATATAGAAAGTGAAGCAATTTTAGAGTAGATGATTTTCTGACAGAATTGGTTTCAGGTAACTACTTTTTATCCCCATGATGCTTAGAAAAGTGCTTGATTCAGAAATGATAGGAGAGTTCGTAATGCGGCCATTCATAAGACTGTTACTGAAACTTGATTCCTTGAGCCAGAGGCAAATCCTTGCTGTAGTTGATTGTACTGGAAGAAAAACAAGTATTTAGAAATCAGACTTAATCACTGAGACAGATTATGCAGTCCATTTCCTACATACTGATTTCTGTCATATGTAAACAAGACTTCTGCAAGCAGTTTGTCTATTTAAAGCTACGAACTGACTTCAGTTTTCAACACAATAATTATGTACAGGGAAAGACCACATTCCCCATTATGTCTCCCTTGAGAACCTATTTCTCTTCATCTGTTTAGTCTTCTACTACAACATCCAGATAGAAAAATCAAGGTGGGATTTCTCACATTCATAAAACCAAAATTAGCACAGGTAATGGATATGGAGGCCAGTAGAGAATGTGAACAATCAACCACTACGGGCTGTCAGGAGAACTGGGGATAGATAACCGTAACATAACTAAACCACCCACTAATGGCAATAGTGGTCCCCTCACCATGGTTGTCACTTTATGTATTTCCTGACAAGTTTCCATAATTTAATTTTTAGAAGAGTTTTAAATCTAGCAGGAGGGGGGAAAAAAAGGGGTTTTTTTCTCTTGAAAGAAAAAAGTTCTTTATAAAGACCCTTCAAGTCCTCTTCTACTAGGAATGTGAAAAAGCAATTACACTCATATAGAGTTATCTCACATTCAGCAAAGATAATCTCCTTGTAGTCAAACTTTTCAAAGTTTACCTGTAATTTACATTTATTTGGAATTTAAAACTTCTGTCTTACCAAGTAGACCGTCTCATATAAAGTTTCCATGAATCACTTCCAGATTCTCTTCCCCCACCCGTGTGCTTTTCACCACCTGTAGAAAAATGTTACAAATGAAAACTTGGTTATTTTTTTTTGAGCATGGGGACGTGGACTAACTCTTAATAAAAATACATGGGAAAAGCTATTCCTTTGCCCTTGTCCTCTCTCTGACCTAAGTTCCTAGAATACCTCCCCACACAATACATACAGCTAGCTCTCGCCCTCATGCCTGACACAAAAAATATCTGCCTGGAGTTGAAATCTCATCATGGTGGCACCAGATGACTTTGTTTTAAAGATACTTTGTCTTAACATGAGACAAGAGTTACAAGAATATCTGGTTCTTATATTGCTTAAACAGAAAGCTGAATATTTCTTCTACTTCCTCAAGTATAAATAAAAAAGAGAAATATAGGCCAAAATGTTTATTTAAAGATTTTTTTCATGAAAATACTATATGCTGTAAGTCTTATATAAACATGCAAACATTCACAACAAAAATGCCCAAGACTATTCTAATTAAAACTGTTTTAAACAGTTTTCCACTGGCCATATCTCCAAACACTTTAAGAACGTACCTCTGAGTTACATTCCTTTGAAGGGGAGACAAGGCAACAACACATGGAACTTTTAAAACTCAAATACATATATTTTAAAAATATCTGTATTAGGTAGTTTAAAGCCAACTCTAGTCAATATCTGTTTTCTGCTAAAGCAGTGTAATTCAAAATTAACTTCACTGATTTCTTCACATTCAGTCATTTAAGTGGACTGCTTAAAACCTTAAAAAACAAAATGGGATCTAAATGGTAACAGTTTTAGAGTGGCAATGTTTTATTCTCTTGCAGCGTTGTTAGAAAATTAAAAAAAAATTCCTCAATTTAAAAAAGAATGAAGTCTGAGGAATAATACCAAGCTTCTAGAACAAATGTTAGAGGATTTTACCATTTGAAGGATAAAGAAAAACAAAAGCATAAGTAACATACCAAAAGCACCTCCAATCTCAGCTCCACTGGTTGGGATATTAACATTCACAATGCCACAGTCAGAGCCCTTTGGCCTACAAAGATAAAACACAATTTCTCCTTAGGATCAGGAAAGGCTCCTTCCCTAAAATGAGAGCTATAAAATCCTCAACTAGCATTGCACATAGGTTTACAGAAGACATGAAAGACTGTGATCTTATGTCTCAGGAAAGTGGAAAAATAATTTAAGTTATACCCAAGCCAGCGGAAAATCCTTCCCAAATCCCTGGTAAAGACACTGCTGGAAAGACCTTGTTTTACTTCATTATTCCAGGCAAAAACCTCCTCTTCCTCCTAGAAGGAGCATGTGTAAATGGTTAAGCCATGACTATCCAAGGCAAAGCAGTTACAAAGAAGCACTGTGAGAAAAAACCAACCATACCAGAGCCATAACACAAACCTATTGAATGCCACTGGGCAAACACACATGTACCATGGCAGCAACACCTCCACTGTTGCACAGAACACACTGTCTGCTTTTTCAACAGATATGACCAGTATCAACAATAGAACATCAACAACAGAAATCTATTCCAGTACAGACTCTCATCTTAACTCCTGTGCTCTTCAGGTAAATGTAGCTACACAGTGAGGTGAGCTGTTATAGTGGATATTTCACAGTGCAGAACAAGAGTTACCACTTCTTGAAGTGTTAGGGTAATTGCATGGACATGACATACATATTAGATCTCTCTCCTGACTCTTTTCTTAGCATCCCTGACACCTGACAGGTCCCCACTGTTACTTTACCTTAAATTTCAGCACATACAGTATGGGGGCAAACGTTTCAGTGTGGACAATGGGTGCATTATGAGGAAGGCCAGTCACAATGGTTGGTTCGACATAGTTTCCAGGGCGATTTATAACCTTCAAAACACATAAAAAACAATTAAGCAAGCTTAAATCACCATCTGGCTTAGTTCTAGAATAGGAAAGGAATCCTTAATGGTCTGATTATTAGAGTTGTGCCTAGCAATCAGAAACAGAAAGACAGGTAATCTGAGTAGGTAACTGAAATTGTAGTTGTTTAAGTATATATTGTTTAAAATATAGAAGCTTAACTTATGTCCACTAAGGAGGCAACCAAATTGCAAAGTCTATCAGCTGAGACAAAAAACACTTCCTTTCTCCAACTTGTAAGCTGATTAAAATTTTACAGGTATCAAGAATTAAGAAAGAGCCAATGGAAGACAAGAATTTCCAGAATGTTAAATCAGTGAGAATTAAACATCCCGTATGATGAAAACGTGCAAGTGGCTGTCTTAAATCTTTAGTATTTCCTGAAGTCCTGAAGAAGAGAACTACAATTTTCCTTGTTACATGTTACATGTTTGACATTCACCATTTACAATGCTGTTTTAATTTTTATTATCACCTGCAGCTGGGGAGTGGTACAAGAAAGAGCCAAAATCTGTTAAACATTTCTTGGAGAAGGTAGCTTCCTAGTATCACCATTTTTACCCTGAAGACAGCATTCCCGTTCAAACAAACAATCTCAAACTGACTAAGCTAATATCCTGTAGTGGCTGACAGGACAAACTGAGACACAATCTTGGTCTAAGCCACCATATTACTGCATTTTTTATTAGAGCACAAAATGTAGCAGGGAAAATAAAGGTCAAAGTCACCTTTCCACCATAAACCACGGAGCCACCCTGTTGCTTTGCTTGTTCTACTGCATTCAGGAACATTTTCACTGCTTCTTTGGTATGAAGAGGCCCATACAGAGTGTCAGCTAAAAACAAAAGATTCAGAGGCATACTTTCAGCAAAACTGTATACAATTACATTACCGTGACATTTTGGGACTAACTGTTCGATCTGTCCAAGATGAGCAGTATTAGACAGATTCTTCATCTTCCTTTAGAGTCTGTATTCTAAATTAAACCAGCTATTCCACTCGTAGGTAAATTACTAAAATTAGACACTTTTGATCTATAATCCCTTTGGAATTTAAACAGAAAGAAACAAACAGAAACTTCTCTCCTAAACCCATGAGTTGGAAATAGCTACTTACAATCCCATGGATCACCGATGCGGACCTGGGCATAGGCCTTAGCAAGCTTTGCCACCACCTCATCATGGATGCTTTCATGGAGAAACTAAAATGTAGTAAGAAAGTTATAAGACAGTGCAGCTTATGTAACTATTCCTGAAGTAGTATCGTGATTTGAAAAGGGATGAATGAAATGTGAAGATAGCATTGCTGATATTCAGCAAATCCTATCCCAAAGTTAAAAATAAACAAAGAGCAAGGACTCCAAACAGCACCAACACTAGAACATGAAGATGTAAAATCATCACTGTGAATATTTAGAAAAAAAATAAGAATCTGTTTTGATTTTACTCCGAAGCATCATATCAATGGCATTAATGTGTTCTGTATACACTTCAGTTAAGTGTTCTAGGACAAATACTCAAGTAATTTTATTGCTACAATTTGGGCAATCACTGCCCTTCCAATACACCCAAATCAATTAACCCACATCAATTTTGACTAATATTTACCCATTCAACCCATCTCTGAAAAGTCTATACAAACACTGGCTGACATTGTAATACCTTTAAACTTGTTGAAAATGATTGGTTAAAAATTCATAACAAAGTAAGCAACACACACCCCCTTGCTTTGCTGAAATCTAAACCCTGCACCAAAACGTGAAGCAGTCACAAGCAAAGAAGCTCTGGCAATGAAAACAGAGCAAAACACAGAAGCATGCCAACTCTTATTTTCCTGGCTTTTAGCACCAATTACCTTTTGAAATACAAACAAAGAAACTGTTTAGAGCTAGAATTATGGTAGAATGAAACTACATTCTTGTTTTTCCATCATACTCACTTTTTGAAAAGTAAAAATGTGTTTCAAATATTATTTGTTGCTCTTCATAATACTAGGAATTATCAGGCATTGTCTGAGATAACTTGGAACTAAGTTAAAATTCAGAGCTACCCAAACTAGGCAATACACATTCACTCACCAGCCTTCTAGCAGTTGTGCACCTCTGACCTGCTGTTCCCACTGCAGCAAATAGAGCAGATGGGATGACTAGGTTCAGATCTGCATCTTCAAACACTTTAAAAAAAATAAAACATGGCCACATTACTGAAGTAAACAGGCAGTTCACAAGACTTAAGATGCTACACAACATTATAAACTGACAGGCTGATCAAGAAGCATTAGGAACAGCTGCACTAGCACAGCACAGTTAAGATACACAGAAACAATTCAATACTCATATTATCTCTTTACAACTGGAATTAGATACATGCAATTGGACATAAATGTATGTCTGAACTACTGAAGAAAACCTTTTCCAATAAAGCTTGCAAAGAATTTCAGCTTCATTTTAATTCAAGAACCTACAAACAACTTCTTGCAATTTCTCCACCTTGTCCTTCTGTTACTGAGAAGGGTATCAGCATAAAGCAACAATGGTAAAGTGCATGCAGATGGCCTTCCAAAAACAGAGCTAAAACACAGAGGTGTACAATAATATAAAATACACAATGAGTTGAACCAACTCTGGCTAGAAGATACTGAGCTCAAATGATTTCCAAAATATCACTTAGCTTAACGAGTTCCACAAAATTCTCTTAAGTCTCTAAAACTATTATAAACCAAACGATGATTAGGTCATCATTCAAAGGCAATTCCAGAAAAAGCACTACTTTGATATGAAAAATGAAACAATTTTCAAAGTACAAAAGAAGTTTATGCTACTGGTTGCAAAGCAGCATCGGGAAAAACAAAGACCTACTCAAATGTGATTTTCAAAAAAGTAAATGACATATACATAGATAAGCACATCTGTTCAGAGTATGAGAAAGCTGAAACAAAAGGCTACAACACAACAGGACAGCAAATTAGCTATTCAGTTTATATTTTCTTTCTGCCACATTGCTCAGCTTTATAGTATTTATGCTGTTTATGTGAGAACTGGACTCCCTTCACAATACCACAGATGGAAAAAAACTCCAACATTCTATTATGTACTTTTAAAAGTCCACCCCACAACTAAAAAAACCCACTAAAAATTACAAAAAGCAAAACACGAAACAAAAAGAAATGTAAAAAAGGGACAACTTGCTATAAAATATCATCTATAGGACTAAATTTCTACAGTACACATTACCAATAATGGCATTGTTTCCTCCTAATTCCAGCAGACTTCGACCTAATAAAAACATAAAAAATAAGTTATGTCATGCACACACATATTCACTGCACCTCAGTCAGTGAGGACACCTCTAACTAGAGCTAAGGTTCATTAAACATATTTTTCTGAATGAACAAAAGTTTTTAGGCATCACAGTCAACTAATCACACAGCCAAAGCAGAAAATTACACTGAATACTACATCTATCATGTACTGTGAGGAAAGATACCTGGACAGCAGTTATGGCACAAAGAATCTTAACAAAATAGGCAAAAATAGCACTGGACAGAAAAAAGATGAAAACAGGAAAAAGTTGCAGTATAAATAGCATGACGCAGACAGAGAACAAGAAGAACACAGAGATCAAAATGTGCACATAAATTTTAACTAGGCTTACTTATTTCTCTGGCAACTGTTTTATCTAAAATCTGAGAAAAAGAACCCCAATCTACCCCTGAGTTTATATTCACAACCTGTTCTGGTTTGGTTTGGTTTTTTAACAGTTCTATGAACTTCAAATGTATAAAATGAGAAAATCATGTTCATAAAGCTTTCTGTTTAAGACTAAAAAATTAAAATCCAGCAGCTGACATGGGTTCATGCCTGCACATTTTTAAGTATTTGCAATGAAAACGGCACCTCTAAAATCATCACTTTCCTCCTATATTTATAAGGAGTAAACGGTGAGGGGGTATATATTCATGAACATATTGCCAAAAGACCAGAGAGCCTGGCTGTCCACCCTGACAATCTACACACAATTACATTCATGATACGACCACACCCTTCTCTGAATGAGTAGTAGGACCACAGATTTGTGGAAAAAAATGCTGAGTTGTAACAGAACCAATTGAAAAATGCAGTATCTATCTTTGAGCAGGTTCAAACTCCTATTTTCCCAAGTTAGAGATAAAAAAAAAAGTGTTACAGCTGAAACAAGCTGTTTGTTTAAAATCCTGTGGGTCTCCACTGCCTTCACCATGGAAAAAATGGAGAATGCACACACTCACCAAATCTCTCCTGAACCATAAGCGCTACTTCCTTGCCCACTTTCGTGCTGCCAGTGAAGGACAACAGGTCCATCCTCTCATCTTTCGCCATGGCCGTCCTGCATAACGGGAGACATACCACTGTGTCCAATGGAAGAGCACACAGGAAAAAGCAGCTTTCACCTTCCACTTACACCAGCTTCAACACCATGGAGATCTTTAAAGCCAGAACCACTTCCTTGAAATGTCAGGTAAGTGACTGAGCTAGCAGCAAGAAACCTTCTTAGTCAGAAAAGAAAAACAAGGCTGTTTCCCTCCACCTTTTCAGGCCATATGATCCCTAAGAAAATATGCATATCTATGACTTTTTTAATGCTTGCCATCCATTTTGTCTTCTCTTAAAATGCTCAAGATACATTTGAATATATATTTGTACTGCAAATTTCCACACCGTTAAAAATCAAACACAGCTTCCAAGCACAGGGATACATCTGTAAGCAAGTGCAGAGTCCTGTGTAAGCAAGGAAAATGGGGATGTATTCTCTTCCACAAGTAACCCAAAAGGCCAGTGGGCTAAACATTTAAAACTCCTAAGAACATGCTAAGTGGAATTTAATATGACCTGTATTCTTTGGGTATAAGGATATGCAGAACAATATAAACTTAGTCATGTCACTTCGTTTAATATCTGATAAGTTATTTGTTAGCAGCTGATCTCACAACAGCAAGTAGACATATTTATTGTAGTTGGAGCAGGGCCACAGTTTCACACCAGCTCACAAAAATCATGGCAACATGTGCATCTACTGGGAACTCCTGGAGCCTGGAATAACTTTACTGGAAGTACCTCAAAGAATATTCCTTACTCTCTATACAAGTCCACATAACATAAGAAATGTTACCCACCCAATGTCTGCTCCACCACAAACCAAAGAACAGATTGCTCCAGGCAGCTTGTTATCCTCCAAGACCTTGGCAACTATCCTAGAATCAAAGATGAAAAATTTTAGAGATTTCTGACAGGTGCAAATAGGAAATGAACCATTAAAACTGTCCTGGAGTTTTGGGGTAGTAGTGGTTGGGACTCATTGCTTTCAGGAGCTAATTTTAGAGCTACAAGACTTAGTAATTAGCTATTTTAAGAGGCCTACTTATATTTAGCATTTTAAAATAAATGTTATTCGTAATACACAGTAAGTAAGTATTTTACATACTAACATATTATACAAAGTATCAATGAACCTGAAATAAGTATTACTACATCATTTATTCTTTGGAGAAATTCATTTTATAGAGACTGAGTTTTCCTTTTCATTGAGAATGAATTTTGAACCCTGGAAATACATGCTTAGGTGTTCCTAGCTTTTGGATAATAAAGACTGTGTGACAGCATCTTTAGGATATGGGTCTACAGAGCCAGCCAGAAGAATTTGCCAAGAAACTGAGTGCTGAGATTGGGCTGAGACTCAAAAAATAAGGGATGATTCTGAAACACTAGTGTGTGACTGAAGGAAACTCATGATCAATTCATCTTCCGCAAGGAAGCAAACCACACAGTTAGGCCACCTTCAGCAGAAACACAGCCCTAGTTCCAGAAAAAAGTGGCCAACAGTATAGGTAACATCCTATATATACAGTTACTGTTAGAGGAATGCATTTCTTCTGACTACTATACAGTAACTCAAACAGAAAAGAAGTTGTTTAAAAAGCAAAACAGAGAGCAAAGAAACCAGAACTTACTTTGTAACAGCAACACTAACAAGAGATGTTGAAGGAGCACCCTTCCTAAAAAGGGGGGAAAAAAATGGAATTCAAATTTTTTTTTTAATTCTAAAATTCTACCCGCTTTGGGTAGGCTGGTTTTCAGGTACATATTAAGAGACAAACTCAAGTGTTTGTTTTCACAGCTGAGCATTCAGAGCTTCTACTGAAATCCATGTGAACAAGGGCTAGGCTCAGACAAAAGCAAAGCAGGATGCAAGAGGAAGTAAAGCTACTTTTTTAGATTTTTAATCTTAGCTACACCAATTCTGAATACATTAACTGTTCACTATCACTACTGCAAGCCCTCAAGCTAGTTTCTTTATTAACAGGCCATTTGGCTAGGTTCTGGATGCATCTGAATCTTAATATCTCAAAAAAGAGGTTATCACAAAATAAAAGAAAATTCTTTGACTACAAATGGACCTAAAAATAAAAAGAAATCAAGCCTACATCAGATAGAATCAAATATACAGAAACACCAGACATTCAATAGTAGTTTCATGCCTGAGACAATAGCTCTGTAATTGAAAAATCCTGCTAGCAAGTTGGAGAGCTAGATCTTACCAGAGGCAAGCGTTTCCACAAATCATGGCAATTGCACTGTTCCAACCATAAACTGCCACAGGGAAGTTAAAGGCTGTGATGATTCCTACTAATCCAACAGGATTCCACTGCTCTATAAGGGCATGGCCAGGTCCTGAAAGCAAAGACACAACATAATACAATTTTTATGCCTTAGTGGGGTTTTTTAAAAAAGGAAAATATGTAAGCAAGGAACCTAGAATCATTCCTCAGTCCACCACAGCATTAGCTTGTGAAGAGCTGCACTATATGTGCTCTGCATCTTACTGGATCAAGGTTAGCTAGAATGTGCAAAAAGCTAATGACATGATAACATAATTAGCTATTCAGTTAACATCATGGTGACTGTGTGCTAATCAACAGTTGACAGAGGTCTCTCATTTCTAACTGCACTGCTGAACTTTTTGCATACTTTCCTCTATCACCCTTCATTAATAAAGAAATTAAAAAGACCCTAATGCTTCAAAGAGCAGAGAAAAAGAGACTCACTTGCTTAACTGCCATTTCATTAGATACCTCATTAGATGGCGCTACTGCCCACGAGCGTAACTATTCCTAAGTCTCCCTAAATAACACTTAAAGAACAGAGATACTGCTGCACCACAATATCACATATTTACGATCCTTCTCTAGCTCTTCATTTGTTCAAAAAAACCCCACAAGCAAAACCAAAAAAACCCAAGACATATACTTACTTTCTGAAGGCAAAATAGGTCCACCAATCATTCGGGACAAACCAACAGCATAGTCACAGACATCAAAATACTCCTGTACTTCCCCAACACCCTCAACAAAAATCTTTCCCATTTCCAAAGAGACCTGAGAAAATTAAGAGCAAGACAATTTTTTTTAAGTGCCCTTGAATCCCAAATACATTTTGTTTCCCACCAATGTTAGGCATACCTATATACCAGGTAAGATTTTAGTACACATTTTTAGAAGAGAATCACCTCTTCCTGAGTTACTCATAGCTTAAAGAAACAACATAATATAGACAACTAGACAGGAGTCACATCCCCATACAAAAAGAGTAAATTAGAAGAGGAAATTAATCAATAGAGGGACTTTAAAAAAAACCCCACACAAATCTACAGAAAGGAGTATCCAACACTAATGAGGTTCTTAAGCTTAGATTAATAGAACACTAGGTTTCCATCAAGATATTTGCACACATTGTGGACCAGGCATGGAACACACTGGGAAGGTGGCATTACTCTGCTACAGCTAAAGAAAGTGGTTACTTACATTTTTCATATGGAAACTACTCATTTTACAACATATCAAAATGAACTTCAGAGATTTAATTTGCAGATACTGCTGAAAATGTCTACGTATCCTTAGGATTTTAGTAACCTGGGATGTTTAGGATCAATTTAGTTTTATTTTTCTTCTTTTTTAGCTGAAGTTAACCCTGAACTATATCCTTCTGTTAAAAGCATATTAGATTTAGTCAGCTGACATATAAATTATCAATGAGAATAAGCTGGTATTTGAAGATATTCCCCTCTAAAAATGAGAAAATATGCAAACTTAGGAACTGAGAAGTCACCCATCTACCTCCACTAAATTTTACTGTCACACTCTGATATCCAGGTGTGACTTTCATGCAGATGTTACTAATGCCTAAAGATTTGGTGAGTATTTTGTAGATTTTGAGAGTTTTAAAAGTATAGGTTTTCTTGCTCACATATTAAGTGTTGTTAGAAGTTACTAAAGTGATTTTCTCACATATTCTTAGGCTTTCTGAAGGCCATGATGTTTTTCAGAGACACCTGCAAGATAACTTGAACACAAAACAATAGAGGAGCCCAGAAACCCTTGGAGGTGGTCCAAGGGGCATAGCCTGGGACCCTGGTGGGTGGACCACCAAGAGAATTGGAAGTTATGATTGGTTACAGGTATCTAATATGTTAATTGTTAGGAAGAGTATAAAAACTGTAACATTACAAGGGGTGGAGTTCTTCAGGGGCTCTTGGATGCAGATAGAAATCCGTGTGAGATCAACGTGCGTTTTGTAGGCCCAGCAGAGACCCAGAGCCTCCGAACTCCCAATAAAGGTATTAACTTCCTCCATTAATGTTTCCTCTGAATGACTATCTTCCAGGATTTTAGGCATCATTACCTACCACTCTAGACTAATTACTGTGTTTTGAAAAGGCTGTTCAACGACAAACCAGGTTCAAAGGATTGCCATAGGACTTTTCTCCCTATGGAAAGGTTAAAATAAAGAAATACTAAATGTATTTCTATGATGACTGTGGTCATCTCAAGCTAGAAGGAATAGCCCCGATCTGTGACCAAAAACGGAGACGTATTTACTAAGAAATGCAGCAGTCAGTCTGTAAGTGCAACAGAAATACCTCACAAATACTTCACAAAGACATTGTGAAGCAAGGCTGGAAATTTCCAGTGGCATATGAGAAAGGTGAGTTTCTATACCATTCCCTTTTCCATACCCTAAACCCAGAGAAAGCACTAAAACCCAAATACCTACTGTACCTCTTTCACCCTGAAGCTCATCCTTAATTGTAAAAGAGCTGAACAGTCATATTATCTGTTTGGGAAAACGTGGCAATAGGATGTGGAAGTTTTGTGCAAGGACCATAGAGTGAATTTCTGTCTGTCCACATTCACCAGGGAAGCAGTACCGTTTTTCAATACAAAAGTACGTTAGCACTCTAATTCCACCACAGAAACTCTGCTGAGGAGACAACATCAAGGGAAAGAGCAGAACAAAGTTTTGAAGGTTAACAATATGGGCTTGACTACACATGGAGTTATTCACTGACAGCTGTTTCTGAACAGCAGCATATATAGGCAAGCCCTGTAAAAGGAAAGTGGCAAGTTCCCCACTTGTCTCCTTTTCTTCCCTAGCAACTAGCAAGTGTTTTAAAGGAGAGGTCCTCCAACCTTTATGTCCTGCACAGCACTGCAAGAAGATCTCATTAAGACCATCTCAGCTTCTGAAGCCTTATACCCCCACATGTCAGTTGGAAAAATCCTGCAGATCACCCAAAAGAGCTCAAGGTTAAAAGCTCCATATTAGAGGAAGGTCTTTTACAGGATACTTTTAGTATTTAGACAGTTCCCTATCTGACAGGTAAGTGGGAAAATAGCTGAGCAACAGTCGTAACACTCCTCCCAGACAGAGTACAGGTTCAGAATGAATTAGATTTTCATTTCCTATTATATATTATCATTTCATAGAATCACTGAATCACAGAATATCGTGAGTTGGAAGGGACCCACAAGGATCACCAAATCAACTGCTGGCCCTGCTCAGGATCACCCTGAGAGTCACATCATATGCCTGAGAGTGTTGTCCAAATGCTTCTTGAATTCTGTCAGGTTTGTGCTGTGACCACTTCCCTGGGGAGCCTGTTTCAGCACCCAACCACCCTCTGGGTGAAGAAACTTTAATATCTAACTCTCCCCTGCCACAGCTTCATGCCATTCCTATGCCAAGTATACTTTTTTAAATATTCTTCCATCTTTTTTAAATTAAAACTTCTTTAGGCAAGCTAACAGCACAGCAGTTACTCAACAATTAAGGTTAGTATTACAGAGTGGTACATTAGAAACTGAGAAAATCAGTTTTGACACACCCCTCACCCTCATGCCCCACTCCCCCTTATCCCCAAGCAAAGTTAAGCGACTTCTGACAACACCTTACCAAGCTGCCTAAAACTTTGATTTTTTGTCTCAGGGCATCACCAATCTGTCGTACTATTTCTCCACGTTTAGGTGCAGGGATCTAATCAAAACAAAACAGAAGAATCTACGTGAGATTGAAGATCTGTGACTTCAGCTGCATACATACTGATGGGTCCTCTGCCCTTGTAGTAAGCAGCCACTGATTACTGTGCTCTTTCCCAAGACACTGTTACTTGTTCCTTTTTATCGTGCGCACTGCTTTACAAAAAACTGTTTCCTGCCTCACAAAAGCCAGTAACACTGCACACAGTTATGTCCATTCAAAACTTCAGTTCCACCAGATAGTACCAGAAGCATTCAGATTATTAGTTCTTCTGTTCAGCTACATCACCCACAATGCTCCCAAACAAGCACCTGCACCTCAAGAAACCAGCATTTTTCATAAAAAGTGCATTTACTGGTTTCTGAGCTGTGGAAGTGTATTTAACACCACATTTTCAAACTTATTTTCAGTATGTCATTTACATTGTTAGCAGATGCTGAGACACACAGAAACCTCAATCATAGAAATATTAAGCCCATATACCAAATATTAATAGTTTTTTTAATGTAGTATCAGTATATTAAAGAATAATCAACAGTCAGGATCAATTGCAGATCATACACATGCAACAGGATTTACAGGATTAGAACGGCAGTTCTCTGTAAAAAGAGGACTGAGGAATACATAACCCATGCAAGCTTATCTCTTTAAAGGCAAAATCTTTCAGATAAGTTCATTACAAACAACAACATTCACAAACTAACAGCTTTGAGAAAAGTCTTTAAAGGAACATTTGATGTGCTGATCTGTTGGACTGCCTTCAGATTATTTCCAAATACGTTACACGTCACCAACATTATACTCATAGATTGTAACAAAAGAATACATACTAATATATCCTGAGGAAGCTGTTGTGTTTG
>JAWWEW010000088.1:16401570-16412243 GCA_035583185.1 Anabacerthia variegaticeps | reverse complement strand
GTAAAAATAAAAGAAAAAACCAACAACCCCCCCCCCCCCCCCCGAAACAAAACAAAACCACAAAACAACAAAAAAGCCAACCAACAAAAAACCAAACAAATAATTAAGGAAATAGCAGGCCACATCATAAATTATTTGGAATGCAGGACTTAAAAACAAACAGGAAAAAAATACATTTTAAAAAAACGATTATCCAAATGTTTAGGGAATCTGGATTTAATTATGACAACATTGCATATTAGATTTACAGACACTAGGAGGGTGAGAGAATATACAAGAATAAAAAGAGCAGATGTTTGGCAATAACTGCCTGTTATAGAGACATCATATCTTTGAGATATATATTTTAAGTCCAAGCCCAGGAATATGGCCAGTTGGAAAGAAGAAAAAAAAAAAAAAGATAATAATTTCTTTATGCTTTGATACCCAGTTGAATCAAAGCCCACAACCACTGGAGACTTGGCACCAGATCAAAAGAGAAAGGAATTGCAGAGCTCAAATTCCATGTGAAGCCCCACAGGTTCTGAAGGGCAAAGATCGCCTTTCCAGGAAACGTGGCTCAGCAACTATCAACACTCACTCCTTCTGTATAATATTCCCATGAATATTGCAGATTTTTAGCAGAATGGGATATGTTTGGAAGGGCTTTGTGCTTGTTGGTATGGAATTCCTAAATTCAGCCTGGACAAAAGCCAAGCTCTTCCCCTGCTTGTCTTCTCAGGGAGGGGAGGAGTTGCATTTGACCCAGTCAGCATCCTTCATGTCTCCTTGCCATGGGCAGTGTATAGACCCAGTGAGTAGCAGGGACATTTTGAGGCGTTTCATACCTGATGGGAGCAGCTGAATACTCTGTCTTGAACGCCACTTTCTCCTCTCCTGCAGCCATCTCTCCAGCCTGTGGTGCTGGCGAGCAGGCGTCAGAGCGATGCTGGCGGATATTTTGCCATCTGGTGGCAGTTCACAGGGGAAACAGCCCTAAAGGGGATTGCTGTCCAGGAAGAACAAAATCAGACGAGTTTGGTTGTGGCAACTGCAAAATTATATTCAGAAGGTTTGCAGCAGCACAGAACTACCCAAACCCTGCGGAGACCATTATTTGCCCACCTGTAGCCCTGGCATATTCTCTGCATGCCCGTTGGTAACATCCCAAATGAAGACAGAGAAGCTGACCAGATGCATTTGTGGGATGCTATAGCTAGTGTGAGATATGCCAAAAAACACAAACTACACCGAAACAAACCACCAACCTCCCCCCACCTCCCAAACCCAAATTGAAAGGCCTGAGTCTCCTGCTGGCTTCATTTCCCAGACAAGCAGTCACTGCCATGGTTGAGAGTGTCCCCTTCCCAGACCATGGCCTCCTGCTCCTAGCATGTGCCCATCTGCCCTTCTCCAAGGCACCCCATGGTGCCTCTGCTGGCCCTGACGTGGGGTGGAATGGGCTAGGACTAAGAATGCATGTCTCCACAGGGGTCAGAGATTTGCTCTGGTGGGTGTCTCAGAGGAGGGATGTCAGGAACACCATCTCACTGGCAATGGCCCTGGTGTCCCTCTGCTGTGTAATACCTATCTGTGGCATGGAGCAGTGGGGAGGAGGGATGTCACATCTGGTGCGAGAGTGAGCCATGGAGAAGGCTGGAGTGGTTTCCTTCCAGGGACTGCAGATCCCACTGCTAACAGCTTGGGAAGAGCCAGAGCTGTGGCTGCTGCTCAGGAGAGCACAAGAAAAAAGATCCTGTGTGCTCTCACTGCAGAAAGTTGCCAGTGGGCAAAAACTGCTTTGATTGAAAAATTCCAAAGGACATGATGGCTTAAGGGAAAGTGGATACAAGCTTCCGGAAGGGAAGGGTTTTCCCCAGGTCAGAGATGTTTGTGGGTGGGATGAGTAGGATCCAGTCTGTGTGGATTGTGAGAGAAGAGCTCCAAGGCTTCTGCCTTTCCCAGCTGTATGGAGAACAAGCCCCAGAAAGAGCTCCTTAGCTTCAAGACTTGTTGTTCTCCAACTCAGATGTGAAAATCTTCATATAGGAGCTTTGCAGCCTGTTTTTGATGACCCAGGTCACCTGTCATGAGCATTGATGAGCATACTACTTGCCAGCCCTAGCACACGTTCAGATGGTTTGTATGAATTACCTCTGAGGTGATATCAGCAGGACAACATCACGGAACTAAGTTTATAATGCCAACAACCTCTGAAAATCCCAGTCTGCCTTTCACTGTTTCATTTGGCTGAGTCCTGCCTCAAGGTCTAACTGTGTGCCTAGTAAAGGACTGTAGAGCACACACACAGATGAATGACTAGAAGGAAAGAGCTCTTTGCACAGTGGCCCCACCACTGGGACAAAACCAAGGATTCTGTGAAGATCAGGCTCACAGAGGACTCAAGACAAGCTGGACAGTTTGCTCTTCTCTCCTCTGCAGACACTGGCTGTACATGAGCCTCCTGGCTCATGCTCAAATGTCCATACTGAATCAAAAAAATTTGAACAAGGAAGACATGAGTCTCAAACTGTGAAAGCACTAGTGAGTGAAAGACAACAGCAAATTAACATGACAATCCATCCCCAGGTAAACTAGAGAGAAGTGAAGCCAGAGGTCACACCTGTGCAGCTGGAAGCAGGTGGGAGGAGAGGCACTGCTACACCTTTCTACACACCTTAGAGAATCATAGAATGGCTAAGGTTGCAAGGGACCACAGTGGGTCACCAGGTCCAACCTCCTTGCTCAATTGGGGCCATGCCAGACTACATGGCAAAAGAATTGCATCCAGACAGTTCTTGAATATCCCTTGGGGGAAGAGTTAATTCTGGCTCCTTGAGCAGGGTTATCACAATTACAAGCGGGCAAAAGAAGAGAAACATCTTTCTAAGGCACAGAATTACACATTTACTCAGGTTTTATGCTTTTTCTCATGTTAAACAGCTTTGAAATATTTGGTGGATACTATGAGACTACAGGATAACTTTATATAATGGCCACTTTCAAACATACTTCTGAGAAACATGAAAAACTATGTAATATTAATATTCCATCTTCTTCATTTTTTAGAAATGTTTGAAGTAAAACATTCTACATATTTCTTTTCCTGGAAAATCAAATCAACACGATCTGTTGAAAAGCTTCTTTGGCAGCATTATTGCCAATGGTCCTCTCTTTGGATGTTCTAGGAAGGATGATCTGGCGGAAGGCAGCTGACTGGAGGATACTGCTGTGCTCCTTTGTCAAGGATACATGTTCTTGTTGACAGAAAAATGTTCTTCAGGTTGAAACCACTATTATCCAGAAGAATGTGAGGAACGTTTCCTCCATGGGAGGATCTCCATTATCTGAAAAGGTAGTATGTGTTTCCTCATGCATAGGTGAGGTATTGAACGTGACAAACACCAAAGGTTTGCATGTGGAAGAGTATTCCACACTGTCAGATGGCTGCTCGTTTGCAGCCTCCTAGACTATGAATATGCTGTGTAAATGGCAAGCTACATGAGCATACAGAGAGTTGATAGTAAACTGCTCTGTGGGTTGCATTTCTTTATCTGCGAACAGAATCCTGGATGCCATGGGTTCCCCTTCTTGAAACTAAATCTGGAAGGAGACTTCTCATGAAGAGCAGAATTCATATTTGCTACAAAGGATTACTCTTATTCATAGGATCTACTTTCTTTCAGCCTTTCTGACACTGATAACAGAGGATATATTCATGTGTACTACAGATAGAAGTCTTCGGAGAAGGCAATTGATGCAATGCCTCGGAAGTCTGCTCAAATATTTTATTAGTGATTCAAAAGCAAAAACCACTCTTCTTTAGAAAATTACTTTAATGGAGGAAGAAGGACAAGGTACCTGATAGGTGCTCAAAATAATGTACAGGAAAGGATGGTGTTTGTCTGTGACAAACAGACTCCGCACCGTATTCAGTTGTCCCTCTCCCACACACAGTCAGTCAGTGAAACTTACTGCAGGGAAAAGAGGAGATCTGAGTTCCTAGAAGCAATTAATTATATTTTCCATGTGTAAAAAATGCTAAAAAAATGTTCTTGTTTTGGTACAATACTCCTTCTTCCATTTCTCTGAATGGGTGTACTTTGATGCTTTTCTCCTTCTTGACAACCTTCAGTTTTCTCTCCTGGAGGCTGATTATATTGCCAAGAGAGGGCAGCATATAAGCACAGAAACTCCATGACTAGCACTGTATTAAGTCACATGGGAACTTAATTTAAGGGATCATTAGAACAGGAGATTTGTCCCTTACTATAGTTACTGCTCACTACTCTTAACCTGCTGTTAAGTTGCTCTTACTGCAAAAGCAAATCTCTGAATTGCTCTTTTTTTCCTTCTGTTTTCAACAAAAGGATTAAGTCCAAACTTCTGCTGACACATTTGAAAATAAGTCCTGTGCCATGGCTGGACAAACACTGGACTGGCACTGCTCTGGGGATGCTCTGTAGAAGGCAGGGATCCCACATCTGCATTTTCACAATTCAATGGGGAGTAAACATAACAAAATGTACAGCTATACTGTATCTTTGTTTCCATGTGTAAAATATACTAATTGTCCATGCTGTCAGCTTCCTACTGCCGGCTTCAGTACAGTGATCTTTGATTTCCAATGGGCAGCATTTTCTTTCAAATCCACCATTCTTGTAAGATCCAGAGCTACCTTCTTCATGTGTAGTGCTACACAATCAGATCACCTCACAGCCTTAAAGACATGCTTATTACAATAATAATTGACTTGATCCAGGCTGGACCTGCTTCAGTTAAAAAAAAAAAATATCCTGGTTGGTTTTAATACAGTTAATTAACTTTTACCCTAAAAGGAGCTGCAGTGTTTTAGTCTCTGCCTCTGGAGGCAGTTGGTTCTACTGTCCACATTTTTGAGATTACAACAATAAAACACAACACTCACAGTGGACTTTCACTTAATGAGAAAAATATCATGACATAATGCAAAATGGAGTTAGAGAGAGGGACGGTCCATGTGGGCTTTTTGTTACTGCAGGACAAGCTGCTATTGCACTCTGAGGCTCTGCTCCTCCTGTGTCAAATATGGACGCTGGCTATTTACCCATTCATGGGAAAACAACTGAAGCCCTACTGATAAATGAAACTAATATTTAAGGCCTAGAGCATACTGTCCAGAGTTAGACAGTGCTAGGAATTGTGAGAAAAGACAAAGCAGTGGATGAATCCTGCCACCCATGCTATACTTAGACTTGAACGCATTAATGCTGGCTTAACCTTGTATATAAAAAAAGAAAAGCTTTGTGTCAGATCAAGACCTAGCCATGGGAGATACCGAAAGGCTTCTCAGAGCACGAAGTGCTTGAGAGAGCACCAAGCCTACAGGGAAGGTATTCAGATGGTGACAGACCCAGAAGGCCTCATGTCAGAAACCTCTCTGGCTAGCAAAGGAAAAACACCATGATCCCACCAGTGACCCTGATCCTTTCACCTCAGCTAGGATACTGTGCAGCAACCTGCATTTTAGGGGGAAAGAGATTAAAACAGAGGAATGGAAGGACAGGGAATGGGAGTGCTGGGCTTAGGGCAGGCAAAAACATCTCTCTGTGTAGGTACCACCACCCTTACCATCCAAGCCCTGGTTCTGCCTTGGGTGCCCTCTGTAACCTGGGAAAGACCAGTGGAGCCCAGTTCCATTTAAAGGCCAATTTAGTTGTCTGAATTCCCCGGAGGGTGTGAACCTTGGCTGCACTTTCCTGCTACAGCTAAATTTGTTTGGCAGCTGCTGAAAGTGACAGGACCCCTCTTGCCCCGCTCTATTGCTCCGTGTCGGGTTTGCTCAGGTCTCTGAGCAGCGTTAGCATATTTAAAAACCCAGGTCCTCCCTTTGCACAAAAAGAGAATACTCCTGTAAGTTCAGCTTGAGCTGTGCAAAAAATTAAAGAAATAAACAGGAATGAGACAGCAAAAGTCTGATCATTCATTTTCTGCAGGTGCTGCACTTTGTATCACCCCCATCCTGAGCTGACACACTGACTTCATAGTGTTGCCAGCAGCGGGACCGACTCTGTGTGTGTGAGTCACTGATGCCATTTGACTGAGAGCACGGATCACAGATGAACTTCCACCCTGCCGTCTCTCTGCCAACATCTTCAGCACACCTGCCTTTGTAGCATAGGAACTGCAAGAAGAGCTCTACCCCCCCTGGACGGGCTTTCCCCCCTGGAGGTGGCTGATGGGTCTCCATGGGAAGTTGCAGGCTGGAGAGAGCTCAGCACTGAGCTCACCAGCAAAACAGTCTGGGAACTATCAATGTCAGCTTCACTTTCAGCATTTCTGCCTTCCTTCGTTAGCACGAGTAACAGCCTCATCCAGTGAAACAAGTTTGTTGTTTAAAGATAAGCAAAGAATTCTTGGTTTCACATTGTCCTAATAGTAATTATTTTGTCTTTTTCTTTCTCTGACTTTTTTTTTCTTTTTTTTTTTTTCTTTTAAGAATGGAGAAAGCAGACATTAGTCACAATGAAAACATTTTCATATGTGTGTCTTTTTTGTAATGGACAGTAGCAACTCCAGAAAAACCAGCAGCAGAAGGCTAACAGCTTGAGTACAGGTCTGGGAGACTCCAAGCCAATTAACAAACTATGGGGTGTCTTTGCTGAAATTAGAGAGCCTATAAGCAGAATTTCAGTTTGCAGCAGTAATGAGAGTACTGAGGCTGGTTTTTCTAAATCTGTGATTCGGCATGCTGACAGTGATGTAGATGGAGCCATCCAGATTCATCCTTCTGCAGAATGAACTTTGTGTTAAATCTGGAATAATCTTTGCAGTGATGCTGTATAGTGAACCTGTCTTGGAAAACTAAAGTAATATAGTGAATGGCTCAGCATGGACTACTACGCTATTGACAAATTTTTCTGAATTAATCCTGTTGCGTGTTTCAGTTTTTCAGTTCCCTTGTCAATGTGTTTTACAGCACAAACTGCAACTCTTCTGAGGCCATGGAACAACCTGCTTACCCAGAGGACTTTTTTGCTTTGCACACTGTTAATGCACTGTAAGAGGATAGCCCTGACTTTGCAAAACAAGTGGAGAAAGTTTTCCATGACTCTATGTACAGGCAATAATGAGAGATAAGGAGGGAGGAAAGGATGAAACAAACTATAGCATTTGTCTGTGAAAGCAGA
This sequence comes from Anabacerthia variegaticeps, assembly GCA_035583185.1. Classification (NCBI taxonomy): domain Eukaryota; kingdom Metazoa; phylum Chordata; class Aves; order Passeriformes; family Furnariidae; genus Anabacerthia; species Anabacerthia variegaticeps. Next base: position 16,405,095 of record JAWWEW010000088.1, on the reverse strand, counting down.
CCATGTTTAGAATAAAGCAGAAGTGATATTCCTTGCTCTTCTTTCGTGAAGGAAGGGAAACTCTTCAATGGACAAAACTAATGGTAAAATTCTCTGTCAAGGCTTGTTAATTAAGTACTGCTGAATGCATGCCATATACAAAGGCATGCCTGTCACTGTGTCTGCTTAGAGGTACAAGATGTTGCCAAACTGAAACCCTAGATATGTTTGACTTTATCTTGTGAACCCTGGCAGACGTGTATTGTTTTCCACTAGCAAGGTACAGCTTTCCACATCTTGTACCTGAAACTGAAAAATATTAATAAAAGAGGATGACTTGTCAGCACATTGAAATCAATGCATTATAAAAGGCATTCTATAAAATGTGCTGCTGTTTTGAGAAACAGGCCCTTCAAGGATTTTTTGCTTTTCGTTTTTTTACATTTGAGATTTTTTTCTATAAGGAAAACATCTGCTGATGTGTTTTCTTATATCAAGAAACATGTTCTGGGCTCTTTCCAACTAAAATTTGTTAGGCACATTCTTCAAAGGAAAATATTAGGCAATTATATTGTAGAGAACAGTGTGAGAGAACATGTTTGTGTTCAAGACAAGTGCTGGAAAAGGAGAGCCACAGAAATGGCATCAGCTTGAATTACTTTGTATTTTGTGCATTTCACATATTCTGGTTCTCAAGCATATTTGAACAGATTTAAGACAGCTCATCAGCATTCTTTTCTCCTCCTGTACTTCATAGTGAGTCAGTAAACAAGCTTGCCACAGGTATCACTATGGATTTGTATTGGTGATGTGGAATGTAATTGCTAAAGTAGCAGTGGAAACCTTTGCTTTTTCTGGTAGAAATTAGATTAAACATTATCATGTATTATATTTGAATACTGAAATCTGCCTATTCCAAATGCAAGGAGCGTCAGCTCTAAGCAAAACAATTTGTTCCACACAGAAGAGAAAAGGCAGCGAGGGGGGCTTTAGTGTCTGGATCAGCATGTAATATGTTGCTCGTGTTGTTCAGAATCATGCTTGTGGGCAGTAGCTGATGTGACAGGTGTGACATTGCTTGCATGTTGTGTGACTTTGGACACAATGTTTTGTATTCTGACTGTGGTGGGTTTTTGGTTTTGGGTTGTTTTTTTTTTTTTTTTGTTTTTTGTTTTTTTAAATGAAAATTGCAGCTGTGTATCTCTGTCTCAAAAATTTAGAGCAAAAATCTGTTACGGACATACCACATGCTTCACCTACATGCAGGCTGTGCAGCTTGTGCTGCAGGAAAGTAAATTTGTAGAGCTATCTGCAGCCCTTGTAAAGTGCCCTCAGTGAAGCCAGTCTTGGTGCCTGGGCTGGCAGAAACTCCTGAGCAGGGTAAGGGGTTCCTTCATTAATCATCCCCAGTGTCCCCAGTGCTGTGAGTGGTGCCTATGGATAACAGGCACTTGTCTGCAGGCAAGGGGGGGGGGCACTGTAAGCAGGGTGGGGAAGGGCCTCTGCTCCTCTCTGCTCCCCTTGCCACAGTGGGGTGACCAGAGCTGCACAAGCTCCCTGAGGAGAGCCACAAGATATGTGAGTGTGGGTGGAGGTTTTGTAGTTCCTCTGCCAGTGCTGATTCATTGAAATGCTGTCTACAGTATTTATAACCTTTTTTATTTTTCCCCACAGTGTAAATGTACTTCTTCCTGTGATGTTTAAAACAGTAAATGTAAGACAACATGTCTGTAGCATACAGTCTATATATTACATTGATGGGAGGATTATGCAAAGAAAACAGAAGGGAAAGAAAATGGGAAGATGTTTAAGAGAAACAGGGGGAGATGCAGTCTGTCCTGGGATCTTATATAGAGGACTGTTTTTAAAAGGAAAAACAAGCTTGATCCAAACCTCAGCATCCCAGACACTCCTGTTCTTGAGCTCCTGAGCTGCTGCATTTTTGTTGCTAGTTATTTCTTCCACCTCTTCTGTGTGATCCCGGGAGATACCAGTTGCTTTGCTGGTGAGAAGCCCATACTTGCAGGTAATATTCTACTGTGTATCCCTCAGGCTATGTTTGACAGTTAAAGTCCTCAGGTCATTTACACTTTAATGTTATTTTCTTTTAACAGCTAGTTCAGAAAAAGGTATCCCCACAAGTGTTACTGTCTGCTCATTGGACTGTATAGTGCTTCAAGAAATACACAGACAGCCAAGTTGTGCACTGGGTGACTACAAAAAAAAATAGCCATCTCATTTTGATGCAAAAATGTGTTCTTTGCCACTGGTGATCACTGCCCATCCTCCTGCCAGGCTTACCAGGATGCTCAGTGTGCTGGCCTGCCGGCTGATGCTGCAGCTCCAGCCAACTGAAGCTCCTGTTCCTTGTCTGAGGCTGCACCCGCTGATGACTGCAGCTCTGCTGCACCTCTCTCAGGCAGCTGCCTTCATGCTACGTGCGGAGCTTCCTGAGCACTGCAGCAGAATGCAGCACTCACAAGGGTACATGGGGATACTCTGGCAAAGGGCGGAAACTTTTATCCTTCTGTGAGAAAAGCCTAAGAAATGTCATCCAGCTGTGACCTGTTGTGGATGTGAGTGCTGGAAAACCACGAGTGACCCTCCCCTGCCTCTGGGGAAAGAGAATAGTTGAGGAGTTTTGACTACAAAAATGAATATATGGAATTACATCTAAAGCTGAATTACTGCTCTACCACAGAAGCTGCAGTGCTGTTGCCATGACTATTTCATTTGCAAGGCACACTCTCACCTGCATATCAGAGCACTCTGCAGCCAGCAGGCTCTGCATTGCCTCCTCCCTCTGGAGGTCACAAGTGCCTTTGATAACACCCTGTGTCCCACAGTACCCTCTATCCTGGCAGGAGGGAACAAGGGGTCAGAGATGAGAAGAGACCTTGAGGATACTGAGCATCATGCTGGCTTTGATTGAAAGGATGCTGGCCTGGGTGATCCCCTGGTTCAATAACAGTATTTGAAGCAGGTGCTTTATTAATGGTTGGAAATCCGAAGTGTCCAAACAGATGCAGCAGGATAGTGGTGAGGCCAAGGGCTGGCAGAGCAAGGGAAAACACTGTTCAGCTGTTAAGTAAGGACAGTGATCCTTATGTCACAGAAGATTACACATATTTTATTTACAAGGTCTTGTGATAAAAGGCATTGCGTAATGGAAAGCAGAGCTAACACACTTCACATACCTAGTGGTTTATTTGGCTTTCTCTGCAATTGGTTATTTGTTATTTTAAATTTACTTTTGTTCTGCTTGAAGGCCAATAAAGACTTCTGCAAAAAATGATGAAACATATCAACTGGAATAAGCCATTTTCCGGATTTTTTTTTTTTCTGTTAAAAGTATAATCCTATGGCAAAATTTCTGACATTCATCTTGGAGGTTTCTGAATCAGTTTGGCCTGTGGAAAATATGAAGTCTTGTGGCTGCCACCTTGCCCTGCACTGCATTCATGCCTTAGAGAATGGGCAAGGTAAAAGCAGAAGCTCTTTCAGAAAAACCATCAATCTCATATGGTGTGACCATGAAACAGGATA
>JAWWEW010000088.1:16367257-16378986 GCA_035583185.1 Anabacerthia variegaticeps | reverse complement strand
ATGGGGCTTACCTGTGACTCATACTGAGCCCCCAGGTCCCTTTCTGCAGGGCTGGTCTGCAGCCACCCCTCTCCCAACTTATATTTGTGCCAAGTGTTACTAAAGCCCAGGTGCAGAGTCCAGTTTGTATTTATTAAATTGATGCTATCGATGATTGCTCAATGCACCTTTTCTGTCTTGTGCCTGCATATACAAACCACAGCTCTGTCAAATTCCTGCCAAGCCTGACCTTGCTTCCTGAGATCATACAGTTTCTTTTTTCCCTTGAGCTCCGCAAAGAGTTCCCTGTTCAACAAAACTGGTCTCCTGTCCCATTTGCTTGACTTTTGACACAATGGAATTCCTTCTTTGGTGCTTTTATGTAGTGGAGACTTCCATTTTAATTCTGGTTGGTTTGTTTGGGGTTTTTTTTAAACTTGTTTAATTTTTTTAGGCAATCAAGCGATTTGATTTTCATAACAGCCTGACAGCCTTGATATTTAATCAGATCTTGAATATTTTGACTTGTAATCCAAGCTTTCATATTGCATAAATATGGAAAAACCTATTTTAAAACTATTAATATTTGATTTTTTTAAACTTTTTTTTAAACTTATTAGCATGGTAGGGTTTGGATTAGAATTTAATTATGATTTGTGTAATTGTGTTTTCTTCTCTTGCAGGAAATACAGCGTTGCATGACTGTGCAGAATCTGGAAGTCTGGAGATCATGAAGATGCTTCTCAAGTATTGTGCTAAAATGGAAAAGGATGGTTATGGAATGACTCCCCTTCTGTCAGCTAGTGTGACTGGCCACACAAATATTGTGGACTTTCTGACCCAGCATGTACAGACTAGTAAGGCTGAGCGCATAAATGCTCTAGAACTTCTAGGAGCAACATTTGTGGATAAAAAGAGAGATCTGCTTGGTGCTTTGAAATACTGGAAGCGAGCTATGGAAATGAGATACAGTGATAGGACTAATATCCTGAGCAAACCTGTGCCACAAACACTAATTATGGCATATGATTATGCTAAAGAGGTAAACAGCTCAGAAGAGCTAGAAAATCTTATTGCAGACCCTGATGAAATGAGAATGCAAGCATTATTAATTAGAGAACGTATTCTTGGCCCTTCTCACCCAGACACATCGTACTATATTAGATACAGAGGTGCTGTCTATGCAGACTCTGGAAACTTCAAGCGTTGCATCAACCTATGGAAATATGCTTTGGACATGCAGCAGAGCAATCTTGATCCACTGAGCCCTATGACAGCCAGCAGTTTGCTATCATTTGCTGAGCTTTTCTCCTTCATGCTTCAGGATAGGGCAAAAGGCCTTCTAGGCACTACTGTCACATTTGATGATCTCATGGGTATTCTCTGCAAAAGTGTTCTTGAAATAGAACGAGCCATGAAACAAACCCAGTGTCTTCCTGATTCAACACAGCTGAACAAAGCCCTTTCCATAATTTTGCATTTAATTTGCTTATTGGAGAAAGTACCTTGCAGCTCAGAACAGGAACATTTTAAGAAACAGACTATTTACAAGTTTCTTAAGCTTCAGCCTAGAGGGAAGAATAACTTCAGTCCACTTCACCTTGCTGTTGACAATAATACTACTTGTGTCGGTCGCTACCCAGTTTGTAAATTTCCCTCTCTACAAGTTACTGCTATCCTGGTGGAATGTGGTGCGGATGTAAATGTCAGAGACTCTGATAACAACAGTCCATTACACATTGCTGCACTGAACAACCATCCAGACATCATGAATCTTCTTATCAAGTCAGGTTCACATTTTGATGCCACAAACTCACATAAACAAACTGCTAGTGATTTGCTGGATGAGAAGGAAATAGCAAAAAATTTAATCCAGCCCATAAATCACACTACTTTGCAGTGTCTTGCTGCTCGAGTAATAGTGAATCATAACATATCCTATGCAGGGCACATCCCTGAAAAACTAGAGAACTTTGTTTTGCTCCATAGATGATAGTTTGGTGTCCCAGAGCACTGTTTTTGAAGCACGACTTGGTGATAATATTTTCCTTGAGCACTGTTGTGATACACCAGCGTTCCCTTAGCTTGTTCCATTTTGCTCTCATTGGCTAAAGTGTTAGCATCAGATGTGCAGAGCTGGTTACCCAGTATTTAATATGAATATGCCATATAATATATTTTGTGCATTATTTAGAAATGTAATGCCATATTTAGACTTTTTAAATTGTCTGCCAAAGGCTTGTCTTTTCTGGTCTTATTTGCCTGTTGGGTGTTTGGGACTGAATTGAATATTTTCCACTGATGTCTTTCTACTATAACTGTCATGTGGATTTTATACGGTTGGAAGGTCATCTTTTTTTGGTTTTGCTTGAGCATTTCTACTCTTACTCTCTTCTTTTTCTATGGACTCATTGCTAAACTGTACAAGTTGTATGGACTTGTTAACATTTGCAACTACCATAAGTGCTTTTATCTTCTCTATGCACTGGCTTAAACATGACTGTTGTGTGTGAGCATATTTCTATGCAGCACTTGGCCAATTTCAACTTAAATGCCAATTTTGTTTTGCAGTTCGTTTGGAGCTCTTTTGAGAATGCTGTGTTCATAGCATGATGAAATTTGGAGTTATTTATCAGCTCTCCAAACCTGGGTTTGACTTTTTTGACTGCTGTAACTGAGGTTGCTTTCATCTTGATCCTCTGGAAATTTGTCCTAAATTTGAGAAAAGAAAATCTTGCTTTTTCTGATTGTAATCCACTTGAACTTTAAATCTGAAAATTCTTCTTTGCATCGTGCAGCTGGGGGAAGAGTCCTCATTATGGACAACTGACACCTTCCCCTTTGCACTAATGTCTTGCTTGTGCTGGTTATATGATGATGTGAAGTTTGCTCAGTTTAACCTCAAACCTTAATGATACACTTTAACGAGAAATAGTTCAAATATATGCTGTACTGTAAAATCTGCAAATCAACTTTAGCTACAGAAGAAACTAAAAAAAGCATGTTTGTGGCATGATGCTTATCAGTCCAGATCTAGACATCATCTAGTATAGTAAGTGGCTGTCTGCCAGGGTATTGGAAGTTCTATAGCAGTGTCCTTTTTTCTTCATTTTAAGTATCTTTATAAATACTTGCATGGATTTTTCATCTCTACTATGTCAGCTGTACTTAACAAAAGCGGAAGTTCTGTTGTGTATATAGCTCCTAATTAAAGTACCTATTTTTATAATATTTGCACAACAGCTTAGCTTCTACAACAGAAAGGGCTCTTTTGACTTGATAAGTCTATAAATGAAGATCATAAATGTGAGTGCGATTCAGGTAATTAATATAATTCAGCACTTTACTGTTGATTATTAGTAGTGTTTATTATGGCACATTAGCCCTGCAAATGTCTTAAAGTGAAATCAATTTCTGTTGAATAGGATACAGTTTACTTGCAAATTTAGTGGTCTAGTATATTGGATATTTTTGACTTAATATTTCATCTTGATGGTGGGCAGTAAGTGTATCTATGGGGTTCTTGCTCCAGAAATTCAGCAAGTTGTTTTAGAGATAGATATTTAGAATCCAAATTAATTAGATTATGAGGATCTTTTTAATACTTTATGTTTATTTTTTTAAGTTGATGTTGAAACATTTTTGTCATTCAAGTTGAGGAAGAATGTGTCTTGGGAGCATATAAGAATAGTACTTCCATGCTTTTGATCTGTTTTGGCATTTCTGTCCGTGTGTACAGCATGGTGCCTAATAGCTTAGCCATTCTTAGGAAAATTATGGGGATATTTTTAAGCAAAGATATATTGAAAGCAGTGTTGTTTGTGTATTGCCATTGTAGGACTTGCTATTTTGAAGCAATTTTCACCTGTTTGTCCCTTGCTATGTCTATGTTGTATATAATTACAAGAATCATAAGTTGGAAAAAACCCTTAAGATCATGGAGTCCAGCCCTTAGCCCAGCACTGCCAAGTCCAGCACTAAACCATGTCCTTAAGTGCCACATCTACACATCTTTTAAATACCTCCAGTGGTGATGACTCAACTACTTTGCTGGTCAGCCTGTTCCAATATTTAACCACCCTTTCCATGAAGAAATTTTTTCTAATGTCCAATCCGTACTTCCTCTGATTCAGCTTGAGGCTGTTGGCTCTTGTCCTATCACTTGTTACTCAGGAGAAGAGACCAACTCCCTCCTTGCCACAGCCTCCTCCCAGGTAGTTGCAGAGGGTGATAAGGTCTCTCCTGAGCCTCCTTTTCTCCAGGCTAAACATCCTCAGTGCCCTTGGCTGCTCAGACTTGTGCCAGAACCTTCCCCAGCTCTCTTGCCCTTCTCTGGACACGGTCTAGTACCTCAATGTCTTTCTTATTGTTAGGAGCCCAAAATTAAACACAGGTCTTGAGTTGTGGCCTCACCAGTGTAGAGTACAGAGGGGCAGGCACTGCCCTGGTCCTGCTGGCCACACCATTGCTGATATAAGCCAGGATGCAGGTTTCTCTTGTATCACTCAGGAGTAAAATTCTAATCAATTGACTCAATTGCTCTTGATTTTTAATGATTAAAGATACATGTCACTCAGCTTGTCATTTGTGAGAACATGTATCTTGATTTTTGAATTTATGTATTTGAATGCTTTTCTGCTACTCTGTAAGTAGGGATAATCAACAAATCATACCATGCTAGAAATACATTATATGTCAAGTCATAAACATAATTCTTTTTGTATAGGTCACAGAGAAAGGGATTTTTAAGTTTTATGCTTTGCAATCTGTATTGCCCTTCAGTGGTTTTAATTTAAATTTATGTCTTTATAACTGACAAATACCTTGTTTAGAATTAGTTGGACGTTACTAGTTGGTTGTTCGGCCTGGAGAAGAGAAGGCTCTGAGGAGACCTTGCAGCACCAGTACCTAAAGGGGGCTAAAAAAGAGCTGGCGAGGGACTTTTTACAAGGGCATGGAGTGATAGGACAAGGGGGATTGGCTTTAAACTGAAAAGGGGTAGATTTAGCTTAGGCATAAGGAAGAAATTCTTTACTATGAGAATGGTGAGAGATTGGAACAGGTTGTCCAAAAAGGTTGTGACTTCCCCATCCCTGGAAGTACTCAAGACCAGGCTGGATGGGGTTTTGAGCAACCTGGTCTAGGGAAAGATGTCCCTGCCCATGGCAGAGAGGTTGGAACTACATGATCTTTAAGGTCCCTTCCAACCCAAACTATTCTCTGATTTATGATCATTAGTCCAGAAATATAATCTAAAAATTGTTAATTGCTAGCAAATTTTTTAAGTGGAAAACATTCCCAAAAGTGAAAGCATATCACTATTAGGTCTAGTGAATATTGCTACAAGGAAGGCTTTCTGTGTTAGTTACTCTTCAGAAACAAACCAATTACATGCTGAATTATTGCATGTAGTTCTCTCTAAATAGCTACTGAAGTGCATCAGTCCATCAGTCCAACAAACTTACCACCTCCAAGCAGATAATTTTTCATGTGGTGAACCTCTCTTCTGAACACTCATCTTGCCAGGTAGTTGGACTTAGGTGTCCCAGCAGATGAGTTCATGCATTTATGGCCACTTTGCATTTAGCCCTGTGTGTTTACACTACCATATTTTGTTTCTCTGACTTTTGAAAAAATTTGGTACAGAGCCTGTGATGTGTAGTGTGTTAAGGATTAGTTCAGGATTTGCTGGTTGGGCATGAGGGTTGGGAGAGCAGGCCCTGTCTGAGATGCATGTACCACTAAGGCCTGTGCTAATGGGTAGTAGCAGTTTTGCCTCTTCAACCCCTGATACAAAGCACTTGTCTCCACTTCAATATAGATACCAATTTTCTGGACCAGAATTATTATTTTTCTTATTCTTGTTGTAAGTGGGAATAATTTTATTTTAGTGAAATATACTGATGCTTAATGCAGTGGTGTTGCAAACTGTGGTAAGGACAAGGAACTAAAGAACATTCAGAACACAAAGAATGGTTTTATTTTTGTCATACATTCAACTCATTCTTTTACTGTTCTTCTCTTTTGTTCCTATTTGGCCGTGGTTTTTTTTTTTTTTTCCTGATGAGATGTATTGCTTCTGAGCTACTGACAGAGAAAAATGTTGACAACACTGTGGAAATTACTGTACACCCTGCAGGGGTGAAACAGGTTTTACACTGATTAAACAACTTACAGGTTAAACTTCCTTGAGACAGAGACACTGATACCTCCTTGCTTGTTGAGACCTCTGAAGTTACATTATTTTGTGAAGGGGATAAATGCTTAAAGCAGCTTTGCTTCTAATCATTCTAGGTTTCAACTAAAGCACTTCAACAAGGAAGATGAAAAATATTCTCATAAAAAAATTCTAAAATTGTATTCCTATTTTTGTATTGTGTAGTCTGGTAACAAGATTCCAGCTGTCTGTGATGTCTATTCTGTTTGTTCAGTGCAGTGTAAAGATGCTTTCTGAAATGCAAGGCAACAGTGTGGTTAGTTTTCCATATATACTTCACAACAGAAAGGAAGTAGTTTTATGTATTTCCTAAGTCCACGAAGAGCTGTCTTTTAACAACTGTTTTGTAACTGGTTAAAATTAACCTCTTACCATTTTTACAAAACACTACTTTAAAAAAAGGAATACAATGCTAAAACAAAATCCTTAAAGAAGGATTTATAAGAAGATAAAAACCTTCGGAGAAAAAAATGTGCCTCTTCTCAGTTTTGTATCAGCTGCAAGGTGACAGTGGCAGGATGTGAGTGCTCTTGAAATAGCTTCCTTGTCCTTTGAAGTATAGAGTGGAACAACTGTTGTACTCTAAAATGTTGAGAAACATGAAAAAGTAGACTAAACACTAATTTTACCTTCTGTGACTACAGTGAAGCCAACTGGTATTTAATACTTCAAAGTAATTTTGGGGAAGTTGATGAGAGACATACTAGACTGCTCATATTTCTTGGCTTTGAGTGTAAAAGTAACTGTTGAGCCCTCAGTGAGGGCCGAATGAAAAGCTGTTGTTGATTTGGTTTTAACTAATGTACTTGTGTTCCATTCTATTGCAGAGACTTCCTATGCAGGGCTAGCTCCGTGTATGGAAACATTGCAGTTTCTTTTTTATGTGAAGTAATTTAGCTTTAATAGTAATGTAAAAAAGGAATAACAAGAATATTTCTCTGCTCTTACTCTACTTAGGCTCCAAATGCAGATTACATTAAAAATAAGTTTTGGAGAACACCTGTCTGAGTCTCTATATCTGTTTCCTCTAGGGTACTGCAATACGGGTTGGTAAACTGCTTTTTTTGTGGAGTATGAGTGGCTGAACGTGACTGCTGCAGACATAGACTTTGATCTTTATGTCATTAAGAATTGTACCTTAAAAAAAATTTTGTGTTTCTTGCTCTGTGTTTCTTTCTGTGAAATGGTGGTCCAGCCAAGTTTTGAATTTTGGTAATGGGTAATAGTAAAGGAGAGGTTTAAACTGGATGATACAGGAGAGATTATTTTCCCAGTTTCTAGGAAAAAAGCAGTTAGTCATACTATTAACTCTGTGTAAACTGTGTTTATAGCATAAAAGTAGATAGCGAGACCTTGTATGAAGTAAGCAACAAGAAGGTTGGACAAAATAATTTTCTTCTTAAAGCTTTTGAAGTATCTTCCCTATTGCATGAACAATTTGAAAAATTGAGGAACAAAAATACTTCAAGGGTGAAAGAGCTTGTTAAAGATCCTTGTTAAAGGCAGCTAGAGAATTGAAGACTGAAGAACATTGTCATTGAAATTTCAAAATACCTTTATGGTTAGGCACAGTAGTCACAATCTTATCCTGTAAGGCAATGCACATTTCAGAGAGCTGAAATTTTAGATTAGGCCTAATCAGCATCAACAGTATCAGAAACAATGAAGTTCTGGAAGAGGAAAACTGATCCAGAGCTTTCACAGTAAGATAATTGTCACACAAATGGCTTTAGTCAATTGAATGTATTCTCTTAATTAGGAAAGGGAAGAACTGGAAAGGATCATTTACAATGTTATTCATCCCTCTGCACTTGCAGATGTGAAAGATGTCTGCTGTTACCTAAGCCGTGTAATCATGCAAAAATGCTTCTTGGCAGTAGCAAATGCTGTCTGTCTGTCCTCAAAAAAATTGAGGACGGGCAATACTTACAAGTTGGGGACAACAGCTGGAAGCCAGTGAGCCTGAGGCAATGTAAATGAAGAAAATGGCAACCATGTCTCTCATCAGATCTTAAGACATGGGGGTTCCTCTCTGAATGTCTGAAGTTCAAAAGGTTGCTTTTATTAAATCTCCTGAAGATTTATTGAGTTATAAGTTCCTTGCCCATTTCTCTTTAGAAGGCATTTGGAACTGCAGTCCATCAATAATTAGCAACTTAATTCCCATTTGATATATACATTTTCACAGCTTTGTAGGTTTGATCTTCTCACAGTTTGAGGACTTGTCTGTCCTTCAGACAGTTATCTTTTCTCAGCCTTCATGTGGTTAGGGCTGAAACTAGCCAACCAGCCATAAAAGCCCCCAGGATGTAAGGATGAACAAAAACCAGAATAATCCAGAATCAAGTAAGCTGACAGAATGGTACAGTTCTCCCTTTTCCTCTCTTCACTGTATGTTACCAAAAATACTAGTATTCACTGATTCACTAATCATTCTTTGCTGCTGCACCTGCAATTTAAATTGGCAATTCTTTCCTTGTTAAAACAGGAGGGATTTTTTTGCAGTAAATAGTCAATTGTTTTCTCTTCAGATACTGTAGCTTGTATTGTCCTATTCTGATTTTTTAGGTCCCTAGACGTCATTTTGTTCTATTCACACACAGCATTATCCTAACTGGAATGTGAGGCAATGTGTTCAGGGAATGAGCCAGACATGGATTATTTTTTATTTCCATCCCATAGTTTCAAAATAGTGAACTTGCTTTTTTTTCTTTTTCTTCACTTGTGTGGCTACCAGGCTTGTGCTGTATTTGTATTGGCTAATCTGTAAGGTGGAGTCCTCCTAAGATGGCTGTGCTCTTTCTCTGTTTTTCTGGCTTTGCTGGTTAAGGGAAGTATGTTGCCTGCTTTATCATTACTTCTCCTGCTCTGTGAGGGAGATGCCCAGTGTGTTACTCCATGAGGAGCGCTCACAGCATCTCCAGTCCCACTTTGGGGTATCCTCAGGGCCAAATGGCAGATGGTTCTGTGAGGAGGCTGGTCCATGCAGGGGGCACCCACCCCAGTGGTGTACTTCAGATCAGGAGGGTGCTTTTCAAGCGAGTCTCTGCAGTGTCCATACTTCGCTTGTTTGGGTTCACGTCACTGAGATCCCTTAGTCCCCAGCGTGGATTCCTTTTGAGTGCGACTGAGCTGAAAGATGTGCTCCAAAAGCTTACCTAACAGGTTTTGACCACTAATTAGATGTCCAGTTCCTGGAGGCAGACTATAAGTTGTTCTGAAATAACCCCTTTGTCTTCTCCTGTTCCCTCCTCCACCCAGAGTGTGTGTCCCAGACTTTTGATCCTTGGCATCAACTTCTTCATGCAACAGATCTTCTCCTTGCTAATGTGAGGGTAGCTGTAGTTTTCAGTTTCTGTTCTGATGTTAAATATCAGTTGATACAAACACTGGTTTTTCTTTTCTCTTTCTTGTAGGTAGTTACTGTCCATCCAGCATAACATCCCATAACCTATGCTTTGAGCTGGAAAATGAAAATGAGATAATGTAGTTGATTGCTGAGGTGGATCTGCCACATCATTAACTGTTGGAAGATGAATCAGCTGTGTTGTACATATTGCTGATACTTCCTCCTGACAGCATGACTGACCTTACTACAAAATGCTGTTGATGTGTTGTAAAGAAATATTTCCTCCATTATACAAATGCAGAAACTAAGGCACAAACTCAGAGACCTCTTAAAATGATGATAGGAAGTTTGGACTGTAGCAAGGAACGGGGTTTTTCCCTGGCTCCAGGGATTTTAAGGCTCTTTGCTCCAGGTATGGTTTGACACTGGTAAGTTCATACATGAAGAGTCTGCTATAAAACAAAACCACTAATGATTTCTTAGAGATATCAGACTGGTGTCATTGTGCAGTCTTAACTGTGTGCATATCCCTCTTCTCTGTCTTTAAGTTTTGAACATGCTGTGCCAGTTTAATAAGCTCAACAGAAACAGAGCAGCCTATGTGTGTCTATAACTTCCTGAGGAACACTAGACTGAGCAGATGACAGAGTCCATCCTAACATTTCCATCTGAAGAATAGGATTCAGGAGGAGCTTGACTCTTGTTAGGCATGAGAGAATCCACATAGAGTTAAAATTACCTAGGCCCATGATAAAGCCTTTGATCACAGCCTGGGCTTTACTAGAGAGCAGAAAATCTGGTCACTGTTTGAGCCATGCCATACATTCATAACATCATATAGTTCCTGCACCTGTTCATCAAGGTAGTAGCATCTGACCAATAGATCATCCTGGTTTGTACAGTCTGGTCTCCCTCATTAGGTCCTGAGTTGTTGCAGTTATCTGTAATGGCACAGAATGTAAATGAGAATTGGCCAAGCTGCACAAAAATGAGAAACTCTAGGACTTTCCATTGCACTATGCACGCCAAAATGGGCTACAGTTAATTCTGTTGAGGAGTTACTGCCTGCTAAGAAGGGTGGGGAAAAGCATGACTCCCAGTTTATCTGTAAGAGTTCGGCACTTGTGTGTGTCCTGATTTCTGCTGACCTCAGTGCAAGTAACGAGCCAGATCAGGGTCCATGATTACTCTTTTTCAAAATCCTTCATTTCAGTTCTCAGAGGTGGAAACTTGAATTAAAAAGTTTAAAGTGACATGAAATCTGTAAAAGAAAACATGTCAGGTGAAGAACGATTCTGTGGAAGAAAGGGTCTATTGCTTCTGCCCAGTGAGGGCTGCTCTGCCCTGAGCCTCCAGCAGGAATTTTCCTTCCTTCTGTTCATGCCTTGGCTTAATTTTCCAGCTCTCTTGAGTTCTTTGTGCAGCACTGTTTTTCCTTGCCCTCATGTGCCTCTGAACACAGCACTGCACTCTGCCTGGTCCCAGCTGCCCTTGCCCTGTGCTGCTGCTGAGAGGCAGCTGCCAAACCAGTCATCCCCTCTTTGGCAGTGATGCCTGGGAAGGCCCAGTGCTGGTGATGTGCAGTGGCAGCTATTTAAAAATTAAAACAACTAAATTCTCTGATTTCCCTTCATTCCTTGTGACCCTTTTCTAGGCGGCCCATTGTTGCTTCTCAGTGTGTTCTCAACTTCCTGTCTTTACTGTTCCCAGTTGCTCCGTGGAGTTTCCGATTTCCCACTTTTCCCCTGCTGTCATTGTGGCTGACTCAATCCTGCACTGGAATGGGAAACACTTAGGGAGATCTGGCACTTTCTGTGCCTTAAGGAGCTTTTACTGATTCTAAGCTGTGTCAGTTACGAAGTGGGAAGGCTGGAAGAAATGCAGGATTCAGTTTGCTTGTGCTTTCCTCTTCTGCCTGGTTCTTCAGCAAGGTGAGGGTACTTAGCCTCCTGCCATGGTTTAACCCCGGTCAGCCACCAAGCCCTGCACAGCTGCTCACTCACTCCCCCATCAGTGGGATCAGGGAGAGAATTGGAAGAGTGAAAATCAGAAAACTCATGCATGGAGATAAAGACAGTTTAATAGGGAATGCAAAAGCTGCACAAGCAAAGCAAATCAAGGAATGAATTCACTGCTTCCCATGGGCAGGTGTTCAGCCTGTCCATCATGCGTAACACTGATGGT
>JAWWEW010000088.1:16344200-16361287 GCA_035583185.1 Anabacerthia variegaticeps | reverse complement strand
CAGGTGGACAAATGTACAGAATATTTCTGCTTTTTTTTCTGGCTGGCTCAATTCACCAGCCTCTGGAAAGTAAGCTCCATGGACACATCATCTGTACGTTGTATGCATTGTTTGAGATAGAGTCATAGAATAGAATGGGTTGGGTTGGAAGGGAACTTAAAGATCATCCATCTGGTTCCAAAGCCCCTGCTATGGGTAGGGATGCCACCTGCTAGATCATGTTGTCCATGGCCACATCATCTATTTGGATGAGTGCTTTTCTTCTTAATAGATCAACAAACTTCAGGTTTCCTTCCTCAGAATTTTCTGATTGTCCATATTGGTCTCATTTCTCTTTTATGCCTACTTGTCGCTTATCCTTTGACTACCAGATGTATTCCAAACCCCTTGCCCTCAGCCCTCTCATTCAACACTTCTAGCATCATCTAGTCCCTCTCTCCAAACAGCTTTTTCTATGTAGTTCTTCTATGCAGATAAACAAGGGTGTATATAATTACGCAGAAGAGTAAAGTTAATGGGAAAATATGATGACAAAGTCAAACAATTAAAAATTCAGTGAGGAATGCCAGCAGTCTCATTCTGTATTCCCACATGCACATGGCTGATCAGGCTGCTGATAATTATATGATCAAGTTATTTTATTCAGAAAACCCTTCCTCGTTCCTTGGACAGGATGTGATTCTGGGTGTGAGTCAGGATTGTGCATGGAAGGAAGCTGCTGTTGCAGGAGCTGAGACATTTGTAGCAAAAGGGCCCAACAATTGCAGGAAAAGCAAAAGGATAACCTTGTGGTTAAGGGGACTGACTGCTGCCCTGGCCAGTTGAACGACATGTGACTGTTGCAGAAGTTTGGTGATGCAAAGGAAGTGATTTCTGCCTCAATTCTCACAATTATCCTTCCCTGGGCATTTCACATTTCCTAGGTGCTTACCTGTTTGATACCTGATATTGGAAACTCTCTTATCTTCCCAGATGCAGCTGAAGTAAATCAGAAAGATTTGCTTTAAACATACAAAGAAATGTTTTTTGTATTTTGTAAAAATTTTCTGTATTCTTAGAAAATTGTCTCCTTCATATGTCAAATAGAACATCAAAAACCTAGAAGAAAAGGTGGTACATCTTGTTTAGGACAGCATTAGAAATGTTTCTCAAGCTCTAAAATTAGAAGAAAACCACAATCAGATATGATAGGCTTGCTTAGAGGGCTCTATTCATTTTTATTTTGTAAGGCTTGGGGCTTTTTATGTTCTGTGGTGACAGGCTGGGCCTAGAAAGACAAGGTGTGAGCATGGATATTAGTGACTCTTAAATGCCCATTATTTTGGTGTCGTTAACCCTGTTGTTACAGATACTTGAAGGCTTATGACATAAATTTATTACTCAAGTCATGTTTATGGAGATTGCAGCTAATTTTGAAATTGAGTGTAAGGAGAAACAAGCCAGTATACCTGGACCCTTCTGGTACCAGAGCTTGCACTGTCTGCCACGCACCTCCTACCTGCCCACACAACCCCTGAGTCCACTGCTTAACCTCCAGCCACAAAATATGAGGCATGACCTTTTCAGGCCAGAGCCCTTTGACTGCATGAGGGGCACTTCAATGCTCAGCTTTGTTATGATTGTGTGGGGTGATCTGATGACGCAGGACAACTTGAGTTCCAGCTGGTGGAAAACCCTGTCCCTCAGATACTGCCCCATGTCCTTGTTCATATGAACTGAATGGTATTTTGATAGAAAGTGTGCCGTTTACCTTCAGCTTCCACCAAGGATGGAGAAATACGAAACAAACGTATCAACTGCCATGTTTCTGAAAAAGGATAGGTCTTTATTGACTCTTGCTCCTGCAGTCAGTCTGGCAAAGTGCACACCGAAGTGTGATTTAACCAGTCCTGTGAGATGAGTCAGAGAGGATTGCACACATGTTGCACAACTTCCTTATAAAAACTGTTAACCAGCTGGAGTACAACATCAAGCCTGTCATTTCAGGACAGAAATTTCAAGCATGCAAGTAACAGGTGTCCCTACAAAATGCTGGACCCTTCAGGAAAGGCTGCTCTTTAAATATACAAATGATTGCATTTGTTTTGGTGATAGGTCACTAAGCAACCTGCACTGCACCAAGAAAATACAGTCTCAGCAGTGTTTCTCGTTATGCTGTCATCTTTGGCATTGAATCACCACACCATGAATTAGCACTGACAGTGGCTGCAGGGCTTTGTTCACAGCTAAATACTGGGGACAGATACACAGGTTTCAGGTACAGTTTAAAAAGCAGTATGCAGGTTTATAATAAAATTGTGGTTTTAAAGTCTGATACAGTATTGTCAGTTTTGCTAGTTAGCATAAAAATGGGTTCGTAATTACAAAAGTCCGTAGTCAAATGTGGTTGTTGGAGCATAAAAATTGCTCTGATCTGAACACTGGCAAATAATGAATTTTTTTTGCAAAAATTGGAGGCAACTAAATTGTCTGAAAGAGTGTTGGAGAGGGGAAACAGGGACAAGATCTTTTAGAGGTTGGATGTATGTGAAATACAATAGTGCACACCTCTATGACTAAAACACAAACAAACTAGGTGGCCTGACATAGTTGTCCCTCAGTAAGCTCAGCCTCAGCACCTTTCATACCTAATCACTGCAGTCAGTCACATGGAAGTTAGTCTAGTGAAGCAAACGAGTGGGTCATTTCTTATTAAGACTATACATTTTGTTTTCAGCTTCTTGTAGAGCATTATATGACATGTGCTGTAAAATAAGTATCTCCATAGCCTCTGCATTAGAGAGACCTGTCTGTAGGTTGGGACAGGACACAGAGGATGTACTTACAGCTTTGCTTATATCTTACAAACACCTTCTTGATCAGTGAAACTTGTAGCTAGCTAATCAACAGCACAGCTCAGTCCAGACCACAGGAGAAGACACAGGAGCACTGTCCTGCTCTTTGCTGTCCATAGAGGAGCCACCTTCTTGTGAAACCAGTGGCTGTAGTGTGCTCTGGCATGCTGTAATCCAGACTGGGGCATGCCCTTACTTTTGTTGAGACAAATCTTGTTAGTGGTTCTAGCAAGCCAAGTAGCTGCAAAGAGTGAGGTTTGCATAACAGAAATTTCTAGCTTTCCTTTGCTGATGGGAGTGAGCTACCTTAGGATATGATCCTGCTTGAGGCTATATGAGAAACAGAAGGCAGTAAAGCATAACATTGAAAATTATCCTAGGAAACTAGGTGACAAAGCATTACAGAGCCACTAAATGGCACTTACATAGTAAAATGAATTGGCATGAGTGGGAAGTCTGGGTGTAGGGACTGATTGTATGCCTGGTCATGGCCCCATGGTTTTCTTTTGTAACAAGAGGAGTGGCCTGTGTGTAATCCTTCATGCTGAATTTACTGCTTCACTTCCTCTCTGTCACAACTTCAGTGTTGCCATAGCATTTTAGGATGTCTGCATTTGCTAAAATGTAAGTTACTTTAGCATGGAGACATTTGAATGTGAAAGATTTACTTGATGCTCCCTGTTCCCCCTGTACAATGGCAGGAGAGTGAAGTGTGTTACTGATGTGAAATGAGTGTGATGCTAATCTTGGCCAAAACCTTGTGAGGAAGCAACACCTGTTTCATTTCCAAGGAACACTAGTTTCTGAGGAGGTTAAAATCAGATGTTAAATGGAACCAACACAATTCTATAAGAAAACTCCATAATAATCAATTTGTTAGGCAACTGTTTATCTTGCATTCACTGCATTTCAATAGTGGTTTAAAATAAGTTCCTAAAATGTATTTCTTCTATCAGCCTAGTCAAAACTTGATAAGAGGGACTAACATTTTTGGGATGGTATAAGGGATCAAAGATGAATATAAACTTCTTCTGACAGTGCAGCTGCTTGATTATGTCACCTGTCTCTCCCTCCTACCATGATTATGTTTGTACCAGCTCTGTGGCTTATGTGTCCATACATTTGTTAGTAACAACTATCTTAATACTGCCAGCAATCCACGTGGCTTTAGTCTCTGTGGGTTGTGTTGTACTTCATTTGTGTGGTCGTGACTGAATTGATGCTTGTAATGTCCTCAGGAGGAAAGCAATGCAACTAAGAGCAACAGATACAGAACACAGAGAGGTTTTTCTCTGATCCCTTCTCTTCCCCCTCTCTCTCTCTCCTTTTCTAATTTCCTTAGTTTTAAAAGCCTTTGGGAACAAGGACTCTCCATGGCTAGGGATAAAGCAAACATCTCTTTTGCTCTTTGACAGGCACATGCTGCTTATGGCATGACATATAACGGGAATTTATCTCCCAGACTGTCTGCTGCTATAGACTGCTGGCGAGCACCCACAGTGACTGAAGTGACTTGATGGAAGGTCTGGATGCCTCCTGCCTGCCACCTGCTCAGCCAACAGGTCTGGTAGACCAGACAGATCAGCTGGGGATGTTTTGAGGGGGGTTGTTTATTTTGGGGAGATGTGGGTAAAAGGAAGTGCTGGTGTACTCCTCTGGCAACTGCTCTGCAGTATGAGATGCCAAGTGGCAGCAAGACCACCACCAGTGAGTCCCCACTGGTGCCTGCTGAAGTGCCTGGTGAGGTGTCAGGGCTTCTCCACTACTAGGTAATGAAGAGAAACGAAATGGCACCTTCAGAGCAGCAGCAGCAGCTCAAGCTGGGAGGATTTGACTAAGCAATGTGCATATGCATTCTGGCAGAACCTTTGCAACACACGTTCTCTCACGTCCAGAAGCAAAGGTGGGAGCTGGTGGTCCCAGCTGCCCTTCTGGCAACTTCTCACAGGGCTGCAATCTGTGAACTGCTGATTTAGCATGACATGGAGTGCTGAGGCCATGGGAGGGAACCACCCACCTTCTGAAAATATCATTTATGTTTACAATTATCTTTACTGAAATACCCGAGAGGCAGAGTGTATTATCTTGCTAGCACTAGGACCCACCAGCTTCTGATAAGTAACTCAAGTCTGTTATTTCAAATGCATCTACTTGTTTTTCACGTCTCAGTTTCTGTATCCCCAGGTTGGAAAAGCAAAGCACTCAGGATGCAGCAGTGGAAACTCAGGTTGTTCTGTGCAACTAGAGTCTCAGGCATTGTAAGCTGGGCAGAGGAAAAAAGGACATCCTGAGAATGATGAACTGAGTTGATGCCTTGCAAAAACCTGAGGATATTAGGAGTTAGAAAAATTCTGGTGTTCACTTTGCTTACTCTTGATGCTATTCTTTGATTAATAGGGCTAAGAGTTAATAATCCTTGGGATCATTGTTCTTCATAAACAGAAATAAAATAACTGACTTTAAATATGGTTCAATGTTCATTGAAAAAGAAATCAAAATAGTGCTAGATTTGTATCTTCTAAATTTAACATGATCTTTTCTTCACAATTCCTTGCAAATCTGTTTGCATTCCTTTAATAGAAGCGTTTGTTAGATGGCCTTGCAGGGAATAGCACTGAAAACCAGATAAACATTTGATTTCTTCAGTTCATATAAGCTTTCCTCTAAAGGAAAAATCCTGTCATTAATGCACATAAGATGTTCTGCTAAGTGTAGCAAAGTAGCAAAATTAGGATGTGAAAGGGAAGGCAAGGCTTGGGATGGCAGCATCAACAAGGCAGAGCAGGAGCAGCCATGGACTGTGGGGATCAGTGACTGTCCCCCAGAGCAGTCTGAGGTCCCTTTGCACAGCAACAGATATTATCACCCATTGCCAGAGATATTAATATAATTCTTACTGTTGGCTACTAGTTGTTTTAATTGTGGTGTCTTGACAGGAATGAAATCTATTTGCTGCTCTTGTATAGTGTGTGCTCAAGGCTGTTACTGAAAATGAAGCTGAAGGCAAAACAGAAAGGAATTAATGCATATATGGGATCAGTCCTTCTGTTTTCTCTGTAACTCTGCAATGTAGAGTCCACTTGGACATTCACTTCTGATGAGTCCTATTAATTTTCCTAAAGAAGTATTCTAGGGAATTACTTAATTTCTTATTTAATAGGATTCAATATTGCATTGTAAAAACCTTTCCTGAAACGTTTCTTAAACTTTAAGCAAGGTGTGATCTTCTAGAAACTAAAAGCTTTGCTTTTTTGGTTGAAATTTCCCACTCTGTCCTGGGGTAGAAATGAGTGGTGTAGACATGTTTTAACCCAGAGTAAGGTGGCCTTGGTAGCAGAAATCTTGGGTTTAGACCAGACACAGAAAGCAACTGATATATGAAAGGAGATGAAATATTGCCAAGACTTCTTATTATACTTCTACCAACAAAGCTTCTGAATACAGTCATTGCAGTGTGAAACAACAAGAACAGCTCATCAGACAGTACTAGCAAGTGTGGCACTACTTTGTCACTTTTTAGAAATTAACATCTTGGTTAAAAGAAAACGAACAAGCCAACCAAGAACCCCCAAAGGGACTGTTGCATTTTATTTCCCTATTTAACACCAACTGACTGTAAACCAAAAGTATTGCCTCAAATAAATTAAGCAATTGTGTTTAGGGGTTTCAGAATGAATAAACTAATTTGAAACCGAGGGCTACATTATTGAAACATGATCATTTAGGTACACTGGTTCAGTACAAAAAAAGCTATTATCCTCTTCGGAGGAGATGAGTGTTGGAAACTCTCCAGGACCAAGATCAGACTGGAGTCCCTGCACTGGCTAGGGGAAAGGACACTAAAGCTCTTGTTGAATGTGCACCATCACTAGTAAGGTCCCCCTGTACGCAGTACTGGTGCTGCCTAGTAGTGCTGCATACCTCTGCTACTTTGCCTGCAGTTTGCACTTGTAATTGCACATTTGCCACAGGACTGAAGTGACTAAAGGTACCAGTAGGTCTAGAAAGGAATTAGGTATATTAAATTGACACTGAAGTGAAGGAAGCACTGCATGGTCTGCATGCACCTGAGCCCCTAAACTTATTTCTGGATTGCATGCTAGGGAAAGGACTGCTTCGTACTCATGTTGTCCTTTATGCTCTCTCCTTAAGCACTTATTACTAGTTGATGTCTGACTGAAATATGGAACCAGACTGGTCTCATGCTAGCAAGCTGTTTGTCTGTTTTGCTTCATCTTGCCTTGTACTGCTGAGTGCACACTGCCACCTCTGCAGCTCTGCTTTTAGCATCGAGGATCCCAAATCTGTGTGTCCTTCTGCCCAACAGCAGGGGTCTGGCAGAGGTCTGACCCATGTCACTCTAGACACTGCTTGCTTAAGTGCCTGAGAATGGACTTTTTCACTCTATATTCCTTTTTGTAAAACTGGGACCAGTGAAATCCCTCCCTGGGCCTGCACATTTTCTTCCTGCTACACCTCTTGGAAAACAGTTTGCAGCTGTCTGCATTGGCACTGAAAAGTGCCAGTAACATCTGTGGATAATGAGCCCTGAGAAGAGCAGTTAATGAAGATCTTGTTTCAGAAGCTGTGCTCCTCTCAACCCTAGAATAGCCAGAGACATGTAGTACATGAGCACAGTGTTCATTGCACAGTGCTATTTTTGTCTCTTTCCCCTTCTAACCAGCTTTCAACAGCTCTCTGTGTGCATTCTCCACTTCATGTTGGTCTGGTAGGGTACAACTGTGCTCTCCCAAGTGGCAGGGTATTCACCCTAGGTGGTGTGCAATACAGCCCATTGAGGTGCAGGAAGAAAATATCTTTTGTATCATTAATATACAAGACAAAATTATAGTTTTAAAATAGTGTTTACTTAATCCTTTTTATTTAATTTCTATTTTTGTGTATGTTTTATAACGTACCTAATATATAGCTCAAAGATTTTTTTACTAAAAGGGGTAGAGCAACCAAAAATATTTGGAGGCCACAGGCTTAAAATATATCTTGGGAAGCTGGCATCTGCAAACTCTCCTGTTTCATGAAGACCTAGCCTGGTTTTCCACTCCTAATCTGTCAACCCTACTGGGGCTGTCATCTCCCTGATTGTCATCCACTCTGGTGCTTCAAGACTTCCTGATATGTAATTTTCAGTCCCACCTGAGGTCTGTACAAATGGCAGTATAATCACCAGTTAGGATGGGATGAATTTGTTGCATGTCACCAGCAAAGCAGGAAGTCAAACCAACTAATCTGTCAAATTTATGAGCCTGTCAAATCCAGGCCTGAATGTGTAATCATTCTGTACAGAAAGAGCAACTAAATTTCAAGCACCAATCTTCTAGATGGAGATTTGGCTGGGAAATCAAAGTCTGTGTTAGAAAATGATACTGACAGCTAAGTGGTAAAACCACCACAGTGCTGGAGCAGACTTGGTGTACTGTGTGTCCTCAGCCACAGGTTTGGATGGGTGCATTCTCTCCTTTTTATTTTGTGCAATGCATATCACCTTTCTTTTGCATGCTGTTTGTGGCAATCTCCAGGACCTTTGTGACAGTAGCTGTAGCTTGATGAGAGGTCACCTCACCCTCCTTAGGCAGGTGGTGATTTTGGGTGGAAGGTTTAGGCCCTGCGGCGATCCTCCCCTGGTGAGTGCAGCTCAGTGTAGCCACAGACACATAACAAGGTTGGGTTTATAGAAAAGGAGGGCAGTAACTAAATTCAGAATGACCTACTTAGACCCTGTGTATTGACTTAGTAGGTAGTAATGAAATTCAGTGTAAAGAGCTACGAGGCAGTAAGAAAAGAAAACTGTGGTGACCTGTGTAGAGTCACCTTCAGCTGTAGCCTTTTAGAGCAAGTGAGCTAATGGGGAAGGGTTTGGAATTTGGCCTAACTGAAACAGCAATTAAACCATGCATGCGAAATTTCAAATTGATTCATGCACGGCTTATGCCTGCCTTTAAAAATCTGACAGTAAAAGTGCAGAAGAAAATTATCCTCAACTGGTACTAAAAAAAAGTTCTCCCCTGATGCCCATTTCAAAGTGTCCATCTCTGCCAACTGAAGTACCAATGGGAATTGTGAAGAAGGAGTCTGTGAGGAAACTGAGTGAGGTTTAATGTGCTCCCCCTTAGTTACAAGTACGTGGGCTTGCATGTGGATTTTCTGAATATCATTTGGGATTTGATTCACTTTTACGTGACAACAGTCACAATTGGACACAAGCAGGTCTTCCCTGGAAGGAAATATGAAGTTTGTGCCTGTTGTCAAAAAAGTTTCTTCTCCAGCCCTTTCAGAACAGAAAATTTTGTGTCTGTGGATGTTTAGTACCTAAAATGTGGCTGGCAAGGTCTGCTATGAATAGATGAGCTGGGCCCCAAGTAATATAACATGCCTTAAGCTATTGAGACCTTTGCAGATGAAGACCTTGATTGATTTTATGAGGTGAATATATAGGGGTGGGAGCCTGCAGGCAAGAGGGGATTCTTGGTGATACAAGGGCCTCCACATGTGAAACCTGAAACACCCTGGAGCTGCTAGAAAGTTGGTTGCTGTGAAAAGGCAGAAGCATGAAAGCCGGAAAGCAACAAACAGGGTGAGGTGGATAACCCTAAAAGGTTTTTAAGTAACAAGTATGACCAACGCATTGTTGAATGACATTGATTAGTTTCAAGAGGAAATAAACCCTACAATTTAGTGGTTTTAAGCTTGAAATTGACAGCTCCTGGGGTGGATAGAGCCTGCCTCTCAGTAAAGGAGCTCTTGCATTGCACAGGTCCTTGGACCCTCAGCCCAGCAGTATGTGCTACACAGAGAAGTTCAGAGTCTGAGGACTGCTGTAAATATTTAGGACATCGTTAATAAAGCCAAGAGCCCCATCAAAATAAATTAAACTATCAGTAATAGGCTGGAATTTATTTATAATCAAAGATTTGTGTGTTCCCTAGTCTATTCCCAGCCTCCTGGTTCTTATCTATAACATCTAATCTAACTAGAAAGACCTCCCAAAGTGAAATATTGCTGTCTCCCCACTTGCTATGTGCCTTTGCAGCTCTTCAAAGACATTCCTCACTGAGAAAACAACCCACCATTCTCTTTATGTAAGCCAGCACTTGATAGGACTTCTTTGAAGGGAGGTCACTAGGGAGAATTTTGTTCATTGCTCCCTAATCTCAGACATCATCACCTCTAAAAGGAAGAGGCACTGGAGCAGCAGGCAGCCACCTCACAGCAGCTGTTGTTAGTGATGCAGACTGTGTGGCTTGTTGGTAGCACTGGGGGTACAACTGCTGATCCCCTTTTTTCTCATTTTTCATCCATGCAACATCAAGTTGGTGGCAAACTCAGTGAATGCCAGATGAGTCACTGTAGCCATGGATTTGCCATGAGGCAAAGGCAGCTCCTCGCCCCCACACCAGTGCCAGTACATCACAAGGTGTGGAGACACAGATTTTCCCTCCACTGTGACCAGCACTACACCTTACCAGTCTTCTGAGTTCTCCTTCTCTTGCAACTCATACAAAATAATATATTTAGGACCATATATATGACACCAAGCACAGCACTATTCAGAGCATTTATTTGAATGTTTCCAACTTGAATGCAATAAATTCTCAGATCAAAAGCAGTGTGGCCAACAGATCAAGTGAGGTGACTCTGGCCCTCTGCTCTGGTGAGACCCCACCTGAATACTGCATCCATCTCTGGGATCCCCAACACAAGAAAGACATAGGTCTGTTGGAGTGAGTCAGGAGGAGGGCTATAACAATGATCAGAATGATGGAACAGCTCTCCTTTGAGGACAGGCTGTGAGAGCTGGGGGTCATTCAGCCTGGAGAAGGGAAGACTCTGGTGAGATATTATTGTGTCAGTTCTTAAGGGTAGCCTACAAGGGAGCTGAAGAGGACCTTTTTGACAAGGGTATGTAGTGACAGGACAAGGGATGATAGCTTTAAACTGAAAGAGGAGAGATTAGATTGGTTATTAGGAAGTAATTCTTTACTATGAGTGTGGTGATGCACTAGAACAGGTTTCCCAAAGATGTGTAGATGCCCCATCTCTGGAAGCGTTGGGCAGGGCTTTGAGCAACCTGGTCTAGTGAAAGGTGTCCCTGTCCAGGCAGAAAGCTTGCAACTAAGTAATCTTTAGGCTCCCTTCCCACTGAAACCATTCTGTGATTCTAAGATTTTTCATTCTGTCCCTACGATGCACACTTTCCTCCATGATTGGATCACATTTTAAAGGAGGGAGTTTAAATTCATCTTCCCATGGCTGAATAACAAGCTAATGGTGATGTCTATCACAGAGTAAATGTCAGTAGATTTTGCTTGTGTTGATATTTTTATTTATAAGGCCAGGGGTGTGAAGAAAATTATTCACGAAGCTGTTAAGTACTGCTGGTCTGGATTTCTCTCCAACAGGGGATGCAAGAAGAGACTGAAAACTGAAGAAAACTTCCCAGGAGCAAAATCATGCTAATTTATTGACAGAGAAATTTCAAAAATATGTGCAAAGAACATCTGCCAGCTTCTGGTTTATATTTTTTTCTTCCCTGAATAATTGGAGCACTTTAATTAAATTGCAGTCTTGACTGTATTTATCACTGGACTTTCATGGAGCCTTTCATCCTAGGGCCTGAAAGGAAATTATTTAAGTCACAAAGCATCCCCAAGAGATTGTACTGGTAGGCAAAGAAACAGAAAAAATAGAAATAGTCCACTGACAAGACAACACAGGAAACTTATAGCAGAGGGAGGAAGGAAGTCTGGGGTCTCTTGGGGTCTCAGGCAATGTGCTGTCAGCTGCAGCTTCTTTATGGAAACCAAACGACTATAAGATACTGTCTCTGCTTTCTATTATTTCAAAACCTTTTTTACAGAAGAAGATGGTTTCTAATGTAGGGAGTAACAGCTAAAATAAGCATGCACCTTTACAAGGGCAAAAATACTTCTCTAAGCTTCTGCAAATGTGGTGCTTGTACGAGGCAAGGTCACTGCACAGTGCCTTCTGCTCTGCTTAAAAATATCTCACAGTTACAATCAAAGTAAACATATTGCTAGGCCCCAGAATAGGCCTCTTGAGCGCTCAACTTGACATCACAAGTAAAGCTGCCTCTAAATAAATAAATAAGCTAAATCATATTGACCCTTCTGAATATTAAAAGCTTGCATTTTCCCCCTCTGCTTGAAATTACCATAATTTTATTTCAGCAGTTTTCAGAACTCCTCTTCCTAACAATGCCCCTAGTGAAGCTACCTGCATGAGAAACTGTAAAAGTCATCCTACCCTTGTTCTGAGTGCCCCCCTACCCTTCTCAGCTCCACAGAACTGTCTAATTGCTTTCTTTTGTGACTAGCATTTTCCTGCCTTAGAACAATTTCATGTAGATACACTGCTGCATTTCAAATGGCATGACTGTACTATTACTTTGCAGACGTCATATCCCCATTTGATTAAGTTTGCGCTGAATTTTAATGTAAGTGGTGTCTAAGGCAGGCTTGTTCTTATCCAAAGTGAAACTTTTCCAAAATGGAAGGTCAACAGCTTCCTCAGATCCACATCCAAAGTATTTTTCTTAATGAAAGTGAAAAAAATATGTCCCCTTCCTCCCTAGAACTTGATCATACGTTGCATAAAAAGGGGAAAAAAACCCCAAAAAACAAACAAACAAAAACCCAAACACTAGTCATTCCTCACCTGCCTTCCCATGAAAGATAAATAATCCATGTAGTATGCAAAATAGTCCTGAGCATAGAATTGCATCTGCTACTGAGCCTCATGCATCATTTCATGACTAACATGATTATAGTAGTAGGGAGGGGGTCAAGTATAGTAAATACAACCTCACAGAAGAGTTATTCCAGCAGATACTGCAGGGACTTACTATGCACTTTTGACTAACTTAGCTCTCACCTATCCGCTGATTCCTCTCTCAGGAGACTTTTGAAACTTGAAATAGAAAGCCAACTGAAGAAATGTTATGCCTGTCTCCTTCAAAGTGCCATACTTCTGTTTATTTGTTATGGTACCACAGCAAATAACAAGAGCCCTCCCAAGGGATATTACCCTTGGATATTACAGCCAGAGTAGTGGTGTGGTTGCTGGGACAGTACTGTCACCTTTGGAGCACTGGTGAAGGTGGCAGTGGTAGCCTGCGGCCACGGAGACTCTGAGCCCTCTCTGAGGATCAAAACTTTTTCCAGCCATGATCAGTGATGTTGCCATGACATCTTGTGCCCAGAAAAAGCCATTTAAAAGTTCTCTTGCCCTTTTAAACTTAAACTTAAAAAGCAGGGGATGAAAATCTGGAATTGTGTCTTCTTTCCTGCCTTCCCTTTCCCCAAGGACTTTGGCAATTTTCTGTACTTGTTGATTTATGGTTGACTTTTCCCTCTGGGTTCTCATCATCTGAAGTCAATTCGGGTTGTGTGTTTCAGCAGTTTTTTCTGGGTGAGAAATTAACTTCCAGGGGATGGCTGATGTGTATATCAGGTGGCTTTGGTGAATGTGATTAACAGGATACAGAGTACTGGGTGTGTGTGGTCTCTTTTTCTGCTCATAGTTTGAACAAAGCAATGATGTCAAATGTCTGGAGTGGGAAATCTGAGCTGTAACACACTTGAGTGTATGTGGGTAAGCACAGAACATATCTAGACAGATAGACAGATGCACATGCACACATATGTACATGCAGCACTTCATTGGTGTGAAAGAAGAAGCCTTTGTCTATAGGGAAGTCAGCAAACACACAAAAGGTGAACTTACTGTTGTGTGTGAATCAGTTGTGCTATGATCTGTAGCTCGGAAAGGTTTTTTAGACTTCTGGAAACTGCCACAGAGTGACTTATAACAAGGGAAGAGACATATTCTATAAGGTGGTTTGTAAGCAATGAAACACAAAAACCCAAAAACTTTAGAAAGAAGCATATTTTATTCTGTAATTTCACATAATAACACAGCAACAGGTTTTTCAAGGCAAGCAGCAATAAAGGGCTTCAATAAAACAACCTGAGAGCATGATTGATGAAATATAACACTTTCATTCATAAATTAATCACAAATAAGGGAATTACGCATGCCTTAGAGAGGAAAAGCAATGGAATAATAACAGGATGGAGAAAAGAGATTGGTGTTGTTAGACTGACATTGAACACACTTTTTTCCAATTCCTTTTAATTGGCTGAGCCAGTGTCAAAAACCTAAATAAAACCAAGAACAATTTCAACAATAGGGTCTATATCTGAATAAGTATATCTTGCATCTGGGCTGTTCCAGGATTACTTAACATAACTTAATGAACACATATGGAAGAGCAGCAGTGAGGGGCATGAATGTGAAATGGCTCTGTTGTCTGTGGTGGATGCAGGGGTGAATGTGGTGGCAGTGCCATCCCACAGCTTTCACCTCCATGCCGCTACCTGAGTCCTGCTATGATTAACAGTAATCACTGCTTTATCCCTTTCAAAGTGTAGCCAGGGACATATGTGAAATCATGTAGTTGCTAATGAGGGATACTTTAATGCCTGGTCAATTTATGCCCCAATGGAGCATTTGCATTTTCTGTCACACGCTGTCACCACTGGTTGGTGGTCTCAGTAGAAAGGCTGCTCACTCAGCAGAGGAGAGCTGACGCAGGCTCTGAGCCTGTCTCCATCACTGCTGGTCAGAGCTAGAAGGAGCAGGGGTTGACCCTCGTGCATTATTGCTCTTGTCTGTCCCTCCTGTATTGGAGCAGGATGTCAGTGAGCTGCTGGCATTGCTTCTCCAAGCCTCTTCTGAGCATTCACCTCTCCCATAGTGCCTGGCTGTGCAGCCCAGCTCATCCAGATATGGATGTGACAGGGCAGCAGCAGCCAGTCCTGTGTGTTGGCATCCACAGGAACACATCAGTGGTGGGTGAAGAGACAAAGCAGTCTCTGTTCCCCTCCTGGGACCCTTCCATGCTCTGTGCTGAGCTGTCACTGGTGAGTGCCAGAGAGTGTCTGTGAAACCAGAGACAGGACAATGCATCCAGGGACAGTGTGGGGGTACCAGGCTTGCAGAGGTGGCTATAAGGCCCAGCTCTTATCTCACTTAAACTGCTGGGGTCTAAAACATCACTGGTACAGAAACAAATCCAGAACCAGCTTTCTATTCACACTCATGTTAACAGGGAATATCACCCAGAGGGGCCTTGACAGGCTTGAGGAGTGGGCCCATATGATGCTCATGAAGTTTAGAAGGCCAAGTACAATGTGCTGCAACTGAGTCAGGGCAGTCCCCAGTATCAGTACGAGCTAGGAGATGAAGGGATTGAGAGCAGAAGACTTGAGGGTACTGATGGATGGGAAGCTGAGCATGTCTCAGCAATGCGCACTTGTAGCCCAGACAGCCAATCATATCCTGGACTGCACTGAAAGCAGGGTGGCCAGCAAGGTGAGGAAGGTGATTCTGCCCCTCTACTCTGCTCTGCTGAGACCCCACCTGTCCAGCTCTTGGGTCCCCAATATGAGGATGTGATCTTTCTGGAGTGAGTCCAGGGGAGAGCCACAAAGATCATCGGGGACTGGAGCACCTTCCTATGAGAAAAGGCTTGAGAGAGCTGGTGTTTTTCATTCTGGAGAAGAGTAGGCTCTGGGGAAACCTTACAGCACCTCCCAGTACCTAAGGGGGCCTACAAGACAGCTGGAGAGGGATGTTTTACAAGGGATTGTAGTGATGGGACAAGGGGGAATGGCTTTAAACTGAAATAGGGTGGAGTTAGATTAGATATTAGGAAGAAATTCTTTCCTGTGAGGGTGGTGAGGCACTGGAACCAGTTGCCCAGAGAAGCTATCAATGCACACCCATGGAAGTGTCCGTGGTCAGACTGGATGTGAGTCTGAGTAACCTGGTCGAGGGAAAGATGTCCCTGCCCATGGCAGGGGACATGGTCTTTAAAAGTCTTTTCTAATCTGAACCATTCTGTGATTCAGGCTGGAGACTGTCTTAAGTGCTGGCTCTATTCGATATGTGGTTTTGAGGTGCATGGATAATTTCTTTCTCCTGCTCGTGCCTAGTGTAGCAGCTTCCTTCTGCTGATGCATGTAGCACCCTTATATGAACACTACAGGGGTGCCCTGTCCAGATTGCACAAACCACCCCATCAGCTCTCACTGGATTTATTTCAGATTAAAGCTGACTTTTCCATGGCCAGCAGTGATCTGCGACAACCTCTCATGAACAAAGTACACTGACAAGCAGGGGAAGTTTGGTATGACAGACTGTGAAAAAGCCTTGTCAGCAGTGGGCCTCTGTCTGAGCTGGTGATAATTCCATTCCTTTAGTTCTCCTTCATGCAACTTAAAGCAATACAAACAAATTTGCAGACTGGGAAAAGGTAGCTTCTCTCAGTTGCTATGCAAAGACAGCAAGAATGGCTGTACTAATTATTTCAGTAAGCAGTAGAAGTGTCAGTAACTTTCTGTTGACCATTAAGAGCTCAAGTGAACTTCTGGTCAGTTCAGGACAGTGTGTTCTCCTTCTTGGGACAGTGGCTGATTGTTGACAATGATTTCAGCTCTCCAAAGCTGCTAAACTGCTGGTGTAGAGCACACGATGCTACGACAGCATTCACTACCTGTGATAGCAGAGGTGAAGTTCTGCATGGGCAAGCAGCAAGCACACAGCACAGACACAGGCGGTGCTTGGCAGGTGCCTGGGGCTCCTGTGGGCGGATGTCACGGGCCTGAGATACCCCTTGCACTGGGGAGGTAGTGCTGGCACATGGATGGAGGGCAGCTAATGCTGTGCTTGTTTACTGCAAGCATGCTGCTATTTCCAACTACATGACTCTGTCCATGTTCCTGGGGGAGATTAAGGCTGCAGTTCTTTCTGCGAATCCTCAGCTGAGATCATCTGCAGCTTTAATATCTGTGCTTCAGCAGGGCCAAATCCCATCTTGCAAACAAGTTTATACTCAGTGCCACCGTGCTGGCTCCATCTATGGCAAGGGTGCCCACGGATGTCCTGGGGACCAACGCAGACAAAAAACATGTTTCTTCTCCAACCACTTTGCAGAGGAGAAGCAGAAGCACTGGACAGTTGGTTCTTCTCCGGGCAGTCATCAAAGGGACCCCTGTCTGTTGCTCCAAGAGGATAAATCCCAGGAATCACACAGGTGTGATAACCTTGCTGTCTGCCCGCAGTCCCAGCTTGCTTGGAGCTTCCAGCCAAGGCTCCCCAGCATGGTGGGATCATGCATGCAAAAGGCTTGGTGGCCTCCTTGATGGTGCTGTC